>JAUMJJ010000054.1:1117500-2317500 GCA_033556795.1 Tapera naevia | reverse complement strand
TCAGAGAATATATATCAGAGTAGGTTACTTTAAAAAAAAAGAAAAACTCAGCATCACAAATATTGCAACAACAGAGAACTACCAAGGTAAAGCCAATCTATGAACTACTGACTAGTAAGAGATGACAAAGTATTACAAAAAGGAGCGTTATGCAGTAAAAAAAGGAGACAGGAATGAATACCATCAACACTGAAACAATTGTTCATAAGTTCAAGTATTTAACTATATCAACACGACAAGCTTATGTAAGATGGAGAACGTTATTTACATAGCTTTTGCTTGCTCTGTCACAGACAGCATGTGTTTGACATCACCCAGTGTCAAAGAAGAGAAGCTTTCTGTGGTAGAAATGACAAAGCAAGAGAAGAGCAGGTCATCTTTCCTCATTAAGAATCTAGTCCATTACCTTGAAGCAACTTATGTCATCAAATTACTACGATGAGTTCTCTGAAGTCCTCTAATACAGCTTTATTAAAGACATCATTGCTCTGTTGCTCAACAAGTCAATTCTAGATTTTTTTTTCCCCCTGGAGTATTTATTCTTTGAAAATAAAAGTTTTCTGCCTTATTTTGCCTTTCTGTAACAATGTGAAAGTGTAAGACATTAAAAACAAGTCAGACACAATAACCACGTCTCAAAACAGTGGTATTATGCATTCCACAAACACGCTCAACAGCACATTTGAGCTGACTGAATGCAGACTCCTCTAGCCTGTTGGGAAAAAAAAAAAAAAAAGAAAAAAAGAAAAAAGAAAAAAAAAGGAAAAAAAGATAAAAAAAAAAGAAAAAAGAAAAAAATCAGATTTATTGCAGTACATATTGAATATGTGGAAGCAGTCCAAATTTTTCCATAATTTATTATCTTTGAGGTTAAGTGAATCAGCTGTATGCAAAATCTTTGGGGAAACCTTGTGGTTATGTTCTTTTTTTCTTGGAATCACTGAAGTGTGGGGGTTTTGCTTGAAGCAAGCCAAGTTTATACAGAGAAATATGTTCAGTCACCAGGATTAAGGACAAATATTATTGTGTCCAGTTCAGAACCACAGAAAACAAGAACAACTGCAAACTCGGGAAAAAGAAACCTTTCAAAAAATGACTGGGGAGTATAGGATGAGGTGATAAATGGGCTTATGTATGACCTGAAGATGCTTTGATAGCAACTGAAACAGGATCACTCTATTTGAACAATTCAGATATCATGCAGAAAGAATGATGAAGACAAAGGGAGAAAGCCAACATGGAAAATGTGGAGTTTTGACTATTTTCCTGGAGCCGAGTTCTCCCTTGGTGGGAATCACAAGCAGCAGTCTAAGGGAGCCAGCTACCACCAAATGTAACATGTTGTGTGAAAATCCTGCTTTTCTTCTCTTCACTTGATCACCGCCTCAAACTTCCAGACATCAATACAACCTTTACTGGCATAGCAACCCTTAGATCATCTGACTTCTGAAGGAAAGGAACAATTTAGTAAAGGTCTGACAAGTCTTCTGGTCCGGAAATCAAAGCTTTGCAGAATGACTCCCCCATCAAGCAGCCCTAATCATCAAGAACTGTACCTTCACAATAAAAGAAAGTGCCAGTAAGTAAACAGAACAGGAGCAGTTCTGCTCTGCTTCCAGACAAAAAATTATTTAAGCAAGAAACTGGAAAAACACCCCCACCCCAATTAAAATCAATTCATGGTTCCCCAGTATCAGTTATCATTTTATTCTATGCAATTTCCTCACTTGTTTTTTTCACCACCAAAAACTTCCCACTACAGAAAACACTGGGGTGGCTCCATCATTAGTTGAAGAGGACACCCACGAATGGCACCAGGTAACCAGGCCACACAGGACTGTCAAAACCAAAAGACTGTGGGTGGTTTACACAGTTTACTCTCTGTCTCCTGCATTTTGTAGGTGTCTCTTGTAGGTGTCTCTCTCCTTTTATTTTTCCCCCTTGATTTTTTCCTCTCAGCAGAGTGTAGACATCGTTAGAAATTTCATGGATTTTTTCACATCTGAAACAATAAGATGTTTTCAGCCATCAAATCATGGAAAAGTTTTTGGTCCAAATACAGGAAGGGGGCTAAGTACTACAATTTTAGAACCAGCAGCTTAGCAGGAGGATC
Organism: Tapera naevia; assembly: GCA_033556795.1. Lineage (NCBI taxonomy): Eukaryota > Metazoa > Chordata > Aves > Cuculiformes > Neomorphidae > Tapera > Tapera naevia. The sequence continues at coordinate 2,315,387 of JAUMJJ010000054.1, read as the reverse complement.
TTGCCCAGCCTAAATCCAACCTAGAATGAAAACACTGCTATTGCTGAGGTCAGCAAGGCCTACCAGCCTTAACAGAGGGAACTTTTTCAGAGGTGTGCAGAGATTAACATAGCAAAAACCCACTGACCAGTCTGCACCGGAATACAAAGTGACTCATTCCAATTTCTTCCATCGTATGTAAGAGACTCTGTATCTACAACTGGTTTCATCCGTCATCCTGTCAAAATCTTCATTTTGATGATGAAAAAATGTAGAGTAAGCATTATTTTTTAAAAACATTCTGAAAGGGATTTTTCTGCTTCCTTTCTTGCCTTTCAAAACATTTTGGTTACTCCTCATTTTTTAAATCATAAATACAAAAAATCCCACCCCAAACTTAAACACTTAATTCATTCCACCTCACCACATTCAATGAAGCAAAGAAACTGAAAAATGATAAAAATACCTATTTGGCTTTACTACCCAGTCAACTGAACAATTAAGATTTGTTTACCTATCATTTTTATATTTCTAACACAATTAAGAGAGAAACTGGCACAGGTAAGTAGAGCTTTTGAAAACTTACTGGTAATTCTGCACGTGTAATATATATATAAAAGTACCACTGGAATATAGATGCTAAAGGTCCAGATAATGGCAGGTTCTAAAACAATGACAAATATACATTAGAGAAAAATTCCAAATGAAGAAAAATAACTTTATAAAGAAAAAAAACACTGACTTTCTGTATACTTATCAGTTTACCTAATTTATTAGTGTTTATATTTATACATTTGCCTTTTAACTTACTCAGAGTATTAACTTGTTTCATAAATCAATTTCTTAAGAAAAGTGCCCACATTAACTGCATTTCTTACATTCAAACATAATGAAATGTATAATTAAGAAATTAAAAACTTTCAGTGGTGTAGTTCAAATAAAAATCCAAGTTGTCATATGACCCCATCTTTCTAAATTATGTGAGGTACAGCTCACTATGAATGTGCAGTATAATTTGACTAGCTTGACAAGAAGTCTTTTTTTCATTGACTGCCATATGAAGAAACTTTTCAAGGATTAGAGTTACTCTATTTCCCCCTTTGCTTCAACAGTGACAGACAAAGGTGAGATTATTTGTAGGTTATTTATCTTCATCAGAGAAAAATTCTAGCTCTACCCTGCAGAACTCACAACGTGTAGGAAGAAACTCTTTGGGACAAAAGATGGTGGCAGGGCCATGACACTTCCCTTTCAGCATGCAGGTTCTCCCCTGCATGGAGAACAGCACATCAAGCACAGCAGACTTCTCTCTGCACATCTGAAGCACAAGACTGCAACTCCACAGATAAACTATCTCTCTACAAGGCTCACCTTACCAAAGTGACGACAATTTAAAGGTGGGGTTGAGGCCTGGACAAAGGATGCAATGATGAGGATTCAATGAAAACTCCGTCATGTGTGAGACCTCGTGGTCTCACTTCACTCTGCCATTCAGGTACAAACTCCAGGGAACGTGTATCTGACCAGACACCTTCTCAGATGATAGCAGTCTCAAGAGTTTCCTATTACATCAATACCAGACATCAGTTCTGCTCTTTTGCATGATGTTTTCCCAGAAACAAGGATTTTATTATTTAAAATTAATCCAACTTCTAAGCTTTATTCCTGTCCACTGCATTTATGCAGATATTTTCAGATACACTTCTCTCTTTCTCCCTGCACAAGCCATCTTGGAAAACAGCAAGTCAATGAATTTTGGAAAACACCCAGCTGGCAAGCCACCAGTTACTCAAGGAAGACTTTTATTACTATTATTAGTATTACTAAGTACTGTGCTGCAAATGCTGCTCCAGAATAGGTTGTTTGTTGGGCGTTTGGTTTGAAGTTCCTGTCCCTGGAGGCACATTTCCGAGAAGCTGCCTAAGTCTGTGGTCTGACCCCAGCAGCACCTTCCTAGTGGAGAACAAGTGAACACGCTCCATAGGCAACTGGTCACATAAAATTCTAAAGAATGACTCATATTTTTATCACGCTAAAGCCAAATGAGTTTTCCTTGCATGTGCTTTTCACAACATCTCTCAAGTTATGTGGTTGCTATGATTTTGTAACACTTCTTTACAGAGGCAGACGCATTTAGGATAACAGACCCCCCGCATGAAACAGCCTGCAGGATCGAGTTGTATGACTATATGGTTTTCCACTTGCTTCACAGTTCAGGTCCTCTTTCTCTCTATCTCAAAAAGTGCAACTGAAAAAAAAAAAAAAACCCAGAGCCTTTTTACAAGTCTATCTCCTTTTCCTGCTCTACACAACTTTTTTTTTGGGCTACGAGACAATCACTGTAAAACTCTTCCCTATACTTATACACCTCTTGAAAATCAAGAGCATTCTGTGTAAGAAGTAGCTATCTTTGTAATGGTTTCTTCTCTGAAGGTTACTTAAAAATAATTGCAAGTTGTTTAACCATTACTAGCTTCTCATCCTCAAAACACTTAATAGGCACAAATTGGGAGTAGCATTTCTTGCCAAAGTCTGTTAGAAGCCTGTAACTGCAAACCAAAATATATAAGTGGATCAGATAAGGAACATACTGTACCTAAATGAGCTACTTCTTCTTTATGACACATTAGCATAAAACTTTATTAATATTGATTACAAAAAATACTAAAGCTTCAGATGGTTTTCCAGCCTTCAATATGATTTAATACAAATATTTTCCATTACTATAAATGCTCTGGCCAAACTGCTCAATTTTCACACTATTCAGCTACTGGCTTCTGTTCATGAAGACATTTTAACTCCTTTCTACCCATCTCAAAAGGGATGCATTTCAGGGACAAAAAGTCTTCTCAGTGCTACTGCTTTGTATTTTACGTACTTTTATAAAGAAACTGCACATTTAAAAATAAAGGAAAGATTTAGCAATCGTAATGCATTTGACCTGGCATAAACTTGCCTTTCCATTTCAGCACCTTTTCGTCTCCTGCAATTGTAAAGGGCTGGGATTAACCCCATTCCTGTCATTCCAATCCCTCGTAATACATACCTTCTATTACAGGTTTCAGCCTTTACTGAGTAAAGCATCATTCTAGTATATGGAATAAATAGCTTAAAACTCAATGTTTCTGAAATCATTTTCTTTTTCTACAAAGCACCGCAAGCGCCCAGCACAAGACTCATGATTGCTAGAAAGATGATTTTTCGTGTTTTCTGCTTCATTTCTCATGACCTTAAACAAGATTCGTACTCATTTTTGTACCAGTGCATGATTTGTTAGATTGATTTGTAAACATTCTATAGGATGTCCTATAAAAAAAAATTGATTTATTGGTACAAAGACTTTTGCTTTTCAAAATCTAATGCTGTCCTTATTACTGAAGCCTAAGACCAACAACGCATACACACAGCTTATCTGTATGAGAGACAACATCATCCTCATAACTTTCATCAACTCATAAACATATCCAGCAGTAAATAGAAATATGTACTGATGGATACGTTTTTCCCAGATTGTAAATAGCAAAGTTTTGGCTATTATCATAAAGCATTTAGTTTGTTTTCAATTTTTGAGTGAAAACATTTGAAAGACAACCGACGTATGAAGAGTTTTCAGATGTATTGATTAACTCATGCAGCCTTAAGCTCTCCAACAACTAAACCAGTGTCTCAAAAATGTTAGCAATGGCAGGTTCTGCATTAACGTCTTTATGTTAAAAAGGTAACCATGCTGGATGTAGTGTCACACAACCACACAAACAGTCCAAGTTTCATCAGCCTCAGCAGAAGTCTTCAAACTGGCATTATTTCTCTCGTGCTCTCTACCTGTCCCAGAAAGATTGGCACTTTCTGTACATACTACTAACCTAACTGGTGAGGAGTTGAACTTGATGAAGGTACTAAGGAAGTCTAAAATGCATTGTGACTCACTTGGATAACTGTTTACTTAGGACTGCTCTTGGGTGTTTTGACCGCACTTATGAACTCTAAGATGCAAACATTCACTACTGGTAACAATTATCTAGGCGTGCTCTTTCTTTTTATATCATTTTCCTGTGTTTTATTTAGCTTGGAGAACCACATCAGGATGTCACCACTAAGATGTGGTAGTTTAATAGATCTCTAACTGCCACTCACCAGCCCTCCTGCAGACCATGTTTCTTACAAGAGACATCTTAAAAATATATGAAAAACATCTGTGCTGTGTAGACTTTGACAATACAGCAGCTATTATCTAAATTCAGTATCTCAGTGTACATATGCATTAAGAGGTTTGCTTTACTGTATCTACAAATAACTCTAAAAATATATATCAGCAGCAATCTCTGTTTTGCTTGGATGGTTGAGAGACTCCTAAACAATGTGAAAATTGTTGTTTAAAAAAGTTAAACTAAAGGTGTTCATATTGGCACATACAACAGGACAGCATAACTTAATAATATAATGCAATAATATATCTAGGTGGTGTATTATTTTTAGGACATGCCTGTCAGCCTTTTCTGCAAGACTAATAATGCTCTTTTTTTATTGCCAGAGCTTTATGGCAATACTTTTAAACTTTTGCTGAAAGGTGACAATAGGCTTTTTGTTCTAATCATATAGCAGGCAGAGTGATGTAATTCTACAGCATCTCACAGGGTAATTTCAGTGACAATATTTCATTTCTACAAATTTCCATGGAGCTTGGCTGAGATACAGAGTAAAGAAATTGCAGCACACTAAAAGTAACATTCAGATACATGAAAAATGAAATTCTTTGTCCTTTATTCTGTACTGGATTCTGTGTTTCTCAGAAAGATGACATTTGGTCACTAAGAATGATAATCTATCTAGAGAAATCTAATCTAGAGAACTACTGTTTTGCATAAAAGAAAGCTTGAAGACCCTCTAGAGCTGAGACAGACTACTATTTAATGTTATCTAACTGCCAACAGCAGCACTTGTTCACAGGAGTTTACAAAAAGTTCATATTAACTACAAAACATAGGTTCTTCTCTTTTTCTTAGACCTGAGAAAGCAAGTATAGAAAAAAAAAATCTTATACAAATGTGCTACATAAGAAGCACCTTCTCCCCTTTCATAAAGTTTGTATATGAGTTGTGGTTTTTTGCGTATTAGAAACTTAAATACCAACATATAATTATAGCTCAGTTTATTCTTACGCACTATATGTTTCCTTCAGTAAAAAAATTATTACATGGCAAGATCATCCACATTTCACTCATTAATTTTCTTACAGCTTTATCTTTCTGTCATCATGGGATTTCTGTCCCTTTACAGCAGAGGTTCTCTAAGTGAAGTAATTCTGAAGCTGATATTTATTGAGTTCCCCAGTCAGCAACCTACTGCAAAACTCACTTCTCCTAAGTGAGCCCCATTTAGCATGACTGGCAGTCTTTACTCAGGAGATATGAATAATGGAGATGTGTTCACACAAGCACTACAGAAACAAAAATTGAATCTCATTCCATGAATTGAAATGTTCACCGCTCAGGGGTTTTAGGGTTTTTGTTAGTTTGGTTTTGCTGCTTTTCCTTTAAAAATGCTTATGTTTCAAAGCCATCTAACAGACTGAATAACTTGCATCTTGAAGGCCATTTTCAGATGATAAATGGTCAGATTTTTCTGAAGCCAGGTGCCCAAAAATTAAAGAACCTAGCATCTCCAGACATTGAAACAATGTTCTGCAATATAAAAATCATCAGGACAGACAAACCACTGTGTGCGTGGTGCCTGCAGTACAAGCATTAGCTACTCGTAGAGAATTTGACACTTCTGTGGATTGTCCTGACCTTTGATCCAACAAGAGAAGATACTTCCCAATGAATACTGAACTCTCTTTCTAATGGACTCTTGTGGGAAACGGATTACATTTCAAACAACACCAACAAATCAGAATAATGCCAACACCAATTTTCTGTCAATCTGAATGAAGTCTTCACCCTTCAGAGGGGTGTGTTTGACTGAACTGCACTGCCAGAGCAGCACGCACACTCAGTTTCCTAACCCTGCTAGGAAAGGGAAATAACCTTCTGGTAACAGTTGTAGAAGATTGCTCAGGGCTTCAGTGTCTCTGGCCGGACAACATTCTAGGCTTTAGGACACGTGTCAGGACTTCTGTGGCATTATTTTACTCTCTAGCCCTCAAAAATTCATCTCAGACTTCCTACCACAAGTCATTTTGTTCCAGGTCTTTACATCCTTATGGATCCACTATCAGCAGCTTTCATGCTATGGTCAGCCAGAGCGTCAGCTCTCCAGCTTCCTTAAGTCCAAACAAAATGCAGCTGTAAAAATAGCCCCCTTCTTCACTGCCACTGCAACTTCACACATCCCTTTTAGCAGTCTCCACTGTTCTCTTCTTGTTTCCCACAGCATTTTCCACTGTATGACATTATTTACCAATCAAGAGCCTTCCAGAACTCATCTTTGTCAACACTAAGAAACAATGTAATTCCCTTAGCCAGCTTCCCAAAAACAATACATTACTTTTTACTCAAATTAAAACAAATAGTTAGAAGAAAGAAAAAAAAATACCAGCCTGAGACAGACTTCTGGCCCTGAAAATCTATCAGCTCAAATTGCTGAAGAGTAGGAAGCTGAAAATAAACCTTAAGGAGGTAAAACATGAGTTGAAACCTTGACAAAATACTGTGGATTGCAAATACTCATACCTCAGAAGACACCAGTGTATTTCCTCAGGTTGAAATAAGAGATAGCAGCCAAGGCACAAGCAGTAAAGTGTTTCAAATGACTCAGTTGGGTCCAGAACTTGTACTCCCATGCCAGGCAGTTTTCCTCCCTTCTTTGCAATCCTTCCCTAAAGTAAGGCAAAACTGTGCTACCTCAAACAACTCTAACAGCAATTTTTTCTTCAGAGGTGCCTTAAAATCCAAATCATTGTTTGACACGTTTTGTAAGAGCCATTAGAGAAGAAAACTGATATACAAGCCCTGCAAAGGCTACTTTAGTACTGTAGCTCTTGCAAAGCCATGACAGGAACTTACAAAAGCAGTTTTACATGAGTAACACTTGCAGGAGTGAGCCTCCCAATAAAAAAAGTTCACTATTCATTTATTTAAGTCCAGGGTTTTACATCTACTTTTTGGACCCTTTCTTTGGGATATAAACACTCATTGCATTTTACTTCTAAGAAACACAGGAACATACTGTCAAGGAAACTTAAAGGAAGAGGCATAAACACGGTGTTACCAGGTGCAACACGTGGCAAGTGAGCACAAAAAGAATTTTGCTATATGTGGCTTATATAAAACTACACAATTTTACAGCAAGATGTAGACTCCCACATGCAGCTCTGAGTAGAAACAAGGGTGGTTGGGTTGCTTTTGATTTCTTTGTTTAAAAAAGTGGCCTGGCACATGAATCACAGCAGGAAAAAAAGTGCACACACCCCACATCCCCCAAAATAAAACCAAAAGTCCTAAAGCTTGACCACAGAACCAGGAAGGCCAGCTTTGCCCTCATATATCCTTTTTGGTTTTGATTTGTTTGTTGCTTCTCTCCTTCCTCCTCACCTACTATTTTAGAAACGTCTTCATTGTAATGGAATCATAGTTTATTCTACATATAATCTTTGTGGGAAGAACAGTAACTTCTCACTTGATTTATCATGTCATATTAAGCAACTATATTTCTGCTTGGGCTGGGAAGGTTGCCATCAGGCTCAACGCACCCTCTTCCACCACCTTCAGTCAAGGAAAAATTTCAGGGCCTTTGACTTCTTTGTAGCACTCAAACCACATCTCTGGTGATATTATCCCTTTTTATAACGCAGCTGAATGACAGGATACAGTATCAACATGTATTCTCATAGCACTCATTGAATATTTAGTCAAATTTTAACTACCATGACTGAAGGCTATTAACTAACAGAAGGCATCCCTTATGAATTCCCTGGGAGAAGAAAAAACAAACAGACACAGACATCAGCACCTCATCACTGACTTTGCAAAGCCTCAGCCCTATGCTGCATCCTCCTGGGCTACTCTGGCAGCTGGGCTGTTGCAGGTGCACAGGCCCAAGGAAAACCCCAGACCCCATGCTAAATGCCAACTTTTCTTCAAGGGGTTGGGCCACATCCTTAACCTCTTCCACCATCACTGCTGAATCTGGGAGTGCTACCAGCAACAGCAGGACCTCTTATTTGGAGTTCAATGCCTACACAATCTGAGCGACAGCGTTCACAACTGCCGATGTTCACAGCTCCTGGGCATCAAAAGCCTTGGTTTAGACCGTAGAATCACAGAATCACTTACTTTGGAAAAGACCTTTAAGATCATCAAATGCAACCCTTAACCTAACACTGCCAAGCTCACAACTAAACCATATTCCTAAGCACCACGTCTACACATATTTTAAACACCTCAAGGGATGCTGACTCAACCACTTCCCTGGGCAGCTGTGCCAGTGTTTGACAATCCTTTTGGTGATGAAATTTCTCCTAACATCTAGTTTACACCTTCCCTAGCACAACTTAAGGCCATTTCCTCTCGTCTTATCACTTGTTACTTGGAAGAAGAGACCAACACCCATCTGGCTACTACCTCTTTTCAGGTAGTTGTAAAGGGTGATAATATCTCCCCTCAGCCTCCTTTTCTCCAGACTAAACAACCCAGCTCTCTCAGCCCCTCAACATAAGCCTTGTGCTCTAGAGCTTTCACCAGCTTCACAGCTCTTCTTTGGAAAGGTAATTTGGACACGTTTGAATGTGAACACATTTAAAGTTACTTTGGGAGCTAACACAGAAAAAGGGTAGTGTGGACTGAGTCCTAAGAAATGTTAACATTACAGCATTAGGCAGATTTTCTTATCAAAAGTGAATTGGAAAACAAATACTAGTAAGCTGAACAGTTGTTAAGGAGCTTTTGGACTTCTGTAGTTGTTTCTCCAGCTTGTAGATGAAACAGAGCTGAATCAATACATCGACTGACATTGGTACCATTGCTGGGGCTAAGGCAGACTATGTGTAAGAGGCAAACAGGTTATGTCATCACATTAGATAACTGCGCTCTAGCCACAGACCACAAGGACAAAACCAAAGAGATAAAACAAAGCAAACCCACCATTTACCTAGGGACTCTTGATGTTCATTTCTGAACCATTCTGCAGAACAGATACTTGGGTTATCAGAACCCAAATGAAATTTTAAAATTATTTCTTGTGGAAGCCAATGCTGAAATCAGTGGAAACCTTTCCAGCTACTTAAGTTCTGGTTACACAGAATAGTTTCTCCTCTGAAGGAAAGAGGGATTTCCTGCACAGACCTAAGCTGTTACAAGGTGGATGTTTCTGAGACTTCACTTTCCATGCAATATTCTGACAACACAAAAATACCAGTCAGTTAAGGTACTCCTTCTAAAACACGCATGCATCCATAAGCGTGCAACACACAAATGAAAAACAACTCTCAAGCTTCAAGAACTTTAACCTATTTATACTACCCTGTACGACACTGCTAGTCAGCAGTGACTTTGCCCAGACAGAGCAGGACAGCAATGTGTGTCAGAAGTAGCCAGGGTAGATTGGGAAATGTGATTTCATAGTATAACTAAGATCTAGGAATAGTTTAGTCACTCCAAGATCACAACGGGGAAAGCAGTTTTACTCCTCCCAGTCACTGACCAATATCCTGGAGAAGCCACGGTTCCTGTTAAAACGATCATGGAGAAACAGGAATTTACAGTTTCAAAATTTGGTTTCAGTACAGAACTAAGTGAAGGCAGCTCACACTTTTCAAGAAACTCATAAAGACAGCACCGAAATGTCAGAAACCCAGTTAAGATGTCTTCAGTGTTTAGAAAATTTCTGCCATTACAAAATGAAGAATATCTTCACGTCTAACATAACCCTGTTTTCACACAGCTGAAACTATAGTCTATTTTATTTCTTTGCAATCTGGCACAAAACCTGTTTTTGACTTCCTTTGTTAGCGTGGTATTTAGTACTCAGAACATTATGCAATTTTGGAATTTTAACTATTTTTTGCAATTGTGCCAGTTCCATATTTTTCCACCACTGACCTGTTATTTACTGTCAACCTAATTTTTCTAGACTGTTCTGAAATACATCTCTATCCTTACTAGCTTTTATAGTATCTTTATTTCAGAATTATCTGCAAATATAATCAAAATCTTAACTCTCCACTTTCTAAACATTAAAGCAGATGTTGAGAAACCCAGTGTAGGGATCCTTAAGACACCTTTCTTGATGTGTACATATTGCAATTATATTTTAGCACTATCATACTCATTACTATTATTCTCCTCAATAAAGAGTATTTGCTAATGGAAAGCGCATGTTAAATGAAATAAAGAACGTTAAAAGTAAAGTAAAAATGCTTCTATAGCTTCTATAAAACGTTATCATATTTCTGATAACAATTACAGTGTTGCGCTCCAGCACATCCTAAATGACACATAACCACATCCAGCAACCAGACCCTACTCCAAACCAGCAACATCCTCAGCACCACAAAAGATCATCATGATCAGCACATGGTCAGCCCTCTGCCTGCTGCAAACCAGCCCCAAGCTGTACCCCGGTGCAAGTGTGGCACTTGCACCACTGAGCACCCAGTGCCACTCTGCAGTGCCCAGACTGATGCCCTGGCAGCAGCCTCCCTCCACCTCACCCAGCTGCAGCAGCCAGACCCGAATCACACCACAGCAGTGCTGCTTTCCCTTCCAAGCAGGACTGAGAATTGTTGCACCACCTGCTCCATGAGTGGCCTTCAACAGGACCTGAGTGCTGAACTACTTGCAGCAAGACCATTGCTACCAGCACGCAGCAGCCACGCTCTGGCTTCTTTACACATTCTGTAAAGCACTTGAACAGTAACGTTCTTATGGCTGATAGCAAGCTGTGACACTGCACATGATGGTGTTTTTAAACTTGAATTAGTTTATGGCTGAATCAGCAAATGCAGCTTTGAATGTTTCAAAACTACGATGTGGTCAGTATGAAATTATTCATTGAGATACAATTCTTTACTGTATTTTTGGTTCTAGTAGCTCTGAATTGAAACCATGCATTTCAAAAGTAGGACCCCTGATAAACTAGTTACTTCAGAGACTTCTGGTTAAGTTTTAGAGAGAAAGGAGGCACAGGAATTACAAGTTGTTTTGAAATATTCTTTTTTCTCTCTTTGTTTCTATGGAAACTGAAACCTGTTTGCTTTCTCTTTCTACTGCTGCTTTTAGAAAAACTCAAGTACATTTACATTTTCAATTAATCTCTTGCTTTTACTTTAGCAGAAATCCCGATTCTGCAAAATACTTAAAAAAAATAATACTTCTGGGGTGATGAGAGCATCGTGTACTTAGCAGTGTGAGAACTGTGTTACTGCTGCTGATGTGTTTCTTCCTAACCTTCTCTCAATTTGGTCATTCATGTGATCAGCAGCAATAAGGGAAAACAGCACAGAGAGATTCAAAGCCGCAACGGAATTGCCCACTACCACTCAATAACACTTGAGATTTTGCAAAATTAAGCAGAAGACCAGCTAATTTGCTCTTCTAATATACTCCATCATATGTTTACATTTCCTGTAAACACTTTAACTATGACAATTCTGCACCTTTTTCAACTGTTAGCAGTGCTGTTTTAATGCAATAGCAACAAAGAAATCTTTAGAATGCAGAACGTGTGAACAACTTTGAGCATTTTCCTTCTAGTTTTATAATCTACAAAAACTTGTAAAAGCAGGGAACACTTATTTTGAAACAGAGTCTCAAGCAGGACATGGAAATTACAGCTGGAAAGACAACCTATTTTTTTACTGAGCAGAAAAAAAAGAAAGCAAGACAACACATACAGACAAAAGCTTGATATTGCACAATCCAGACAGTTTTCAGTATAAGTATGAAACATAATTATATAATAAGAAACAAAGAAATTAAAACTACAAAAACCCTTTTCACTGTACCAAAAAGCATCCTATTTTTGTGTTTAACTGAATGTACTCCAGACAAGACATCTGAATTCAATTAAAAAAAGTTTTATTTTGGGGGTTGCTTTTTTTTTTTAGTGGTTTTGTTTTGTTATTTTAAGCACTGAAAATTTAACTACGTGAACTCATTACTGCTGAATGTCAGGACATGGGATGGTAAAAGTATAATCCAACTCTGGAACAGCTCCTTGGGAAATATTGTGCGCAAAACGAATATAGATTGATCACGTTGAAATACTGCAGTGAGATGTGCAACAGTCATGCCTTTACTAATTCATATATTCTGAATTTGGGTAGTTGTTTATCCTCTAAGTCTTGAGCATACAGATGATGTGCTACCTTGTTCCCTACTGTCTCATTTTAATGACTTTTCAGAGGAAGACAGATTAAGGTTCATTTTGTTCCTGGTAATATAAAGGCCATTCAAGAAAATCAGGAAATGTGAAAAATGCATGTAATTACAAATTTGGTTTTGCCTAATACTTCCAAATCTTATTTTGCACACTTGATATGCAGAGATTGACGCACAGAGAGTTCTGATGCAACAACACAGAAGTAGTCAGTAGCTTCTTTCTGCTGTCATTCATGGAAATCTGGGTTTTTTCAGAAGAACAGCCCTGGTGTCAACTTCCCAATTTTTATTTAAGGATGTCTCATAGGAAAACTATAGGCTGGACTTGATCTACAGGAGACTTCCTCTGCCTCCCTTTAAGAGGTGTGAATGACCACCCAAACTTAGACAACTTCCCCTCCGAAACCTGCCGTGATCCTGGTGGATAACGATCCTGATTATGCCTGGGACAGAGTGCTGCTCTTACAAGACTCTGAGGAGTAGAATGGTCTATTAGGTCTAAAAGAATATGCACGGAAAGCCATGAAATCCTCAACATCCACAAAAATCCACAGCAGCATTAGACGCAGCACACGTCTTTCTAAAATATATTTTAGAATATATTTTAGAATAGTCTTTCTAAAATATATTAAAATGGAGGCAGGTTGCCACTGCCAATGAAAGAAAGAAGCAGTTTGGGGAAGGGGGTGGATTTTAGTCATTCAATACAGATAAATATTGATTTCAGATGTTTTGAGACACTGATTAGTTCTAACAGATCACAAGAGACTCTTCTAGGGGTGCTTCCTCGGCTGACATGTCCTTCGTTATATTCTGCATCCTGAGATCCTTCCTCTTCCAGAGGGTGTACATACAGAGACTCTCAGGCTGTTGTGCCTTGCCCAGGAGTCATGACTGTTCTTTCAAATAAAAAGGAAAGAAACATTCACCATTCTCCTTTCTAATGTCTGACAAAAATATTCCAAAAGATTAGTTTGCAAGAGTCGTTGCTCAGACAGAAGTACAGATTTCAGCAAGCAGAGGGTGAGAGTAAGAAGCCTTCCAGGACTGTCCACATGAATACTTTCCTTTGCACAGCTTGAGTCCATTAGCTTCTTTTGTTGTCTCTACACTGTCTAATAAAAGTAACCAAATCCAGCCTTGTTTGTAGTATCCCATTTCTTAAATGCAGACTTTTATGCCTCTCCTTCTTCCAGTTTTAATATGGCAAATATCCTTGGATTAATACACTGGTCAACCTATTAAATCTCCATCTTCACGGGAATAAAAGGCTGAGTTATTACAAGGGTGCAGACATGCATCTTGTGACTTGTGAATTCTCTGTTAAAGTGTAAATGTAGCACAAAGTCCACAACAAACTACTCAAACCACACAACAATATCACAATACCTATCACCAGCCCTAATTTTAAACCATTATTTTTCCTCCAAAGTAGCTAACGTTAGTTTCAAAATAAACAGATTTAAAATTTGAGAAACTAGTTCATGCTCCCTGTAACCAAAGCACGTGTATTCAAAAGAGGAGATCAAGCACTACAGAACATCATTGACTTCCATGTATGGCTGGAAGAGACACTATACCACTTTGTTTGAAGTGTTTATGTGAGAAGCAATTGTCATCTCTAAGTTCAGAAAAATCACTTCTGTGCCTTGGGTCACACAGTTTCAAATGCCAAAAACATTTCTTTCCTAATTGTTACCTATGACGTCCGACTTAGCAACACATTCACAAGAACATGCACGTTTGTTATAATAAAACCATTCTATATATAAAGTTAGTTTGTTTGGTGACGTTCTGGTGGCAAATTCAGCAAAAGTACTCTTTTAGTCTATCTTTGAGCAGACTGCCAGCTCACAGCTAACACCGCTTGGTGCGTGCATGTTACTCCTGATGTGTGAAAGCCTAGAACTCACTGCAGTGCTGAGGAAGTACAGCTGGAATTGTTCAGTTATAACAGAGGGTTTGGGGTTTGTCTCCTGTTTTTACTGCTATTCTACATGAAGGAATATAGGAGGAAAGCATGATCACTCAGCATTTTTATTCCTGTTGTTCAGAACATTAAGAACAGAAGTTTAAAATGCTCAGCTACTGTTAGGAGAAAAGACTGCCATCCATCTGAAGAGAGCCCACGTATTGGTTATCCTGCAAGGTCAAGGCAGAAGCAGGGCACTGGTTTAGAATTGCTTAGAAATAGGCAGTGTTTTGTGGAGGTATATAATATTAACTGGGCATCTGCTCTTAAGCCACAAGAATTCATGTGCTTTGCTTTTTGATTTCAAACTTCACTTTTTCAGGAGGTCAAACTCCAAAATCAATCTGATGCTAAATCTCTTGCTGTTTTCTACGAAAAGCTCAAGACAGAGATCCAAGAAAAGCACAAGCAAAGCCTTCTCCTGGCATGCACAAAAATTTCTCAGGAGCAGCTATGATTGTTTTGCTGGATGCTTGGCTCTGCTTCAGGGACAGTTCCGCTCCACTGCCACTGTCAGCTCTGAGACCTGGCTGGTTGGTGCAGCTGAAGGCAGCCCTCACTTGCTGGCCGTGCTCTGCAGCACCCCTGCAAGCCTCCCTGGCTCTTGCTGCCTCCTCCCCAGCCTGCTTCCCCCCCCTCTGCCTCTACCAGCAAAATGCGACCCAGCTCCAACAGATTTTGGCTCAGTGAAGAATCCTTCCTTGCCCCCGTGTCTCCCAAGTCATGTTGTGCCCACAACCTTTCTCCCTCTCCTGTCTTGAAGGGTGATAATGTGGGAGAAAAAACAGATAGGTAACCATTCTTGTTGAAAAACTTGCTCAATGAAAACCTACACTACTTGTTCAGAGAGCTCTTGGGGAACTCCTTTGCACAATGACTTTGTAGGTCTGCTGGTGGCAAAGCCTGCTAGAGCCCAAGGGCTCTCCTCTCTCAGGCTCCCACAGAAGCTACTCGTTCAAGGCCGTGTCACAAGCAAGCTATTATCCTCAGTTGTTTATAATAACTAAGCCTTGCAGCACCCGTATTCTGCAGAGACAAGTATCCGGGTCAGGCCACAGACTATAACCCTTGGGCAAAGTATGCAGAGTGAAAAAACATGGTTAAAAATGCCGCATAAAGTTCAGATCCTTTCCTGAAATTAGAAAGCATCTCCCTTCTCTCTCCTCCCATAGGCCAGAAGAAGCTATTCTCATAGCTCCTGTACAATAGGTTAGGAAATTTTACCCCTCAATTACTGCCCAGCTCTCCCACCCACAGAGTATTTACAGAGACCACCTGCTTTCTGTGAGAGCTGCCATTTTTGAAGGCAGAAACAAAGCAGCTGATACTGCTCTAAACAGCTCGAGTCCATTTTGTCAAAGACTGTCACAGCCAGTTTTATTTCAAAACTAAAGTGTCATGATGAGGTTGTAAAAAAACTGACTTGTTTTTGGAGCGCTGAGTATAACAACTCTAGTATTCGCCAAAGAAATCAGCAGAACATTTTCATTTTTTTCAGAAAAGACACATCTTTGAGTCCTTGCCACAAGAAATGTTTTTGTCCTACATTTTTGATAACCTCCCAGAACATTTTTCTCCTCCCTCAATTAAAAAGTGTTTTTTTCCATAGCTTCTAGACAAACAGCAAAGGAAATCCAAAATGTTTCTCATAATACAACTTTCAATGAAGAACTTGCTACTGATACTGACCCTGCTACAGCCAAATTCTCCACAACAGATTTTTCTCTTCACTATCTTATGGTTGTCCCCAGTGCTTCGCATAATCACATTATGGTTGCTATTTCCAATTCAAATTTATCTGACTACAGCTTCTAGCTATTGCTTCCTGTTATGACTTCTTCACGTACTGCAATTTCCTTGGTATTTTCTCCCTGCAAAGGTACTTGACCGCTGTGATCAAGTGATGTCCCAGCCATTTTTATGCTAAAGCAATACCAAGCTTCATATTGCAAGGTATTTTTTCCAGCTCTCTAATTATTTTTGCATTTTTTTTTCCAGTACTCTCTTCAATTTTTTTTTTGCCTCCTAAAAAAGGTGGCTGTTCAAAACACAGAGATAAATGTCATCTCGCTGTTGTTCTGATCACATTTATCAGGAGCAAACAACTCCTTTTTTACTACAGCATCAGTCAGAAGAGCATGTTGACACACAGGAAAAAGAAAATTCTATATAACACAAGATTAAATTTGAATATTGACCCCTACAATTGAGTAACTTTATGTATTTAAGTATTTGCATGGACTCTAAATCTGAGTGGCACAAACATATTAATGATGTAGCAACTTAAATATATAAAATAATGGTCGGTCTGTCCAAGACTGAAAGGATTTTTCAGATTTTAACAACCCAAACAAGTATTACTCCTTAAATGACAATACTTGATACCAGCAACACTAACAGCCAAGAAAAGCTGAACAGGACAACGCTGTTTATTCAATAGAGTTTGCAAGTGTTACTTGTCCAAGTAATTTTCAGGATTAATCTTAAAAAATTCTGCCTTTGACCTATGGATTGGGACTGCTTTCCATTTGGTCAGAGACACAGCACAACATCAAATATTTGAGTCAAAAAGACAGCAGGTACTGACTGATTCTGAGTAGACATCGACAACATATTTCTGTAGTAAGTTTATAACAGCTGTAATTTAAAACTGCTACTTTTTCAATAGTCACTGAACTATACATCACATTGGTCACTGCCATTAAATATTTCTCAAACAAAATAGCACATCTACATCCAAAAACTTAAGTCTACAGAAGAGAAGTGTGACTTCTAAAGAAATCTGTTATCATCTTTGGTCATCATACGTGCGTCATGCTTTGTACAAAAACCCTGTTTTACAGAAGGACTGGATATGTCTTCCCCTCATGTGTTTGTTTATATTTCTGCAGAATTTATCTTCATGATTTTTTAGGGTTTTCCTTGCTTATGGAGGAAATATTTGTCTGGATATAGCCCAAAAGGCTACAATATCTTAAAACTCAAAGAAATTTATTTGTTGTATTTAATTTTTTTGAGCATTCCGAAGATTTTTTTCCCCCCTAAGGAGAGGCAATTTCTTCATCATGGTCATCATGGTGATTTAGACTGAGGCACAATGGAAGTGCCCAGACATCCCCTGCCACAGTCTGGGCTTAGCTTTTAAAACAAGGCAAGAAATATAAACACTTAGCATCTGCCCTTTCAACACTTAAACAGCAAAGATGATGCCCAGAGAATTTTTAGAAGGTTCTTAGGTCTTTCAGTTCCCCCTTTTACTTAAATATCACAGATTTTATATTTCAGATTATTCTTAAATATAGTGAGTCTGAACTAATAATTTCACATCTAAATCTCTCCAGATGTTACACGTGCCTCTCTAAGCACCAGTTCCTCACTGATTTGCTGGGAGACCTTTAAATCTTGAAGCTTAGTACCAGAAACGACAAAAACATTTTTTCCAGAGGTCTCTAGTAGTTCTTTTTCACATTCCATTTCCATTAGAAGTTCTTTCTTCAAAACAGCATTTCTTTCCTGCATCTGTTGAACCATTCTTGTGTTGACAAGTTCCTCTCATAATAAATGATGAGCATCATTAGAGCTGGCCATAAAGCTGGTGGAAAGCAAGAAAACACTTATATTCATTTCTAGATCTTGCCAAAATACGCAATGATGACAACACGAAAGCATGAAACTATGGACACCTCTGTACCCTACAGTGGGTGGTGGAGATGGCAAAGATGTGGAAACAGAAAAGAGCATAAAATCAGCTCGATGTTGGGCTGGCACGTGGGCTAAAATGCTATAAAGCCAGAACATGCCACATGCTGCACTGCCAGTGTAGCAGCTTCATCTGGTGATGCACTCCTGCTGCCCTGGTCCCATACACAGCGAACGTTTGCCCTCACCAGGCTTGGATATCTCTGCACACTTAGTGATGCCCCAGCATTGCAGGCATGGCCATGCACCACCACCTGGGCATGAGCGGGGAGGCTGCCCTGTAGCCTTCAGTTGGCCTCCCTCATCCAGCCTCCCTCACCTTGCAGCTATGGCAGCTGGAAACCAACGCTCAACTGCTCCTACTGCCAGTGGTGGTGCCCACTTCCTGTTGTAAAGTCCCGTTTCCACTTGCTTAGAAACTAAAAGCACCATGGCCAGTATTTTCCACACCAAACCTTTGTTTTTGCTGTAGGTTTTCAGGAGGTGACACCTGACATATGGAAAATGGAAGTCTTCTCTTATGAAACATGCAAGCAATATCAATTAATGACTACCTGAGAGAGAAAGTACATTTACCTCATCACAAAAAAAATGCCAATAGTAAATGGCATAAATCTTACTGAGGTGTGCACAAGCTTCATGAGAGCGAGCCACAAAATACTGTTTGGCGCAGTACCCTACTGACCCTCTGAATTAAATAAGGGGGTTACACACAAGCTGCAGAGCAAAGAAAAAAGGATCTCTGAGTTACTGCAGAACAGAAACATCGAGTACATCTGCAGTGCTAACAAGAAATCCTGCTCTCACAAACTAGTCAGCTAGCAAACATACTGTACATAAAAGTTTATTTCCCCCTCCCCAATTACAGCCATTATCTAATAAAAACAAACCTTAGCCCATAATGCTCAGCTTCATCAGTCCTGTGGCAGAAATGGAACATTTTTTCACCTGTTGAAGGCAGAACAGTTCCAGTACTTCTGCCTGACCATGGCAGAAGTGTTATTGATGCACAAACACATGCCTTCTACCAGACATCAATACTCAGTAGAGCACTATGGGTTTCACCCCGTTCGTTTTCAGAGCAGCTCGCTCTAATACAGTGTCCACAGTTAAGAGTATAAGATACGAGACACAATAACATCCAGGTTTGCAAACAAAAGTCATTTCAATACTTCTGCATCTACATTTTTATTTTTTTAATATAAGCACTCTTCTCTCTGAAGTCTAACAAGAATGCACATATCCATGAAGCATCTAGCAGAGAAAGCAAAACTTAAAACCAAACAGGATCTAAATCTGTGGTATGACCCCAAGCATCCCATTCCTAACAGTTGTAAACATGTGCACTTTTTAAAGAAACCACAAAACATATCTATAACAAGCCAAGTGACTCAAAGGCAGTAACCAGAAACAAGTGCGATAAATGCACCCAGCTCATTCCTGCCACAGCATTTTCCAGCCCACACGAAGGGGCTCTCAGCCCCCAAAGCTGACTGGAGCATACACAGAAAACTCTCAGCACCCTCAAACGAGGGACTGGAGGTATCTATGGTGAAAATATCAAAAGGCTCAACTTGTCCTCACTTGCAAACCTATCAATCATTTTTGTAAGACTTTTCGTGTGTGTGTGTGAAGAAGGTAAAATAAGAAAGTTCAAAAGGTTATTTCTTTCTTTACTTCAACTGATCATTTCCCCTCTCTCATATTTTGGCATACACAAGAAAGGATGGGACAACTGTAAAGGCTTCTCTTTCCTCTCTGTTTCTAGGTCTTATCTACCATCTCTTTTTCCATCCCTTCAAACAGAAAGTGTCTGTTTTGTAACTACTCCTAAGCATTTCCAATGGCTAAAAATTCTCACGTTTCCCCAGAGCCTGTAGTTCTAGAAGAGCATGAGATAACCACCACCACAGCCCTCAAAGAAACTCTCACCATATGTAAAATTACTCATGTAAACGGTGTCAGCAGGAGGTGTGGGAAGGGAAGGAAGGTATTACACCTTCCAGGAAGACCTGCCACAACTACATATCACATTCTGTGCTGCTCTGTCTCCTGGCACCTCCTTCTGTATGTGTGAGCTCTGTCCTGCATCAGCCAATTTAACCTCCCGTTCCCCCTCCCTCCTGAATACAAGAGTGGAACAGCATTAATATTGAAATAGGTACTTCCTAAACAAAGAACTAAAGTTTTTCTTCCTCCTAGGAAGGGTTAACTGAAGTAATAGCTTTCATTATTATACAATCCCTATGTTTTATTATTTGAATCTACTATTAAGACCATCAAGAACACATGTGAAATCCCACAGCCTGAGGATTCCAGCATGCAGCAGTTTATTTCCTCTTTGTTGCTATTGTAACTCTCTTACTTAATCACCCAAAAATGAAAAGCCCAACATATGCCTCTCATCTTGTCGTATATCTTCAAACCCCTTTGACCTATTTTACGAACAACTGCAATCACCAGACTAACAGCAGAAAAGCTTTCTGCCCACTTCATACAGTACAGCCAACAGTAATCATTTCCAGAAAAAAAGGCAGTAAAGGTTATTGCATTCAAAGTCCCTCCGTTCTCTGGAATAAATATGCCACTCGGAACAAGGAAAGCTAGTTGCAAAGAAATAGCAATTCCCCAACCCAAATCCTGTTTCAGAGAAGGTAGCCTTCACCTGTTTGACAGGTGCAGAGTCACTGCTCTTTAAATCCTTGCCCCTGCACATAAGGAAGTAAGAACACAAAAGCAGAAGTTGCGTATGCTCAAACACTTCAGAAATCGTTATGAGGGCTAATCTTCACTGTGCTCTCTACCTCCTGGAGTAGCAATTTCTGTAAATGTAACTCCACATATAATAACCTTTAAATCTTAATTTGTCTCTGTCATGAGTACAGATATGGAAACCTTTCAAGCTTTTTGCATGAGATGTGCTATCTGATGTGAGGGAGAATTATGTCGTGTGAGGGGAAAGGATTTAGGATCACGGGCTCTTTCCAAGGACATGCAGTGGATAAATACTGAAACAACTGCTTTCCATCATTCCTTTTAACTGAACCAATTAACACAGAGAGACCTGAACCATTGTGGCTGGAATTGCTGACTACAGCCACAATAAAGATACTCCCTATTCCAGCAAAATCAAATTTACAGCCAAAAAAAGGCAGACTGTACCTGGAATAAACTAAACACAATACTGTTTTTACCTGTGTGATGACTGTTGCACCCACCAGAGCTAGATGTAGCCTGGCCAGACAACCAGAAAGCTCTCAGGGTGCACTTGCACTGCCCAGTGAAGTCCTGTTGGAGACATCCAGCTAGTCCTGAAAACAAGCCACTCTGATATGCATCAGTTTTACTGCACCAGCACAATTCTCTGCTTCAGTTCATTATTCTGATTAGTACATGAATTACTAAATTAACTAAAGAAAGCTTAAGGTGACTACAGATTATTCTCTTATCCTCAGTATATTTGTAACATTCTGACACTCCAGTAAAGCTTTTTATATGACAAACACACTTGTTCATATTCAAACTAGGACAGTCATAATTTTTCTTTCTTGAATGCCAGTGGATCTCCTTGGAGACTCTTAAAATCCAGATTCTTGCTATTACTTTCTCTCATTTTCACTGCATGCCTAAGTCTTCCTTGCAACATGGTATGAACTACACAGATTTACAGTATTTGTCCAAACTTGCAAGTTCAGACACCAACAGTGCCTGCAGGTATTAGAACAAAGTCTTCCATCTAGCTTCATCAATCAAAGCAAAATTATCCATTTCCCATGAGCTAAAACTGCATGCAGTCAGTCACCATTGCATAAGGAAGGCTCCCACTTCTTCAGTCATTTTTGTTAATTTTAAGCATTAAAGACATTAGCAGGTTTTGATTCTGATGTATCCTGAAAGTTGGGATGGGGTTGTTTGCTCTCCAAGCTTTTTCAGTTTAACTTTCTTACTCTGCATTGGGATATGAAACTAAATGCAATATAAAATTCTATTTTCCCCTGTTTGTCCTACCAGTTAATTAGTAAAGCAGAGGCCCTCCCTGGTTCTTGTGATTTAAGCTGTAGAGCCATCTCCTTTGTCATGTAGTTCTAGTGTGCAACACAATTGGTTCATATTGCTCCACATTAGAGTCTCTAAGTAAAATTTAAATATAAGGGAAAATATAAGGCTCTTTAGGTTTTTTTTTTAACTAAATTAGCTGATGGAAAAGTCTCTGGACTAAACCTGTTTCCAGTTACTGTTTCCTGTTAACCTTACTACACACGTTGAGAAACACTTCCACATCACGTCTTCTGGAGAAAAAATCACCTCACTTTAATTTCTTAATTAAGTGATTTATTAGATTTTTCTAATTAAAAAACCCAACAATGTTAGGAATTTTGAAACATTGGATGTTGCTGCTCAAGAAATAAATAACTAATGACTCAACAAGTCTTTTAAGATCCAGCCAAAGCAATCACCCATGCCTGAATCTCATCCTTTTACCTTGGCCTTGGTCTCCTGCGAGCTCTGCCAGGGTTTTGGAGGGAACACTGGACCTTAAACATAAGCTGCCACAGAGCATCTTCAAGCATAAGACAGAACACATGCATGGAATAGAGGAGAAACAGTTATCCAGTTCTAATTAGTAATCTTAGAGTGTTCCCTATCGCCATTCATTCCAGATTTACAGATAATTTCCAATTGTGTGTTCATATTTTACAAATGCATTTGAAATTATAAGGAATTAAAATTGCAAAAATCATCAGGAAGGACTTGTTTTATCTTAGTCTGATACCTGAAGGAATGCAGAATTGCTAGTTTCACATAGTAGTGACTGTAGATCAACACCAAACGAAAATACAATAGAATCTGGCCCTGTGCTCTGAGCTTAACAGTTTCTGCTTGAGAAAGACAGAAAAAAAGTTTGTAACTGTACAATAAGAACCAAAAGTTGCAGAAACCTTGCTTTGGACATGCTGTAGTCTATAATCAGAATGGCATAATTTCAGTAATTACTTTGGGACAAAGGTTAGGATGATTATAATGAAGTTTCCTGGTGATGTGAAGCTGGAAGGAACTGTCAGCAGAGGAGGAGTACAATGTACTCCATGGAGAACACAGATGTGGTGATGACGAGGATTAGAACAAAAGAAATGAGGTGAAACTATAAACCCAAATACTGAGGGATCCTCTCCAATAGGACAGGAGCTTTTTACTTGGAAACAATGGATATCAATTAATGTGTCCATATCTATAAAAAGATAATAACGAATGCTAGAAAAGGCAAACTGGAGCGTAGTGTGCATCAGCAAAGTTATGCCCTGTGGAGGCAAGGAAGCAGTAACAGCACTGAACAAAATCTTGTATGAGTCTACCACATACCATTCTTGTCCATTTTATTTCAGATAGAGCAACCCACCCTGTAACAGGTGCCCAATTGTGTTACTAGCACCATCTGAGGAAAGGAGGGAGTCCTGCTGGAAACAAGTGCTGTTTTCTTCACTTGAAAGGGCTATGTTTGCTTTTAAGAGCTTAGAGGAACAAGAGCTATTTAAACAACAAAAAATCTGTGGCACAAGAACAAAGATGAGTAAAGACGCTAGAGTGAAAAGTTTCAGCTGGAAAGGAGAGGAATTTTCTAAACATCAGAGCAGTGTTGTTTGGTAACAAACTTTCAGAAGGAATGCAAATGTAAACAAACCTGACTAGTTTTAAAACTATTTTAAAATGGATTATAGGAGGTAGTTGCTTACAGTAGCAAGGGATTGGACTGTAGCATCCTTCCCTCCTGTACTTTTAGCTTTGATTTCTGTACTACATAGTGTTCAACTCTCTAGAACTGCTCAAGAGAAAGAAAATAGCACTTGAGATTCCTTCAGGTAGAGTTCTCAATTTCCTCCTTGCAGTTTGGTAGCCTGACAACCGAGCTGATGTTATCAGTTATTTGTTCCCCAGTATAGATGGTGTCCATAAAGTGTCCTTGAGCACAATATTTGTGAACAAACCTGTAATCTTTATATGTTTATGGATTCATGCATATTCTTACAAGAAAACACAAGGGCAGGGATTTCAGTTGCTGGGCAACAGCCACCCCTTCCATAATCTCATGTTGCTGCCAGAGTATGCAAATTGGGATCAGGAACTCTCCAAAAGGAGGTAAACTTTCAAGCGAGCCTGGAGGCAGGGAAAATCTGAAGGAGAAAGTGCACTGAAGCAGGATACCCAAGCAGTGCTCAGCCCTTAGCTCATGCTCCTAGAGTGGAATCTTTAAGTACATTATCTTAAAAATATTCCTCTGCAGTTTCAAACGTATTTGCAAGATCAGCCATCTGAAAAAATCAATGATCCATAAATAGAAAAAAAAAAAAAAATCGCTAAGAAGGGGAGAGTTCTCAACACAGCTGAAAGATGTACACCCAAAAGCTTCAGTACTACTACTGTTGCCTCTTGTGTTCACAGCTTGCATTCCAGTGACACATCTAAACAGATAGAGCAGGGGTTCAGCACAAGATCACCCCCCACACAAATCCAGTCCTTCACCTTACAGGTCTGAATCAACACACAGAGGCATCAACTGGTACAAAATGCACCACGGAGCCACAGCTATCCAAGACCTAGAGACAGTAATTTTCATTTCAATAAAACCTACTTCAGATACTTCCCAAAACATTTACCACCAAGTTTTTTCTCTCTTTAACTCATACTTCCTCTGTATTCTTTTCAGTCTGCAGCAAATTATGTATGGTGAGCTACATTAAAAAAATAATCACTTGTAATAAGAAAACATTTCAAGCTGGACCATTTCATTTGATTTAATCCACAAACACTCAACAGGTGAACTGAACTGTGGACTTCTGGCAAAGGGGCAGCTTTCATACTCTGTTGCTGAAGGCCAGTGTCCCCACAAAAGGGGTGGAATGTCTCTTCAAACACGGCACCTCATTTATGCCCTGAACATACAAATACAATTTGGAAGTGGTTCAGGATCAGATCTTTTTTTTGGCTTATTTGCAACTTTCCACTCTTGACAACAGAACAAGAGCTAACACACAGGAAAAAAAAAAAATCCTCATGTTTTCAGCAAATTATGCCACATAATCCTGAAGTTTCAGTTGAATTTTAAAATTCAAGTGTAAGAGATAAAGTCAACAACTTCTAAACAGGCAGGTTTGCTGATATGTGCTATTAAAAGCTGCTTATTTTGGTCCAACTCAGACAACACCAAAAGAGTAGGTTTGATTATGTTCAGAATCTTTCCAGCAATTACACATCCAGAAGCACCACAGTGTGGCTTACTATTCAAAAACAAACAGCTTAGACCATAAGCTTACTGAAAGGGAAAATAAAGGTAAGCTATTTTAAACAACATACCAAATACATCCAGTAGTAGAGGCATATATGGAATGTAGGTTGTCTCCCCCACTTCAAGCTTCTAATAATGTTTCTCTCTGCTGAATTGTTGCCACAAAAATTCCTAAAATGTCAACAGCTCTAACATACAGGAAAAAATGAAACAAAACATCTTAAGCACAGTATTGCAAAGGTTCTCAGCATCTGTGGAAGACGCACATGGCAGAACAGTGTTCTCAGACTTAGCTTTATGCTACAAATGCTTCCATAGAACTACCACTTGATGCACATATTTTCAGTGCTCCCGTATAATGCACTAAAGAAATATCTGACATCTGTGAAGTTCCAAAGACAAAGACAGCACTCCCAGGGAACTTGGCAGTGCTCAAATTGAGAAGTTTGCTGCAATCAGTTTTCAACAGACCTAAAAAGCATTTCCCAAATCTAATCCAGTTTATCATCTCCAGGTTTTGTAAATGCCATTCTCCAAGATCTGCAGAAGCGGCCCAGTCATTTAACAACTAATTTCTTGAATTTCAAATTCCCAGTTTTATTACCATCACATAAAACAAACTAGCAAACATTTACTTTCCCATTCAAGTGTTAACACAATTTGAGGCAGCATGATGAAACCAGCTAGGACAGATGGGATCTGGTATCATAATCAAGGCTAGAGTGCCTCTTTGGACAGGCATGAGATTGTTTAGAAAATTCACACGTGCAGTCTTCCAACACTTATATCTAAATCCAAAGACAAAGTTAAAGATAAACATACGTAAATGCAGTTTACATATTCTTAATTTAGCCAATGCATAGTTTATTTCCATATCTCACAAAGTAAACCAGCAAATTTGTCCAATGCTTTTATCAGTTTGCCATTGTAACTCCATGACTTAGGACAGATGACTGTGAGTGCATTACAGGACTGGTGCAGCCATAGAGGTGTTGCACAAACAGTGCCATCTTCAGCCTCCGCACCCCAATGGCCTTGTCTACAGCTTCTAGATTCACTGCAACACACAACAACTTCTTCTAATACATTCTCTAAAAAAGCTAATATAGAGTTGTGGGGCACTGGTCCAAACGCAGTCAGTGCCACAGCAGGGGGTTCTGGATGGCCACTCAGCAGCCCCTCAGCCAAAGCCCAGAGCAGGCTGGGAACCTTGCAGAGCAGAGCTCGTGCATTTTGGAGGAAGGGAAGGATTTTGTACATAGCCTAGGTCCCCTGTTGGTAAGGCTGAATGAACTCCTTCTGGTCAAGAAGCCACAAGCCCTTGTGTGTTTACTCCCACTACCTTCAAGCCATTTTCAGTGTTGGTGGCAGCATTCAGTAGGGTGAGAGCTACACACGGCCCCTGATGGCACCTGTCATTCTGCAATGGTCAGCTGTGCTGATCCAGCATCCACCCAATTAGTATTACTCACCTAATGCAATTCTTTATTTTAACATATACTGACTACACCACTCCTAAGTAAGCCATTGACACAAGCAGAAAATCACAGCTCTGGGAGGATGACCTCCTCAGCCCAGCACACACCACTGACATACCCAAGTGAAGCTGGCTTTCCTTCGCACCCTCCACTCCACCTCCAGCTCTACAGCGGGCGTTTGCCAGCCAACACGACCAGGACGTGGCCTGCAACTACCAGAAGACATGGATACAGCATGTCCAAAACAATATTATCTTCCATCTGCTCTTTTTATTTTGCTTTTTAAACATTCATAATTTTTTCCAGCTGTTCAGTATTACTAGAAGCTTTAATACAAAAATCTGTATCACATTCTTGGTATGATTTCACAAAAATAAAGAACTTTCTAAATGGTCAAAGATGTGCCTATCCCAGGAGCCATCAGATTTCCAGAACGTCAGAAGAAAACAACTGAGGGGACGCTTAAAACTGAAGTATAGACAAAACGGACAAATTATTATGGTTCCAGAAGTCTGGAGCAACACAAAAAAACTGTGAACTAAAATATGAATAAATCTAAAATGCTACAATTTCTGAAAAACTTTCAAAGCTTTATCTTGCTTCTGTCAATAATCTCTTTTGTCAACCTTGCTTGTGTGCTGCTGCCACCACCACACTTGCCATTACAAAATTTTTGAATGCTTTTCCCAGAAAACTAAAAGGGGCCAGGAAGTGTCAGGCTCTTCCCACCCCCTCCCCTCCTTGCTATTAGAATTAAAAGGAAAAAAAAGAAAAATGTGACTCACTTTTTTTCTCCAAAGAAGCATCTTCTGCATTTTTGGAATAAATCTCATATAAGCTATAAAACTAAAACCATATTGTTTTGTGGCTTCCATAATTGCTTTTCTCTCTTCCTAAACTGCAAGACATTGCAAAAACATTACTGCAACTACTAAAGATGTCAATTAAAACTAAGTTCACTTTTGAGTATTCATTTGGTCACAAACTACCTAATATGACCCCATAAGAACCACTTGGGACACAATCAATTGAAACACACTTTCAATTAAGTATATTAATGTATCATAACATTCACAGAAGACGTTACTGAACTCAGATGCCTATTTTGCCATGTCCTTTACAAGATTTGCTACCAAAGGCTGTGTTAGCACTACTTCCCCATCTATCGGGGAACATTTTATGTGGATGTGTCAGACAAGTAGTACTTGGAACTACCCCCACTGCTCTGACCAGGGGGTGCCCCACAGCCAGGTGAGGTAACAGGTTCCAGGGTAGCGAATCTGGGGACATATTCTGCCTCCCACCTTCCTAGCAAGGAAAGACTTTGCAGAAGCAAGTCGTCAGTGAAGGAGCAGGCAGACAGATCTAGCTGCCTGTTAGTGATTGTTTCAAAAACCAATGTAAAACACTACTTTGTACGCCTGGCAACAGCAGCAGTTTCTAAAAACAGCAAACGAGCTGCAATTGTCTTGCCCTTGAAAATTACCAGGTTTTACGCAGAAAGCAAAACACCACATGCTCCTGGGAGTAGTAAACCTTACTCTCTCAATATACCAGGGCTTTGTAACACGAACACAGAAACAAATTACCTCTTTGGAAATTAAGACAGTCTAGACATTTTTTTCCTGCATGACAAACTACATTCACACTACCTAGAAAATGCCAGAGCTACACCCATTCTAAAATACAACACAGTGGCTAAAACATAGCAAACAGGAACTAAATGCCCTTTTGACTTGGAACAAATAAAGTGTTAAGATTATTTTCGTGGAGTTAAAAAACAAGACACTGTATCCTGTGGCATCTGCAACAAAACAACAGTGATGGAGACAAAATGCTATCAGTTCTCAGTAATAACTGATAGACATAATGCTATATAAAACCTTGGAACGACTTCAAGCAGTCATGGGAAGTCAGATTTTACAGCAGCACTGAGTTTATATTCACTAGAAGATAATTAGTCAAGGGTTTCTAGTTTGCTAAAACTTCTGTATGACAAGTTCCATGTACCTTTCAGTATAGCATGGCACACCATGATGCACACAAAACGCTGCATGACTGCACACCTTCGTACTTATCAACTCTTTATACTCAATGCTTTATTGGTTTTCTGATAGCATGGTTTCCCTAATCTTAGTCACAACGTACTCTCGTTTTAAACCTGCCACATGCAGGTTCAACAGCAGCCTTAACTGAAACGTGACACACAGTAGTTGCTCCTTAATGAAGAGGTCACACTTTCTGCAATGCAGATGCACACGAAGCAGAAATATTTTTTTAGGCCACTGTCACTTATTTTTAGACTATATTCCTCATAATCCAGGTGAGCTGGCTATAAGGCCTTTCTGGCCAATAGGCACTCAGCAAGTAGCATCAGGGATGCTGATTGCAGACTATTGGATTTACAATCCCTATCCAACAAACACTGACTGTCACAGAAATGCTACAAAGCACGAAGGTAAAAAAAATAGCAGGTGAAGTTACTCTAAAAGAAAAAGTAACAATACGTAGGTTTCAAGTTGAGAAATCTTTAACCTGACAGATCACTTCGAAAAGCTTCCAAATGTAAAATTACCCCAAAATATACAATTCTTGCCCGAAACCAAACAGCAAAGGAGCTGAGGCGAGTGCTGCTGCCTGTGAGCTGTGCTGTTTTTCAGAGTGCAGCTGTTCCCTCTCTCGGTTCTGTTTGTACATTAGCTGGCAGCTACAGCCAGCTGCATTTTTCTGAGAGAGAGAGAAAGATTTTGATGCAAGTCCAACAGTAAGCAGTGGTTATTTGTTCTCTTTAGATCGTGGGGTTTTCTTAACTGTTAGCAGTAAATGTAATTGTCATCATGTGGCTGACAATGTATTTCAAAATTTATAGA
Source organism: Tapera naevia (assembly GCA_033556795.1). Lineage (NCBI taxonomy): Eukaryota > Metazoa > Chordata > Aves > Cuculiformes > Neomorphidae > Tapera > Tapera naevia. Next base: position 2,285,790 of record JAUMJJ010000054.1, on the reverse strand, counting down.
CCATATTGATATTCACTTTCAGTAAGCCAGATTCAAGTGCACATCCAAATTCTTTCTTTAAGAGAAAAGCAAAAGAGATATGCAGAAATTCCTGCAATTTGAAGCATTCCTCCTTGAAGCTTAAAACACTGCTACCTTTCTGGAATACCATCTGATTCCTAGTTGTTTCTAGACACTTGCTCATGTGGTGCACAGAATGGTACACTGAAAGAAATAAGCTTAAAACTAAAGTAATTTCTCATTCCTCTCCATAGCTATACAAGGTTCCATCTTTGTAAATTTTTGTCTATCAAAATCAAAGTTTGTATTTCATGAAGTTCACTTTGTATTTAATAACAATGAACATCACCTCCTAGACTATTACCTCTTTCTGATCTCAAACATTCTTTTTAAGACATTTGTGTTCAGTTTTTAGTGTTGGTTTACAACAGGCAAAGTTTCTACAACCTTGCTCTGATTATCTAGATCTTTAACTTCAAAACTTCTCCTTTTAGTTAGTAAGGAAATGACAAACCAACTGAGGTACAACTTAAAAAACAAAAAATTTTAAAATATGAATCTCCTACATGTAAGTACAAGAAACCACATTGTCATTTTCCAAATAGTAAAACTCAGTCACAGTATAAGGTACTGTATATATTTTAAGGAGATAATTTTAATTTCCAATACAACTTGAGAAGACAATTTTGGGCTAGTGCTTACACTCCTGCCTTTCCAAGAAAAGGCAGACTGGAAGAGCAAACTCAGTGTATGAGGGAATACCAGCTGCCAGCATAACATGAAGTTGCCATTTCACCACTGTTACCCGAAGGTTACTTAAGGGAAAGTTCCTATTCCTTGCAACAGAATGTACAGTTCCACGGAACAGCAAAGTATGGCTTTGTGAAAATGGCATGAGTCTACCATAATAAACCAGGATCGAATATTCACTTCAGAGCACCAAATTTTATCTGTATGCCACACTGTATTGTAATTGTTTACTTCTCATAGCGGAGAATCACTTGCTGTAAATTCCCACAGGGCAATAGTGCAGTACCACAGACCCCCTTCTTTCTCAATACCCTCTAGCCCAGCCTGTGCTTGCAGTCTGGCTGCTAGAATTCACCAACATCACCAAGTCCAGTTTACATCAGAGTCAGTTGGAAGTGACAATGAAACAGCAGAAAAGCTTTCCACTTCTTTCTTAAACAAGACAACCCACCACACTAAAGTAAACTATTCTTTTGCATGGGCTGCTATTAATAGGGCACAACTCCAATCCCAGAATAACAAAAGGGACAATTACACAGGCCTGTTAGCTGAGAAGTGCTGCCCTCTTATTTTACCTACTTGAATAATTAAAATTTTAACAGTAACCCATCCACAAAGGTCACAATTCATCTTTTAAATATTTAATTCTTCTTTTTTTTCTTTTATTTCCGAGTTTTGGGTTTTTTTTTTTTGAAGTGTCATTCACCTCTCACCCAGTGGTGATTTAGTAGCAGACTGGATGTTAAAGGTTGAGAAGTCAGTTTTAGCTGGTTTGTCCTTTTCCTGCTGCTCTAACTCAGATGGTTAAGAGATGTTTAGTCGGCAACCCAGTTGGGAAAGCTACAGAGAAGAAAGCAAGCAAAGCCTTTTAAAAAAGAGGAAAGTACTTGGTATCTGTTTAAATGATAAAATCTGATTAAACATCACAAGACAGACTCCTATGACTCTTGAAGAAAAGGTAGGATAAAAAAGAAAAAAGAGTGGAATGCAATTCCACACCTCAATTTAATAATTTGAACTATTCGAATGAATTATTTGTCAACTTGCAATGTCATTGTGTTCACAGAACCTCCACAAAGACATCAGCGTCTGCCCTGATGAAACAGCACTGATCCTTTTAGTCTTGACCCCAAAAGGTTTCCTTTGAAACTTCCCCAGAATCTCTTCGCCAGTTAACTAGATCTAGTTAATACATGCAGTTTACAGGGGGTCTGTAGGAAAATGGATGCAAAAGTATTCAAGTTGTTCTTCCTCCATTCCAGGAAAAACAAAAAGTGCTGAAAAACCCAAGAAAAATTCCTTCAGATAGGAATGCTTACCAGTGCCAAATACGAGTGTCATGTGTGTTAAGGGAAATTTCAGAATATTACTGCTCATCTCAGTAAATAAATTAACACAAGAGCAATTCCACTCCCAATCCACATGTATTTTAAGCTAAGCCTGCTATAATTTTTTTAAAGTTTAACTATAATTGAAAAAATTCTTTGTTTACTTTTGTCCCCTTAAAGACTCCCATCCTTGGCACAGCCATCTGAGTAAGATCCAACTTGCCAGAGGTATCAATTTCATTGAAACAAATCTGCTTCAATATTTTTCACTTGAAAGAAATTAGACCATGCCTTTGCAAGACAGAATCACACTGGAGTCAGAGAAACAAAAACAAGCAGGCCAGATTCTGTCCGACTTCAGCTTGGAGACTGAAGCATTATTTCTTTTGAAGTTAATACATCCTAGAGGCACAATGGATTTACTGTACTACTTCCTTGCTCTAAGAAATTGCTCTCCTACTGACCCAAGAGGAAAAACACACAAAATAAGAAGAAACGGGGGAAAAATGATCATGTTAAAAGTGGTAAAATATAACTGGAATTGCTAAGGAGCACTCCTTATTAACATGATCGTATACATCCTCTGTCGGATTTCCTATCAATTCTCTCTCCCTCAAACTCAGACACACACATTACCTACAGTTCATTTTTGGAAAAACTTTATTTTGTAGATAATCAAACAGTTTTCTGCTATGATAAATTGCAGGTCTGAATTATTTTGATTCCTAGGCTCAAGTCCAAATGCATACTTAACTGTGCCTAAAACACAAATCCAAGTTTATTACCAAAGTCACTACTTATTTTTCTCTTTAATCCCTCACTATATCCTTCTTTGAGAAGGATGCGATGCACGACACTAGGCAGATGCCACACAGCTACTAAAAGAAACCTATGCAAGGAATACCATGAACAAGAAAAGTTAGCAGCAGCATATTCCACCTTCCAGCTTAAAAGAATGAGTAAGATCTAAAAAGTCTGAAGTTAAGAGTTAGCAGTCAAGTAGTCTGTTCTTCCCTTTGCAACACAAAAATTACATTCTTCCATGTTCAATTAATCAATTCCAAGAAAATAATTTTCCAGAGTCTTGAAAAAAATTCAAGTCTTGGAAGTGATTCATGAATGTGGCATGCAATTTTGACATATCAATCTCCTTTAGGCTGAGACTGATACTAGGACTCAAGCTCTGTCCCTAGAGCTGCCACTAATCAGCACCATGTCTATGACCTTCCTTAATGCATGCACATATTAAAGTCTAAGGAGCTCCACATAAAATACAGTACCACAAATAGTGAAAACTGGCTACACGGACAAGACTCTCTCCTCACAGTGTTCAAAGTCTTAATTTTTCAAAATCCCATCTACAGTGAGACATACAGAGTAGTATGATGAATGCTTTTTCTATGCCCTTTCATTTCGTAGCACCAAAGAGGAAGTATTTTCTCCACACTTCACGCTAGAGCTGACTTTTCAATCCTACTCCTAACCAAGTTTCTGAAAGGACAGCGCACACTCAGGGATAGGTTTTGACTATTTCAGGGCAACCTATGCCAGTGTTTAACAATCCTCACATAAAATAGTGGGGGAGTTACATTTAAATGGAATTTCCAGTCTGTGCTCACTGCCCTCTTGTCCTGACACGGGATATTAGTGAGAAGAGTGGCTCCATCTTCTTTACTCCTCCAACACGTATTTGTACACATTGGTAAGATCATCTTTTCCAGGCTGAACAATCCCAGATATCTCAGCCCCTCCTCGCATGACACATGCTCCAGTCCCATGATCATCTTAGTGCCCTACACTGGACTTGTTCCACTAAGCCCATATCCTTCTTGCACTTGCTGAAGGTGTACTGTTTCCCATCATCCAGGTCATCAATGAAGAGGTTGAACAGCGCTGACCCCAGTGGTGATCCCAGTCACCACTAGTGACTGCCTCTGTCTGGACTTTGTGTTGCTGATGACAGCCCTTTAGGCCTGATAGTTTAGCCAGTTGCCAGTCAACCTCACTGTCCACAATTCACCAGTTTGTCTATCAGGATGCCAGGAGAGAAAAGAGCCTTGACAACACTGAGACAACATCCACTGCTCTCCCCTCATCCATTGATATAGTCATGTCATTGCAGAAAGCCATCAGGCTGGTCAGGCATGATTTCCCCTTCATAAATTGACACTGACTATTCCAAAACACCTTCTTGTCCATTCTTTGGAAATGGTTTGCAGGATTATTTGTGCCATCACAGGGATCAAAGTGAGGCTGACTGGCTGTTCTTGCCTTTCTTAAAGATAGGAATGACTTTGGCTTCTTCAGGCCCTCAGGAACATCTCCCAGTCACCATGATCTTCGAAAAGATAACAGAGTGGCCTTGTAGTGACACTGGCCAGCTCCCTCAGCACTCATGGGTACATCCCATCAGCCCTCATGGACTTGCGTATGTCCAGTTTGTTTTAATGTTCCCTAACCTGATCTTGCATCCAAGGGCAAGTCTTCCTTGCCTGAGAGTCCTGCAGGCAAATCTCACCAGTGAAGTCTGAGGTGAATCATAGAATCTTAGATAGGTTTGGGTTGGAAAGAACCTTAATGATCATCTAGTTCCAGCCCCCCTGCCACGGGCAGGGACACCTTCCACTAGATTAGGTTGCTCACCCAACCGGGCCTTGAATACCTCCAGGGATGGGGTTTCCATGACTTCTCTGGGCAATCCTTTCCTGTGCCTCACCAACCTCACAGTAAAAAAATTCTTCCTAATGTCTAATCTAAACCTAGGTTGAAGGTGAAGACAGCACAGAGTACTTCAGCTTCTTCTGTCCCCATTGAGGAGGAGGCCCTCATTTCCTCTGCTCTTCCTTTTGCTGCTGATACGCCTGACAGAGCCCTTCTTGTTCCCCTTCATGTCCTTCGCTAGATTCAATTGCAGGTGGGCTTTGGCTTTCCTAAGCTCATCTCTGCACACTCAGTTTCTCTATAATCCTCCTTGGAGGATTCAATACAGAAATTATCAGAAAGTCATCAGTGAGTTCACAGCCGGTAACTTGTAAAAATATTTAAGAATTCTGAAGTGTAAAGCAACTTTTTACAGGAGCAAGACACAACCAGCTATCTATTACCACAGATGTAGGAGAATCATCATCAAATATTTCTCACCTAAAACTCATAGATAAAGGAGCTCCAATGTGTTTTAATTCTTTATATTAGGTTCTTACTAATTTTTAACTTAGAGGGAGGACACAAATACTGGCAAGTAGCAAGGCAAAGAAGAAAGCACGAGTTTTAAAAATGTATTACACTTGCTTCAACTTTGTTGTGCATGAACAGCAGCATTCTTTTCATGTTGAATAATCTGTGTGTAACCTAGAATATTATTTCTATTTTCATATGTATACTCACACACATTTATTATTCATCTTGTTTTTCCCAAAGCAGATTAGGTCTTATTTCTATTACGGAAAAATGCCTGTTACCCAGCATTTAAGCTTTGTACCACCTCCACACTGAAAAACACACAGGAAAAAAAATGCTATTGAAGAAACAAATCTAGCAGACTTTCCTCCTAAAAAAGAAAATTTGGCAATACAGACAGAACTCCAAATAAAACAAACTGAGGACAGAGTTGCATAAATAAAATAATATTAAATAATGAAATGTAAATTCTAAGAATTTTCAATACATTCTAGTATAATAAACCCTCTTCGCTCACTCAAACTATGTTATTTCTAGTTAAAGAAAATAAACATCAGGCCCTACTGAACTATAATTCTCAGCAGGAACCTAACTTTTGTGTCACAGAGAGACTGAAGCTGGTAAAACTCACATAAGAACCATTAATACAAACTCTGTCTTTTTAGTTGCTTAATACAAACTTTCCCAATTCAAAACACCTTTTCTTTCCAGGATTTTTAAGCTGGTAAAGTAATTTTTTTTTTTGGTCAAAGAAACTGCAATGCATTAAAAAGCACACAAAAGAACGTTTCACAAGTTTATACTTTCTATAAACTGCTCTTTGTGGTTCACAAAGAAGTACAGCTGCGGGAGTAAGAACACATTAAGCCTCACATTACTGTTAACATCACTTTGTTTTAAGTGTCCAAAACCAGTGTGAATGAAGGGAAGATAAAGAATACTTACAGTTTTCCTCTTCCTTGTTCTTTTCTCCAACCTTCTTTCCCAGTTGAGCAGGACTTTTTTTTCCAAACTACCAGCACAATATTAAAAGCCTCTGCATTATATGACCAAATGCAATACACAGGTTTCTATTAAGAAATCTCCCTTCTCATGGAGCATGAGGAACTAAAAGTCCTGGATTCTGCACTCCACAAACTATTCCCTGTACCAGCATGGCACTAAAGCAAATAAAAAAAGATTTATTGAAAGTAAGAGAGATGCCTGGCCATTGAGCAGAACCCAGTGCAGTCAGAGATCAGGAGTACAAACAGTCTAGAACAGAAGTGAAACATGGATGTTTGGAGAAATAAGAGTGTACACCATACTTGTGATGTTATTTATAGGGTATGAGTAAGAAAATATTTTTAACCAGGGTCATATTACAACCAAATAGCTAAATCTGTCATTTTTAACTTGGACTCAACTATATACTCAATCACTGTGGGCTTATTTTCTTTGATGTTGCTCATATTCACAAAGTCCGAGACCACCACATTTATTTCTTAGAAAAACTAAATTTTCAAGCCTGAATTATGAATCAGAGTACTCTGCCTGAAAACAGAAAATTTTCATATTTTGTGAGCCAAAACATAATCGCGCTGCAGCAGCAAAGCACTAGAGCAATAACCCATTCAGCTGATCTGCCTTGAAGTTTTATAATTATTTTGTGCTCGTGACATGGTAATAATACTGTTAGAATGAGGAAACAAGTTCTCTGATCATTTTTCTCATACAGTGCAACTGTTACCTCAGAATTAAGGAAATCTGTGGGTGTAAAATTTTAGCAAAAAATAGCCAGAGGGCTTAACATGATGAATAAAATTTGCATGAGCCTCTCATTGACTGCCTCACATTATGAGTTCCTTTGTATCAAAAATATTTCTGTCTTCAGAATAAGCTAAGGAAATACATCTGAAGTTGACTATGGAGCTTTTAAGCTGTGTTGGCTACATAAAGCAGCTGTTCTAACATCTACCTGTGCCCCAAATACAACTTTTTCCTCCCACAGCAGAGGCTTTGGTGAGCTAATTCCAGAGAGGTGTTGAAGACAGCTGCAGAAAGCAGCAAGAAATACTTTTCAGTGGGAACAGACTCCTTACCACGCCGTTTAGCACTTATCTGCTCCCCCTGTACTATTCCTGTCTCTCGCAGGCTCATTTTAAGCAGAATACACTAAAAGGTATGCTGTTCTAGCTTAAATCGGGCAAGTTTTACCCAGCAACCTGTCCTTCTCTCACCTCACTTTTTCCTCTCCCAGCTATCACTCCCTCCCACACGCTTCCTTGTCATTTTGAGAGCTCTGACCCGACATATGGCTCTGTAGTAGCTGCCTTCCCTGCCAACGGGAACAGGGTGAGGAAAGACTCTAAAAAGTTGCCACTCATAGACAGCAAAATGCGAGTTTCTAAGCTGAATGGAGGTTGTGCTGGGTAAAAGCTGCCCCACCGTTTGGTAGATCTGGTTTCACACTTCCCTGAACCATCCTGTGCTTCAGAAGCGCCATCAGAAAAATAACTACTTTTCAGGAACGCTGTGCAGATATGAGCTCCACAGATTGCACTAACACAGATCATCCCAGGCAGGAGAGGCAGATAAGTGCTGATATAAGGGCAAGCAGCAGAGCTGCTGTGTTGCTGAGCATCCCTGTTGTGTCAGGCATATTGCACACATCTCCAGGCAAACTCCTGCCCTTCTGAGAATGAAGGGAATCATGATCCTATTCTTGATACTCCTATTGAACAGTCAAATGACACCAAGAAAGGAAAATGGCCTCTCTGTGCTCTATTAAGTAAAAAAAAAGTTAATAATTATCTTCCTCTTTGACCTGCCAGACGGAAGCTTCTGTGTGAGGGTGAAAACCATGAGGCTGTACTCACTGGTCAGTAGTGACAGAGAGAGAAGAGGAAGTGAGGAGGACACTTAGCAGTCTCTTTTGCGGAAGATTTCTTGGTCTTTAACACCCAAGCTCGTTTGGTATTTTTTGCAAGGAATAAATTTATACTTGATACAACAGCTCCAAAGGAACACCTCTAACTACGGAGTTGGGGTAGCACAAAGAAATCCACTCTACAGGTACAGCTCTTACCTGTTGGTCCATGCCCCCCACAAGCCTTGTAACCATCAGTAGCATCTTTCTGAATCGCATTTGCTTCTTGCACTGAGCATGGACAGTGCATGTACCAGCACCAAGTCCAGCACCACAGCACACAGAAACAGGGGAGTAAAATGAAGCAGTCCATTGGGATCCCATCAGATCAAACCCATCAGATCCTCCACTGCCACCATACACTCCCATGCTGGCCTGGCATGTCATATCCATGAGCCAGGAGAGTGGCAGTGCCAGCAATATCACAACAGCTCACATGATTGCATGTGAGTCACTGAACACCTCAGCACAGTAATATGACCCAACTACTGTCAACCTCAGCTATATTTGAGCTGGGGTCAGAAGGTGAAAGGCACTACATGCTACTTAAAAATCTTTCAGCTTCTAACATTCATAAGCAAAATGTTCCAAGGAAAAAAAAAATTGATGCTGTCAGCTGTTTCCATGTAGCATAGTGCAAAAAACAGACAACTTCTGAGTTATAAAGAACCCTAGAGCTTTGCCAAAATTTACCTCATTGATTAGATGAGACAACTATTAAATGCAAAACTAGAGAGAGGAAAATGCAACAGGCTTAACAGAGTAATACTGTTTATCAGAAGATTAACTAACTCGCCCTGAATTTGACGGACTCACCAGGAAAATATTCCTGAATGAATGAAATTAAGTGATTGATTTTGGCCATCATTAGTGAGGCAACGTAAAGAGCTCATAGTTAAGAAAGAAGCAGTTACAACTTCAGCTTGGTTTTAATTACATTTGTAAAAACAGCTACTTCACAAACAGGAGAATGGTAACATTATCCAGTTCTTAACATGAACTTCCATCAGCTCAAAAGTGATTTAAGAAACAAATCTGCAGCAAAAAGACAGTATGCAAGTATGTGGTGTTTACTCACATTCCTCTCTCCCTCTCATATGTGCTGAAAAAGACCTAAGAAGGCCTCTGCAAAGGACTTCCCTCACACATTCTTAAATCGTGTTCTCGTCTAGAAGGTGAGCCCACACCTGGAGTACTCTGTGTCCAGTTCTGGGCTTCTCAGTGCAAGAATGGACATACTGCAAAGGGTCAAGAAGATGATGAAAGGACTGGAGAACCTTACATATGAGGAAATGCTGAGAGAGCTGGGACTGTTCAGCCCGGAGATGAGACTGCTTAGGGGGATCTTATCAATGTATATAAATACGTGAAGGGAGAAGGCAGCAGAGCCTGGCTCTTTGCAGTGCTGTTCGGTGGCAGGGCCAGAGGCAATGGGCACAAATTTAAACACAGGAGGCTCCATCTGAACATCAGGAAACACTTCCTTACTGGGCGAGTGACTAAGCACTGGAATAGGCTGCCCAAAGAGCTTGTGGAGTCTCCATCCCTGGAGATATTCAAAAGCCACCTGGATGTGGTCCTGGGCAACCAACACTAGGAGGCTCTGCTTGAGCAGGGAGGTTGGACCAGATAACCTCCAGAGGTGTCTTCCAAGCTCAATGTTTCTCTGAGGGTGTCTGAAAATCATTTTTCTGTCAGAAAATTAATTGGGGACAATCAGGGGACATGCATCTATGACAGATAGTCTTGATTTTCCTAAAATATCAAACTTCTGTTTCCTCCCAGATTGCCTCTGCTTTCAACATGTCCTCGGTCGCTGAGTGGTAACGCATCCTCAGATTACAGCTGACTCTCAGCCTCCCCCCTGCCTCCATGCCTGTTCCTAATGGTAACCAATACATTTGCTACTACTCACTTGTATATTCAGCCACCTCTATTTGCCTGATGTGCAGATGCAGTGATGACCAAAATGACACAACTAGGGAAAAAACAAAACCAAAAAAAGCCGCTCCCCACCCCCCATACAACCACAGGTGGTACAGTTTAGGCCCTGCTATTTAGTTTTTCATCCTAATTTACTTATTGTAATATCTCCCAATGGGCAACACAAAAGAAATCTGTACATTTGTATGGAGAGTTGTGCTAGGAAAGAACAATCAGTTGCAGATATGAAAGGAACTGAGAAGTCAGCAATTTCACAGCCTTTGCCTTACAATATCTGCTGAAACACTTCAGATGATTATATCGAAGCTGTTGTCGCAGACCCTTTTCATGCAAAACTTATGAAGAAAGAAATATGGCATCAAATCCATCCATCAAACAGGGACAGGCATCCCCTGCAGTGCTATTGTTCCAGTGCTTTATGCAGTCTTTATTTTTAGGCACCCTTAGCACTTAGGTTACAATGACTGATGTGAACTGACCTATCCATCTAGAAATCTTGCTAGTGTAACGTCCAGGCTCCTCTTCCCTCTCCTCCTCCTTGGAAGCCTTTCACTGGTTACCAACCAATGCTTCTAAGAATAAATACCATGATGACACACATTCTTCCCATCAAACTTCAAGCATTTCTCCATGCACAAGGCAGGGGCTCAGTTGTCATAAACACACAGGTAGAGTGAGTTACTCTTTGGAAATACCTCTGCATCTCCCTGCTGACTTCAGAAGGAATCTCTGAAAGGAGTCAGCATCTTACAGACAAGCCATATGCAATATAAATCTCATGTAACTTTTCCTGATCACCAAGACACTTACTTGTCCATACCCCCTACCCCCACTAATTCTCTCCCATTTAAAAATCTGTTCTAGGCACTGCCCAATCTGAATGCAATTTCTACCTGTAACCTCACCAAACTTGTACAGAAGATGTCAACCAATATCCCAGTTCCAAGATCTTTCTGTGTATTTTAAAGTAACTATAGCATTTTCTTCTTACTTTTTAAGGTATGGGCTACTCATAGGACTCTTACTTCTTCTAGGATCCTACTTCTGATTTTCAACACCCAAATTCAGATGGCTCTTCTCTAAATGTAGGTCAGACAGAAAAAAAAGCAAGGGTATTTGCTTTATAATGCAAGCCCCTGAGGAAAACTTCCTAACTGAAGGAAGTAGAAGTACCAGCAAGACATGTTTTGGAAACCACCAACTGCTAAACGTGGTCTGGTGTTGTACAACAACAGATTAACAACAGGACTGGGCAACCACCTGTAAGTACAAGAGGAGTGGAAGGAAGAGGATACGTTCACGTCTTCGAAGGCAATGACAGGTGAGAGAAAATGAGACCAAAGAAACAGATTATATTGGTACTGTATATATATATATATATATATATATAAATATATAAAAAAGGGCATACTTTAGGCTACCGCCTGCTAATTCCTAGGAGGTAAAGTCATAATAACTGATCAATTACTGCAGGCATTCACTAAATTACTATGTTGTCTGAAATTGAAGCTGAAACTGGTGTATTTTAAGACAAATCCTCAAACACCTTCTGAAACAACATTTCTTGTTTCTTTCCTCACATCTCCCCACCTTTCCCAGTCCCTTCAGGTCTCACATCTGTTTCAGCACAAGTCACTGCCATGGAGCAAAAGTGTACAACTTCATACTTGGAATAGACAATTAAAAAACAAGTAAAACTAAGCTATTCAGAAAAACTGTTCCAATCTGCAAAAGAATTCCCAACCACAGTTTAGGAGATTTTACAAGGTAAAAAGACACAGCTGAAATTCAGATTTCATAAGCAATCTTTCAATTTTGGGCAGAAATGTTGTGTAAAAATGTTTGAGATGATCAAAATTTCCTCCAAAGTAACCAGCCATTCCAATCAAATGCTGAGCACCAACAGAGACTTCACAATCATCCCTAATAGTAATGAGGCAGAAGGTATGAAATATTCACTGATTTGTTCCAAAATTGCTGTATGTATTTTAGAAACACTTAACAACAAACCACAAGGACACTTCCCCTCAAATGTCCAGCACTTCCTAAATTGAAAAAAATAAAGAAAATAATAAGATCCCCTGGACCAGCAGCTTTCATCCAGCTACTGGCTACTCATCTCACAGATTTATCACTTGCTAGCAGCTTGGTGTCTTTGGCTGAGTAGAACTTTATGCTGGCATACATTTATGTAGAGTAGAACTTTATGCTGGCAGATACATTAAACTGAACCAAACACCCACTTGACCAGTAGAGGCTTTTAAAATAAACATTCTCAGGGGTGCTGAAACATACTGTTTATGTATGGCAGAGATCCACTGCTTCTTTACTCAAACCGCCATGGACTCCATGATCTCCACCCCAGTCTCCTGATGACTTCTATCCTGAAGCATGAAGTGTGACAAGGAGTTACTGTTAGTGTTAGATTATATGTTGGACTTGATGATCTCAGAGGTCCTTTCCAACCTTGTGATACTGTGATACTGTGAGAACGCTTTGGCAAGCATTCAAATGTCAGTTTCTAAAGCATTAGCACTCATAAACCATAATACAAATGTAATCATTGTGCTTCCATGCTTACAAACAAAGCCATACATCTATTTTCCACACAAGAGGGGCTGCTTCCCTCAGTGTAGCTCTAAAGAGAGAGAGAGTAAAATAAATTTCAGTCAAATAATTGCTCTCCACTTCCTATCCACCCCTGCAGTCTCCAAACATCCTCTAACCCAGATTCTAAAACAAAGAAAAACAAATGCCTCATTATATAAACATAAGCTATGTTTTAAAATCTACTTGCCTGCTCACCAACAACCATCAGGAAACTTTCCTTGGTGAAAAGTCACGTGTCATCATTTTCCACAGCTTTCACTTGAAAGTTAAAAAAATAATAATACAAAAACCCAACCTGTAAGATTTTAGCTTATGTTTCTGAGCCACTGCTCACTGGTCAGATTAGGTTTCACAGGCAAGCACCTCCACTGTCCAGGGAAAGGCAGCAGTGGGAGCGTACTCAAGCCTAGTATTCCAAGTTCTTATTCCCAGTTAACAGCAAGAGGCTACTGATGTCCCTGAAAAGAGCTGATCCTACCTGCATCATGTTGCTGTCATACACTGTTAATGACCTGGAATTGGCTCTTTCCCCTCACCAGTAAGACAGGAAATCCAGATAAATAGCATAGAGTTATATGAACCCTACAGTAAAATCCAACAAGGAACCTAATTCTCACCAATTTCAAGAGGATTCTTGGCCCTTTCTTGTCCCCACGCTAAGAATAAGCAGCCCCTGAACTCTTGTAAGACCTGGCTCCAAGTGGGACTTCCCTCATCCACCTGATCCGTCAGGAAAGACAATCTAATTAGAAAGGGCTGTAAACACATCCTCGAAAACTGTCTGCCCTGCATAATAATGCAGCAGTTTATTTTGGTAAGCGTGCTCACACACACTCGCAGGAGCACACAGAGTTGCTATTCACCCCTCGGCTCTGGCAGCGGAAGCACACAGGGCTTCCTTTCACAGCACTCACAGGGGTCAGCAGCAGGTGCAAAGTCACAACTTCCAAAAAAACCACCACAAACAGACTTTCTCCTCCAGTCTAAGATGAAAATGTAAACTCTTACATCTCACCTTGGCTTTGCACAGAGGGACAGCTACGAGACCACAATAACCAGCAGTGCTCTTCTTGAATGGGTTACAGGAGCCAGAAGCTAACAACAAGTGCAAGTACTTTCACATGAGGCTAAGATAACAACCCAGAAAGAAGGGCTCCCTTAAATGCCCAAGATTTATGTCCAAAAAAGAGGTGATTATCATACTAAACACACTCAAGCAACTTCAGTAATTCCAACCTCTTGCTAGACAAAAAAGATATTAGCAATTCTCTCCTTATAAATATAGATAATAAATTATAATATATTAATTACATAATCTATATAAACTATTATACATTATATATCATACATTATATATATTATACAATATATGTTATATATTATATATCATACATTATATATTACAGATTATAATAATATATTTTATATATTTTTATATATAATAGATAATATATTATATATTATAATATATATAAATATATGAAGGAGTGTCAGGGAGAAACTGACAATTTCCAACTGGAAATAGAGGGTAGAGGAGGATGCCTGAAAAATATGAGATATGAAAAATAAATGTGTTGTTCTTTTTCTCCCATTGTATTTACTGTTTCAAGCTTCTGTTTCAGAACAGCCCCAGGAACGCTCATTTTACAGTGTTTCCACCAAAAATCACACCACAGTCAAGTCTCTCCATTATACCTTCATCATATGTTCAAGAAATTTTAATAATATAGACCCATGCTTCAATAACAAATGAAAACCTTACACTTAGTGTTACTGCTGATTTTAACGTGTGCTGTTGATTTCAAAACAGTTTGAACAAGAATCAGCAGAGTGGAGCTAGCACAGTTGTTAATCTCAGATCCTTTACCACAGCTAAGGAAAAATTTAGACTGCCTTTATTTTCTCCACAGAGCATTAAGTCTAAGGCTTTGGATGAGTTACTTTAGCAAAAGAGTCTTCCTTTGTGGCAGCCTCTAGTGCTTATTAAAGCATTATCATTCTTTGTCAACCCCCAAGCAAAAGCAACCTTCCTCTCCCCTAATTTCATATGAAAATACAAGAAGTGCTGCATCAACCACTTTTTTTCCTCCCATGACAGCCACAATTCTTTTTGGCCCGGTATTCCCTCCTAGAGCACAAAGTGCTTGTCATTCACTCTGGGTGAACAAAGCTCCAAGAAACTGCATTTTAACTTTCATTTTTGCAAATCAAGTCTAAGCAGCACCACTGGAAAAAAGAAATAAGTGACTCATTTGCATTCTCCTGGCCATTGAGTCTTCTAAATTAGGATACATATTAAAAATGACGCCTTTTGATGAGAGTCTGGAAAACTCCTGAGGTAAAACTGTACAGAGATTGTGTTAATGAACAGCAACACCCTTGAAAGAAAAGTAGCTGGATCACCGACTTTGCCTCAGTCCACACAGAAGCTGCCTTCTAACACCCTCTGTCTGCCTTATCTCTTTGATACGGCCAAAATCTCTCCATGACAATAGGATTTATCACAAGAACCTTTTTTCTTTAAGTATTTCTATGGTTACTATCTCTGTAATCCAAGAATATCATATTCTTTGACACATCTTCAAAATGTCTTTTGGATAGAAGGGGATCGAATGCGAATAGAATTAACATACAACTTCTTCAATGTCACATGAAGTCTGTCAGGGCAGGGAGCCTCCCTCATCTCCCCAAGCCCAAGTGGAGCATCCCATTTAACCAGCAGACTTGTCCTCTCACAGGTGGACCCCACTATCACGCAACCTGAAAGTAAACCAAAACCAAATATATTTTTGAAAAAGCTGTAGTAATTTTCCCTCTCATCAGGAACTGAGTTAATCCTTCAAATTCCTTGTCAACAGACAAAGCTGAAACAGAAAAAATGTGCATATATGTAATACCTGATTCTCAGACTGGAGTCTGATACTGAAAGCAGAAAATATATCTCTAAATAAATGCCATCCAATTTTCCAAATATATTTAGAGTATCTTCCCCACACATTCTTACATATTTTTTGCTATAACTTCACTGTACACAGCCAGGACAATGTAATCCAGTGACCACTTCATCTTTTTGAAAGGAAAAGGCTTGAGTCAGTCAGAAAATGAGATGCATGTTGGTTCTCCACAGAGTATTCCTTGACAGTATCATGCATTAGGTTAATCTTACAATCAGACTAGCTGTGAGTGACGAGCAAGTTATGCAGCCTTTTAACAAAGGCTTCTTGGAGATTGAGGCACATCTTTTGTCTTCCAAAAATGCTTACTTGTAACCTGAGAGCTTAAAAACGTAAGTCAAAGTCCAAATCTATTTCATCTAAAAGACAATATGCATCCCATTCACAATAGCAAAGTGGGGAAGTCCAAAGAGGACAGAAAAGTTAATTAAGAAAGATATAGCTACAGACTTGTCATTTTGGTTCAGATCATCTCTTTTCAAGGTTTCAGGAAGCAGATTCTAAGCTGACTCTTCTGTTCATTATAAAGTTAATGAATTTTAAAATGTAATAAATTCAAAGTTCAATGGAATTAAACAACACACTGAAAAGACACAGAAAAAATCAAAATGCTTTAAAGTACAGAAGGGCTCTTTTGAGAACACTATGTATTCCTGAAAACAATAAGAAAAAAAAAACCTGTCAATAAGAACATAACCAAAGTATTATGTCCCTACACAGAGTAAATCTCATCCATAAATCCACCTGTCTTTCCTTGAGTGTGTTTATCCTAATCACATTTCTGAAGGACCTTCAAAACTGTAAAGGATTCATGATCCATGTGCAGAACAAAACTGGATGAGACAACTGTTTTGGGCCATAAAAGCAGCATCCTGTCTGCCTACAGGGAGCATGCTAGGTGCTTCTGTCATTTAGAAAAGCATGCTTTCCATCATTTTAGATATAAATGCAGTATTACCAGAATAAAAAACTCAAGCCAATTCCTTCAAAACTCCCCCAAATGTTGTTCACCCTCCTCCCCACAGCTTCATTGACAGTCACTTTTACCATTTGCTCTGAATAGCCAGGTTTTCTTTTCTGTCCTCCTTTTAACATGTTAACAGGGAAAGTGCAGACACTTTGGGGGTGGTGGAGGGCAGGAAACATGACAACACCACCCCAAAACCCCTTAAAAGCAAATTCACACTACCACAACTAAAAAAAAAAAAAAAAAATTTCATTTTGTGTTTAGTTTTAAATATTTTGAAGACTATTGTTACAAACTCATAAAGACTCAGATTTCTTTCTGCTTGTTCTGTTTGACAAAATCATGGTTATGTTCCCCCATGTGTCCAAAATAAAGATAACTGTTGTGACAACTTTAAGCCTATGGAGCACATTTGGATAAAGTACCTGAGAGCTTCCAGTGGCAGGAAGAGCAAGACTAAGAGTAATTTAGAGATTGTTTGAAGAACACAACTGGTCTCTTAAGCCTTTTATCTTGCATAGGAAGCACAGAGCACAGACAATTCCATGTGCAATCAAACCAGTGTACTTGTTGGCAGGCTCCTGGGGAGTGCAACAGGGGAAATGCTTTAATTGACACGAACAACAAGTTTGCGCTGCAAATACTGAAGATCAAAAGATTATTTTTTTTATTGGCCATTAGAGGGTTGCTACCAGCCCTTGGAAAAAATCCTTTCTGTACTTCAAAGTATGTATATATCACAAGCCAAAGCAGAAAAGAAAAAAGCAATGTAAAACCACAGCAGTTGCAGGGGAATGGAGTCCCCAGCACCCTCCCCAAAAGCCACAGCACTGTCCAAGATTTACGATTTCTGCCTTACTCATGTAAGGGAAGACTCTTCTCACTTCCTCCCACTGCTGGAGCTGGGTTTTGATTAGCGAGCCAGGACTACCTTGGCAGAATCAAGCAAGACCTCATAGATGTTGTGCAAGTCCCAGTACTCCAGTTCATTACTGGAAAGCCTGGCAATCCTTAAACATTCCCTTTTTTTTTTGAGCTCTTGGACGGTCCTGAACTGATATGAACCCCCATACAACAAATTTAAGCCTAGGGCAACAAACATGCTTTTAATTATCTTCCACGGGTTCTTTAGAAACAATCCACTCATGTCCATGCCCTCACCAATTACATGCTGAAAACCAGGGCTCTAGATCCACCCTGATGGCATGACTACAGTGTGAAACTTGAGCCATGTTCTTGTGACCCACAGCCAGAACAGACAGCAGAAACCATAAGCTTTCCGCAGACATTTCTGTCCTCTAAACTACTATCTTACAAGCTGGAAGTCAGAAAAGTATAAATAACGAAGCACAGCCTCATATCTACTATCTGCTCTCATTTCCTCCACATGACTCTGCTAGAGTTTTACAAGAGAAGAGAAGGCAATGCAAAGTGGAAATTCTGAATATAGCTACCTTCTCCCCTACGAGCTGCCAAAATGTTCTATCAACAGTTTCTCCCCAATTAGCATGGCAACCAAACGAGGAGGGAGACATATGGACAAAGAAGTAGGTCCAGGAGAAAAAAAAATTACTAATAGTCTGAATATTGTGAAAACACACTCATTCCCACCACCACTAAAGGAAAATTCATAGAACTAGCAAATCTTCACACTTAATTCCTTTGAAAAGAAATGTATTCCTGCTCCTCCACAGAGTAGGATGCAGGCCTAAGAATAAAATGGAAGTTTCCCAGCCTCAGTGGTTTCACACTGGCCAGATTTTCTGCCTGATGCAGGTGTGATTTCTATCCTGATTGCTGCTGAAGTTTTCAGTTGTTACTTAAGAAAACCCTTTCAAGTTCTGAGGTAAAAAAAAGATCCAAGCTTTCCCTCCAGAGTTCACATCACTAACCACGACCAGCACACTGAAACCAGGAATGCAAATAAAAAAATGGACAAGATGACCCTTCCCCACTCTGTGGAGGCCACAAAGTAGTTAAACAGAGAAATCAATTTTTCCTTTGGACTAGGCTTTCTTGGTTCTTGAAGATTTAAATATAATAATGGTGGTTGCAAAATTCACACATTGAAAACATGTTTGTAAACGAACTACTCCTTTCTGCCTGGGGATTTAAATTTTAACACCATAAATTGTGGGTTGGGAGGACTGGAAGGAAAGAGCTGCTTGTACACTGAATCTGTGGCTTCAGGGGAAAAAAAAAAGGTTACTTTTTTTTAATGTCCTAAGACTTCACTAGTCCAACTGCTGTTTAAAACACACACGGAAATATATAGGGCTTTGGTAGTTAAATAGACTGGATGGCCAATACCTATTCCTCCAAACCACTTGTTAGTCCCCTATAAAACAAGCAGAATACCTGCTTGCAAAAAAAATTGTTCATAATCTGCAAAGCTTTGCAAATTGGGTACTCTAAGGGGTGTGCACCATTCTTGCAAAAACTATACTCAGTAAAACAAAATCTTTGGCAACATCAACCACATGGATCTCCTTTGACATCTCAAGCGAAACTGTACGCCAAGAAAGTGTAAAATAACTTCAGAAAATAGTATGCAAGCATACATCTCAGGAAAAACATGCTCCACTTCTGTGCAGAGGCAGCAGCACAGCTTGCTTAGTGAGGACTAGGATTCCAGTCACTAGGACTCCGCTTCCCCTCAGCCACTGGCCTGCTGCAGGTTGCTAGACAAGTCCTGGTCTTCTCAACACCCCAGGTGACCCAAGCAGAGAGAGGAAATTCCTACACTAATTGATATAACAAGTACAGAATTTCATTAATGCATGGGTATTAATAGATTTGTCTACTTTCCCCTGAGAGGAGCTTCAAAAAAAAAAACTAGAAACCATTTTCAAAGACGACCGCTCTCCTCCCCCAGAGGTTCATCATGTTCAGGCACACACAATAAAGGCTTTTCTGCACTTGCACAGAAATGATCATGACCCATTCACCAACATGCAGTGGTTTCCAAGCCTTTCATCTGCAGGTCTCGGAAAGTTTTCCAGCAGAGACACAGCTACTGGCTAGAGAAGTCAGGGTGGTAGATCCCAGTTTTACTTCCCAGATCCCTCAAAAGTAGTCAAAAGGCTACAAAGTGAGAAGCTGTGTAACCCAGTGTTTCTCAGTCTATTCCCACACAAGCCAAGCAGCGTTCATCCCTGATAAAGACTAAAATGTAGAAAAACCTGACATCAACGTTGCTTTTAGAAACAGAGATCCGTGGTTGATCCAATTAAAGAGGCAATCAATTGTAACAAAACCTGCTTCCACCACAGTGGAAAATCTGTCATTTTCCTCTTCAAAGGAGACATTGCTTTCTGGGAGAAGGAGAGAAAGAGGGAGAAGGAGAGAAAGAGGGAGAAGGAGAGAAAGAGGGAGAAGGAGAGAAAGAGGGAGAAGGAGAGAAAGAGGGAGAAGGAGAGAAAGAGGGAGAAGGAGAGAAAGAGGGAGAAGGAGAGAAAGAGGGAGAAGGAGAGAAAGAGGGAGAAGGAGAGAAAGAGGGAGAAGGAGAGAAAGAGGGAGAAGGAGAGAAAGAGGGAGAAGGAGAGAAAGAGGGAGAAGGAGAGAAAGAGGGAGAAGGAGAGAAAGAGGGAGAAGGAGAGAAAGAGGGAGAAAGAAAGAAGGTCCTCTCACCACTCCACCCCAAAGCAGGGAGAAAAAAATGAATTGTCTTGCTCAGGGCCATGTTCAGTTGAGTTCTCAATATCTGCAAGGACATCCCACCTTCCCTGGACAGCCTGTTCCAATGTTTGACCACCCTCACATTGAAATTGTTTTTCCTAATATCTCATTGGAATTTCCCTGTTGCAACTTGTGTTTGTTGCCTCTTGTCCCACTGCCCTGTGTCCTCTCCATACCCTCTCATCAGTTATCTGAAGATACAGGATACCTTTCCCTTAAAGAAAAGCAACACACACATTCCCAAGATGTTCACAAAATATGTAAGCATAGACATGGATGTTCACCTTATTTTTTCTGACATATATGTACTGTATTTCCATTCATAACCTAACACTGTCCCTTAAGGACTGCCCTTCTGCAGCTTGTACCACCAGAGGTTTCCCTTCACGGACAAGTGACACAGAGCACCTGATGTGGTAAAACATCACATCACAAATTATTCTGCAGTAATGCTCCCATACAGAGAAACCTTAGTTGTTGTTCCCTAGCTGAACAGCTCTGCCAGCGTGAGGTACTCAGGATACACTGTTTTTCACAACTTCTCTGTTAAGCAGGGAAGTGACATTTAGCGATGTGGGAACTGAGCACGAAGTAAAAAACCACGTGCAAACCTGTGGTCACCGTGAGGATGAGGACTGCAGGCCACAGCGTGGGGCTTGTACCTGCTCCGCCGGAGTCACGCAGGCTGTGCCAAAGCACCGGCGTGAGCTCCAGCGTCTCGGCGCGGCTGCTCTGACCCTGCTACCACACCTTCCCCTCCAGAAGCAAACCAGCCGCAGGCGGATGGATGCTTCGTTCACGAAGTGTATGTGTTTGGTTGGTTTGGTTTTTTTTTCACTATAGCATCTTCTGCCACGAGGCATCTGTAACACCGTCCCCTCGGGTCACAGCATCCCTGCTGCGCCCCGAGCAGGCGCTGAGCATCACTTACAGCCGAGACCCCCGGTGCGGGACCCACGGGCAGCGGGCGCACCGGGCAGACAAAGCACCGCCCCCTGCCGCCGACCTGTGTCGGGTCCGTGGGAAGGGTCCCACCGGGGACTCCACCTTCGGCCAAAATTAACTTCCGAGAGGGTGCCCCCCCCCCGCACCCTGCTCCCTAGGGAACCGCCCGCCCTTCCCACCTCGGTGTCAGACCCCACCGCCCCGCGTCCCGCCTTGCCCGGCAAACCGAGGTGGGGACCCGCATCCCCGTCCCCCGGTGCCGGAGCGATGCCCCGGCGCAGCCGCCACGGGGGGCATCGGAGGAACGGCAACAAGTCCCCTTCTCCGCCCGCCCTTACCCAGATAGTGCCGCAGGTCCAGCAGAAAGTGCGGGGGGCCCCCGTTGAGCTGGTAGAAGAGGGAGCCCAGGCAGAAGAGCAGCAGCGCGGCCATGCAGAAGCCGTAGTCGCGCAGCGAGAGGAAGGGCAGCGGCGAGAGCGGCCGCCGCCTCTTCCAGCCCCCGCTCTGGCTCGGCCCCGGGCTCGCTCCCGCCGGGGGCCGGGGCGCCGGGCAGTCCCCGCCGCCGTGCTGCTGCTTCTTCTTCATCACCGTCCCCTTCGCCGCCCGCTCACGCAGCCCTCCGGGGAAAGCGCATCCTCCATCCGCCCGCTCGGCTCCGGCTGCCCCGCGCCGGGGAAACTTCCCGGGAGCTCAGGGGACCCGTCCCGTGCCCATCGCCGGCAGCGAGAGCCCCCGGCGCTGCGGCGGCGGCGGCTGCGGAGCGCCGCTAAGGGGAGGGGAAGGAGGTGGTCACCATCCCGCTCCCCGGGGCTCCTCTCCTCCTCCTCCGCCGCTCTCGCTCCCTCTCTCCGCTCGGCCTCTCGCTCCGGTGTCAGGTTTCAGCAACTCGCGCCCGACTTGTGCGCAACGCCCGGCCCCGCCGCCCCCCCCCACCCCCGCCCCGCCGCCCACCCCGTTCCCTCCGCGCCAGCGACCCCTGCGGGCGCCGCCGGGCGCCGCCGCCCCCCGCCTTGGGATGCGCGGGGAGCGGCGCCGGGGTCCCCCCGAGGCAGAGGTTGAGGTGCCGCGTCCCGTTCTGGAACCCCCGGCACAATAAAGATAGGGAGCTGTTGGAACGGCTCCAGAGGAGGTCGCGGAGATGAGGGGCGCTGGAGCATCTCTGCCGTGAGGACAGGCTGGGAGAGTCGGGCTGTTCAGCCTGGAGAAGAGAAGGCTCCGGGGAGACCTCAGAGCCCCAAACGCTGGTCTGTGCTCCCCGTGCCAGACCTCAGGGCAGTTCTCGGGGCCGGGGCAAGGGTCTCGTTGCCCCACTGGCCCATACATGCTATGTCAAGACCACCGTATCTTTCAGTGATGAGAGCAGTAAAAAAAGTTTAATATTGTGGTGGTCACAGCGTTAAAATCTGGAACCTTTGTAGTCCTGTAATTTCATTGATGGGGGAAGAGAGGGATCACATTCTCATTGTGGCTTTGCTGGGATGATTAAAGCTTGGCTGTTGTCTACTGGAGACGAGGTTTTTGACAAGTATGGAAATTACAAATTTAAGATTGCTCATTGAACCTTAATTTGACCCTCTTGTACATATGGCTTATGATACAGCCTCTAATTAATCGATTATGTTCTTTTTCCTAGAGAACCACTTCCCACCATATGTAGGGTGAATGGTGTTCGCTCAGTGCTGAGCTGCTTAATAGCTTCATCCGCTTTATACAACATATGTCCCAAATATGTCCTGATGGCTCGTTTGGAGCTATTCTTGTCCTTGAGCATTGTCTGAAGTAGAAATACATTTAATTGGCTCATGCTGCTGTGCACCCAGCACAACAGTGAAGGGAGGAGGGTATTGCCAGTTCACCATTTCGTTTTATGGATGTGGTTGGAGGGGAGGGTCTTCCCTAGATCCTTCTAGTGGGATCATATGAGACTTTTCATTTCTAAGCAACAGTAAGTTCTATCCACTGTGGTTTGGGAGAAAAGTAGGAAATCCTGACCCAAATGCAACTTGCCAGGTCAGAAATTAAAAAGCAATCACCAGTTTTAGGCTTAAAAAATGCATCCTGATTTAGGAGGCCTGATTGGTAATTTTGCGCACTCGCAGCTGGAAATTTTACTCATGAGACCGCATTCAGACGTTTTTGATGCTTACACTGAAAAGCTTGGGTAAATTCCTGAATCTTACCTAAACTACTGGCTTCATTTCGTTGCTGGCATTCAGCAGCAAAGGGCATCTGCTGAAATACAGAAATGAATCTCGCTGGTGTGGACAAGAGCATAAAGTCAGAATCTGGCAATAACTGACCGATCCACTGCATTCCTTGATAAAAAAGATTCACATACTGGCTGAAAGAGCAGATATTCTTAGGTAATGTGGGAGATTAAACCCCTGGGTTTAGTTACACAGTATCACTGAACAGATCCTTCACAATGTTACACAATACCTGGAGCAAAGACAAAGTTGGGCATGAGGCCTCGTTTTGAAAAGAGTGGAGTAATATGATACGAAAAATAATTCCACTTTGTGCTAGTGTTTAAGCAGGAAAAAAGAGACAACAAAAGATAAATCTTTAGGACTGCAGTTCACTTTAAACAGAGATATCCAACACCTTTCTTTAGATAAAATCATAACTCTAATTGCACAGTTAAATGACTGCTTCATAATTCTCTTGAATGTTGCTTTGAAATGCCCCTAAGCATTGGGGGTTTACTTAACATGTGCTGCTGCCATGGACGTTTTACATTGATTTATATTCTTTTGAATACTTCTATATCTACTGGCTTGTTTGAATGACCACACTGCAGATTGGTTTTGTAGTGCTGGTTGCTGTAGCAAATCAGAAACAGGTAAAAACTTACACTGAATGTTTGAGAAAAATGGATGCTTTGATGAGGAGACAGGCAACACCTGTAAGGTGAATCAATAAATCTTTATCTTTCTTGTTGCAAAGAATGGCTTTGGTCTGTAGGAAAAGATATTTTTTCTAAAAAAAAAAAAGAGATGGAAAACCAGACCAATCAATGGAGAAAAATTTAAGTCAGAAGACTGTAACGTTGAGACAGTTCTTTCTGTATTTCTATGCATTGACAGGTAAAAAAAAATCTCTTGGGAGGAAGAAGAAGCAGAACTCTTTGTTGCTGGAACATATACTTAAATATATGAATTAGCTGTGAAATGTGTTACTTGCACATATATGAGCTATCACACCTATGATATACTATCAGTTAGAATGCCTGAATCAAACTGCGGCAATGAACAGGAAAATAAATGCTTTGTGCTGTAACTTGATATGATGCAACTCTTTTGTTATTTTATTATTCAACTACTTTAACAAAAATAGTATGATTCTGCCTGCGCAGCATAAAGCAATTAAAAAACATAGACATCCTTAACGTTTTAAATTCATATTTACACAAAAGCCCCAAAAGAATCCAATACACAAACCCCACATTGAAGGAATATTACAATTGAAACCCCAAGTGTTGATCCTTCAGGATAATCCAGAGGTAAGATTTTTCAGGCAAACCTGTTTTAACTTGTAGAGGGTATGATTTACAGTTTAGCCTTTAATCGTGCGATGGTATTGCTTCGCTCAGAGGATTGCTCCCTTGTACCGTGGGACATGGGGCAGGCACTGTTCACTCTATGTGGAGTTTTCAGTTTATTTTTAATCTCTTTGTTCAACATATGTCCTCAGGCTTTGTTTAAAGCTATTTAAATCCTGCTTGTAATGTGGAATTACTAACGTCATAGCAGGCTTTTCTACAGCATTCATTGTTACAATACCTTGAGCATATGATGAATGCTTACGAATTGCTTTCAAGAGATGTAGCTAATATCACCATTTTGCTGATTGAGAAATGAGACACAGAGAGATTAAGCTTAAACACAGCTATTAATTTTGGTTGCCAGCCTTGAGATGTCTGAGGTTTGCCTTGGTGTAATAGTCCTCATTATGAAGCACTTTGTATGTTTGAAGCATAGCTCCCTTTGACTTCAGGCGCAGCTGTGAATGGTAACTACTTCTACAAATCAGACCCCAGGCTCTCAAACTGGACACCAAGCATAAAAATAGCACTCGGTGGCCACTTGTAGTTCAAGCAATCTGCCTGACATCATACAGGAGTGCTCTGGTGCTGGCAGACACAGAATCAATCATTTTCAGAGCAGTATTCGCTGTCATCATCATATGTCTGCCTTGATCTTGTCCCACTCTTCTTTTGCCTCCTCTCTTAGATCTAATCTCAGCTCCAGGATCTTTGTCCAAATCTGTTTCCTTCCATGACCTCCTCTAGTCTAGGTCCAGCTTTTGCTCAGACTGAATCCTGCTCCTGACTGCAGTGGTTCCAGAAAGAAGGACACAGCAAGCAGAGAGGCACTACCCCAGGGCTAGAAGAGGACGACCCTTGCAATCAAAGGAATGGAGAACATAACTGCTAAAAATTCCCAAGTGGGTCCACATTGGTGGTGTGCTAGAGATTCCTAAGCTGATTTTAACTCCAAATGCATGGATGCAGAAACAAGTTCAATGAGTGAGATTAAAAAGTGCGTGGAAGTTTTATGTCTGGCAGTACTCAGCAGAAACTTTTTTGGCCACATAAATGTGGGTTACCCACCAACCAGTCAGTTCTGCTGCTCAGCCAGCAGGGATGTAACACCTTGCCAACAGGACTGTGTGCTCATGATTCTGAGCCTGGATCACCAGTATCCAATCTGGGAATGTCTGTGCCAGGCTGCTGAGGTACTTGCAGCTCTTGGTGACATAAACTGAGGTATCAGACAGAGATATCTCTAGTCTTCCATAGCAATAATAAAAACCACTGGCCTAAAAAACAGGGACCAATGCTCCAAGGAACAGATGCACTACAGTTTCCCCTTTTTGCAGTGGTAGGATTTTGTTTCTAGCATAGACAAAGAGCTTTTCTTTATTCTTAGAAACATCTGAACATTTATTGTTGAAATTTTCTAAATAAATTCTCTAAATAAATTCTCATTAAGCAAAATTCCCCAGCTGGGGTATTTCAGAATGAGCAATTTGTGAAGATATAAACAACTAGAAAGGGATAAGACATAGCCTGGGCCCTAATTTTCATATAGCAGTAAGGACAGAGGAAATTTAGGTGCAAGGCTTCACCGAGTAGAGGTTCACTGGTATAAGAGAACAACGTAATGTAATGTCATCTGAGAAGCTCTCATGAAAGATCACAGCTTTCGATTCCTCCAGCACTCTCTTCAATTCAGAAAGGGTTGTGAACATTACAAAGTAATTGATGGCTTTATTTTGCTTTATGCAGCAACAGTTGATAATTTGATGGAGATCAAATAAAGGTGAACCATACCCCTTCATTTCATGCATATAGAGTGCTTGCGAGTTTCATCTGCCTTGACTGAATTGGAATTGCAGCTCTGTGCTGGCTCATTGTGTTAATTTCTGTCTTTGTGGAAGGTTCAAGGATATATCCTTGGAAAAATATGACAGCAAATATCTGAAGACAGGGAAAGGAGCTTGTGTGCAGATGGGTACAACTTAGTGATATTCTGATCAAGCAGATTCATTTTCAAATAGGTATTTCTAATACATAATTGAAATTATACTTGGAATTACATAAGCATATTTTATCAACATCACATGGAGTGTGATGGATTTATCAAAAGGATCTTCCATTAATCCCTTAGAAATGCTGGTTGTCTCCAGGAAAGTGCTACTCACAGGGCTTTTAACTTCTAATCCCACTGGTTTTATAAGTTTGCTCAATTTTCTCAGAAAATGCATAACAAGAGAATTCAGCCAGAATGCTTTCCCTTTTAATTAGCGTGCATATAATTCAGAAAGGCAGTTGAAGCTAGAGCTACAAGAGGATGTTGTGTAATGTATAGCCTTGATGGTCAATCCTTTTCTCTCACAAATATCCACTCAGAAACCCCCAACTGACTTCCCTTTGACTTTGCATACTTTGTATTGATTTTCCAATACCAATTGAATTCCTGCATTTATCTACTGAAACTAGTAATAGAAAGGCAGAAGTTTCAATTGTAAACATGAATTTTCAGACAGCAGACCCATTAAAAGCTACATTTGTTTAGACAATTAACAGACTAACCCCATATGATGTACTGGAAAGATTTAGACATGTAAAAATGGAAACAGTCACATGAGGAAAATATAGTACTGGTGGTAATTAGATACTAATTAAAGTAGATAGTTAGAGACTTACATCTAAATACTGGAAATGCAAAAATATGTTTGCAAACACACAGTTACCTCCAAAATAGATGGTGCATGTGTGCAACTCCATGCAGAGCTATTCCACTGTAATTCCAGGGAGCAGCAGAGCCAGGTTAGCACAGGGCTCTCAGCAGGATTAACCAGGATCAGCACAGAGCCATCCCGGCACTGATTTGCCTCAACCAGCCTGAGAGATGTTTTACAGCTCCCTGTAGTGCACTACCTTCTGTAGCACAGGGAAAAGCTTCAGGGAGAAGGAAATCAGTGCACCAAGAGCTCCATTGATGTTGCAGCTGGGAACGCTATGGGAGGATGAAACAGCTACCTAGATGAGTCTGTAAGAAACCACAATACACATCTCTGGAACTACTCCTAAAATTAATGTTCAAACTCCTAGTACTCTGCTAATAGTAATATCACCACTACTGTCTAATAAAATAAGGCAAACCTACAAATGAGGACTCTCTTTCCCACAGGTGAGGGCTCCAACCAGTGGCAGAAGACTCTCCAACTTGTTTGGGTTTTGGTTTTAGGGTTTGGATTTTTTGGGGGGCAGGGTGGGTAGTGAAGAAGAAGGAAGATGAAAAGCCAAAGTAAAAAGAAATTAGAAAAAGAAGCAGGAAGCATGTTCATATGAGGTATTGGAAGAGTGGTGCACCAAACGTGAAGACTGAGAAGATCCTACACTGAGTGTGGTGTGCAAAGTGGAGAAGTGATTTGTACTTACAGGGGAGAAGAAAGAAATTCCTTCCTAGTGGGATGTGGAAAACAGCGCCTGATGTGGTGCATTTAGTGATTATCAGTTTCAGACTCCAGCAACAATTTTCAGAAGCAGCTGTCTGAACAATTGGGGGTCTGAGTCCCCCAGCAAATTTGGCCCTGTGCTTTTCAGCTCATCTCAGACCTTATATATGAAACAATTTACAAGCTGGAAGTTACTTTACTGAATTATTCATAGACAGATTGCATGTAATTGAAGTATTTCAGAAAAGCTGTTTGTTCGCATATTAAAAGGCCAGCACATGTCGAGCTCTCTAGCATGGATCCCTCACTTGGTGAAGTGATATTCACCAAAAATGGAGTTATGCGTTGGCTGCTTCTGTGTAATCTGCCACAGGGTCATCATTACAAGCTTTAGGTCAAATTTTGGAAAAAGCAATGTACAAAAAAGGAACTGATCTACAAAATGAAATTTACTGTAAAGTCTGTAAATCAAATTGCTTCATCGTCTAACCTCCCACATGAGTGGTGGCACCACAGTGCATGTGCTGCATGAAACTGTCTTTGCTCTTCCTTCAGCTACAATGCTCTGATGCTTCCAACATCAAAAGAGAAGTAATTTCAGATGATACAAACCTTACCTGTGAGTTACAGCAGAGGGAATGTCCTTCAGAACCATTTGCCTTTGTTATATAGGTAAATTGGTCTATTAGGCACTCAGTTTTATTAGCAAACTCTTACCTGTAGAGCAGTGATACATCACTGAGAACGGAAATGGAAGGTTAAAATCTAAAAACCTCCAGCCAACAGAGTAATATGCAAATTGATAGAACAATATCCAACAATTCTCCCCTTATACAAAAGACTGGAAAAGAGTGGCGCAGCAAAGATAAAGGCACTGTCCGACAGACGAATATGCACGCACACATCAATAAGATAGCTATAGGTGTAAAATACTGACTTAAACAAACTCAGGCAGTTTACTTCAACACCTCAGAGAATTCCTTTTTTAACTCACTTTTGACTCATTTCCCAGACAGTTACACATATAACCTTGGCTTCCTATAATTTCCTTGACACATACATATGTAAACCTGAAAGTTTTTAAGTTCTATATAAAGTCTCATTTTGATTCTATACAGTCAGATTAGGAGTTTTACTCAGTGTCAGCTTGCAGAATAACTGTGGGAAATATGGAAACTTTTATTTTTTTTTAATTCAGTAAGAACATCTCTCATTTAAAGAATTAATTCTTGTTACTCTTGCAGTTTTACATTGCTGCTAAAATGTGAAATATGCAAAGCAGCAAGTAGACTTGCATATCATGAACGACTTTGAGTTTTATATCAGATTCTTTGGCAATAGCCTTTCTGGAATGCAGTAAGCATTTCTTTTAAATCTATACAAAATACATCTGGAAGATAATGCCTATGAAAATGCCTGCTGAAAAAGTAGACTGTATAAATCAAGTATTTAGGACCTCTAACTTTGAGCAATAAAATCTTAAAATGAATATAAAAAGATGCAAGGTAATTAACATAATCATGAATGTTTACACAAAAATAGCAGCCAAGCATTTGCAAGAGGAGAAAGAATGTCAGTCATTTATAATGAATTAAGGTGAATAAATCAAAGGCTCCTTGCTCAATTTGTGGAGTTTTACCCAACATCAAGGCTTCCTCTGGATTAGTTTGATTTTTCTGCAGTCTTTGTCCAGAGCCATGTGACTGGAGCAAAACTATGAACTGATTTAAGCACTCCCAGATGCTGAGGTTGTCAGTCTTGGATCATACTATTGCCAATTCTTGTGGAAAAAGAAAGTATATATTCTCATTATACTGGGCCTTGAACTGAGTAATCTCCTATTGAGAGACTTGAGTTTAAAAACCAGGACAACAATTTTGACCAATTGGTCTGATTTATGTTGCTTGATAAATAAAAATTGACTCTTGTCAATTGTTTCTGCTGACATTGTTTTCTCTCTCCTGTATTTTACTGCCCTGCCTCTTATTGCAGCAAGCTTGGCTGTTTCAATGCCACTGCGTGTGTACTGCTGATTGAGCTAAGCCAGACTTTAACATCACACCTTGTAAAGGCAGCTCCTATTGCCCTTATGGGAGGTTCTTTCAAAAGATGTCACCTTTCTTCACTTTCCTTTTATCTCAAATTAACACAAGCAGGCTCAACCGTATGTCATTTGCATTTAAGAGAACAGTACACTGTGTCTTTTGAAGATCTGCTTAAGATGTTGTTGCCTTTTCACATTCAAACAGCATAAAGCAAAAAAGGCTGTATGTTTGTAATTTAATGAAAAACATTTGTTAATGTACTGTAAAAGAAAGGAAAAGAAGAAAGGTAAGAAAGGCTTTCTTCCCAGCTTTGCCTTTTTATTCACAACCACATTTATCCATGGACAGAAGACTGTTGTGAGGACTCTGTATGACAGTCCCTGCTTACGCCCTCAGATGAGTTACAGACTTCTTACATTTGTAAAGCCTTAATCTAGCTGAAGGATGGGAGATAACATGTGCATCTGAATAGGAAATCTCACCCTGGATTGCACAATGGGAACTCCCAAATCCATATGGAGGTCATATGGTACGTAAAACCCCTTTCCCGTAGAAGGGATAGGGAGAGAAGGGTGGCAGAACAAGGCTCTCGCTCCAAAATCTGCACTTTGCACCAGCTGCATCTCCAACTCTTCTGGATTCCAGCCTAGCTTCCTTGTGCCAAGCACAGCATGATGAAGAATTACTCCTCATGTGATCATCTGTGTCTGATCCCAGGTCAGGAAAATAATACAGCACTGTGCTGCGAATGTATGAAGTGCAAGTGCTGTGAACAAAATTATGATACAGAATCAAAATTGTCATTCTCCCACTGAATACAGAGCTTTGATTTGCTTGTTGGTCTTTGCAAGAGTTGAATTTCACCCCAGGAAGATACTTTAATGGTTATTTTAATTGTTATTTGCTTGAGTGTTACGCCATCAGCATCCATATAGTTACAGATCATAGTGAGAGGATAAACTGCACCTTTTCTCCTCATTCAAGCCTCCCTTCCAAATGACAGCCTTGTACTTCCAGCTCATCTCAGGGTGGAAAACTAAAATATTCCCACTCTGAATTGCTGCGTGCATTGCTCACACAAGTGGCAAAAAATGTCTCTGTCTTCACAAATGTAGCAAGTTTGTTCACGCCACGGGACGTAGGTGTGAAACTGGAAGCTGATGTTTTGAAAATTCTTCTCCTTTTAACAAGAAACATAAATATTAAATAGAAATAAATCATGATTAGACCAAGCCCTCAGCCAAAAACAAAGGAGAAAGTTTGTTTTTGCTTATCAGTTATTACTTCAGAAAAATAGTGTCTTCAAAAGCTTGTGTTTGGTTGTTGGTTCTTTTTTATAAAAAAAAAAAATTCTTGGTGATTTAAATCTAAGCTTCAGAAATGTGGAAATTTTTGGACTTACTCTAGACTTGATCCCCCACAAGGAAAGGTGACTGTGTATTGTGTACATGTACAATGGACTGACTGTT
Source organism: Tapera naevia (assembly GCA_033556795.1). NCBI lineage: Eukaryota > Metazoa > Chordata > Aves > Cuculiformes > Neomorphidae > Tapera > Tapera naevia. The sequence continues at coordinate 2,254,049 of JAUMJJ010000054.1, read as the reverse complement.
AGACTAGTGGGGGGCTGCAGGAGGTTGCCGGGGCCACTTCATTAAATTAATGAAACATTCATCACTTATTACAGAGGATACCTTTTCTCCCATATCCCTTTTGCAACTCACTGTATTTTCTCTTTTTGAAAAAGCTTTTCATTTATGTTCTCTGGGTTCCTAAAGGCATATAAGACGAGTAAAAGACCTATTACCTATTAATTACCGATCAAATTCTCTAATACTAATAAGCAGCTGAGATTCTTGTAACTGAAAACATTCTTATATTATAGCCAAGACATTTCATATTCTCTGAGCTTGTGGACATGGAAGTCTAAATCCATTTTCCATGTAGTTTGGATGCACAAGGACTATAAACCCAGGTATTTTCCATAATGTTGTAACAAGCTCTAATGTTTATTGTTTATATGTCATTTTTATGTATCTAAAAGCAAGGATACTGAGTATTCAGTGCATGAGTTTACTGTGCCATCTACAGCATGAGGTGGCAAAATGAAAATCCAAATCATTCCCCTACCCTACCTGCATCCCCAGGATTCCTCTACTTCTCATCCCCTGGCTCTGCTTTAAAAGTCTTTTCCATCTAATAGATGCAACAAGTTTGCTACAGCAAACCAACTAAAGAACAAAAACTAGGTCGAGGTGATTGTAGTCATTTTACAGGAGTTTTATAGCTGGGAAAATTCTGAGAAGCAAACAAATCAATATAATTTCAGAAGAGTTTGGATAAAATTGATTAATGGTGGTACTTATTAAATGGGGAACAGTGAAGGCACACAAATACCCCACGTGCTGTTTTTCTGCATAGCTTAACTCTTTTGAAAATTAAAGCAGGGCTGCGAGATTCTGAAGAAGTTTGGCAGAGAGACTGTGAAACATTTTATGGCATTTACATCATTGTCTTATGTTTTGCAAGGGAAATTACTCATAGTGTGGTTTCTACTGTGGGTAGAAATCTACTCCCTCCTGCAGCACTGCACGCTAACTAGCAAGGATTACCTAGTAATAGCAAGGTGAGAATTCCCAAAGTTTATCCAGGGTCTCCTAATTTAACCTCTAACTGTCCCTTTGCAAGTCAATATAGAAACATGTTAATGCTTTGGGGATGTCTGCAGTGAAAAGCTGAAATGGGATGCTGGACATGCTGTGTACAACTCAATTCTTTGCTTCAGAGAGGTTGCCAGATGTTTGTACCTTGGACATGGTTTGTAACAAAAAAAATAATCACATACCTGCTTTGGCAATGCATCCAACTAGAAAGAATTGTTAAAGAAGCTGAATCAGGGACTGCAATGCTTCAAATAAAAGCTTTTGAGAAAGTTAAGATGCAAAAAATATCAGAAGTCTTGTAGTGTACAGAACACATCTGTAACAACCACAAAATGGACAAACTGGATTCTTGCAAGCAGATACATTTCTGGTGGAAACCATAGGAAGGAGAGGTTAAACAGGAAAAGAATGGAAAAATCAAACCAAACCAAAAAACCCGAACCAACAACAGCCAAAACATTACAGTGGGGAAAATGCCAAATTCAGAGCCCCAAAAATATTTTCTATTGGCACTATTTTCCAACAGTTGACATTCTGGTAAATGTGAGATGCACACAATATCGCTTCATCTTTTAAAGAAGACATTGCCTATCAAATAAGCCTAAACTGTCACTGCAGATTTCAGTTTTGAGCTGTGAACACTGTGTGATGCAACATGTTCCTTCTGCACTTAAAAATAGTAGTACTAGACTTGTCAGGAAAGAAGGACTGGATCTTATATTGAAAGCAAGTGGTACATTAAGAAGTAAGGCAAAGTCTGTATGAATTCTGCTGTGTTTTTCTTTATGTTATGCTCTGGAAAGTGAGAAGAAACTGCTGTCATTGAAACTGTCGAGTCGTGTTGGGATTTGGCTAACTGAGAAATGAAGAATGCAAGTAACTGAGAATGGGAGAGTGTTTTAAGACATTCCGAATGCATCATGTTCAGAACACGTGTAATTTTTGCAAAAGCCAGACACAGACAATCTGACATTGTCTGCAAACACTGGTTCTCTGGCTGGCAAGGTGGTAAATGTACTGCAAAGGCAACTGTGGAGTATGTTCTGATTGAAAAATGGCCACATATAGAGACCACCTTGCAGTACTTTAGTGCTGCTTTTAATTTTTCAGTTGGAACCAGTCTTTAAAATAATTTGGACTTTGTTATTATGTGGACTTTTCAAGCATATAATTATTACATTCTTTTATTGCAGTGGTGGTATCTGCAGCAGTCTTTCATGCTGACATTTTAATCACTGGTACTTACTATTGCAAGACTTCTCACAGGCAGAACTGATTTGTAAAATCAAATCTTACATAATTCACATAATTTGATATCTTACATAATTAACTACTTTACTACACATCAGATGTCATTGATTTTCCATGGAAAAAAAGAAGTTAAACTGAAACCTGCATCTAATTTTTTTTCCAATGGATCATCCTGCATGCCATAAATGTTCCTCTTTTTTATCCATTGTCATTTCCAAAAGAGAAATGTTATTATTTAGAAAAAGGTATCACGGTCTTGAAGTCTGGTTGTCAGGATTATTTCTCTTTTTAGAAGTGCATTTTATATTTCTGAATGTGGTTGAAATAGTTAACCCACAAAAGGATGCTTTGTATATTTCATTTCATTTCAGCCTTTCCATAAAAATCAATATTTGCTTTCCATGTGACTGATAACTAGATTACTGAATAAACTACCTACCATAGTAAGTTTTTCTTACTTCTCACTATTATTAATAATAGAAGCAAAAAGGGAGGAGAAAAAGATGAGAGAGTTTTACATCATCTCTTCTCTGTGCAATATTAACATAGTTGAATGGCTGGATGGATTTTTCTAACTCAAGTTGCAGAGTTAGTGTTTTGGAAGCAGAACAGTTTCATACATTGTGGATATATAAACACTATGTATTGCATCTTAATTTCCTATTCCCTCTACACTACAATAAGATGGATTGGTTTTGCTTATTTTATCCCTTTTGAGTTAATTAAGTCCCCCTTTCAGATGATGCACAGGTAGCTGAAAATTATTTATCTGAGTAAAATGTATTGGCTTATAGGAGTACAATGTCTTTGGTGTTTTGATATTACAGATGCACCTATAACATAGGTGATTTGGTTATCAAACATTGGAAGAATGAATAAATTATTAAATAATAAACAAGAGTTGTCTTATACAATGTTCAGGAATACAGATTAAATTATAATACATAGCTTTGACACGGGACCTTTCCTGCGGGGTTTAGAAGTGATTTAGAAACCCTAACTGCTCCTTTAAAAGCTTAGGAAACCCAGGCTCTTGCTTAACGAACAGGTAGGCTGCTCTCATCAAGGTTTCTGGTGCCCATTTCCTTAATCCAAGCTGGGTGCAGAACTTGTTCTCAGTGACTCATTCGGTTCTCCCCAGTTCAGTCCCTTCCTCTCCTCTCTTGCTCTTCCCCAGATTTCTGTCTGCACTGCTGTTCTCTTCTCCCTCCTCACCTTATTTCTGGGAAATATGAGCTGCGAACACAAATGTGGTTATGGCTGGTTTGTTGTCTGGCAGATTTACCTCAGATTTTGCCTCCTAGCCAAGTTAATGTTGCAGCCCATCTCCCTTATACTTCACGGATCTTTAGCTGTTAATATAGTAGAAAAAGAACTCAGTCTTCCTCTGTATGTTTGTGTTCTATTTTCTGCTTATTGCATCTGGCCATCCTGCCAGTCTATCAGCCCTGAAATCTGGGTATTACCTCTGAGTTCAACAAATCAGGCCATACCTAAATTTAATTAATTCACTGTGACCTACTCTCCCTACCCATTCATTTGGCTTAAATCTCTCCAGACACTTGTTTTGCATTTGAGTTCTGGTAATGTTTACCTTTCTGTCCTTCTCTGATCACAGCTTAAGCAGAACATGGGAGGAGGCATTAACTACAGAGCTAAGCATGGTTTTGTCCCTTTGGAAATATAAGCTAATGGGAGACAAGGAAAGAAAGAACTTTTGGAAAGAAGAACAGAAATTAAATCTGTTAAAATAAAATACTTTTTTAAAGACATTTACTTTTAGTCATTGGGCAAGCAGGACTCTGCCCCAAGAGACTTACCTTTGGGTGGGCCAGAGCTCCATGTGATCATCCGGAGTCCTATCAGCACTCAATATTCCTAATCAAATGCTCAGATGGAGCACAGTTTGCTCATCTCACACTTCATGGCTCAGTTACTGGTTTTAACCCTGGTCAGAACCCTCATGCTTAATGCTATTGATCTTCCCTGATCTCACCTTCCTAGCACAGCATTTGGGAGATACATGCCTTTTTGTAGCCAGGATCTGAGTTGGCACATTTTTAAATGTCCTTTTGCCCTTAATGTGGCAGTTTCTGTTCCTACTGAAGCCTCAGATTTTAAACCCTGGGGAGTGTAACAGTGTGAGGAGGTGGCTGAATCTGATATATATAAATGAACAACTTGAACAGCAAAAGGCATAAATGAAAAGCAGCAACAATAACAAAAGTAAAAAGGGTGCTTATCTGTGCACTTGCTAGGGAACACACATTTCAAGGGGCAGGAGTGAGCTCTGGATATAATATGGACTAAGATAGATAGAAAGAACATTTAAAAGCTTTGATCTTAATCTGAAACGATCTGAAATGAGAAGGAATCATAGAATCAAAGAGGACAATCAAGGATAGCAAAATTAAACAGGGAAGAGCATGGCAGAGGAGATGATGTGCTGAGTGATATGGATGAAAGTCACCAGTGGTCAATAGAAGATCTTCAAAATGACTGAGTCAGCTGGACCAGGCAGCCTTCAATGAACACAGCAGGTCTAGAAAGAGATAAGAGTGTAGATTAGAGTCATATGAGTAGACTGGAAGAAAATAAAGCTGGTATTCTCTGTACCATGCATTTTCACATTTTTTTTCTACATTTAGGAGGTACTTGAGCTTCACTGTGCTTCTCGGCTCCAAAATTATGACCCAGCAGATTCTAACAGCATTGCAGTTGGGATTCAGAAAGGCCCATGCCTAGTGAGTTCATGCATCAAGAACTAAATGGATTCCAAAAAACACATGTACACCTTTTAACTGAATAGATATCCATCTCATTACTTTAAAAACTTCTCTCAGGTACACTTCAACACGAAAAGCCATGAGGTTTTGATTACAGGGGTAGGAAAACTTTTCAAAACTTTGAGTAAACTTAAAGGTGGTGCGGACTGACTCCAGGAGCAATCCCAGCCAATTATGGATTCTGAAGGACATAACAAAAAAAGGGCTGTGCTGTAGTTGTGGTTTCTGCTATTACCTTCAGCGAAAAGATGGGTACAGCTATAGATCATTCATTTCTTGCGTCTGCAGCCAAGAACATAAACATGAAAAACACTTTCCAAAAACAAAGGCATGTTTTTGCTCATGTAGTACACTTCTCTTTCCAAGTTACTGTGCTGAAGACTGAGAATCAAGGCTTTTTTTTTTTTTGCCCCTCAAATTTGCAATTTTCTGGGACTATGTAGAGGGTGGGAAGGGGCAGAAATGATACATTCAGACAACATAAGGCTGAACCATTACTCAAAAGCTATCCAGCGTGACGATCCCTATATCACTGGTGACCTTGGGTAGAACAACATTAAGTTAAAACAGAAAAGGGGGGTGTTTTTTTAACATGTACTGTAGCTGAAGAGTGCTGTGTTTTATTTTACAAGTAGTAGAATGATGGAAATAGGTCCATGAGAGATCTTAGTAGGTTGTTTAGCCCATCCACCTCTCCCAAGATAGAATTGGCTGTGCCTAGACTACCCTTACAGAAGTTTGTACTTAAACATAGAATCATAGAAAGGTTTGGGTTGAAAGGGACATTAAAGATCATCCAGTTAAAACCAACCTGCCCTGGGCAGGGACACCTTCCACTGGATCAGGTTGCTTAAAGCTCCCTCCAGCCTGGCCATTAACATATCCATGGATGTGCCTTCCACAACTTTTCTGGGCAACTTGTTCCAGTGCCTCACCACTCTCACAGCAAAAATACTCTTTCTAGTAACAAATCCAGAGTTCCCCTCTTTCAGCTTAAAACCATGACCCCCCAATCCTATCACTACATTCTCTGATAGAGAGCCCCTCCCCAGCTTTCCCGTAGCCCCTTTGAGTACTGGGAGGCTGCTCTAAGGGCTCCCTGGAGACTTCTCTTCTCTAGGCTAAACAAGCCCAACTCTGAAGAGATGTTCTTAAAACCTCCAACAATAAAGAGTCTACCACCTGACTGGATTCCAGTCCTTCACTATTTTGACTGATGATGTTTCAGCTACATCTCACTTCATAAAGTTTGAAGTCATGACTTTTTGTCCTAGTCACAGAGAGGTTTTATTCCCTTTTTTTTTTTTCCTGGTGGCTTCAAGCACGTTTGAGGATTGTTATTACCATTTTTCTAAGACATCCTTTCTCCACGTTAAACAAACCAAATTCCTGTAGGTTTTGTCCCTGATTGAGTATTTTCTCAAGCTCTGCTCACCGCTGTTGCTGTCCACGACTCTTCAATTGTTCAATACCCTGTGAATATACATCCTATTTACACATAGCCCTGAAAAGAAAGGGCAGTGCTATGGTTTGATGATATCTCACCAGGGCAGGCTGTTCTAGCTTTTGCCATTTAAATCTGCTCTATGGGACTCAAACTTCTCATTTGCATAGACAAGGGGAATGGAAAGGTAATGAAGTGAGAGTCCAAATTAAGAGAAGCATCTTTGAAAGTTAGGCACAAACCCATAATCTTTCAACTAACATTTTCCCTGAAAGGGAACAAAAGAAGTCCAAATTCCTTTTACCTTACAGATACAGGAATATTAACCATAGTTCTAGCTTCTTAGTGAACATTTCTTATGCCCTACAGCAAATGATAGGCTATGAAAACCTTTAACTTAACATGTTCTAGAACCAAGCTGTTTTTTTCTAAGAAAGCTAATTAGTTAATTAGAAAATGGGAGGAGGGGATTACTTTCTGCAACATGTGAGTGATTTAGGAGTTTAATTATCTATGAAGATATTAGATAAGTTTTTTCAAATCTGCTTTGGAGAACGTGGCCCTGACCTAAATGACAATATAAAAGTAGAAATAAAAGATTTAGTTTTAATGTATGCTTACATTAAGTTTACTCTGTGTTCACATATTTTAACATATTCTTACCTCCTAATCCTTTTTTATATATTCTGCTCTAGTCTCAATTTGGTTTGGTATTATTCACTGATCATTTTTCATACAGACAGATATTTCCCAGACGTGTTTTATTCCTCTTGACCAGTAAAGCTGTATTAAATGTACATATTTTTTAGAAATCGCACGAGTCATCTCTACTTCTATTTTCCCAAGTTATTAGCATCCTATGGCTTAAATAAACAGCCCTATGTAAGCTGGGAAGCAAAATTCCTCCTGCAGTCTGTTTTCCCTCGTTACAGTCTACCTCTGCAAGGACAGACATTATAGCTCATGGCCTCTGCTCAGATTCACCGAGCACACCCCTACTACTAAATTTTAAGAAAATGGGCATGCAGCAAGCCTTAGCTTGGATAAAGTGTATTGCTGAGCTGCTAGCAAGCTCCTTGTTGTGGTCTACAACAGATAACCTTCTCCAGGAGAAAGACTGGGTGCATTTCTGGAACTATTCCACTCCACGGATTGCTCCTGAAGGGCAATGTGAACACAGCTACTCCAAGTTTGGCTCCCTCCACCTTGCACAGTTTTTTGACATTCTAGCAGGCTTTGTACTGTAAAATGCTTCCTACTTGACCCCATGGTGTGTGACAATACCCTTAGCTTCATGCTGTAAAACTGTCAGTATTGTGGGCTCTAATGCAGCCCAGATTGCTTCAGGTACTCTGTTTAATCATAAATGCAATCATACACACAATCATCTCAGTACTTACAGGAGAAAAGTATGTCACAGTATGCACGGGCTGTGGGCATAGTTTAATGTGATAAATGACTTGTGATAAATATCCATTTTCTTGCCACAGAAGTCAACAGAAACATAGAGATAATGACTTCCTCAGAGCTCTCATGTGCCAGATCAACATGCAAAGAGGTTTTGTTTCCGCTAATGATTTCTATCAGACTGTTCAGTGCACAGAAAAAAACACAAGGCTCAGCTCCCTCTCACCCATCAGTGAACGTCGCACCCAGGGACCTACTGGGCAGGGGCAGACAGTCTCATGCTGACCTTTAAAGATGCCCAACTTCTCATAACAACTTGAAGATCCCTGTGCCTAGAAGTGGAGGCCAGCAGCCCCCAGAGGAGGGAGCTTTCCAGAAGAGTGGGAGATCCGAGTTTAAATTTTTTGAGACAAGAGGAAGACTTCATGCTCATCTCCTACGTCTTGCATGGGAGGACTATGCTTGCCTGAAAATCGAGTATTGCAGTGTTAAGATCACTATAGTCTTTTATAAATCTAACTACAAGTGAGAAAAAGTCTGGCAGGAGACTTAGAGATAAGAAAACAGATTTTAAACTGGCAAACCTTCTGCCAAAATGTTAGGTTGTATCCATGCCTTGCTATGGATGAACATAGAGAACAGTGAATAACATCAAGAGTGGAAAGGTACAAAATACATTTATGACTGCAGGGAAATAAACTGCTCAGCTGGGTGAACGGTACCAATTACAAAATTACACATTATCTCCCATTACATAATGTAAACCACTTTCTTTTCTACCAGAAACATAGACCTTTACCTACCAAACTTCAGTTTTCATGTCTCTCACAAGCAGCCTAATTCATACCTGAACAGGCCAAGTAGGAACATGCCTGTACGGCTTGTGCAAACACATTCTGCTACTTAATTCTGTTAAGATGTAAACAAAAGCCATACCCCTCAGGATATGAAGATATAAGAAGCAGCAATAAGTATTTCACAGACATGGAAATGAACAGGCAGGAGGAGTTGAAAGATGATAGCTGGCAGGAGCGTACCAATGTGAGTTTAAGTATGACAGAGAAAAAGCAAGAAGGTGGAAGGAAGAAGGGCACGTTCAGTTTAGTCCTTGTCCTTCTGCAATTTCTTGTGCTGCGCTTACACAAGACTTTGTCATTATTAGATTTGTTATCAACCTGGGGCTCCAAAGTCTCATGTCCCATTTAAAATAAAATTATGTTCCTGAGAATCATGGCTGTGAAGAAATCCTTGAAGACATGAATCAAACAGAACTAACACAGTCTTATCTTCAAGAGACCAAAGGCAATCAAAAGAAGAATTTTCAACTAGTCTGAATGGTTCACCCCTATACAATACAGACTCTGAAATCTGAAGATGACAGACTAAATGTTAACCTTTTTAACTCTTTTAGTGCTTATCATTTTAGTGGAAAGTTAAATATATTTCTTATATTAGCTAAAGACAAGAATATATTTATGTTCCACTGAATTGTACAGTCAAACTGACTGTACTTAGTATGTCTGAACAGAAGCAAATCTCATAAAACTATGTTCATAAAATATTCTTTTCTGAATATTTGTGATGAGCTCAATAATTTTCCAAGGCCACTCTAGCGTCAGGAGCCATAAACTGATTCACTTATCCCAAAATGAAAGTTGTCTGAGCTTTTTTTAACTTTCATTATTATTTAGTCAGTACTCTTGTGTGAATCATCTGGTCCATTGGATTTCAATACTATCAATATCAGTCAAAACAACCCCTAACCCATTGCTCCCCTATGGCTGGGCTGGGCTTCTCCTCCCCAAATTGTGGTGGTGTGCACAGGAGAGGGGAAGCAGACTTTGCCCATGAGAACAGCAGAACCCCTCCCACCAATTCAAACCCCACCCCCAGAGTTCTTTAGTCTTCACATCAACAGTCTAAGCAGCTGAGTGCCAGTCTAACATCTTCTTGGCATTGACCCAAAATCACAAATGCAGAGTGCTAGGTAAATGGTTAGGTTTTACATGAAAAACAACATCGATACAATAGAGGACCAGATGGGAGATTAAGGAGAAAGTGCAGAAGTGAAAAGTTTCCACCTGGAATTTCAAACAAGCAGGAACACTGTGAGTGGTCAAGACCAGTGTTTATAGATTTTGCCGCTGTCTCCTGCCCACCTACTCCTTGCATCTGCAGTGCTTTATCTGATGAGATGTGACACCACTTGAAAAGGCTGGCAATCTCCACTTGCTGAAGACAGTTTTTGGCTGTGTTATTTTGACCAGCTTCTATCCCTACCTTTTTCTTTGTTTTGTTTTGAAATGCCTCTTTTCATGAATTCCCAGGAAATTGGGTTTCAGTCTTCTACCTGATTCAAGCTGTCAAAATCACCTGTAATTTTCTTCCAACTTGTTAAGTTTTTTTCCTTCAAATTCTTTTGGCTTTGGGCAGGTCATTCATCCTACATTTTACTGGATGTCTCTGGTTTCCAACACTTTCTCTGCAGGCTACCTCCTTCCTGCATAGAAGGTTTGATAAAAAAAGATTTAAAAGTGAGCTTTGTTTACTTAACCTAAGTTGTCACATCCTTTCTGAGCAGAATGCACACCTCTATTGCTTATAATGCCAAAAATAACTATAAATTAGTTTGGCATTAGCACTTGAGCCTTATAAAACCATTTTCATCATTAGAAATACCGCAAAGAACATATTTTTACTTGGCTATGAGTGTTTTAACTATGAGCTTCAGTGATGAAGAAAATCTAAAGACATACCAAGAAACAGTAGGGGACACAGGGAAGATGGAGTTTAGACAAATTACCTAGGTCACTAATGGAAAATTATACAAACTTAAAGTGCCAAATTACACATAAGAATGTGTATATACAGAATGCATATAGTAGATACGTATTCTATATAAGACTATGCCATCTCCTTTTTAATGAAAGTTATTTCTAGTTATAGAAATGTGTTCAACTCCTATGAGAGATTTTTATTTGCATATGTCATTGATTTTTACACATATATTTTCAGGCTCTGTCGCAAGTTTTAAATGCAGATGGGAGAGAGATTCAGCCACACTAAACCAAAAAGATTCTTTTCAGAAAAGCATTGAAACAAACCAGACCAATAGGTAGTACTCACAACAACTGTATTTATCATCCTACTCCTACATTTTTCCTTTATTTTTTTCCTGAAAGCTATCATGGTGCTGGTTATCCTTAGAACCCTTATCTGTCTTTACACTGGGAAAAAAAACAAATACAACAATCAAAATTTGTATTGATTTTACTGAAAGTTTCCTGAAACTGACATTGAATCCGGCTTTACTCCTATACAGCACAGAAAATTTGGTAGCCTCAGTGGCATTCTCCTTAATTTGATCCAAATTAAATATACTCTGCAGATGTTTTACCTTTTTTTACCGGGGCATGTTGAATCAACAGTGTATCTGAGTAAGTTCCTTTTCCAATATTGGCCACGGTGATCTGGATTTGCATTGCAATATTGCTCCATAATCCGTCTTTTATCTATATACAACACTACTAGGGATGAAGGGCCTCTTCTCAGGTGACCCAAATATGTGGTTTTCCCTGAGCTGGGAATCTGTTTCTGCACGTATTCTTTTAGAGAGTGTATCAAATTTTTACTTGGGTAAGGGGAAGAGACAACCGGACTACAGTAAAAGCTGGATCATATGGGAATCCCAAGTGAATTCTTGCAACATTTACAGTGTAGAACTGGTAGTCAGGAAAGGTAAAGGTGGATACTTGCAAACATCAATCTAAAAATATTAGGATTAGCTTTTCAGTCCCTACATTTAGTTTTGGGTACACCATATGATAAAGATAATTAATTAAATCTCTGGTTCAGTTGACTATACTGTGTAGTATCTTATATAGGTCATTAATTTGTGAACATGGTTCATCAAACTGTATTATATCCTGCACATGACTATAAGCATTACAGAAAATATGCATTAGTTGTGCAAATCAGGTAATGTGCAGACATTTCATTGCTTGAGTTCTAACCTGTGAAATCCGGGCAACAGGTTATAACAATACTGTTTAGTATATAGAGGTGTTGATCTATATATTCAAAAATCCATAAATTCCCAGAGGGCATGAGTGTGGTATCAAGATCAAAAGTTGGCATGATTATGACAGATAGCTCAGTACTTTTAGAAGAGAAGCAGTCAACACCCTAAAGACTAATTCCTGAGGTTTTTCCATATCTAAGTTATGGATGGTGCCATTCCCTCTAATTGCCCCATCAGCACAGCACCACTCTGCTTTGGTAAGGCCCTGGGCAAGAGCCCTGGGCAAATTTACCAGCACAACACAGAGATTTAGGAGCATGACACAGACATAACTCAGTAGGTCAACTCAAGACTCAGTCAACACACAGTGCAGAGCCAGAGCAGAGCCAAAAATCTTGCCCAGGGCTCTGGGACTGGACGCCTTTGCTGTGCTTTTCTCAGCTCTCCAGCTCTGATGAGGCTCTCATTGTGGTGCCAGAGCATGACTTGGCTCTCTGGGTCTCTCCAGGTAGGAGGCTGGGTATCCCAGCAGGACAGCCCTCTGGGAGCATGGGTAGCATCACAGCACAGAGTGACCCTGCACCCAGCCAAGGAGCCAGGCAAAGCAGGGAGAGTACCCGCTTGTAGAGCTCATCACACACAGTTCAGTGTCAACTGCCCTCCTGCTCTCACTACTAGCCATGCTTTTTTGTCATGCTGGTGTCTCTTACTCTGGGTGGGGTAGAGGTAGCAGAGTTCAGGAATCACCTTGATGTAGTATGTATTATTTAATGGTACATAAACACAGCATCTTGCATTCTCCTGTAATGCCCTGCTGGAAGAAGATGAACATGAAGCATACTAGAAAACATCTAATTATTCAAATGGATACTGCCTAGCTCCTAGATATTGCAGGAATCTGTCCTTCTTCGTGTTATGCCCTTTGTTATTAACATGTGCACTTAAAAAGGAACAAAAAAATCCCAACCCCCAAATCCCACCAAGCATAAGTCCTATGGTAAGGTTCAACCAACTCCAAGCCAAGAAGTGTATTTTATATCTTAATCCTAGAAGAATATTGTGTATCTTCTGTATTCTTATGAAAGCATTTTTTCCACGATACAGAAAATTAATAAAATATTATTTCATAGAAATAACTAAAACAAAGCTGTTATGTGTTTACTTATTGTGTGAGTGATACATGAAATTCTCTAAGTCTGTTCCATAAATAGAAGTGCTTGAAATGTCACAAAGCTCATGAAACCTGGTGGTAAGTGGCAGATGAACGATCCTGTTGGTTGCCAATGGAAGCTTGCACTTTCTTGAGGTGAGAAAGAAACCTTTGATACTTTTGACTTTTTTTGATCAGACTAAATTCTGAACAAGCCTGTTTGGGTTGAAAGTGAAGGGAGAAGGGCACATAATTTTTACACTCTTCTTTATTCAACATGCCCATATGGGAAAAGTGTCTGTTTTTTAAATAAGAAAATGAAAACCAACCTACCCAGAAACAAGGAAACCTGCTTTCCTTTCTATTTTTAAAGAAGTATCTTCTTAAAACACATTAAGTAGGCTTGAGGGTGTGGGGCATGTCCTGAAGAGGCCTGGCAGGCAGGATGGGGTGTGTGGTACTATGTGAGAGAGGAGCATCACTGCAGCAGCTGAAATGCTCTCTATTCAGGTAGTTGGCAGTACCTATGAAGCTTGGCTGTTGGTGGGGATAGCATCATCTGTGAGTGCTGGCAGAGTCTGAAACTGGATGCAGCTTCATCCAAAAAGGACTGTGCCCATCTCCAGAAAGCATTCTGCTTCTACCAGACTGATCCTTTGATATCCTAAGACCAGGTCTTATCAAGCAGCATATTCTGGTTTTAATCAGGCCCTTTTCATTCCCTTATCACATCCCAGCCTCTTGTTCCAGCAAATGTGGTGTTTAAGCATGTCATTGAACGGGCAATGCCAACAGCACATTTTCTGTACCAGCCACAAAGCTGTCCCTTCAAAAGTCAAGCTAATGCAGGGCAGGAAGAGCAGGATGAAGATTAGTGTCTCCAGTCCCTCTGCTCTCTGGATTCCCTCAGCCACCTGCTACAGGGCAGATATTACCCTCCAACAGCATTATACAGAGGAGGAATAATTCCCACAGGTAGTTCATCATCATCTGTTTACAGGCACTATCACTTCTGAGCAGTGACTTAGAGAAATGATGCTCTGGTAAATCTTCCCAAGATAAAGCATTGTAGAAATTACAGCCACCAATAGATCAGATCAGGCTGAAGTCAATGGTCTGGTGCTCCCTGGAGCTACAGCAGTCATAAACCAAAACTAACGAGTAGTGCAGTCTTTATCCATTTTGTGACATTCTTTCCTCCCCCTCTCCTTTGAAAAAAACTGCCCAATTCCCACAGCACGGAGAGAAACAGCTGCTGGTATCCGGTGGGAACTGAAGCTCTTCTCTTGTGCCATTGAGGAGGGTAAGAAGAGGCTGATCCCCCATGCCTTGCAGCCTTGTGATTTATCCTAATTAGAAGATGCTATCTTTTCTTTAGGGGTGTGAACTACCCTTGTCTCTCCTGCCAGAGCTGCTAAAGTGATTTTTATTGTTGCAAGCATAACTCTGTTTACTGAAATTTAAGTGAACTGTAAACAGTGTACATATATGAGTATTCCTTAGACCCATGATAAAGGTTCAGTTGCCTCTTAGCCTCAAAATAAACTCCCTGCAGATTCAGCAAAGGTGTGCTTACATCACCACAGACCATCCTGAACTCTTACACCCTGAAGCTGTAGCAATTGATGAATGATACCTTCCTTCCCAAGGGAGAAGGGAATGCTATAGTTTTAATAGCTTGAAGATGATAATGTGTTTACTAGTCACACTGTGATTTTTACATCAACTTTACCACTTAAAAACAATTTATGACAACACTCTGATGGCCTATTCTTAGGTAGATTTTGCCCCTCCAATAAAAGACCTCACCCATTTAAAAGCATAACTGTACTGACATTTATTTAATTAATTAAACAGCTGCCAAATATTTCCTCTTTAAAGTGGACAGCTTGAAAATAGATGGGCAGTTACTCAGCAAAATAGTTTCTTCTCATTCTGCTAAATGAAATCACAGATCAAACTGGTTCAGAATAGGAGTGTTTGTGCATACTTGTAATGCAAGGAAAATGGCCTTATGTTGCAAAGCACTGAACCCAATTATCAGCATATACAGAGTAACACATACATAGGTGAAAGAGAAATATTGACACTGAAGGGGAAAAGCAAATCTGGTAGAAATTAAGTAGGAGAGAGCATAGAGAAGAGGAAGAGGTCATTCAAATAGTTACATAAAAGAAACATACACAAGTTGCAAAGTGAGAGGAAGACACATTAACAGCTCTCCACCACTGCTGGGACAACCAGAACAACTTAAATTGCAATGAAAGTTTTAGCTAAAGCTATAAGACTTTAAAGCTGAATGATAATCCATTAGCTTAAGGAATCAAAGCACAGCATAGGAGGGAAATCTACAAAAATTTTAAAAGAGACAAAAAGGGAAGGAATGATCCTTCTGGAGACATGGGGTGAGGACTCACCCCCAGGGAGAAGGGCCAGCAATCAGTTACCCCATGCACATCTCAGGCACATAAAGAAACAGCCCACACACTCCTTCAGCTTACCTTTTGCTTCCTGACAAAGCAGAGTTTCATTTTTTCAAGTAAAATACAAAAAATTTCCCCAAGAAACACAAGTGACTATGGAGAACCATCAGTTCGGGAGCCTCAACAGTTGAACACCTCAGGAACATTCGGTTTGGGAAAGAAAATTTAGCATGACCCAGACCTGCTTACTTTTCAGCCACATTACATACCTGCCCTGCTGACACTGCTCACCCTGCCTCAAAGTGGAGACCCCTATTGCACAGCCTCTCGCTAGGCTAGACCGCATGTTTGACACAGGTGCAGAGCTTACCTTCACAAAACCAGCTCAGGGCTCCTTCCCTGCTTCCAACAGAGCCTCCAAGTCCCTGCAAGCTGGAACTAATTAGCAATTATCAGATCACATTCCCCCCCCCCCCCCCTTTTTTTTCCCTTTTCTTCTCGCTTTTCTTTTGTTTTTTTTTGACTGGGTCCAGCCCAGCTAAAGGTGCAGCTTCACTTGTCCCCTTCTGCTTGGCTTCTGGGTTTTGCCTTCAGTCTTCACTGCTGCTCTGTTCTTGCCTCTGCATCCAGCAAGGGCTTAGTTCCCCATGGATGTTTCAGCGTCTCCCCAGCCCCAATCTCTCTGGTGGCAGAGCCTGAGCATTTCCTGCAGATAGGCCTGGAGGCTGGTGGTGCTTGGGCCCAGCCAGTGGCTCCCTCGATAGCAAGTCCTACCCTTTTGCTTCCTGGCAAAACACAATTTCATTTTTTCAAGGGTAAAATAGAAGTTTCCCCAAGAAATACAAGTGAGAAACACAACTGTCCCCTGGGAACTGTGTTGCCCAGCGGGGTCCTCACTTTTTCCTGGAAGTCTAGAAAGCTATGAGGAGTTTGTCTTCTGAGATGACTTCCAATTATAAGTTTAAGAAACCACTTGAGAAAAAAAAAACAAACAAAGCAACAAAAAACCCATAGTCACCTAAATTACCCATTCAGACCATTTCTTCCCTCCAGCAGGATTTTGTGGTTCACGTGACATAACTGCACTCTCCCTCCTGAGAATTACATTGGAGAGAAAGCCAGAAATGTTGTGAGGAAGCTCGCCCACCTCATTAAAGGAAGAATAATGACTTTTTCCATAAACTACATGATGAATATGCACCACACCTCACCTTAGCTTTTGGGGAGCTCAGCTCCACCTCAGGTGATTTCTGGAATGCTTTAATGACCAACAGATTGAATGCATTCAGCTTATAAGTAAAAAATGATGTTTTTTAAGGCTACCAGCCCTGCACACCCTCTCAAGGCTGTGAAAGACAAGCTGTGTTCTTCCTGGCACTGACCACCTCACCCATAATCCCAGCCCAGCGAGATGCCTCACGGGCACTGTTAAGGTGCAGCTGAAGTCTATGAGAGATGATTTGTGAGCCAGGTGCAGCTTAAGCACTGGTGGCTAGAATAAACATCTTTTTTTATATTTACATGAGCATATCTGAGGTTCGAGTGACAGAGAACCAATAAATATGGATGTGGTTTTTTTACAGAGTATCTTTTCAGAGTAGAGCTGGAGTTGGAGCTCTTAACCTCAGAAGCTGGGGCAGAGCCATACCATATATGTTTATGTGGCAGTACAGAAAAAAAATGTTATCATGTTTTAGTTAGCTAAAAGAAGTTTAGCTTGAAATGTCAACTTTCCGCTAAAACCAAACCTCAACTCCCTCCCCTCCCCTTAAAGCAGTTTCACACTGTAAAAGTGGATTTTGAAAACACAGCTGCTTGCCCTGACTCCTTGGTCAGAGTAAAACTGAGCAAAAATAAATCTGGAAGAATTTAAATATTATCTTTTTTCCTGTGGAAGTTTCACTGGATAATCTACCAGAGCCCTAAACGATCCCCAGGGCTGGCCTCTGCATGTGGCTGTCCATTTGTGCCTCTCACTCTCGTGTTACTGGAGGCATCCTTGTCACAATCAACTCCTTTGGCTTATGGGCATTGCTGGTAATGCTGCTCTGGGAACTGCATGTTTCTGACAGCAAATCCTTCAACGTCTTTTATCTGGACACAGATGTCTTCCTCCCCAGCTATTTACAGAATCCCAAGAAGTGTTAATCAGGAAGTTTCAAATAGTGAAGTATTTCCAGCTAAAAGCCTTGCCCTGAGGGGTAACTGTGCTGTCTTTAGGAGCACCAGCCTGCAAGCTCAATGTTGGACTGAGCACAAATAACCCGTTAGCACATTTAGATCATCTTTGTAATTCTCCAGACTCAGTTGTGTGGGATCTTTTAAAACAAATATTTTTGTCAGCTTTTGCCAAGGTCTCGTGAGACAAAAATTTTGAAAACAGGGATCTGATTCCTGTGGTAGATTGCTATGATTCAACAATTTTGGGCTATCAAGTTTCAGGTTTTTCTAGAGATCCTTTGAACTCCATAGCATATGACATCATATCAGGTATCACAGAAGAAATTTTTATATATTTCATTCCTATTTCTATATGACTTGTCTGTTTGCATCACAGTTTTAAAGTTTTTGGTCCAAAATTCCTTCGGAATTTTCTCTCCTTTCTGAACCTTCCTTGTAGGGCTAATCTAGTTGATGATAGGAGCTGAAGGCACTTGTGGCTCTGATCGTCCATGTACAAATTCCTGCTTCAACTCAGCTTTGACAAGTGTTTTCCTGAAAGCTGAAGAGTGCAGGACTCCAAGACACAAGTGTGTAGGTCAGACAGCAATGAGTGAGATATCACTGCTATGGAACAACGTTGTCTGGCATCTGTTCTGACATTGGCAATTTGAGCAATAATTTGCTCCCCAGATGCTGTGCAGTTTGAGAGAGTTTGGCTCCAGAGGTTAAAAAAATAATGGTCTGGCAGTAAACAGCTTTTTAGAAATATTATTTGGAGACCTACTTAAACTTATGCAAGGCTTAGTCTACAGTAATAGGAATTGCAGCAAGTAACAGTATTAGATACACAATATGCATTTTTAAATTATCTGCTTTGAAAAGAGTGCCCTGCTGGACTTTCTATTAGGACACAGCTCTTTCAGCTTCTTTCTTTTTATTGTGCTTGAATCGGTGGGTAACAGGAGTTGAAGAGCCACAGACTTTTGGAAAACTTGAATTTGGGTCTAAACATCAGATTTTGATTCGGTTCCGCAGGTTTGTGAATTTGTTTGCCTATAAAAAAAAAATCTCACGGCTGTTAAGTAAAAGCAAGAAATGTTAAATGATCCTCAGAGCAATAGACAGCTCAATTTCCTTCTTTCCCATCAAATTCAATCATTATTAAAAAAAATAGTTTCTTTTAAGTCAATCAGTAAGAGGCAGACTTTTCCCCTGTGATGATGAACTATTACTCAGCCTGTGCATCCTGGTATTTAGCCCAATGCTTGGCCCTAGCCACTCTGTGTTTCAGATGTGACAGTGGGGGGATGAAGCATTCTTCAGCTCCTCCAGGGATCTGGACCACTGAAAAGGTCAAACAAACAAAATAACCATGAGACTTGTTGGCCAGCCAGTACTCTGGGTCCAAGATGGGCAGTACTGCTGTTTGGTGACTAATGCAATTAAATCAGCTTTTGGTCCAGTGCTGCAGAAACAAATCTTGTAGCATTGTACACTACTGCCAGATGGATTGCTTAAGCTTGGAAAGCTCCCTCATGCACTCATATTTAATCACGACAGGCTCTGTTCATGGAAAAACATGGCATTGATGGAGGGATTTTTAGCCACTTTCCTTTTGAAAACAATAATAAGGAGCAGATTTCAACTCACAGGCTGCAGGAGGTGAGCATGGGCTTTGTGGGTTGCTGGAGCCACTTTTTTCTTAAGAATGGCAGTAAAGCAGAGCCCAGAAGACTGTGTTCCAGGGAAGGCTTGTTGGAGCATGGGCCAGTGAGCACTGTGGGGTGGCTGCCAGAACTGGGAACGCTCCAACAGTCTCCCCC
Organism: Tapera naevia; assembly: GCA_033556795.1. Lineage (NCBI taxonomy): Eukaryota > Metazoa > Chordata > Aves > Cuculiformes > Neomorphidae > Tapera > Tapera naevia. The sequence continues at coordinate 2,234,531 of JAUMJJ010000054.1, read as the reverse complement.
CACCCAGCCATGGCAGCCTCCAGCCTCTCCCAGAGGTGGGTGCTGAAGATGTAGTGGTGGCTGCTGAAGTTTTTCACTCTGGTTTGTGCAGTCTCTTCAACCCTGAAAAATTTGTAATTGCAATAACAGTGAGAAACCATTATCCATGTATGGAATTTGTCTGGACTATACAGGATGGATAGATAGCTTCTCTCCTTCCCACTTCATGAGGTGTTAGTGGAAAGATGGACAGAAAGGACAGGAGGGCAGAGGTAGTGTCTGAGTCATATTTATGTCACCCACTGCATAGCTACTTAATTCACCAAAGTCTTCCTGAGGTGACCCTTGCAATGAAAACCCTTCTGATTCCTTTCCTTCTCATCAGGTACTTCTGGCTTTGTCACAAGCTTCATTATCACATGGAAGGAGAAAAGCAGCATCTCTTTAAGGCCATATATTGACAATAAGTTCCATAAATTGTACATAAAAATGAAGTGTCAGCCAGGAGAGACTGTTTCTTTGCTGCTGCTGTTGGCATCAGCTGAAGTTTGAGAAGTCCTATGGAGTAACACAATACTGAGCTACTCAGCTTTAATGGGAAGGCCCTTTCTTATTTCACTTGAAGAGTGAAGAGCTTCTGGGTAGTTAAATTGGGGTTTGAGGTATTGTTGGTAGTTTTAGGAAATAGAAAATCAATCTCATATTTAACCACTGTGGCTAAATCCATGTTGTTACAGCTAGTCCAGATTATGGATGAAGTGAGATAACAAGGAGGAAAGCACAAGCTGCACCCTCCAGTCTACCAGAAACTCTCAAATGCATTAACATAGGAACAGCTGCATTAGGTCAGACTGAGGGTTTATTCATCTTGATATCTTTCCTTACAATGCATCCTAAACTATGTTTGTGGAAAGACCGTGACACCTTTTCCCCTGTACACTCTCCCAGCTGTCTGTGGTTTAAGTGTGTCCTGATGTAAAGCCTGCATTCACACCACAAACATTTAGCAGCATAAATGAAGCTGTATTTCACTGTCTCTCCAATTCCCTCAGTTTTGTGGGCTCTGAAGCAGCTTGCTCTAAAGAATGCCACAACTTAACTATATGGTCATGAACAATTATTTCCTCGTGCTGATTTAATATCAGTGATTCACCGTGTAGTGAAGACCCTGAGCAAACTGTTCTCCATTCACATTTTCCCTGGCCATCATTGTTTCATTGGCTTTTGTTCTATCCTATCTCAGACTCTCTCCTCAGACCTCAGAACTATTGAATCCCTCTTTGTATGAAAGCTGTGCTGCACTGAGCATCCCTGTCCTCACCCTGTATTGCATGTAATCATAACACAGCATTTTCTGAGCTAACAATGACTTTAATAACATCCAGTAGGTAAGACACAGATAAACAAACTCCACAGCTATCAAGTTATGAAGGAATTTATTCAGTTAGATTTTTCTAAGTTATATAACTGCAATGAAAGAACAGAGTTCCCCCCACTCTACTTCACTGGGACCCACATCTGCCTCACAGCCAAGTCCAGAAGTGTCCCCTTGGACTCTTTCAATTGTGCCAAGGCACTCCTAGAATTAGAATTTCCCTGGCACAGAGCGAGGTTTGCCCAAAACACGTGCCACCCTGAAGAGGTGCCCCTCCAACAGCATGAGGCAGGCAGAGGCAGTCTGCTTGGTAGGACTAGTGCTACAGAGAGGGAAAAGAGGGGCAGTTAACGGATGTAGGACCTTTGGGGGTTTAATTTTTAACACAGTAGAGGCTAAAATAGGAATATATCTTGAAGGGAAAGTACTGAGGGAGAGGGTAGTGATATTAGTGGAAAAGAAAGTGGCAAGGGTCATTGGAGTACCTGGAAGAATAAGACAGCATACAGGGAAATACTGTTTTTCTGGATAAAGAAGACTGTGGATAAGGAATGTGCATATTTTGGGTGGAAAAATCTGTCTTTTTGTCCTCAAGACACACCACTGAAGTCAAAAGATGGTCATAATTAAATAAACAAAACCATACTTGCATAATTAAATCTGCTAGACTTCATTACAACAGGTTGGTTTATCATTTTGAAGAGTCAAGATGGGCAGAAGTGCCTTAGTTCAGGGCAGCCCGTGGGAGTATATTGCAGAATAGCATTATGTTTTGTTGTAAAGAGAAAGTAACAAAACTTAAAGGAATGGCATGTAAGCTTGGCTGTGGTCTCAGTAAGATTGTTAAAATGTTTTGCAAAAAGCAGTTCACAGACTTTTCGTTCTCCCTTTCCCTCTGCAAAAGTCTTCAGGTTCTACAAGAGGTAGCTGGCTATTGGGGCTTAATTGCTTTGCTGCCTAAACCACAGATGGGGGCTGTGAGCTGACTGAGGATGAGGCAATGGGAACACGAGCACTCATTTTCAGGTAAATATAAAGTAGCAAGACATAAAATCTAGACAGTGATAACTTTATGTTAAGCCCATATTTCTAGATCTGAGGACAGGGAAGTGTTCAAGCAGGCTCAGTTTTACATCTGTGTGTCAAATCTGGTAGCTGACGGGGCTCCGACAGAGCCATGACTGCTGACAGACAGGAGGTGAGGCTCCAGCTGTGCCTGGACAGCCAGCTGGGAGGGGGTAGTGCTGGCACCCAGAAGGCACAGTCTGGGGTGGCACTCAGGACTGGGGACATGCACAGCTGGCTGATGTGGTGCCAGTTCTTGTAGGACCTACAAGAAGCAAATGAAAGGGCATCGCACAAAGCTACATAAAATGCTACTGAACGACAGTGAATCACAGAGCTTTATTCTTTTGATGCCACTCAGAAAATTTATTGGACGAAAGAAATACACTATTTCTCTTCTGCAGCTTCTTTCTCTTGCACACCATTTCTCAGAGCTCTGCTTGGAAACTTCTCCAGCTCCCCACCCTGTTTCGCTTTTCCTCTTCATTTTCAAGAAATACGGTCTCTTCAAAATGGAAAAATATCCAACTGCTGCACAGAAAATTGAACCAATAGACTGATCTCCTGACTTGGAGCCCAGAGGGTAACTCCAAATAGCAAAGTGATTTTTTTTTTTTCCTCCCAGTCATACACTGCTTAGCACTGTGATTTGCCTCTGTCTTAAAGGTTGCTACAAAGTGGAATAAAATCAAAGTCAGACAGCGTGGTAGAATTCTTTCAGAGAGATACAGCATGCCCTGTGTGAGAGGCAGAGGAGGAAACCAATGTGATTTGTTTTCAGGGAAAGGAAACTAGCAGAAATGTACTTTCTCCTGAAAAGGAAACCCTCAAATTAACATGATAAGCACTAAATTAATAAGTATTAGACTCCCCTGGTTATGCTGCAGACTGATCTATTTTCTCCCCTAAGAAAAATCTTTCAACCATGTAAGGAAAAAGAAGGAAAATGATACAATGACAACCACAGTAACCCTTCAATGGTACTTATTCCTCTTTTATCATTGAGCCCTGACTGCCTCATTGCTTCATGATCACTGCTATTGACAAAGTCTGGGGCTCATCACTGCTGTGATTTTTATTTACCTGCTAAAACATAACAGTAGAGTGCCGAGATGATTATTTCTTATTATTATTTTGCACTGAAAATGATCCAGCTTAAAGCAAGTCTTAATGTTGGCTGTACCTACTGTACAGGATGCAAATCTGTTCAGCAGATTTGCTGTAACCCTGCCGTATGTGAACGGGACGTTCCCCAAAATGCCTTCTTCCTGCTGCATCGGCTGATCTTTGGCAACAAGGAGTGAATAAGTTGTCTTGAGTGAAATATTCATGGGTGTGTTATTCAGCAGAGAGGAGCAGGCTGGAACAAGCACCTCAACAGCTGATTGAGTGACAAGGTCAGCAAGGAAAGGTGATGAGGAGAGAAGACAGGAGAGATGTAAAGAAAGATGGGTTGAGGGCAGGGGTGCAGGTGGGTAGAATGACTCCAAAGAGCTGTGGTGGCTGAAGAAGTTCTTCTTGAAACAGAGCAAACCTTTCAAAAAGATATGTGGGTCTTTTTGATATTTTCTATGTTACAGGCTTGACTCAAACCAGCCTCAACTGACACAGCCATGAAACCATTCTTTCTGTTACTGAACGTATCTGCCTTGTTGGATGCCTGCTCTGAGCTTCTTCAGGAATGCAGTTCACAACCCTACAGATTTATTTGGGGTTTTTGCCCCTTCTTTTAAATCTGCCACCTGGACAATCTCTAATGCAGGATCAGGTTCTGCAGCAATTAAGAGGAGCATCCTGTAGAAAACATGTTCAGCTCATCAAAGGCAGTTGTAGAACAGTTGGTAGGATTAGCTGAGGCTGTACTACCTGTTTTGATTATTCTTCCTTTCTTCTAAGAACATTTGACCTCATGGTCTTTTTTAAAAAGTATTTGGAAGGCATTAAGAGATTACTGTATGCCAATAGGCTTAAATACCCAGGCTCATTATACAGGTAAAAGGAGTGGGCAAAGGGAGAAAGCTTTAGCTCTTTCATTTTAATTGTGTTTGGCATAAATTCTGCTAGTAGTAATTTTACACTCAATAGTAATACTATTTAGATATCCAATAGTCATTCTTACAACTGTTAGACCATAATGGTCACACAAATACAGAAGACTGGCACTAAGAAAGCTCTAATACTTAGCTCTCCCACTTTTTTCTTTTTCTTCTTTTTATTTTTTCTTCTTTTTCTTATTTTCTTTTTTAGTTTTTTTCTTCTTTTCTTCTTTGCTTTTTTTTTCTTCTTTTCTTCTTATTTTTCCTCTTTTTCTTGTTTTTTTTCTTCTTTTCTTCTTTTCTTCTTTTTTCTTCTTTTCTTTTTTTTTTAATTTCTTTTTTTTTTTTTCCTTCTGGCTGCTTGTCTCTACTCCAGCTCTAAATGCACCATAAATGTTCACTTTGAAGAAACAGTTTTTAAAAAATTTTTGAAGTACCTCATTCTAAAAATAATATTTATGTGGTCCAACTTTGAAGATAGTGAAGACCAGATGTTTATTGTATTGGAGAAGCAATTTTATAGGCCGTCAAATACTTGGATTAATGGTATAGAAGCAAGGAAATTTAAAACCAAAAATGCAGAGGCAACATAGTTCACTTGCTATGTAGTATCTGTTTATTGGTTTTATTTCTTCACTCTCCAGTAGATGGCAATCCAGTATTTGGCCAATAAAACAATCATGTGAAGAGACTTCTCTGTATCCAAATCCATGCTGGCTTTAGTGATATCCTCTAAGTGCACCTTCAGACCATGACTCTTATCCAAGTGACTCATTTGACTCGTGTTTTACTATATTGCTGGCCAACATGAAACAATGCCAGAACAAACAAGACTTGAGAGAAATGTATGTGGAAATGGCAGTGTCTTTCAGTGAAGGGGAAGAATTTTATGCCTTTAAAGCCTGCTGGTTATTTTAGTGATGACAGACTCTCACATCAACGTTTTCAGAAGCCATGGGAGGTAAAAACCCACAGAGTACATCAGATTTGGTGTGGACCCTGCTTCAGCTGGTAGCCTTGTTATCCACCTAGCCCACCTTTCCCAACTGTCACGGTCACCAGAGCCTTCAGCAGAGTTTGGAGTGGGTAAGGGTGGTGGTATTTCCCTCCCAGAGGGAGCTAGGGAAGATATGGATTTAGGAGCACCACAAAGGAAGTCAGGGGGCTTGGCACCAGCCGTGCATTGTGTGACACAGGGATAGCTGAAGTGCTCCTCATCATCCCACAGCTGTGTTCCATCTAAGGGCTGCACAGGCAGGGAGAGTCACAGTCCTCTCTGAAGAGAGATAGGACACGTCCTCTGTGAAAAAAGGGTGACAAGCAACAAAGTGAAGGCAGTGAATCAACAGAGATTTAAGTGCACTTTGCTTACACTAGAAAACTCTTTCCATTTCTAAAGCCTCATAAGTTTTCTTCATCATTTAATTTATACATGTTTTGAAGCTTTGTGATTTCTATAAGTACGAATTGATAGAGGTTAAAAATGGCCTTTTGTCAAATATTTGACCTTTCTGCAACAGAGATGAAAGCAGCAGCATTTGCAGAACAGTTCATAATTTCAAAGCCTTGCACCAACATCAATTACTGTTTGCATTCTACCTTGGACCAAAGAGGAGCTGGAAGCAAACTGTAGGTTTGCACGGGGTGCAGATAATGGGCACCAAGTGGCAGTATTTCTATGTGAATGTGGTACAGAGATGCTTACACTGGGTTTTGGCTAATTGGCTCATCGGTAACAAGTGTGCAGTTGCTGATTTGTTGTGCTCTCGTGGTCTGGATTTTATTTGCTTGTTTTGTAAAAAGCTGTTGGGTTTTAGAGGTAGTTAACACGATAGTGATGACAAACCTTATAGCTGCTACTTTCTCTGTAAGTCAAGCTAGTGAGGAGAAATTATATGTCTGGGAAAACTAACAATCTATTCTATGCTGCCACTGCTATGTTTGACAAAACATGAATCAGATGCTGTTGTAATTCTGAGTTAGTGACAGTCTGCTCAGAACAACAGGCAAACAGAGAATAGTGCTCCATGCTGAGAGCCTGATGTCTCGTCCAGTAGTAACTGTTCTGAGCTGTGAGACGTGTGTTTTGGAGAATAACAGCATGTAGTTCCCACAAATGTCTGGAAATAAAGGAGCACTTTCTTCTTTTCCTTTGATTCTTTATATACTGTTAAGTGGCGCCTCTTTGAAAAACATTATCTTAAACTAACTTATTAAATGGATGTCACAGACTTTTCTAGCACACACCAAATACACACCTAAGAATGCAAGACCTCCATGATCCCAGCAGGCAGAAAAGCTGCTTTTCTTTTTATTCATCAACTTTCTACTCCTTTCTTCATACTGTCCTTCCTTCTTTCTCTCCCAGTAGCCCTCACTACCACCTTAGATGTTCCATGAGCTGGCTGATCTGTTTTCCTTCCTGCTGCACTCCTAACACAGCCAGAGCAAACACATGCTAGGCAGGCTGCTGAGATGGATTTTCACCTGGGCTGCTCAGAGGGTTGGCTGTGCTTGGGTGGCTCAGGCACACCTTGACTGGCACAAAGGAAGAGGAGAGGAACAGCTCATAAATGTCATTCCCACAGTACACAGAGGACTGAATAGAGGTAAGGAACACTAGTGGGGCTGATATCAGAAATAATAGAAAACAAATAACCAAAATCAAATGTTTCCTACTGTGGCACTGCACAAACTTTGAACAAGCCTCAGGATGCAACCTGACACATCTTTGTAGTTTGCTCTAATAGGATTTATCTAGATTTACTTCACTTATATCAAGGAGACAGTGTCTGTGGAATCTCACTGTTAGCATTGTACCTTCCTGCTCTCCTGGGTCTCATTTGCTTGTGCCTCTGGCTGTAGCACCCCTGGTAAAAGCAACATTACTCAGAATTAAAGAGAGTATTTTGCCTGGCTGCTTCTCACTTACCTGGTTGAACTGAATTTCTCTTCTCCAAATAGCATCCTGACTTCACAGAACTTTATATAAATGCTCAGCAAAGTAGATATACCTGGAAAAATGAGCAGAAATAGTTACCAGTTTGGAGGGCTGGTTGGTTTGTTTTCTCACCTCTGTTTCCCAGTTGAATGTGGGATTTTCGTGAGGCACTGATTCACCAAATCATCATTGTGTTAACTGAGTCTTCCCCACAACATTTTACACCTCTAGTGCTGCTTTTACATGAGATCACAGAGCCACTTTTGTTTGTGCACACATCTAAGTGAGCACCAAATGATAATCCAAATCTTGACTAAATCCTGGCTTTGGTCTTCTCACATGCCAAACAATTAACATGACAGTAGAATCTAGCAGAATGCAGCCTGCAAAGGTGCAAGGAACAAGGCTGAATCTTGGCCTTCTATCTGGGCAGACAAGCACACACAAATGTTTCTTTCATGTGTTCCTGGGCATGAAGCATCTATAGTTGGAAAGATTTGGCTGCAAGGTTAAAGACTCGGTGTTGCAGACACTTGTCTGCTCCAGGGGAGGCACATCTACACACTGACAGGTATTGCATGGGAGCCTGGGCCACTGCTTTTAGTGTTAACTTCCATGAATCCTTGTAGACTCAGGTAGAGGCCTCTCGTATTCCTGAAGCAAGACACAACTGACTGAATTGCTAAAATACTCACAAAAGCACCTTCCAGAGATTTTTCTATGTGTCAAATCAAATTTGTGCACGTATATTAGGAAGCCAGCCTGAATCCCTTTGCCATCAGGCTGTGGAAGAGAAAACTGAGAAGACAGCAACTGGTCCCAAGGCATCGTCTAAATCCAGCCCTTATGGGATAAGAAAAAGTCTATCTCAAAGGGAAGAAGCTTAATGAATTGAGCCTCTCATCTCCCATCTCATTTTGTTAGATGACTTTAATAAACACATAAGTGCTTATTTGTGTAATTGAATTAAACCAAGCCACTCTTTTGCTCTTCAGAAGCTGCACTGCTCCGAATCCAAAGCACCTTCTACGGTGCTCGTATTTTGAACCTTCTAAGCAAGTGCAGCCTGTGCCACTGTATAGCAGCAGCAGATCTGAACTGGTGAGTGGGCATTGTGGTGGGAGATGGGAGGGGAGCAGTCCTGCTTGTTGCTTTCAGCAAATATAGTTTTCCTCACACAGCAGCTCCTGTGGATGGCAGGTAGTTATGTTAAAGAAGAAAGCTATATAGTGTTTGCCTATAGTGTGCTAAGCAGCATCACTAATCTTGTTTTCAGATAGCCATTGTAACCTGTAAAATTGCTCTGACCTCAGGGTATAGTAGGTGGCCCACAACATGGCCAATTCTTTATTTTTAGCTTTGTAGAATTGCTAAAGTCTGACTAGACCTTGAAGTTGAACTAACCTTGGCTCTCAGTACCAAGCTAGTTTGAGTGGGTACTCTGGCACACAGACATCAGAGTGAGAGCCAGGTTGCAACGCTCCTAGTTCTGTACAGGAATGGTTTCCTGTGTGGTTGAGGTCGCATAGCATTTTGGTTTTGAGTAGCACTGACATCCCTAGAGAGGCGATTCAGTTTCACCCTTCAAGACAGAGAGCTGGTGGTGAGGTTTTTGTTTGGCTAATGAGCCACTTCAATCAGAACTTTAAAAGTGAACACTATCATTAGATAACCTTACCCATGCTTCAGTAAAACAAAAAAAAAATTGCAACTCCCATTTTTAGTACCTGATGATTACACATTCAGTATCACAGGAGTCAGTGGAGTCAAAAAGCAACAGAAATGGTAGCAGATTGATAGTCTAATTCTCAAGTGTGTCCTCTTAAGGCAGGATTTGTGGATGTAAATACAGGTCTTGTTTTTGCAAACTTGCACAGCTGTTTATGCATTTTGGGGCTAATCAGAGAAACACACAACTTGTGGGACTTTCAGAATAGCATATACTAACATAATGAATGTAGAACTTGTCAGGCACACACAAAGCGCTCTGCCTACCTGGGATGGGATCCACCGTGGAAGAGCCAAGTCTAGAACCTCCAAGCGTAGGCATGGTGAAGTTAAAAGGCTGGATTCAATAAAAACCAAAGCTGTTTGAAGTGCAAAATTGTAATCCAAACTCACCTTTCTCTCCTACTCAAACCTGTCTAGTCTTGGAAGCAACTAATCCTATGAGGCATTTGACCTGAGGTACCTAGAATTTTTATGAACTCCAACCACAACCACAACAAGGTTCCCTTGAAATAAAACCTACAGCTTTGCTCTAGTCTGAGTCTTTTTTGGAAGCAAATTCTTCTGCATGGAGCCAGGCCCAGATCTACAGGAAATAACAGAATGTCAGTAATATCCGAGCTTTGGTGGCAAGGCTTGAACATCTCCAGTACATTGACATCTGTAAGCACAGTCAGGTAAGCTTAAATTCAGCATAAACGAATTGTTACAGAATTGAAGGAAAACATGAAAGACTGCAGGACCTGCAAAAGGGCAAGCTTAAGAGCTAATAAGACCTTTGCTTTATATTACTTCCTGGATGTTAAATTACTAACCTTTAGTAGTCTCATGAGGTAGCTCTGGTGGTATATTTAACGTTACAGTCACAGCTTTTAAGTCTCCACGGGCTTATAGGTGAATCTTCTGCTCAGGCATAAAGTTTCTTTTTATAAGTATTAGTAACAAGAATTTCAACACGTTTCTCCCATGTCTCTTCTTTTCTCGTGCAAACACCTCACTGTGGAGAGAAAACTTTTAGAATGGGGTTAGGTATGCATGTGTCAGGGGGTGGTGGTGTTCGATTTCAGCAGTGGCTGTGGTGGGTAGCACGCACTTGGGACAAACACACCAGCAAAATGCTGAGAGCAGGAGAGGGGCTTTGTGTTTCAGCTGCTCCCAAAGCAATCCTGGACCAACAGCAGTCTTTGAAGGGAAGCAACGCTCCTTCCAGCTGCAGAAACGGCAAACACGCTGGCTTTTCACGTTGTGCTGTGTTTGTTTTGTTTTTATTTCTGTTTTGTTACTTGAGAGACTCTTGGAAGGGGTCTGTGTGTGAGCCAGCTGCAGCAGCCCCCAGGGGCTGGCTGAACGCGCTCCTCCGGCCAGCAGAGCAGTGCCCTCTGGTGCACAAGCACAGCAGTGGCCTGGTCCTCAGCTGAACCCAGAGATATTAATAGAGGAGAAAAATCAAAAAGTTCACATCCGACACGCTACTTCATTCCCACGAACTGTTTGCCACGTTGTACAGTTCTGATGGGAGAGTCGCCTGAGCAGAGACAAAGACTCAGCTGTCTGGATCCAACCCAAGCAACAGATTTTTTTGTCTTTATGTCATTTCCAGAGTTAAGCTTCTGGTTAATGACAACTAATGCAAGGGACAGTCCACCGTGGTATTTAGGGGTAATTCCACATAGGATCAACTTCTAGCTGAGGTGCACTGTTGCCACGTGGACTTGCTGCTGCTCTGTCAGGTAGCTACATGTACCCATTAGTTACACAGCAAATTTAACTAAACCAACAAATGCAACACACTAAGCAGTAAGTCATTACAGCAAATTGGAAGGAGGTGACAAGACTCATGTCCTAAGGCTCCTTTGTCCTAAAACCTGGAGGACATTGGCATCTTATTACAGACTGCAGAGATTACCTGACTGCTCCAGGAGTCACAGCCGCCCTCTCCAGAATAAGGCACCTCATCAGTCTGACGAAGTGGAGCTGCATGTGAAACCCAGGTTTGAAATCCCTTCTTGCAGGCAATAGCTGTAACTACAACTCCAGAGCTTTACCCTCGTATACTCTTTCTCTGGTTCCACCAATTTTTAATTATTTCAATGCAAAGTGGAAAAGTTCCCAAGTGGAGACAGAGGAGACGTCCTGACCCAGCAGCTTGGACATTCAGGGCACATAACAGACCAAGTTTGGACAGTGATGATTCACGTCCCACACAATCACATTTTAAGGGCTGCTTCTAGTCCTGGATTATCAGGGCTTTTAATCTTTTTCGGCTTTTCACCGTTCTCCTGGCGCAGGAATATGTTGAGTGTGCTTACAAGGGGAGTAACTACAGGCTTAGTAAGCTGGAGGGAGAGGGCTTGGGATTCAAGCAAAGAAATTAACCAGGCACTCTTACCAGACCAGCAAACAGAAGATCTGTCAGCTAAATTAAAAACAACCAAAAAAAGAGAGAGACCAAGGAAATTTATTTACTTTTTAGCTATGAACAGTATGACATATAATTATAGACAAGTTTTGATACACAGGAAAACCCTTTTGTCAACCATTTTTTTTTTTGCTAAATGAAACAGCACAATAATCTTTACACATTCATATCTTGTTTTTTCTTTTTTTTCTTTACAATACACAGCTTTCTTGGGTTGAAGCAAACTGCAGGACATATTGAGTACTGGTATATTACAGCTACTTACATCATTTAAGAACAGCAAATGGAGAAAAATAAGTTATTTAAATATTGATTTCATATACAGAAAGTGCAACTTTGTTAGTTGTTACATAACTTGCTTGACAGTTTTGATTCCCCAGAGGGTGTCAATTGAAGATAAAAGTATCTTGGACCAAAAGTATTATTTATTCTAAAAATAATACAGTACAACTGCACAGCTGTGACTTGGTGAATCGACCACTATTGCTGCTCTTAGAGATGATGACCTGTTTGAATAATGCAATGTTTAATGCTTCTGATCGAGTTCCCAGTTTGCATTCAGAGCCAGGCTCATAAGACAGCCCAGGGAGCTATGGGCATCATTACCACCTGGGTACTCACAGAGGGTTATTGATCAAAGCTTACAGTTGTGATGGCATTCGGTAATATTTTGGGCATGTTGCTTCTGCTGTTAAATAGCTGTCTGAGATACAATGGTACAATGGATAGATACTTAACATCATTAGCCTGAGCAGAGCAAATTAGGATTCCAGCAGCAGGTCTCTTTCGTGCTTCCCAAGAGTTAACAAGCAAACTTTTGCTTAGAGTACTGAATGGTTGCAAGAAAACATTAAGAGGCTACAGCTCTCATATTGCCTCACCTGCTCAGGGAATGCCACAGGTCCCTGAATCCACAGCAGGGAAGCTCAAACACTGAGAAGCTTAAGGCTTTGTTAGATTAAAATATAAACTAAAACTGTAATTCAAGTAAGAGCACAGTCTTAAAAAGAAAAACAAAGCAACAATGAAAACTCACAAATCTCAGGCTGCTCACTCCACTCCTGATGGGTGTGATTTGATTTTCCTGGGCTACATAATAATTTAAAAACTACACATTTACAAGGAGAGCTTGGCACACAGGTTCATCTTATGCCCATAATTATCCATTATTAAGAGAGGGGAAAGTAATTAAGACGGGAGAACTTTACTATGTGACTTGCCTTCCCTGCAACATGAGGAAATCAGTTTTCCTTTTTTTATTGCATATAGCCAGCTTGAACTTTTCCTTTGCTCCAACATAGCTGCTGTCTACTTACTTCTACTCAGTTCTGGCCCCTGCCAGTAATCCCAGGAAGTCTCAATTCTCCTTCCATCTCCTGCTTACTCATAGTCACCATGTAAGCCTCTGAGAGGAACAACAGACAAATCATCACTATTAAAAGACACTTAGTTTTGGGGGTTTCTTACCATTTTTTCTTTTTTTTTCAGATTCCACCAGCTGTGCAAAGCACCTGTGCTGTATGTTTCCTGATGCTATCATATTAGAATACGTCAAGGAGAACTTTACGGAAACAGATCGTGAGGAGCTTTGCTTGAGAACAATTTGAAGTATCACTGAATTAGTTGCCTTCATATGACTGATGAAATATGAAACAAGAAGAGTAAACCTAACACCTAACAATTCTACCAGGGGCCAAATTAATTATCATCTGTAGTAAAAAGCATAGTTCATCTGATTTAAAACATCACCACGAAAAGACCATATACAGTAAGGAATCATGGAGTAATCACAATTTTTAATTCATCAACCTGAGAGCTTTTTACCAGGAAAAGTGTCATTAACTCAATACATGGCTGGAATAACTGAGACACCAAATCATGAAGAGCCTAGTTTGGTTTTACACAGCAAGTTGATGTCAGAACTGATACTGGAAACAATCACACATCCTGGCCTGTGCCCAGGTTTCTATACCATCTCCCTTTACCTGCCGGAGTAAGCTTGCTCTGTCTTCCACGGAGGGTTTGCGCTACAAGAAGCTGAAGGACACAGCATATATAGAAAGAAAAAGCTAGTTTTGTGCTATTCATGATAATCTGTATTTGGTATATAAAATGTGTACCCATATAGAAAAATAAAATCTCTCATTAGCCACATATGTGAATGGAAGATTTTACATGGACTTAGGCAGAAAAATATCATTACATCATGAAAAATGGTTCACCACATATGCTGGAACAATGCTGCCTTCCAGTGAGAGGTAACATTAACACACAGTCATGAGAGATCTCAACTGTTGTAAAATCACAGTGAAATTCCTAAGACTGCATCGAATTTTTCATCCATGCAATGGAATTACTGGATCTGATGATTTCTACGGGACACAATTTGCTTTTTTTTGATGCATTTTATCTCCCACAAGTGATCTTTCATTTGCAGAAACCCACTGTTTGTAACTGATGTGGTCAGGATACCAAGTCAAAGCTGCAGCATAATGATTGACAATATAACACAGTACACAGAACATGATTAAAATGAAAAGCAGTTACATATATACAAGGCAGTATATCTTGGAACAGTTTAGTAACAACGGTAAATGCAGACTGTAGTGAACAAGAAGTTAGCCTGACAACCAAAACTTAGCATAACCCTGCATTTGTAAAAGCATCTCTACAAAACAGAAGGTGTTACAATGAGGCATTTTATAGAAGCTACTTTAGCTGAAAATCACCCTAAATACACCTTAAGGGTGACAGGTTGAAACAAGGCTTGGGAACCATGAATACAGGTAAGTGAACACTAGGTAACTGCTTAAAAGCTTATTTTAAGGCAAATAAAAAGCTGATTGCTAGAAAGCAGTTATAGAAAATGACCTCAGCTCTGTACAAATAAAAAGAAGCTTTCTGACTCTCCGCAGGTTACTTGCACTGGAGTGACAGAGACAGACCTTACTGAAAACTAATTCCAGTCCATTAACTTTGGCCTAGCTAAAGGCTTTGCGGCGTATCAGGACCTAAACCAAGCAACAGCCAAGATGATCGGGGGGGTTTGTGTTTAGCTCTAGACTACTAAAATAAACAAGAGGCATTTGCCAAACAGCTTCTACTGGAATTTGCACCGGCTTTGTACCTGGTCTTTAGGACCGACTCCAGGTACCTGGAACATAGACATATAGAAGACCCCCAGCCTGAGGAGCTCTCTGTAGAAATGGGGTCTATTACCAGTATTACTTCCACAAATGGAAAACGTGCAAGGGTCCCTCAAGTCTACAAAGCTGTCTGATTCTCAGGCCAACCCTGTGCACTTACGAAATAAGAATACTTTACAGGCGAGTGAGGGGGAGCGAAGTACCACATCTACGTCACCTGGTGGTTGCTTCTCTTCTCCTTCAGTTGCCAAAGACAGCAATAGAAACATTTCATATCCTTTGAAGAAGATATCTGCCTGCCTGTCCTTGGGAGCCACTTCCTTGATCGCTTTAGCTATGTGAAGTAATTAGAGCAATACTGGTGCAGGAAGAAGCAGTGGATTCTTGACCAGGCAATGCCACGCTATGGAGCACATCAAATTGCCTCTGGATCTAGAGGTTTGAAGAGTCTTGCTGCTGCCAGGAGCTTGCTTACGTGCCTTTCCTCTGTGATGCCGGCTTCTTGAAGGCAAGTTTGTGACAGAGAAGGCACTTTGCTCAGTGTGTTGAATCCTGCTTCTGCAAGCAGGCTGGAATACATAGGTAGACCAATGGAAATCAGCCAGTCTGATACAGAGGTGATAAGTCCCGGGGATATAGGCTTTCGGCAAATTTCAGTGAGCCCTCCACTTGGAATCTGGACAGCAAAGGAAAAAACCAGAAAATAACTCTTAATGTTAAACATAACTGCTTGCTTTACAGCAAGTCTTTTAGTTGTTTTTTTTTTTCTTCCAAACTGGTAGAATTTCATAGCAGATGTTTCAACTTCTCCCGTTTCACATTCGCCAGCGGTGTGGGTTGAAAGGCTAAAGATCACTTGGCACAGGAGCAACAGCAACAATTTTGGTGATGCAGAAGCAGTGGGCAGTATCCAGCTGCCTGAGGTACCATCATGTGCCATTCTGAATTAGTTTGAGATCAGTAAAAAATATCCAGTAACGAGACTTTCCAGGGTGATTCATTTAATTTCTCAGTAAGGGAAGAGAATACCAATTTTGCCTATTACCTACTCAGAGACAACAAGTTCTCTTATAAAAAGCCAGGCCTTTTGATCATTTGTCCTCCTGCTTTTGCTAAGGGGAAGTGGACAACGGTATAGTTTAAGAAATGAAAAAGGAATATAAAACTTTTCAGATTTCAACACAGAAGTGTTTCATTCATGGAACTCTTAGCCAGCAAGTCTCTTATCAGTGCTGACAGTCTGCTTAGACTTTAAGACAGAGGGCTATGTGCTCTCCTTCCAACTACTCTCTGACCTCCCTTGGGACAGGGGGAGGCACCTCCTGCCCCTGTAATACCCCAGCCTGTGTTGTACCTGCTGGATGAACACAGGGAATGCTTTTGAACTAGGCCTTCAGAGGTATCTCCCTTTACCAGTAGTCAGTCCTTTTAAAAAGTCTGCTTATAAATAAGAAAAAAGGGTTTATGGAAATACTCACTGCCATGCGATGCTGTTTCCTCAGCTGCTTTACCCGGATTTGGTCCATGTTTGTGGCAACATCCTTTTCAGGCTGGTCTAAGTCCTCAGAATACCTCTGTACTAAAGCCTCGGGAATGCCACAGCGACCATGCTGAATGTTCCCAGCCAGACATAAAGGAGAGAGGGAAGATGAAGGAAGTTTATCAATACAGACCAATCAATGCAAACATAAAGGTGCAGGATGGAAGAAAGAGCTTTCCTCGAGATTCCATGAAAAGAGAAAAAGCAATCTCTAAAGGAAAGACTGGATCATAGGACTGCTTCCATCCCCAAAATATGTCCTAATCACTATTCTATCAATTCAGATTTTCTCAGAAGCATAAAAACTAAGCACGACTTCCTTGTTCAGCTCTACTTCCCCACACTGGCAGAGAAAGGCATTCCCATGCCCAGTGCCACTAAGGTACTAGTGGATCCGAAAAGATGAAGTTTCAGAATATGCCTGGGATTTCTCAGTGTCCCCACAACACAAGAGTTACTTTAAGCATCAGGCCTGACAGTAAAGACAACCATAGTTACGGAACATTAATGACCCAAGGATTTATGTTTTGTTTAGGCTGGTTACTCACCAAAATAGGATACAAAAATGAAAGACTATCCCCTGGAAGCCTAGTAGAAAAGAAACACTGAAGCAATGTCCTTCACTTACCTTGTCAGAGTATGGTTCTTCAGTGAGATCAATGTCTTCAGACTGCAACTTGTTTTCTATCACCATTTCCAGATCCATTCCCCTGCTACAAGAGACTTTCCTTGCTGAAGCAGGACCTAGCTTTATCACATGCTGCTGAACACTAGCAGTCTCTGGGAGCTCTGACAGCCAGGGTGGCAGTGGGCTAGGAGGGGTACTGGGCTCTTGTTCAGAAGATGTCCTAAGGACAGGTACTCCATGACAATCAATGGGAGTGGATAAGCTGGTCTTTTTTGCTGGCAAACATGGTGCTTCTAGACTTGAGTGGTTCCCACTCGTGGTCATGGGAGGATGATATAATCCATTAGAAAGGCGTTCTCGGCATTTTTTGGCAGGGACAGGTGGTGGCTGAGAAGGATTTTTTGGTTGCATTCTTGCCTCATTTGTGCCTTTTTGCTCAGCTTCTAGACCTCCCTTGAGGACCGGAGCATAATTAGCTCGTGCAAGGTCATGAAAGCCTTTACTTTGTATTTCCAGAGGTGTCCTTGTTGCAGGATGTGTCACTAAGGTGGGCTGAGCTTCACAGTTTTTCAGGGGGAATGGAGCAGGCTTTCCACCTGCAATTTCCATTACAGAGCAGTCCAATTCCTTAGCTCTTCCCTTCTGAGAACTAGCAGCTCCTTTACCCTGCTTAGCCATCAAGTCATCTACCACACAGCTTCTCCCACGAGACTGAGGTGGCAGGGCAGAGCCAGTTGTCTTTTTTGCAGTATCCAGTGAATCCTGAGGAAAAGAACTTACTTCCTTGCTAGTGTCCTGTACATTAGTATCGGATTCTCCCTGGAGATCATCCAGAGAGTGAGATCTTGGCCACGTATCTACACCCTGGGGGCCATCCAGAGTTTCATAGCTCCGACAGACAGTAACTGGTAAACTTCTACGGTTCTTCTTCAGACCCGAAACAGCTGGAGCTTTGGCAGAGCTCTTCAGAGCATGGTGTGCACAACCCAACCGGCTCTCTTTTTCCCCTTGCTGGAGAGTTTCTATTGACTTGGTCAGTGGAAGCGTAGGATAATTTGATAGCTGGTTTCTGCTGAAGTCCTTAAAGCTATGCTCACTTGCTGATTTTGCAGGCAGAAGACAGGTCCTTCGACTTTTAGCTAGAAGAAAAGAAATCACAATCCAGCATTAAAAAAAAAAACAGCAGTGTAAATAACAGAACGTTTCTGAATGCCTTTGAAACAAAACCATTCCCTCTCTTTTTGTTAACTCTAAAGGTGCAAGAACTCACTGCCATTTTAAGCATATGAATTTGTGAGGTCCAGTTTTATCAATGAAGAACTGGTAAATGTGACCACATAAGGAAAATATATTTTAAGTACTTAATATCCTTCCTAGTGCCCAGTTTGCAGAGATTTGAGGTTTATCTCACGTAAACCTTTTTCAGTGTAGAATTATCCTACAGTTAGAACCGATACCCTCTACCCATTATCTGAACTTGTTTGACCCCATGCAGAAATAACTCAAAATACCAACCACTTTTTTTCTATTTTTCTAATTGGTTTAGGACCTGGATAATTATGCTCACCTTCTAACAAAGTTTACTAGATTGCTCAGGAAAGTTTTTTTTTTTTAAAAAAAAGTCCTGTTTATTCATTTCAATTATAAAGTGTGCCAACAGTGTTATTTTGTCTTCTAAACGAGCAGCAAGTTATTTACAATGTCAAACTAGCAAAAAAAGTGCTGCAAGACTGGTTTTGCACCAGTCCCTTTGTAAAGTTACTTTTAGGGGCAGCACAGTTTTATGGGAAAAGGTTTATACATTGAGATGGAGAAGTGTTTCAATAGGATGTGTCAAGTGTGACTCGGAGTTCTCGCATCACAGCGTTTCATCAAAGTGGAAAGTCTTGGAGATGCAGTATTTTATTATAACCACTTGAGATGACATGAATCAATATGAACCACATGTTCTTTGTTTTATATTATTCTTTATTTTATATTTTTATTTTATATTTTTGAGATATGCAGCACTGATTTTCAACAGTGAAGTCCATCAAATCTGCTTGACAGAAAAATTCTGATCAAAAGGACTCATCACTATAAAACACAAGGTCATTTCTCAAATACTGCATGGATTTTTAACATTTTCTTTTTAACGAGACAGAAGTAAATTTGTTTCAAGGCAGACAACTTCTCAGAATGACAGCCCATCCTGAACACTCACTGTTTTCAGGGTGACAGGGATACCTTCTGCCACGTACAGTAAGTTTTCTAAAATCAGGATAGACAAATAAAGCTTGACATTTCTTTTTCCAAGGTGGAGGGTGGAAACCAACCCAACCCCAAATGAACAGATTTGGCTAAATGGTATCAGAAGTCTGTAGTAATAGGCAATCAATAGCTGCCAATTAAATGACCAGTTACTTTCAGAGATCTGAGAAGTTTTGTTAACTGCATTGTAACTAAATTAATCTGGTGGACTTTTAATGCTTTCTTCTCATACAGCTTGCATTCAAAGCTTTCTCCTGAAAGAAGCACAGTGCTTGGCTTTTGAATAATATACACTGCTCGCTTTGAATACGAATGAAAGAACCTGTTTAACCTAGAAGAGAGATAGTTTGCTTTCTCTGTTTCTCTTGCCTCTTTCTCTGCTCTTGGAGTTTAAAAACAAAGTATGTAGAAAACCAGCAAAGAAAATGAAGTTTACATTTAAAGAGCAATAATGAAAACATTCCCCTCAAAAAAAAGTTGGTTGCATTTACTGGTATGCTAGCAAGGTTATTCTATCTAAAAATCAAGGTGGGCCTATGAGGATGAACGCAAGCATGCAGGGACTTCTTTCTCAGAAGTTGTACAGTTCAGAGTTCAACTCAAGCTAAACATTACTATTTCCCCAAAATGCTACTAAAGTCACATCACAGATTACTTTGGCTCCCTTGCTAGTACCTTGCATTCAGACAGCTCAGAGAAGCAGCAGAAAAACTGCCTGCACCTTCCCTTGGAGCAAGGCCACCGCCTTCTGAAAATAACTTACAACCCCATTAAAAAGACATGTGTAAGAAACGTTAGATTCATTTTTTTAGTGCCTTCAGGCACTAAAGTCAATATGTAATGAGCATGGAGAGTAGTGTTCTCTTTTCATTATTCATATTTGCAAGTACATGTCTGACTCGTGCAGTAATTCACCATACTGTCTGGGGCTTGCTGCCACAACTCACGTAACAAAACCCATGTACCTTCTTTTCAGTCTGAAATATTGATCAGGGGTTATACTGGTTTTAGGAAAGCACACTCAGAAACATCAACACTGAAAGAAAAGTTGTGAGAAATGCTACTACTGTGCAATATAAGCTTTTACTGAGGCCATAACCATATCTAGTAAACAACATGTCATTTCTTTAGAAATGGGATAGGTCTGTGTAAAAACAGTAGCCTGGGACTGGAAGAAAGAAGAAATGAGGAATAGGAAAAGGAAGAAGCCCTGTTTTGCACAAGAACAGAAAGGTGGTATGGAGGTTCTAAGGTAGACCAGGGATGTTTACGAAGAGAAAGTCTCAGGATGAATGTCAGCAAACAGTATCCAATTTTTAAAGTCCTTTTGTCCTTGAATGATTCATTTCCCAACAGTGCCCTGGGAAGAATCAAATATGCTTGCTCCGCCCCAGTACCGTTCTCTAGCTATCTGCTTTTGGCCTGTCCAGTGAGAAACACATTTCTGATATAGTTTCCAAATGCATCTCAGACAGACAACACCTATAAGCAAAACAAACCCAATAACTGCATCGCTGCCATAGTCTAAAGAAGAGCTTATTCTCTCTGCCTCATTTCAAACTGAGGACCAGACTGTATGGACTAGTGGTCTGATCATGGATGGTTGCTTTCTGCTCTGAGGTGCTTCCTATCTAACACTGACTTGGTCACAAACTGCACATTCCTTGCCCTCTGTAAAATGCAATAAAATCAGAATGGTGCTCTTAAGTACATTGAGGATACTTATGAGAATATCCAAATATTTCTGCTCTGGGACCCTGAGAAGTACCTATAAAAGACACATCTGTACCACTGTCACAGTACATATCAGACCATTTCCCAGGCAAAATGTAAGAGCATCTTGAAAATCTTGAGTTGATGGCAAAAGGTCCAGTACCAGTCCCAAACAGGAAACTATATTAGTCATCAAAATATTATATATAAACATTCCCCAGAAATTCTGAAGATCAATTTCTTCTCAGAATGCATTTCCCCTTTATGAAGTAGTTTATTATTGCTGATCTGCACATTATGATGTTTATACTAGACAAATGATTATCCTTATTTTAACAATTGAGAGACCAATGTAGTTCGAAAACAATATACATATAAACAGCTATGGCCTATGAACTTTGCAACAGGGTGAAGCATATTTCAGATTAACCAGCCTTGACAAAATCTCTAAATGAATCACATACCAAATGTTTTTCTCATAATGATGTTCAAAACAAGCCCTAAATGCATTTGTGAGCAAAAACGATGCAGAAATGCAGTAAGCCATACATAAAAGGCAATATAAAAATTTCCCATTCTGCAAAACCCAGATAGAAATATTAATTTAAATGTAATAGTAAGTATCAAAGCAGACTGCAATGACAATTGCCTTCTAAAGCTTTTATTATATTGTTAAAATAAGGAAAATGTACAGGCAGCAATTTAACTTCAGTACTACAGCTATCATTATGATGGCACTTAGAGATAAAAAGGAAAGAAAACTGTCACATATGCCATATATTCAGCTATGATTATATTCCAGAATGTCTACTGTATGGGGATTCACATTCAAGAAAAAAAAATATCTCTCTGCTTTCAGGAATTTAGTACATTGCCAATTTCAGGCATTCAGCTTCAAAGCAAATTGCCATTTTCTTCAACAAATAGTTATTTCTGACTGGCAGACTGACAGAAAATGCATATACTAAGGGAAAGATCTTTAGCTCATATTTTAAATTGGAAAAACAGCCACAGCAATGGGGGTAGAGCATCACTATTTATTTTTTTCCTGATTTCCTGTTTATGCTGTATGTTAGCAACAAAACCAGGCAGTTTGAGGCCAAGTCATGCCTCAGACGCTTGGAATGATAATGCCAAAGCCAAGTCAATTTCATCTATTTCAGTATTTCATCCCTACTGACAACTTTACCCCATCCCTCAAGTAAAGCATGCTCGGTCAGCACAACAACCCCAATTCTTCAGAACAGACAGAGTAATGCCTATTATCATCTGACTTGCTAATATTTCAGTGCATCACCTTTCACTGATGCAAGATAAGGTAATGGGAATTGATATTACAAGCATTTTTTTTACATAGTTTATTTCATTGCCAACTTCTTCATTAATTTAACTTGCTGGTGTTCATGCACTAAAAAGTCCTAAATCTCTGCAGTTGGCTTCCAATCAGAGGAGAATGAAACATGCAACCTTAAGCAGGTGCACAAATATGGCCTAAAACAGTAAAAATTTTTCCAACCAGTTTTTGTGTGAGTTTAGAAGAAAACCTGTTAATCTCAGTGGAGTTCAGTGACTTCTCCATTGCCAGTGGTCCTTTAGACTTGGGCTGTTTGAGTGTAAGCAGTGTAAGCCTTGTGAGGCACAGTTACATGAGAATATGACAGGGAGTGGAGAAGGCAGGGAATGGCAGTGAGAGGGGCTGTTGTTTTAGGACCAGAAAAGAAAGATAATTTGTGAAATGTGATCTGTTTCCTACCTATGCAAATTAATAAATTAAAAGCAGTAGCAATGAAAACCAATGGCTCACACCAAGAGGGAAAGGGGCAGTCAGAGTAAAGGAGAAAGTCAACGGGAGCAGACCATATGTGAAGTTATCCACAGAGAAAAGGCTGCAAGGATTAAGGCTCGTTGCTGTCACCATTACCGTTCTCCAGGTTTTCACTGCTCTCATAGCAGCCAGAATCCCGAGGAGAGCATCCGGTTAGGCCTTGCCCTTCAATGAGAAGTTTCTCCTGAGATCCTGACTGGTCGCTGTTACCTAAAAGATGTGAGAATACAGTGAGAAAACAGGCAAACAGAAGATCTGGCTGAACTTATCAACCTTCCATTTCCAACACCATTATCTTGCGTGTGCAATAAAGCTGGTGAAGGGCTGGAGCACAGGTCTTATGAGGAGTGGCTGAGGGAACTGGGGATGTTTAGCCTGGAGAAAAGGAGGCTGAGCAGAGACCTTATTGCTCTCCACAACTACCTGAAAGGAGGCTGTGACCAGGTGAATGTTGGTCTCTTTTTCCAAGTAACAAGTGATAGGACAAGAGGAAATGGTCTCAAGTCGTACCAGGGGAAGTTTAGATGGGATATTAGGAACTATTACTCCACTGAAAGGGTTGTCAACATCAGAACATGCTGCTCAGGGAGGTGGTTCAGTGATCAGCCCTGGAGGTATTTAAAAGATGTGCAGATGTGGCACTTAGGGACACGGTGGACTTTGCAGTGTTAAGTTTACGGTTGGACTTGATGATCGCAACGGTCTTTTCCAACCTAAACAGTTCTGTGATTCTGTGATCTTTGCTGTTGTATTAATTGTATCAGATCACTGTTTTAGAAAAGAGTGAGCACTGAGAACAGTCATTATAAATGTTTGAAACATTTGTTCTATTCAGTAAAGGACAAAGACACAGCCTCAGCATGAGTGTGAGGGAGCAGTGTGGTACATAATACAGCAGAATGGTCTGCGCTTGCTCCCTGGGGCCAAGTCCTGCAACTTACAACCATGGAAATTTATTTAAAATGACAGTGTCAAAGTTCTTTCTAATATTTAAGAAAAACCAACACCCAAACCAAACCTAAAAGCACTGAAAAGAATGAAATCAAATAAAAAAGAATAAAACCATCACCCTGACCTACTTTCCAGAAGGGATGAAGAGGAAGGATGAGGAGTGGGTCTGGCAAAGTTAGATACTGTCTCCAAATGAAGGGGGAAGGGACAAGGGAGAGACTAGTGGTAAAAATTCCTTCCTTGGTCTGTGCAAAGAACCAACACTCAAGTGTGGTCCATCCAGGCTGCATAGGCTGGATTCCAGGAATATACCCAGAATGTTTGGTCAGAAATCGTATTTTGTGAAGAAACTAAATCTGGAGCTGCAGATACAGAAAACTAACTTAAAGATGCAAAGATAATGTTTATGCTGTATTTCTTTTCCTGCAATAAAACATTCTTATTCTCAGCGTGTGAAAGGTAATTATGGGGTGGAACTATGTACAGTTGCCCCTCCCACATTCCAGCTGTCTGGTCACTATTTCTCTTTCTCCCCATCACCCTGACTTGGAGCTGAAATTTATATTTTCCAACCACCACACCACACAGCTCTTCAAGTTTTCAAAGCAAAATTGAAGGGCCCTAAAAAAAAAATTATTACTTTGGAGAAGTTAGCATTCTAAATAGGTCTGCAAATAACAAAGAGCAGCTCATATTAGGTGCTAGAAAGCTACTCTGATATAAGATAAAACAATCTAAATTTTGCAATTGCATTTTTGTTGGGGGTTAAAGGAGGGCAGAAAAAAAAAACATGGATGCTGCTTTGGGAAATAAAATGAACTAGAAACCTACATGTCAGTGAAAGCTCAGGCCACACAGCACGGTCTACTGATACTGACCGCACATCTCTAACACATTTAAGCACTGCCCTCTTATTAAGGAGCGATTTAAATTGCTGCCATGGCAGTTTGAGCTAGAACACCATTTTGCACAGAAGCAGCTGCAAAAGCCCTCACACAATCCATTCCACTGATTCTGCTTTGTGGGATACTAAACTTTTGCTGACGTTCAGGGAAGAAGGGGAAATTCAGTATTGTCTTAGGTTGCTGCAACCAGGTACTGTGTGCATCTAAATTCCTGTCTCAAGCTACACATGCTTTTCCAATGATTCCTCTACCATGACTCTACCATGACTACTGTGTGGATGGTACAGACCCGCTTCCTCCTGTGCAGCAAAGACACCATTGAGTTTGACTGCCACAGTTTACTTTGCTTTCTTTCATCTTTGCAACCACTTGCCTGAGATCATCTGTACAATGGGCAGAATTGCACTGCCGCATCTTAGACAGTTGGGTCACTCTCACTCTTTGCACTCGACCACTTTATTATCTCCCTTTGAAAATGACTATGTTGTTAGGTGTACAAACTGCAGTTACCTGTACAATCCTGCAATTCACAATTCAAGAATCACATGCAGGTGCAGGTAAAATAAGAGCAAGTTTAATTCACATTATCCTTCTCCACAGCCTTTTGAGCTTTGATATTTTTCATATTCTTGATAAACTCAGTCTCTTCCCTCTACTCTAGAAGTTACTTCTTTCTAGTTCAACATGTCTCAGCTTCTTATTTTGCATAGGTTATCTCAGGATTTATTCCTGAACATCAATATCCTAGTGCTACACACTTGACATCACTTGAATAAGGTGGGTAGCAGGGCTGACATGAACATAAGAATTCTGGTAAAACGAATGCAAGTCTTAAGTCACTCCTCAAAAATCTACACGTTGTTATACAGGATTACCCTGGAAATAATTAGATTAGGAGAAAAAAAAAAAAAGATCAAAATCCTGGAATCAGTTTTCTGCTTTAAGGGGTTGGCAAGGTTCTTGGCAGAGCTCTAGTACAACGAAAACTCCCAACACCACGTACTGTCATACTCCTGTAGAAGTTCCACTGCTGTGAGGAGAACAGCTCTGTGCTCAGGATCTCGGATATTAAGTTCATCCAAATCTTCTTCTTCTAAGAGCTTAAAGGTATCCAAATCTTCATAACCATTGAACAGAAAAGTGGGCATGTGCTCCTGCATGAAAGAGAAGGAAAAAAATAAGAAAGAAAAAAAAAACCAGTAGCTGTAAGACAAGATATTTATTCAACTTATTTTGTCAATAGAGATACTAGAAGAGATCTTCACAATCATTAAAAAAACAGTAGTTCAGCAAAAGCAAACCACTGTATAATAGCAAAATTATAGGCTTATAGCCTGTATAAACATCGCTCAGGATTCAGGGAGGTAGCTGTGCCAGAACTACAATGATGCACACATTTTTGTATTTGGAATGCACTGTATTAAATGGCCTGGGCAGCATGCTACCTGGATGCACAATGTGAAGGGACAAGTACAAAGGATGAACAACAGCCACACCAGTTTATCCTCAGCTCTTCTGAACAGAAATGTGGAAAAATACTTCCTCTTTAAAGACAATTATTATTAAAGTAACAACTATTATAATTTTGCACTTCGAAGCGTGTTAGCCAGTAGCCATAAAGCACAACGATTTACAGTCTCTGAGTGCACACATCTTGCAGCCTGCAGCACCTTATCAAGCCTGACAGGTAGTTTTACCTAGCCTCAGCTATTTTCACTCTGCAGTGATCCGATTCTGCTAAGTGGTGCCATGATCCTTAGGATTATCAATCTGGTGTGCAGCTTCTAAAGATAACAATTCCAAAGGTGTGGCCTTCTTCCCACAAGCAAAACTGAAGAGTAAACAGAAAGACAGAATTCGGACCTTTAGGTTGATGCGATCCAAGAGATCCTCAACGGACTTGGGCTGGGGTGGTCTGCTTTTCCGGCGTCTCCTGGTGGGGCGCTTAGGCTTCTCTTCCTCTTCATTTAACACATCCACATAGATAAATTTGAAAGTGCCAACTTTGTTGTTCAACAGGCCCATCCAAGTGCCCATGGGGGGTTTGCTGATTATATCAATAATGTCACCTTTCTGCAGATCAAAGAAGCAAGAAAGCCATTTAGGTCTGACTTCTGATGGATGCTCAAGAAAACACACCCACTTCCTCTTAGATGCTTCACGTACACAGAATGGGCAACAATCTTTAGCTTTCAAAAGGTTAACACCTCTTGCAAAGATGTCTGATTATGCCTGTTTCACAAATGGAAGAAAAAGGAATTACATGACATGCCTAAGCAAGTCAACCAAAGAACACGGAACGGACCCCAGGGGTCCAGATTCACAAACCTTACACCCCAGTGGGGAATCACTGCTGTTTTGTATGAATGTTTCTAGGTTGTGAAACCATCTGAAATCGGTGCAAATAAGAGCACACTCAGTGCATATGGACACAACCTCATATAAGATCTCCTGAAGAATGGAGGCCTATGCAGGACATACACAACACTGCTGCTTTTCCTAACGTGCTCCTGACCATAACAAAGAAATAGACCCACAACTGTTTCTGTGTCCTTAAAGAGATCACCTTACATACATCTGCTTTAATAGGAATTAGCTGCCCTCAGAATTTTAAGTAACGAATGTAAGGAGTCAGTTTGTATCGCATACAGCACAACTGAAAATAATAAAAGCCAATATCCAGAAACATTAAAGGGCAATGACAACCCACAGTCGCAAAGTAACTCAAAATTAACTCAAAACAAGTTATATTAATAGAAATGCCTTTAAGAGACATTATGTGCAGGCACATCCACATTTCTTCCAAGCGTTTTGAAAATTTTCCATTGATGGATTAATTCATTGTGGCAGACAAAGTATTTTTCCCATCTTTCAGACAAAATCTTTGCAATGTGGAAATGACTTTGTAGCACATTTTATTTTTTTCCAGAAACTAAAGATGCAAGAGTCCTTCCCTGGATGTGGAGAAATACTAACTATATTATATATTAACTATATTATAGATGTATTCTATAACATTTTGATACAATTCAAGCAAATCTTAAATGTATGAGAATAAGACAGGTTAAAGGGCTTCAAAAAAAACCACGCACACTCATTAAAAAACTAAGAATTGTATAGTTCTTGAAAAGAGCCTTAATTAAGAATTTTGCCTACACAAATGTTTGATCCTTTAAAACTGCATATAGCTGGTACCTTGAGCTTCAGAGAGTCTGTATCATAAGGACTTGGAGTAAAATCAGTGTGAACCCTGGCTCTTCCACAAAAAGGTCCTCTGTAAGGAGGCTCCTCATCATCACCATCTTCTGATTTCACACTCTCCCTGTTGCTGGTTGAGGAATCTGTTGTGCTCACTGTCTGACCACCTGTGTGAGAGAGACAGTATTAGTTCACAAAAAAAGAATCTCTTTGTGAAGAAAGTTAAGAAACAAAGACAAGACAGAAAACGTGTCATCTTTCTACAAAACATGGCACCCAAAGGTAAAAGCCCTTAAATGCTATTATTGTTTATATACATATGTGATGGGAGAGTTAGTTAATCTGCTTTGCACTCCTGTTTTCCCAAATTCAGCTCCTCAATATTTAACTGAGAAGCTGTTTAACCAGTGTCTCATCTACAGAACATCACTGGAGATGTCATCTTTCTGGGAAGTTTTGCCCACGAGAAAGCACAGTGGTATGAGGTAAATAAGCTCCAAATCCTGCATGAGGGTTCCAGAATTCCAGAATCACTCCCCATAGTAATTTTTTTTTTATGGCAACGTTTTGTATCGATATTAAAAAGAAAAAGGTGGATGATCTTCAGAACACACTTTCAGTTATTCAAAAATGGGACTTTCTCTTCAGTTTTTTTTTTTTCCCTTGGTTTCTATTGGTCAGTAAATCATACTGAAGCAAGCTCACACTGTCTGTGTCCCATGTAAGCTCTCTTTTGAGCAGAGACCATCTTAACCAGAGAGATTTTAAATGATATTCCTCTAACTAGTTAGCGAGGGAACCTCAAGGTCTCTCTAGAAGGGAGTGGGAAGCCTATCGGGAGCGCCCAGGAAAAAATTTAGTGTAAAGACAAGACTGTTTACTAAGGGACAAGGATTGCTACTCTCAATCCAATCATTTATCTTACAATAGTAGGACCCAAGTAGACCCAGCCAGAAAGCAGGATTTCACTATTTCAGGGCTCTGTATAAACACAAAGGAAAAAAGATCATCTCTGCACCAAAGAGCTTACAGTTCTTTGTAAACCCTTAATAATTAACCTTTCTGCTTTTTTACCACTGCTTCTGCTTTGACTTTCTCTGATTCTGCTTACTGTGAGGATCTCTGCTCCCTGAAAGCCACAGAAATGGAGCAAAGCAATTACAAGCAAACTTACTCATTGAGCTCTGACCACTTAAGGAACTCCTCAGGCTCTCTACTGAGCCACCGGCTTTCAGCTTGGGTTTGTCCAGGGAGTCAGTGTCTGGTGGTGGTGACTGTGGAGAACCTGGCACGACCCCAGGGCTGGACTCCTGAAAGGGATTGAACCATTTCAGTTTGGTAACTGAACACAGACACTCACAGTAGTTGCTTGTTCATCTCCAACAATTCCGTCTTCCTGCTCTTTACCAGATAGGATGAAACCTTCTACATTTATCTGCTTATTTAGTGGTACTCAGCTGTGGTAGAACCCCCACTTCACTAGACGTGATAGCAGATACAGGATCAAACAGTCCAGTCTGACAAAGTTAGCATTTTAAGCAGAAAGAAGCCTTACACAATGCTTCCAATTGAAAGGTTTTTATGACACATGATATTTTTGCCAGCAGTACTTGCAAAATAGCTAATGCCAAATTCAGCTCTCTGAATCAGGATTTTGTACAAAGGTGAATAAAGAAATAAGACAATACAAGTGAGACACATAGTAATGTACATTTTTTTCAGTGTTTTTTTGATATCTTTGCTCATTTATCTTGAGGCAAAAAAAAAGGATTAACCAGAAAATGCAGCCTGTGCACAATATAAACATGTGTTTAACATAAATATATGAAGATTTTTACCACATGTACAATAGGTGACAGAATTTCTCTTTTCTTTCCGTCAAGCAACAAAGGAGACCAAAAAGGATCCTTCCTAAACTGAAACTCTGTCAGCCTCTGTGAAGCACAGTTAAAGCAAAGCAACAAATACTTGCGGCTACAATATCTCTTGCTTGTTTCTTTGAATAGAAAAAAGAAATACTGGCACGTGGTTTGAGTCATGATGCCAGAAAGGTACAAATATTCTGGAATGACTGTGCCAAAAGGTTTGAAAAAACCCTGAAAAAACAAATGAACTGTAGCATGCATACAAGAAGAGTTTTTGCTGTGATGTGTGGTCCTAAAGCTTTTAGATGAAAGCTATTATTTGCATGCTGCAGAATCATCAGAAAAAAAGTAATCCCAGCCTAAGACTTCAGATGTCAAGTTAAGCTCGGAGACAGCTGGAGAGCAGAAGTACTGCTAACTCACTGTAAGCTGATTTCTCAAACATCCCTTTCTTAGACAGACTTTGCAGAGGGGCACTGTAAGGCCAGTCAGACGCTAAAGCATCTTCTTATCAACATCAAATCATGTCAGACCTTAAAATGTTTTAATTGTAAGTTTAAATAACTGTAACTGTAGCCCTGCCCCTAGTTATGAATAAGTGTGGTTAATAACCTACAGGAAAGGGATTCTAACTTTGCAAAGCACTGCATGAAACTGGTCATGTTTCTGCCTCTCTGTGCCATCTCCACATTCTGCAGTTGGAGGTTGTTATCTTTAATGTTCCAAACTGCTCCAAAGCTTTCCATTAATACCAAAAGCCAGGTCTGGCTGGGCACGTACCCCTTTGCTGCCAGCATTCCCAGCCACCCAGCGGGCGGTGCGAGGCCACCTGGGGGCGATGTTAGCCAGAGAGAGCCCTGCTCGGCCGGCGGCTTTGTAAGCTATTACACATTTCGAGTGCCAAGATTGGTTTTAAACAAACGCTGAAGAATTTTTTGACGCTCCACCAAAGCAAGGAACCCAAAATATATCAAAAGGAAAAAAGAAAGCCATTGTTCCTAAGCCGCTGAAATTCAAAGCCTAATTTGGAACTAATGTACTTCAGGTTTGCCTTTAAGAATAAGCTATAAAAATCTGTAATGAAAGAATAATGGGAAAATCTTCTGTGGGATGCCCCTTCCTGACTAAATTGTGAGTTTGTTCTAATGGACTGCAGCAGAGGGCAAGTTATGATGGAAAAAAGATCTGTAATAGCAGAGAGGGACCGTGTATGTGAAATTATGCTGGGAATTTAAACTAAGGTAAATTGCAGATTAAATATATTACTGTGACCCTGTGTCACAGACCAGTTCCCTTAATAAATAATGATGATAAAGAGAAAGGGAAATATAGAGCAAGATGTGTAACTACACCAACCACAGGCTTCTGCTGATGAGCTACTTGAATGGAAATCGGAAAATGTATTTTCATGGTTGGGTATCTAAAGGAAGCCATTTCACAGTGAAGGATTTTATAAGAACATAGGAATAAGCCACACCACATAGTCGTGCTAGAAATTTCTACAGAGGTGCCTTGAAGCATGAGAATCAATACAGATTACCACTTCTACATTATTAAGTGGATTCCACTGCAGACCTTGCATACCTGCTCAGACAGAGAGCTGCTGTATTTTTTAGACATCCTTTTCTTCATGGTTTCTTTTACAGACTTCACTTTTTTTCCCAGAGATATACGGGACGTGGAGGGTGATTTGATCACTTCTTTATAAACAAAGTCTCCTTCTTTGCCCTGCAAAATAAAACAGGGTTTAATTTTTTAAAATACAAAAGCTATTTCCTTCCTCAGTCAGCAGTCATGGTGGAGATATCCAGGCAGACACAGGACAGCAGCACAGTGTCCTGTTTAGTGCTCTAAATTCACTGTTGAGACCTTGTGCAAACAACTGTAGGAATAAGGTATGATTTGTAACCTTTTCTGCAGATGCTATGTGGAGATGTGTTGGGGTCTGTTAGAACATCTTTATCTCTTTGGGTTTCAGATCTGATAGAAAATTCCACAGTTTCAGGCTAAGCCCTTCTAACAGGACATGGAACAGCAGTTGTGGCTCATGTTGGTCAACACTACACACAGAGTAACAGGAGCAAAGGTACCTCTGAGATCCTAGCCAAACATGTGTGTATATATATATATATATATTTATGTGGATACCTACATTTGGCAACCCAAATTTACTTTTTATTTTCAGACAGGCATTCTGTTAACCTCTCTTAATGACCATCTCTGAAGTTTTACTGTGAGTTTTTTATAAAAAATGGCAAAAAAAGCTACTAACTCCAACAATCACAGCAGAAGGCTACACTTGGAACAGCTATTCTTAAGACATACAACAGGGTACTGCTGAACTAAATTAACTCATCTATATATAGTGGATGACAAAGGCACCCTGCTTTGAACACATTTAACCTTTTCTAAATCAGCTTAAGATACCTAGCGTTTACTTATGCCACAAGCACACACCAAGCATGATCATGGAGCAGTTGACACCTTGCCAAACTCACTTGTATGACTCAGCCCTCACTCAAACTGTCCAGGCAGCACAATAAAGACATCCTTTTGTTCTACAGTGTCAGGAAATACCGCATGGCAGCTCTATTAGAGCTACTATCAGCACCCTTTCATTGGAAAGGGTGCGCCAAAAATCACAATGTAAAAAGGACCAAAATCTAAATATTTGCTACTTTACTAATGTTCTCCCAAAAAGTTTCTCTGAAATTCAGCCAGTGCTTCTTTTCTGATAACTCTGTATGTTTTTTTTCCTTTACAAGTTGTTTGCGATTAAAACTTCTTTGGTAATTTCTGGCCTTTCAGCAGAAATTAAGAACAGCTCTTTGCTTTAAAAAAACTTCCACTTAATGAAATTAAATGTTTTCAAGAAACAAACCTTGATCTGCGTACATTATTCTGGTGCACACAACCTCTCCCACTATGGATGCCAGTAAGAGGAAAATAGAACACCATGATTTCACACCTTCCTATATCAAAACCAATCTGAACAAAATATGCCAAAGTATCTACGTTTAAAGATAAACATTTTAAGTGTGGAAGTTAACTTTTTTACTGAGTTTAAAATTGATGAATAAAACAGCCATCCCCAGTTTTGTCTAATTTAGGGGTAATTTATGATACTGAAAAAATGAATCAGAATAATAAAAATAACTCCAAAAAACCTAGCTGACATAAGAAATAATATAATCCTGGCATACAAAATGTTTCACAATTTAGACTTAATCTGAGAACAGAGGTTATCAGAGTCGATGTTGAAACAGAAAATAAAAACATATATGGACAAAAGGAAAAAATATGTTGGCAATTTCATTTGATATAATGTTCTGAATCTTTTCCGTTCTGTTATTTTTTGCCACAAGCTGACCAACAGTAATGCTGGGATCAACATGAGTAACCCCAAATGGTATTAATTCTCCGGGGAGGTGTTTGGTTTTTTTTAAACACAAAGAGCTCTGAGATCAGTTGCACAGCACCCAGCACAACGGGATCATGGTCCACTTCAGTGCTCTTAGATACAGTGAGAAAACAAATAATAAATCTCTTACATAATGACTTCATCCAAATAACTTGCAGATCTCCAGCGAATGAAAGATTGCTTCATCATTCCAAATAGTAAATATTTTTACCAAGGAAGTATAGCAATCATATCTTTTGTCTGGGGTGATGCTCTGAGGAATTCAGACATAAGAATAGCCCACAGATGTGTCCCCAGATCCACACTTCGATCACTTGTTCCTACCTCTTTACATATATCATATATAAATACTTACATACGCATGGATATGGGTGGGTATGTTATTCTCAAAGCTAAGGAAGTCTGAGGTTAACAAAGATACTCTGCTTTCTTGGATCCCCAAGCTGTTATTACAGACCTAAATTACACTTCAGTCTATTATAACTCCATTGCATATTTCATTTTATGCTATTTCAAGTCTGCGCCTTCTTGTCTTAAACTCACCATTTGGTCAGAACTGTTTCCAATGTGCAGGGAACGATTTGTCAAGTCAAATCCTCCAAAGCTACATGTTCTCTGCAAAGAAAAAAAAAGGATAGATACGGTTCTATCACAATGATTAGCTCACTCAAAACATCTGTGATTTGGAGAACAGCAGTGAAAACACAAATGTCTGCAAAAATGGAAACAAACAAACAAACAAAAGGATGGGAGATTATAAATCAAGTAATCTGTTATAAGGCAATTTGAGTCATTTGTCTTTTTCAGAGACAACTCCTTGGCCTAAGGTCTGCTTGTGTTGAGTCATCTATTGCCTACTCCTCTTTTTAAAAAGAAAAAAGACCTTTTTGGTCTGAGTAAACTGTTGATCTTATGCATCAAGTTTTCCAGGGTGCTGGAACTCCACCTTAGCACTCCCATCTGCCTTCATGAAAGTCCACAGTAGCACTGAAACAGAGAAACACCCATCTTATAAAGGATTGAATAACCTACCTTCTGGGAATAGCTGGACAGGCTCCGTTTCCACTGAAATACAGGGAAATGCCAAAGGCCTTGTAGGGCAAGCTTTTGGTAAGAGGAAGGGAAAAAACAGCCCAGCTATCCACAAGCATTGTGTTCCCAGAGACTCAGCATGCCCTGATTCCAGATTAGGTGTTTACCACCACACAGACGATGGCACGTGGCAGCTATGCTACTTGTGGGCTATGTTCACAGTGACACAATCACCTACTGGAGTGACTCAGTTTTGGCTGAATGAGCAGATGCAGTTTATCATAATCATCCTGAATAAAGAAACAAAACCCAGCTTTATGATACTGATTCCCTACCAAAACCAGAAGGCAATCAAACAGTACAGTTTAATTTCTACCGTCAACCATTATTTAACTGCGGCAGATGAATCTCTGCTAAAGCTTTGGTATCACTTGAAAATAGATCAGACACTTAGGGGGCTCAGAGAAAATCCAGCTTTTGCTTTGCAATCCAAAAGGTAAAACCTTAGATATTTATTTGGCCACAGAACAACCAGCTGCACAGTACTCAAGTACCTGACCCTGCCAGAAGCCTCACAGGGAAATGAAGGTACCACGTTACAATTTACTTGTACAACTTCAACTCTGGGCTCAGAGTGTGCATTGTGAGACAGGTAGATATTTAAGTATTTTCTTCAGATTTACAGTTGTAACAAACAGCAGGCAAAAGATCAACCACCTGCAAACCTTGTGTTCTTAAGGCCTGAACTACCCAACAGAACTGGGTAGTTCAAATACACCTTAACACTCAGCAAAGCTGAGATCAGCCCTTTTTCCCAATCAGTACCGTGAGTCTGTACTCAGGAGTCGGTGAAGATCCATCACCTCAGAACTACCAGTTTGCTTTTAAACTCTATTAGGAAGAAGCCAGTTCTATAAACTGTATCACTTAATAAACAGTTACATCAATTAGTTCTATTAAAGTAAACATTTTTCCTGCCCTGTTCACTGCTAATCAGCATGCATATTAATAGCTTTTAAAAAAGTTTTCTTTTCTAGCTTTTATGTTGCCTGCTGTGTACCTACAGTGCCTGGATGACAGTTTTTGTACCCACCAAAACTCTACCATAACTCAAAGTCAGTTTTGCGTAGGCTCCGCACACATTAAAAAGAGTCCCATGAGGTAGAGATTTTTTAAAGTGTTTTTTTTTCCAGAAGGCAATGTGACTGTGGCACAGCTTTTAAAAATTGTTTTTGGAAAGCATTTGAGACCAAGCACAAGAAATAGCATCAGTTTTTAAAGCACAGCACGTTTAACTATGAGTAATGTTATCCTGTGAAGAGTCTGTTCTAACTAATCCTACCATGTACAGTAACCCCAGCAACACAGAGAGGACATCTGGAACTTCTCTGAGCAAAACCGTCTGTCAGACTAACCAGAGCTCCTCCTAAAGCATCTTTCTCAGAGAGGGAAATGTCTGTTGGTTAAGAGCTTCTAAAAAATGCACCATAGTAAGGACGTTTATTGCTTTATTACAGACCTCCCCATACATTTAACATTTAACTTCCACCTTCAGATTCCAGTAGTGACCCTGGCAATACTGTACCAAATAAAAGGTCTGTGGATGAGTAGAGGGATATTCAATGGAATGGCCATGCAATCAAAAGTATTATTGTTTTGGGAGAAAAGAAAAACTGACGCGATTTGAAAATTTCATGCATGTCCAGGTCACTGAAACAAATATAAATGACAAACATGAATGGCAAGGCAAGACAAGAGTTACCAATTCCACTGAATACATAGGCATTGCAATTTCCCTGAGGTTGCAGCAAACAAACATGAAGTGCTTCTGGGAAGAAGGAGTGGCATTAGTTGAAGTTTGTCAGTTTTTTTCAGTTTCAGGAAGAAGTGTGTTGAAAAAGTTAGTAAGAGAAGCATGTCTCCACCATTTAGGCCATTCAAATGAGGCTGGAGGAACAGTTAACTAAGGATTTCCTCAACAACAACAAAACACATCCATTTCTTCTCCATTTGTATCTCTGTGAATTAGCAAAAGTCAGTCCAGATAGTTTTCATAATGGAATTACTATAGCAACACTACTTACAAGACCTGAAAAGCTTTTTTCCATCATCTACATTTACAAAGAGAGCTTTGGAGAGTATTTTTAATTATGGGGCATATCTAGCATGCGGAAGCACACTCTTCTGTCTGCGATACTCCACAGAAGGACAAGGAAGGTTTCTCTTAGCATTGTAATATCCTTATGGGAAAACAATGTCTTTTGAATACAATGTCTGTGAAAATAAACAGTACCCTGTGAGTGGCAGGGCAAGCAGCCAATGCTGAAGAAATAGTGAAGATGCCAAGCGAGAGCGTTTATGGCATTGGGTAGAAAGATCCTATCTATTTTGTGGATGAAGAGCAGGAAGTTAACTATGAAGGCTTGATCAACTGCCACAGGTTACTCAAGGACACCACAGCCACGACTCTTATACTAAGAACGCCTCGCACCTGAAGAAATGAAGCAGAGACCACGCAAAATAAAATCTGTGGTTTAAGATGAAAAGCTGTTTCTTCTGCATTGCTCACTGGAATATCCTGCTTATTGTTACGGGTGTACAACTGCTTCTACTCAATGAAGCACTGAACATAACATCGTCAACTAGACAACAGACCAACTGGCTCAGCTTTGAAGATCTGGCCGGCCCCAAGGCCAAATTTCTAGGAAATTAAGCATCACGGTTAAGGGAACGGTCACAATTGGATTCTACAATCAGGAAGCAGCTTTCTATCAATCTGGAGTGGTCAAATCACTTTATTTCCCATTGCACAGCACAATTTCTTTTTCTGTCCACCCTTTATTCCCTTTCCACAACACTCTGAGATAAGGTGCCACCTTCATCCCATGCTAGAAAGAAGGAGCAGTGGCCAGGGACAGAGCACAAGGGGCACTTCTGGTGGTGGTTAGCAGTGAGCAGGAGGGCAGCATCAACGTAATGTAAAGCTTTCTCATCTTTCTGCAGCTGCGTGTGTAGCGGAGAACACAGAGCTGGGTGGTTGAATTGATGAGATGCAAACTGAGAAGGAGAGGGCCAATATGAGGCAATGACAGCAGGAAACAGAGCGCAGTTGACTAAGAATGCTCTAATCCTCTGAAATTTTTGTTCATCTCTTGGTATCCCTTTAAGAGAATACCAACTCCCAAAGCATCATGAAGAGCATGTTTATAGCATTTCAAAGCTCCTTTGTTCACCAGTGACCTCAGTTTCTGCACTAGGTGAATTAAAAAAAGCAGCATTTTGTCATATTCGCTCTCTCTCATTGAGTTATCCTGTACACGCAGAAATTGCAGACTCAACAAAACTCTTCCCTGATGGGTTTATATCAAACTATTCCCTTACAGTGGAATTACAGTACTTAAGAGTTTCTAACAGCAAGGGAAGCAGAAGCAAAGAATTTTAGCTAAAAGTATAAAGCAAAAACTGTTGACTGCAACCTCACAGAAACTGGAAGACCACCTGCATGGCAACTCTTTGACTCACAGACTTTTGGTGGATTCTCAAGAGAACCCTTTTAGTACAGCGATCCACTGTGGCAGCCCACTTCCTCTTGGCCTCCTCATCCTCCTCCAGCAGGCATCTCCTCAGGTCCTGCTTGTCGGCCTTGCTCAGAGTCCTGTCAGTAACGGGACGCACCAGCTGTGAGAGGTTGAGGTGACTGTACAGGCTTCTCTCCACCACATAGGTAATATTGAACTCGCTGACAGAAGTGCGCCCTCGTAGCCTTCTGTTTGGGAAGCCACAACCTCCACCCCCTTTCGTTTTGTGCCGCAGTAATTGTAGGTCACAAGTTGTTGCAGGAGATGCTCCTTTCCTAGCAGGGCGCTGGCAAAGAAAAGCTCTGGAACAGGAATAGTTAGTATCCATTTTCTTCAATCGGATCTGCTTCCTTACACTCTGAATCTCCTCCAGGGACACCAGAAGATGGTGCTTGTGCCTGTTGCTGCCATAAAAGCAAATGCTTTCTGTACTTACCCCATGGCTCAGCGAGCCGAGGCTCTTCTTCATTTCCCCATCTGTCAAGGAGCGGCAAACTTTCTGGGTCTTCTCCTCTTCTGGGTAAGAGAAAAATGTCCCAAGTTTCTTGGGAGGCTTGATAAGGCCACGGCTATCAGTCTTGCTGAAGGTCTTCACCAGCTTCCGGTTAGCTCCCCACGTATCAAGACTGCTGGATGAGGGAGAAGTAGTTAGAGAGTCCGAGTCATCCTCTGGCTGCTTTTCGCAGGAGCCATCAAAGTAGAACTGCTTCTTGTGAACTCCAGAGTAAAGTGCCGATCTGTCATCCAGTATAGGAGAGTTGTCAAGTGAGAGCTCTTCCACACCTGTGGGTCACAGAAAAAGCACAATGCATATGATCGTTCATAATTCTCCAAGATGTTTCCCCATAGAGCCTTATCTTATTTATTTAGGATATCATTCACTTAAAATGAAAGAAAATTCTTCCTGGTATAAGCAGCCCAGAAGGTATTTGTGAGTGGATAAATCTGAAGCAGTTCCTTCCATTTGTGAAGTGAGAGTTCTGGGATGAATTAACAGTAGGCAGACAATAGCAACCTGTAGGTAAACTCATCATTATTTTAACTTTCTCTCTTTCATCTGCAGCTAGGTAAGACCACAGATGCTCTCACTAAGAACCCCTTGGAAGCTGGAACAGGGATCTGTTTCTCGTGTTTTCCCTCTGATACTTGCATATGATGCTCAGCTCTAATGACAGTACAATAGGTCAGAGGCACATCCAGTCATTAAAATCCAATCCAGTATCTCCCAGGTACAGTTTTCCAATACCCAGTGCTGCTGCTGCTGCAGAAAGCAGTCTTTTTCACAGAAGGTTATGGAGCTGAGCTCCAGGATGAAATTAGAAGTTTTGGGTTTTCAATGGGAGAAGAGGCACCAATTTTAATCACACAGAACTTACTAAAACAGATGCAAAGAAAAAAAAAAGGTAGGTGAAATTGTAGGTTTGCTAATTTAAACAGTGTCCAGATAATGA
This sequence comes from Tapera naevia, assembly GCA_033556795.1. Lineage (NCBI taxonomy): Eukaryota > Metazoa > Chordata > Aves > Cuculiformes > Neomorphidae > Tapera > Tapera naevia. The sequence continues at coordinate 2,195,485 of JAUMJJ010000054.1, read as the reverse complement.
CAGAAACAGTTTTCACCAAACATATTTCACAGAAAGGGATAGAAGGCTTTTTGCAGTGCAAGTACTGGAGATGGGAAAACAGTTTTCCTTTCTGGAGAGGAGAGAAGGGAATAAAGAACCTGAAATTGCAGTTCCTTCTTACAGTTATCATCTAAGAAACTTATCTCTGGTGTTTTCTTCTGAGTAAAGTATAGGCTTGGGTATTAAATGCAGTAAGAGGGGAAGAGTCAAACAAAAGTACACATTCTCAGTCCTGCCTGACAAATTTCACAGCATTCACAGGTATTTATCAGAAAAACACAGAAGTGTGACTATTTAGTTCTTGCCAAGATAATTTTTTTGTGTGACCCAACTTTGCCTTCATGTTTCATTGCTTCCAGTCTTACAGCACAGCTAAATCTGAACCATTACAAAACGGGGAGGGGTAACAGGGGGGGACATTTCAACATAAGAGGAGTTTAGCGGTTGCGTACAGGCTTCCTGTCTCACCTTCAGTTCAGTCTGTTGGCAAAACATATTTGACATGTATTTGCTGAAACCTAAGCTGCTACCAAAGGCAAAACTCACTGTGACAGTGATGGGATAGTACATCACAACTGACACAATTTTCACTCTTGAGAACTTTTCTGGGGCGAGTCTGTAGACTGAAGTCTGATTTTGACACCACTTTCACTGGACTGTCCAACTTGCTCTTTTTACCCTCTACTTCTCAATTTGAACAGAAAATAGACATTCTCCTGGGACTGAATATGTGCTGATAAACAATTTTAGTCCACAGAGTAAATATGTTTCTAAACAGCTTTTAAAATATGCATTGTGTATCAACACTGTAACAGATGTTATTTGGAGTGAGTCCATGACACAAAGCCATAATGACACAGATGTAGATGTGATTTGTTTTTAGATGCTGTGTAAGAATGGTGCCCAGGAATTAGGAAGCTTCAGTTACTAAGCTCACTAGCAGCAAACTAATGCAAGATACACATGGGTTCATATATACAGGCACATTCTAATGAGTATCAGATCATCCAGATGTACATTTAGCGTGATAACAGATCAATAGCAGAAATGTGGGAGAATTATTTGGGACAAGTGTACTTTCCTTTTAAAACTACAGAAACATATAAGGGAAATTTGGCAAAGTTGTTCTTTGCGAAGAAATTCTTGAGGAGAATTAAGAGGAACCTTTCTTCTGGAGAACTGCACAACAGGTTTTCAAACTAATCTCGTGCTTTGTTAAAGGCTGTTGAACGCTGATCAATTTATTGAAATTTTACTGATGTTACTCAGTTGATTTTTAAAGGCAGCCCCCCAAACTGTAGCCATATAGGATTTCACATTACTTCACATTCACACACACAGATTCAAATAGCAGCAGCAAACAGTTCAAGAACTTATCTAGTCAACTGCAGGCAACTTGGAAGGCCAGACAGCAACCATCAAATCTGACCACAATATTTTTTGTGATCTTGTAGAGGCCTCTGACATATCCAAATGGGAATACAGACCTACATTATGAGATATAGGGACAGCATTTATGAAGCACCTTAAATTTGCCCATGTGAAAATTTAGGTGTGGGAACAATTTACTGAAAGCCATAGATATCTGCTCCTAATCTAGACTTAGCTGCTTAAGGGGACTTCTATTTACGTAGAAGTAATCCTTGTTGTTATTTAGTAATAATTGTTTTTGCTACAGTTTCCCAAGAGACCAATCTACAAAGAAACTCCAGAGCGCCAGATACAGTACAAGCTCAGGGTTATAGATATGTACTTCAGAAAAGCCTGGAGTTAGAGCAGAGAAGATGGTCTGGAGATGAAAAGAGAAGGAAAAAGAGCAAATTTTTTTGAGACTATTGTTAATTCAGTGGTTTGTCTGTGGGGGCCAGGGATGGAAAACTGTGGGAAAAAAAACGGCTGAAAGGAACTGGGACACTCAAGTGAAAGACTTGAGTCTTAACCAGACAAGTTAACATGCTGAAGAGAAAGTCTGGTCAAACTGCATGAAGGCGTCTGCACACCCAGTGGTCCAGTCCCTGGCTGCCTGATCCTGCAGCTGCTCCCATTCCTGAAGCCTCTGGCTCATTGCTCCCTGCAGCTTTTCCCAGGCCCCAGGGAGGGAAGGAGTAGGACTGGCCTCTCTAGGGTACTTCTTTCCCCAAAGCAGGGGAAAACCAGCCCTGTTTTGTTTGCCCTGTCTTCTAAACTATGTTTTTACTTCCAAGGTAACCCAGTTTTATGCTCACCCCGTAGGGCGACAAAATCTTTTCAGACCAAGATAGAACTGCCTGGTCCAGAGCTCTAGCCTGGCCCTGCCTTTCAATTCTTGCCAGTAACACCACCAGCATGCAGGAGAGAAGCAGGCTACATCATAAATCTGCCAACTGCTTCCTGCCACATACCCAAGAAGATGATGCACACGTTCTCCTTAAACGTACTAGGAAGGAATTGTAATACGGGTCAGGTCACTGGAAAGCTGAGGGGAATCAGCATATGATCCTGGGAGGGCCACTGCAATAGAAAGGTGCCCACAATTCCAGCAAGGACTCAGGCAGGGCTGTGCAGAGAGGCTTCTGAGGCTCAGGCTCTTTTAATCTGAGTGCTCACACATGGATGCAGGTCATTTAGAGTTAATCCTGCAGCATGCTGTTCCCAGGGGCTGAACTCTGCTTCCCATTTCCCCACCCTTCTCCTCCTTCCTTCTCTCCCCCTCTCTCTTGGCAGCAGCTCTCATTCAGGAGCCAAACTGCAGGCAGGCTCCCCCAGAAGCAGGAGTTAATATCACACAAAGCAGTCACTATCCCACAAGAATGCCTGATAGAATTTCTGTACTGGATGATGCCAGGTGGTGCAACTGTACCACCAACCAGCCACTGCACCCCCAAAATTAGCAAGAGCTTCACCTGTGTGCTGTCCCAGGCCTCAGAGGAGGGAACAGCGTGGTGGTGACTCTCCTTACCTCCTTGCTGAGCTGGTGGGGCAGCCGACTGGGACAGCTTCTAGTCTGATTCCCTCCCCAGAATGGGGCATAACACATAAACCAAGTTCTAAACTTTTAATGAGGGGCTCTCCAGTGCTGCTCTGAGAACACCAGGAGATAGGAGTAACCACATCCTACACTGTCACTTTCCTCCTTCCACAGTCTCAAAATGCAATTACTTGGGTAGGGTTAGCAGTCTCTCCCACTGCCTCTTAAGAACACTCCACCCCTCCCACCCCCAACCCTCTGCTCTCTGTCCCCTCTCAATAGAAACACGTATTCCCACACAGTTTTAACCATCAGAACATTGCTTTTTACCTTCTGTGCTGGGTTTTTTCATTTCTTCCACTCTTATGAGTTTCTTCCGGACTCTGCGAGTAGAATTCACCAGCTTGTGCAACCTCTTAAACTTCACCGACTCCTCTGTTTCATCATCGGATTGTTCTCTTGACTGGCAAAGAAACAAAGGGAATGTTAATAAAGTAATAGTTCCACGGCTTGCTCCTTCAAGTCAAGTTAACCCAGCTCATCTGCTGTGCTGTGTCAATGCAGCTCTGTTAACTGGTGATATATTTTCAGTCCAGGACAGACAGAAACATTTCAATTACTGAGGGCTTTCTTTTTTCTTTTTCTGAAAGCGTGACATACCATTTTGATTTCTAAATCTGTGCAACGTAAGATCCTAGGCATTGAAATGCATTCCTGCCCTTGTCTTTCTTCCTATGCATTGTGTAATAACTACTTCGACGTCCTCTCTCAGTGCGTTCCAGGCAGGGCTCTTTCCCAGGGCTCTTCTTACCACACCAGTTATGCTCCTGTGGTTTGGGTCAGTCACTGGTTTGTCTGGCATCTCAGTACTTGCTCTTTAAACCTGGTTATAAACAGCTTCTCCAAACTGAAGCTCTGTCATTGACGACTTCTGTTTTTTTTTTCTCCCCAGTCTTCCCAGAAAATCAAAACCAGCAGTACAAGAAAGGAACGGGAAGGAAAAGGAAGGAGGAGACCTCATCTGCCTCGTTCATGACTGCCACAGCTACAAAATATTCCTTTCCTCCTCCCTACACTCCTCCTGAAGGCTCTGGAGGCTGGAATTAAGATGGACACAGCATTCCTCCACCACTGACCAAGGGAAAACTCTGACCTTTTCAGATATACAGTGCAGTCCATATTCCCCAGCATCCCGTTTCGTTTTGCATCTGATCCAGTATGCTCAGTTCCAGCTGTTTTCCCTCAAGTATCAAACATTACAGAGACAAAAAAATATTCCCCTTTCTCCAGCAGCAGTGACACAACAAGCTGAAACAATCCATTCCTTGTGAACAAGAAGACAACTTCGATTTTCGAGCCAGATGCAACGTTCAATATGCTACTTCCTCTGTTTTAATCAGTTCAGAATGTGGAAGGCAGCAGGGGGAAGGAAAGGGGACAGGAGCCTGGCAGTGTTCTCTGGCTCAGCTGGGACACCCCTGGCACCATGTGCTGCTGCACATTCCTGTGCAAGGGGCAGACTCCAGCTGGAGCACAGTATGGATCGTATACCTTACTTTGTTTTTACCTGGAGTCCCAGCCAATTCTCTACATTCCTAACAGTCAGCTCTAAAAACCCTCATGCAGCTTCCTGCCGGCGCAGCAATCTGGGATTCCACAGCATACTCATCCTTTTTTTAGTCCTTCTCCTTAATTAAACTTTTAAAAAACGCTGTCTGCTTATCCAGAGGCAGAATAAAAGTCAGGCCAAATATAAAAAAAGCTTTGTACTTTCCTAATACACTTGAGTATCAGGATGTGGTAACAACAGTAGATGCCATGGGGCAGGACACCAATTAGCAGTTGCACGGGTACACTTTCAAAGGCATAAACAGTGCTTGAAGGACTCAGAGCAGCTCTGAAAATATACCTCAGGGGCACTCACCTCACAACGCCAGCAGAACCACACCAGAATAAACTTAAACTGCTTTCTGCAAGGGCACGGTCAATTACCAATTTCCCACAAACTGCATGAAACTCCAAAAAAAGAAGGAACACCAACTGGACCGCATATGGCAGCAGGAATTGCCATTCTGCCATCTGAGAGCCGCAGGAGTGCATTTATTATGGGTACAGGCTGGCTAGGTAATTAATAATCTCCCTTCAGGAAAAATAGGGCTGTAAAGAGGAGTACCAGATTTGTTTATATCAAGATAAATTAAGCAGCAAGATGAGCATTAATTTGGAGATTAGGGCTGGGCCAACCTTGTGACATGCCAAACAACAAGATAGACATATTTAGATAAGATGATGAATGGATTATTGACTGTAATCAAGACTTTCAGTCAAAACTTCTTAGGTCATTAAGGGCATCTTGGCAAACAACCATCATGCATACTCTGCACTCAAGATATGTATATTTTATATACAATTACTCTAAGTCATTGCTTTCCTTCATCACTTTTCATCCACCCTTGGTTTGCAAGACTACTGTTTGTAAAACTGTGAGCTCTATAAGACTTAGAGAATGGCCTGTACTGGTCATGCTGACCAGGATTTCATCAAATAAACCTCTAGCCTTACTTTTGCACCACTGGTATCTGATAAAGAACTGACCCCCCAGGGTTACACAGACCCAAAGATGACTTGAACAAAAGTATTTAAAAGGTCTGATATTTGCATTCATGACTACCACAATGAAAGCAAGTACTAGAGTAGCCTCAGCACAAGGTACTGACATCAGACCCGAGTGGGTGGTACAGAGGGTCTCCACCAAACTACAAAATATATGAAACCCTATTGTAACTAAGTGCCAGCTGGTTTTCACTGCTGCTTCAGGACTCTTGGCACTCTTTGAGCTGGGGCCCTCCGCGGGCAGCGACAGAGCCTTCCTAGCGCTCATGTTCAGCCAAGACAGGCAAGAACAGCTCGTGCCTAATAACAGGAGCCATTGGGTAATGGATCAACTAAAACCAAGTCAGTTCCTCTCCAGCAGCCTATTTCCTATCATATTGGGCAGCATGTGACATGGAAAATCTTCTGCAAAGGAAAAGGATGGCTAATAAGTTTATGCAAAAAGGCCTGAAAATGTCTGTGACTACGCCAGTAGTGCCTCTCAGGAAACTTTCTTGTCAAATAATGCTGATTCCTTGAAAATGAAACTGTTTTGAAAAAGAGTTACTTCTGTTTTACTTCCTGTTTTTGGAACAATTTTTTTTTTAAAAAAGGCCATGAAATTATCAAAAGTTTCCATTTTGGCTCATGGGAAAGCTTAATTTTCCAGCTCAAGCAACGCTTTCTTTTACAGCTTATATTAAACATAAACCAGAAATGTAAAGCATTCAGGCTGTAAGTGACATATTTGTAAATCACTGAACTTTGATGCTTTGACTTTCCCGACCCACTCTACCCTCCTCGCTTCCACAGTGATAGAATTGCTTTTTTTGGTGGCTGTCCCTGACTTCAGATGGGAAAATCACCCCGAGCTGCCCCATGTGTGATGGGCCAGGCAAATGGCTTCCTGGACAGCTCTAGCAGCCAGGCCTTGGCACGGGGCTTGGACACAGCTGGCTGCCATCCCCCCTCTCCCCCTCTCCCCCCTACAAGCATTTCAGCGTGCTGCAGCACTGTGAGAGGGGAGAGACGGTCTCTTAAAGAGGGAATGATGCATCTGCAAGAGGCTAGGCTGATTGGAGGCCACGATGCACCCCTCTCTGCCAACATCTTCCCACCCCCAACTCCTGGTTGCCCCAACTCCTGGTTGCCCCATTAGGTCAAGCCTCAACCCTGGTAAAACAGCCGGACCCCTTCCATCTCCCTGTGCCCCTGCACGCTGGAGCAGGCCCCTCCCCATGCTCCAAGGGGAAAACAAACGGATTTGCAGTACTGTAAATAGGAACAACTTAACTTCCACCTCCTCCACTCCAAATTTTTCCATCCAAAAGCCCATATGGCTCAACTTTTAATTATTTTGGCTAATGCTGTATGTAGTAATACTGTGGTGAATGCTTAAGTGTTTCATTTCTGGTTTCCAGGGCAACATTACATCAGATTGCAGACAGCTGGCTCCACAGCCTTAAACCATAACAAATTGGCCACTCTGATGCGCAGAAATCGCGCTTGCTTTCACGAGCGTGCGCAGGGCTCAGCTGGGCTGCCGGCGAAGCCCGCGGGGCCCCCTTGGCGAGGCTGGCCGGGCGGAGTCGCCTTTCCCCACGTCGCTTGGAGCAAGTGCATCCCCAACACATCTGCAATGCTCTCACGGTGCGGAAACCTGCCAGCTTGGAGAGCTCGGCTGCACAAACGTGTGAAGGATTACAGGGAAACAGGGACTAAATTAACAGCATCTGGAAATACCAAGAACTGCATGCAGAGGACTGTAGCCACCACGTACCACATGGCTGGAAAACTACAGAGAGGCCAAAGCCCATCCCCACCACCCAGCTCTTCGCTGCTAACAAACGTGGCCACAAACCTATGGAGATGCTATCAAATCCAGGGCATATCAATTCCTTCTGCTGCCTCTAATATCTCTATTGCTTGGAACACTTCTCCTACTTGTGCGTCTCTAAAAGTCGTGCTTTGCATCACCTCATACGTAAGATCAAAGTAAAAAGCCTTATGTTCAGGAACAAATAGGAAATCAGGACGAGTACTTTGATATTCAAGGAGCTCTCTACAGTTCTGTTCCTGGCGCCCTCTTTGCTTTCTCTCCCACTTTTCTCAGGCAGGCTTTTTGCTGCTGCCTGCTCTGGAGGCAAGGCACACGCCTTGCTCTGCCGCTTTAACATCCAGCCCATTTCACACGCCATAGAAATAACAGCCCTAATCTGCCCCTTTTGAATTAGTGCTTCACACACATGCAAAGAAAACTAACATTTATTAGGGTACTTGGAATTAACTGGCAAAATGTAAACCAGAAGTAAGTAGCTAGCTTTCCACAGGACTGTTTGGAAATATTTCAAGGTTATAGCTGCAGCCCTTAAAAAAACACAAGATAAGCAAAGTCTGCTAGCCAGGTCTTAATAAAAACATTTAAGAAACACTAGGACAAGATCCAGTTAAAGCAATCATAACTGATTAATCCATTTCATCTCCATAAATAAAAACATACATGACTTTTACATGAGCTGCGTGAAGCCATTTAGAGAGATGTTAAAATTTTACAATTCAATGTATGCCCAGTAACAGGTCAGCCCCAAACTGAAATCTGTAGGAAATCTCCCAGTTAACAAACTAGGAATTCTCTTAATTTCTGATTAAGTCCAAGCTGCAATTATTTTTGGCTATCAGACAATTCTTGTTCAGGAAAGTGGGGCAAAAATACACATTCAGACTCATGGGTATATCACATCACATCCTCCAGCCTGGCTTGCTTGTGTCAGAACTACGAGCACTATACTAAATGCAAGGAGATTTTGCTCTTCCCTTTAGGAGACGTGGCTACACGTGTCCTTTTTTCCTTCTCTCTAACAGGCTTTACATCTGACAAAAATCCCACCCACTCTGATTTTTAAAAAAATTTTATTAAAGATGCCTGGATAAAGTCAGAGACAGGAAAACAGAACAGAAAAGAACTGAAATGCCCAAGGAAAGGAGGAGAACTGAGAAAAGTTATGCATGCTGTGCTATGCCTAAGAATAGCCACAAAAGCCTTTTCACTTTCTCCCTCTCTGAAACAGAAGGCACATCCTCTCCCCATCACGCTACGTGCTCAATCACTTACCAGCTTCGGCATTTATAGGCCTAAAGCTCAGTTTCAAGTAATTCCTCGAGTCCTGAACTGCTGTCAGCTTCGTAACCCTAAAATTTAGGAGCAGACCCTTCTTCTTAAGTATTGCATTCACTTCAAATCCTGCACACAAAATGCCTCTTCTCTGGAGTTACATTATCAGACACCAAACTGGCTCCGATTCCAGCACTGGATATGTAAAGAAGAAAAAACCGTGATGCTGGACTCAATTAGCTGTTTTCTGCTCACTGATTGATTCCCCCAGTTACTCGCTAGCTGCATAACTTGCAAGAAAGGCATAAGTCATCAGCTCTAAGCAAATCTTCTATTCACCACAAGGAAAAAAGGGAGTGTTGTACATGGCAAACAATCCCTGTTTTCACTGACGAAGGCTTGCTGACCTCTTGCTGGCCTCCAGTTCCTTAATTACTGTCTATGGAATTTCAGTGAAAGAAAAAAAAATACAGAGAATCTCTGCAAAGGCAGGACGAAGACTGACCCTCAAACACGACCACTAAAGTGGAGGCTGTGTCTATAGGAAATATAACTTAAGCCCTTTACCAGGCTCTTTTTATTCTCACTTTTTAATTCTTTTGACAAAAAGCCCCTCTGAGAATTTCCCTTCATAAAGGGCTAATTTGACAGAAAAATAAATCTTGCTTAAATGTTTTCTAAATTAGTGAACTTTTTTTTTTTTTTTTTTTTACTTTCCCCTTGGTTTCACTGCTATGAGAAATAACATCACTAAGAACTGGAAAGGCAGATGATGTTTAATTCAGACATCTCAGACTGGTCTAGAATTAGCCACATTGTGATTTTAGGAAACACTGTAGCATGACTTCCAGCTTCTCCTAGGCTGGGCTCAGATCTGCCTTCCTCAGAAACAGACTCTGAGATGGCTCAAGTAAATTGGTACTCCTCTTGCAATCATACCTAATCCCAAATTTTGGGACAAATCCAGAATTTGGACAATTCTTCTCAGAGCACAAGAAAACACGGACTAAACCCACTACTGATTAGGAGCACTACTATCCAGTGGTGGAAAGAATTAGCAAAGAGGCAACACAACAGCACCCTCTGTGAGTCAAGAAAAGATTCCCCTTACTCAGGACTGTACCATCAATGTCCAGTTAATCTGGATTTGTCACAGATCAATCACATAGTGAAATCCCATCGAGATTAAATATTACTTCCTTTGATGAGTGGCTGATATTAATGAGCTACTTAACCAAATATCCTCTTCCAATCTCTCCACCTTTGTACTACTCACCATCCACAGCTTTTCTACTCCTTAGCAGTCATGTAAACCAAATTTACTGATGTGTTGTATCTGAGCTCTCACCCTTGGATTATTCCAGTCCCAAAACTCTAATGTAAAACCCTACGGAAAATTCTGAGCTTCAGACAAAACCAGCTAATGTTCTCTAATTTCCAACAACATACCAGCCCACACCAAGTGAAACATGACAGCAACTTCCTTGAAACGTATCCTGAATTCCCTTAAAAGTTCACGCCCGTAAATGAAACCAATCTAAGCTTGGGACCTTGCAACTTGAGTTTTGAAGGTTTTGGGTTTCATTAAGAAAGTTTAACAGATTTCTAATACTTGCAGAGGGTGTTTATAGAAAACTTTGTGAAGCTTAGATGTGATAATCTACATCATATCCTGAGGTTACAAATAAAGGCCTCCAAAATTTTCAAGAAAATTAACAGAGGCCATAAATATTTTTGCCACTTCACATAATTAACTGCAAGTGTATGAATACCAATGATTGTGTAAGTTTCAAGCGGTAGTGTCAGGCCCTCCAGGTAAGCTGAAGGAAACAGCAATCCCATGTCTGGATTTGGTCTGTTACTACTTATAAGGAAATCAAAGGAGCATCCAACGGCTACTTTAGCAAAAGATTGATATTACACATTAGCTGGTGACTATCCTGCTTGCTGAAATTAGTGGGAAGCATTTGTTATAAGAAACAAGAGCACAAAAATTTAATTCTCCCAGGAGGTCTGTCTTGATACTAGAATAGCTGCTTAGGCAAATTCCTGGATGTTAACTACTTCCAGGTTTTATTTAAATAATTTTGAGGACCACGTTGCTGATGTTTGCATCTGCAAGCCAGACACATATCCTCATGGAAAATGTTTCTCTCACTGATTAGGGTAATTAATTTTAATGGCATTACAACTGTAAAAGCGTACCACTTGTCATAGGTATATGTGGCAGAATGAAGCTCTGCACTACATTATTCTGTATTTTTTATAACATAGCATTCCTTTCTAATTCTTCTGCAGACTCCTCTACACACGGGAAAGGGAGTCTCTAACAAGGCTCTCTCAACTGCATCTTGTGTTTTGGCAGAGCTAAGAGGACCCGGGGAAAATCTGTATTCTTTGCTGTAGGCTGTACTATTAATGAATGGAGTACACCAGTGGCACTGGAAACCAGCATCCTTGCATTGAAGAAAACCAAGGGTGGAACAGCAATACACAAAATACAGTGAAATTCATATCAGAGAAAAGAACAGTAGGAAAGCAAGTAACGAGAGCCCCTTAGTGAAGGATGTAGTAATTTAAATTACATTCTTACAGTATTTTCAAACACTCAAACTATTAATGTTACAATCATAAGTGCGTGGAAGGAAACAGCAATGGCAGGGAGAGGGAGGCAAGTGGTAACCGACAGGAGCACAATTAAAATTTTCTATTGTACCACAAATAAAGATTATTCAGCTTGGGTCTGCCAAATAGGGCAGTGAAACACATGGCTTTTGAGATTCCTAATTCTTGAACTGAGCAAGGCTTTGTTCCAATTTAATCGGCTTGGACTCAGAAAAGATGGGGGCAGGGAAACCACATTATGGATTACAGCATCTCCTGCTGGTTGATGCATGCAGGAAGAAGTCATAGGAAAAACCCATTACCACTGTTCCCCGCTCTCTAGGTAATAAGCAGAGAAATTAGGCAGCCGCCCAAGGGCAAAAAGGTATAAAAAGGCCAAGTAACATGTTAGAAGGATTATTAAATTAATTTGCCTTCCCCCTCGCACCCTCCCAATTCATGACCAAACGTTTTGTGGGCTTGTCTGAATGCAGTCAAAACTGAATGTGGTAATGAACACACTTAATTACAGTCACTGCCCGCACGTTACTGTATGCCCTCTGCTCTGAGTCATGATAGCAGGAAGATTTTTCTCAAAGACCTCACGACAGATTAATTACATCCAGTCTTCACATCCGCAGCAGCAAATCCTCCTGGCAGTGAGCAGGGGGTTTACTCGGTCTACATTTTTGCTGACTGCTCAGTACAATCCTGTGGGGACAATACGTAGTTCCACTAGGGACACATACCTAGCCAAGGTGAATCTGATGACAACATAGGCTGATCATGCATGGTAAGCAACACTTCAAGAAGTGATACAGCTTTATGCCTAAATAAACATGTTTCTCCTGCAAATTCTTAAGCATTCTGGAAAAACTCAGACCAAGTGGGTAAAAACCCCCTTATAGTGTTCTACAAAACCAAACAGAAACACATCAACGGTCTCTTGCTCAGCTACCCTCACTTCACAGCACTGACCTCACTTAAACCTTTGTGTTGCGTCCTGGGAACTGTAACAACAATTTCTGTTTCTCTCATGAAGGTTTTTGTGTTACTATACCCTTGGGAAACCTTGCTCTTCTGCATGCGTGGTGGTGGGGAAAGATCTTAACAAAACATGCTGTAGTTCTTTCGCTACTAGCTTTCACCGAGAGGTGCTGGACACCATCCTTAGATCAGCATGAGGGCAGCCAGCATCCCCCAGGACAGGTCCCTGTGGAAGGCACGTAGAATGGGAATTTAGCAGCATCATTTTGAAGCCATGTCTTTCTACTGGCTCTTTCTTTATCACACCTGTTACAAAGCACGGAGCTATAAGAGCTTGGATAGTAACAATAAATACATCATCCAATACAATGAGGCACATCAGTGCCTTTCAGGAAATCTTAACAGAAATTAGGTCACTAGATTTTCTGGATCAAAGATGAAAGCTCTACATTCATTCATAGCCATGCTCAGCATCACCTCCCCTCCACTACTTCAAAGACCATGCAGGGTCTGGAGAAGGTAACAGAGCCCCCAATAAGCGAAACAGAAACATCCTCTTTCACCCTTTAGTTTTCCTATAAAAAAATCCCAAAACCTTACAGAAACTGTTAAGTTCTGTGTTAACAGCGAAAATGAGGCTAACATAGGACACAGCTTTCAAAAAAGTATCCATTTTGCTTCAGTTGAAACACCAATGTTTAAATTTTAAAAATCTCTCATCATACTGTAGTCTCTATTGATATCCACTGCTGGTTTCCAATATGCATGGACTATGAGCTTAGTCAAACTGACTACACCAAAATAAGGGCTTTTTCCTGTTTACTGTAAACGTCCCATAATACGAGTAATAATAAGGTTAACAAATGGTTAAAGATTTTAAGAATACATCAGTAATACGAATAAAAACAAATTTTAAATTTGCTGTGCTTAGAAAGCATCCACAATCTGAATCACTGAAATACAGTATAATCCTGAATAAGGTAGATTTGCTGTATTTACACCCTAATTTACCCTTGAGGCAATTGGTGCTACGACAGTCACACTTTCATTATTTTTTCTTCCTACTCTTTACACTTACCAAATAACACAGTAACGACTGCTGTGAATCAGAGATAATTCTACCAGACTTTGTCTTTTGTCAGAATCAGCTTTGTGCCATAGGTAATACAATTCAACAGCTGCAGCATATCTCAGATTGAAACAAATGCAACCCAAAGTCCATTCTCATCTGTTAATCTGCCTCTGACAATGGCGATAGACACAAACCCACTACTGCATACACCTTCAAGTTTTGGCCCCATTTAATGACTTGGAGAATGAAAATGTCCTCAGAAAATAATATGAAGAACAGGAGCAAAAAAGATCTCACTCCAGCCAGAGCTATTGCTATGTGGACTCAATTAGCTGCCATTCATTATTAACAGAAGATGGAAAAGGGCAGGAATGCAAAGGGGAGTTTTCCCCAGCACCGGCCCCATGGCAGATGCAGATGTGCATGACACACCTCGAGGTCTGCACAGCTGCTGCCACTCTGTTTTGAAAACAAACAGGGTGTCAGTTTCCTACCAGTATCAGTGCCACGCTGACAGTCCTGGGAAAAGAAGTGTCAGGAGGGTAGGGAGGTGAAACAGCACTGCAGGCTTCCCGCCACCCACCTGCGGGCTACTCTGTTGGAGGGAGATGCTCTTTCTGTATTCCCTGTTCATAACTTTCATGGCCTCTCTCCTGAGGCTGCCAAGGCCATGCATGGCAGGTGGGGAGGTCTTAGCACAGCTCACTGTGGCACCCTTCAATGTAGGCCAGCTACAGCACCTGGAAGCTCACACTAATGAGTTCTGGATGGCTGACCATTATCTGTTGATCAAAAGCGGCACACAGAAGCTTCATGAGACCAACAGAACAGTTCTGTTCAGGGATAATTACAACTTCATTTAACTTGCATCTACAGAAACTGTCAGTGAAGTTAATTAGTGGTTTGTTTCAGTGGCAGCACATGTATGATACTTCTGTCACAACCTCCCCCTCCTGCTTCTCTCCTTTTGCTGACTCTTGCATTAAACACAGCAATGGTACCAATTAGCAGTCTTTCAGCAGAGGGCACAGGAAATTATTTATACTGGTATCTTCTAATGTTGGGTCCTCCAAGCTGGGCTGTAGCTGTACCAGTGGGGCTCTGGGGATGAAGCAGCTCTGTTTGGGATGAAGCAGCCCTGTTTCAGATGAACTGAGAATTTCAGCCCCCAAAGGCTATCAAACGAGCTTCTATCCTTAAGGAGCATAAAAGGCACCTCAGTGTAAAGAAAGAATGTGATACAATTTTGAAGGCCCCTCTTTCCCTGGACTTTCCGACTCCTGAGGACAAACAGGCCCTTATCTAAAATCCAGAAAGGGATCCATTTGTAATCTGCACCTGCTTTACATCCCAACACTTGGGAGAAGGCAATGAAAGCTTGTCTAGTGTTACTGTGAGCAGCCTTCTTTCCAGAGATGAAACAGCAATATTCATAAATGAATTTGTAAAAAAAATTATGAGGCATTTTAGACTTCTGATACATCTGCCTAAAAAGATAAAACAGTTTCAACAGCATTCCCACATGAGCAAATAAATAGCATGCACACTTTGTTGTTAAACAAAGGGATCTTGGTAGTGAGACTAAAAGCTATGAGCTGCTGAACCGAGTCACCTGCTGACTTGGTTAGGGCTTTGTTTGTTTGTTTCTTAAGAACAAACAAACAGGACAAACAATTAATAGCACAGCAATGACACTGGGCTGCCTCCCCTACAATGCTGTGATGACAACCCTTCAAAACTTCGTGGTTCATCTTTAGAGTTTAGTTTTGTAAGGGTAGGAAAGGCAAGTTTCCATTTCCTGGTACGGTAGTTTAAAAAAGCAGAAGCTGGGAAAAAGAATCCTTGAATCAATTTTTTAAACATGCTAAGGATCAACCCCAGTGATGTTAGTCATCAACACATGTTATACAAGTTTTTTTCTAAAAAAGTGGTCTTTCTTTTTTTCCTAAAAAGGAAAACAACTAAAGATATTTTCCCTTTAGATATTATTTTGTAGGTAGCTGTTCTTATGCTATGGGCATAGCTGACTTGAAAGCAGTGGAGTACTTAAACCCTTAAAACACTCCAGACATTTGCCTTCATTTTTAGGTTCTCTGATTGCTTAAATTCTACTTTTTTTTCCCCTCTTCCTGAAAGGTAGTCATTGGTCAAAGCTAGGCTAAGATTCTCCACAAAAACCTAGTGACCCATCTTCTTAAGTCCTCCTAACTACCAGCACAGCTCTCTGTCTGCAAAGATGAAATGAAAAAAAAACAACCACAAAACCAAACCATCTTACCAGTGCCTTGATGTCAATCTTAAATCCCCAAGGTTACCAAACAAATGTACAGCAAGTAAACTAAAAATTATTCTTTTATTAAATTCCCCCAATCTACAGTTGTAGTGCAATTTAGTTTTATAATTTTTGTGTACGAGATGTTTACAAAATTATCAAGTACAATCACAAGATTCCAATAAAAACTGCCTAGTAACAATTTGGCTGTAAGACTGACACAGAAAAAAATTAGAAAAAATGCCAACAGAACTAGAGGAGCCATTGCCCAATGAGTTTAATTCAAACCAGAAACTTCAATTTCCGTGA
This sequence comes from Tapera naevia, assembly GCA_033556795.1. Taxonomy (NCBI): domain Eukaryota; kingdom Metazoa; phylum Chordata; class Aves; order Cuculiformes; family Neomorphidae; genus Tapera; species Tapera naevia. Next base: position 2,179,569 of record JAUMJJ010000054.1, on the reverse strand, counting down.
CTCATACTTTCAATTAAACTACAGCCTTCTAATCTCAGAAAGTATCCAAGAGAATACTTTTTATATATGGAAAAACAACTTTTCTTCATGGCCTCTAGAGAATGCATAGGGTAGTTTCAAGCTGAGATTCAAAATTCATAGAGTACAAATCACAAAAATGGCACCGAAAGTCAAACCACTTGGCAAAGAAAAGGCTTGAAAACAGGATAATTTTTGCACCTCTCAAAAGCTGGTCATTTTAGATCAACAGAGATGTCCTTTGACAAAATGGTCTGGCTGAACACACTCCCTATCTCTACAGGCATACCTGATACTTTGTATTGTTTGTTTTACCCTCTTGCATGTCAACTATAGACAATTTTACCTCAGTTAACCCCAATTTCTTTCCTGTCCACAAAAAAAGAAGCCAAGCTGACCTTCGTTCTAACACAAAGTTTCATTTCTTCAGAAAATCTGCTTTTCCCCTGAAGGCACTCAGTTCCACAGTTTCTGTTAAATATAGCCAGGATAAAAATTAGCAGCAAGGGTAAAAATCTTGAGTGGTATCTACAAGAACAGAATAGAGATCCCCCATTAAAGTTAACAGAAAGATGGTTCAAATCCTACTACAATAGCACAGAGAGGCAACAGAGCTCTTGATGTGCAAAGATGGCTTAGGAAAATAATTTAGGAAAAAAGCGCCAAATCATTCCATTAGGGAGCAAATACTGAGTCATGTTTAGGCCTCACAGGGATACAAAGCTTTCAGAAACTTCAATACAAGCACAAACCACTATCAGAAGATTTAAGAGAGGAATTCAGTATCCTTCTGAGATTCGACCACGGTAAATGAGAGTTTTGAAGCTTTTATGCTATAGGTACCTTATCCAAAGACCTTAAGAGGGGAAAGTTCAAGCTATAAATGCTAAAATATCAAGACATCTTCCAGCCAGGTAAACGATCAGCAAAGAAGAGTCAGAATAATTTCTTCTGTATTCTTCACACATTTCTGATATATCAGAACAGAGTATAAGGCAACATCAGTCCCTCTCTGCTCCCATCTAACTGAAGATGGGCATTATTTTTTTGAATACAAACAAGAAAATCTTTCTTCACCACAAAATATTTTAAACATCTCATAAAATGACATAGCATTCCCCTTTTCATTTAGGGTGGAGAAGCTGTCTGCTGCAGTAAGCAGGAAATTCCATTGACAATAAAACAAATAAATCAATCAATAGTCTCAAAAGCCTATGATTCAATTATACGGGTTACAAAGAGCTTGAATTTGACAGCTGAATGTGTTCTCTAAGATTTATCTGCGAACTTTCAATTAGAGAAATGAAGTGGAATAAAATACTCAGTGAAAATGAAGATATTTGGAAGGAAAAATTAATGAATTCAGTATGGCATGACACAAAGACTGCCTGGTGCCCATAATTACAACAGAAACTATACAGCTCAGAAGTAAAAATGAGAGACGAAAGTTGCCTTACTGCTTATGCGTCTGGCAAAAGCTGCAAACTCTGTCGGCTGAGAGTTAGCAAAGACAGAGACAGAACTGTTGGAATGCAGCAGCCAGCTAGGACTTAGCCAGACCCTCAGCTAGGATGCATCAACGAGGGCTAGGAAGGCCTGAGAAACTCTGCTGATTCACAGTAACTAAGAAGTAAAGTGAAATAGTTCCCTCCAAACAACCTAAAAAACCTGTTCTGTGCACTTCAGAACAAAGATATTTTTGCCTGGTATCACTCGTGCTTCAAAATCTCAGTGGCAAAGGGTCAGATTAAAAAAAAAAGAATGAAAGAGATATTATTATATGGTAAGACTGTTAAAATCTACAAAGATTGAATCACTGAAGATTTAAAATACATGTAAAAGATTTTCTGCAGCCTGAACATAGCCTCACATGATCAAATGATACATTTGCTATTAAGGAAATCACCAGGTAAATCAGTATATTTCTGTACTGCAATAAAAGAATTTAAATATTGAATGATACTGGTGAGCTATGTCAGAATGAAGAGTACTTACATTACAGTTGGAAGACCCATCAAACGCTGAGTAAGAACTATCAGGCCACTCTGTTGCATCTACAGTGCTCGATTGCCTGTGCTGGGCTTCATACTCTTTCAGCTAAATTTGAAAAGACAGAGAGAACATTTTTCAGTGAGAAGCTATCAATCCTCATTAAAATAGCAAGAGTTAACGACCTTGCAGATTCCCTCTCCCCCATATCATTGTGAAACTAAAATCAGAACATTTGCAGTGTATGTCTCACTTGCTCAAAATCGGTTAATTTGCTTTAGAAGTTTTAATGATTAGGGTTTTTTTTTAAAGGAAGTGACCTGCAAACGTGGAATTCTTATTGTCATCAGTAAAATATAACATACATATCCCCATCTCAGAGGCAGTTTCCACTGGGCAGACTAAATCACAATAGCCTGCCAACTGCCTTCATAAATGATTCACAGTGAAGACCAGGAACGATCTCTCATAATTTTAAACCCAAAGACCATCCTTCTCATTTTCCAATAAAAAGCTTAAAATGTAAAACCAATCCTACTGGAGTAAAACCGTTGAGAGGATCATCAAGAACTTATGATATTAAAAAAAAAAAAAATTGCTGCAAGTAGTTCAAGACCACTAGAGGGAAACAGTACAAGTACATATATTAGCCATACAGATTAGGTACAACCCTCACCCCACAAAATTTTTAAACAGAGAAGTAAAAGAATTCCAGATATTGCCACAGTATTTTGCAGAAGGCTACAAAACCAGAAGTGGTGTGGGAACTTCAACACTGTCCTTTCTGCTCCAGAGAAATTAACATCTCAGCCCTAATTTTGCACAAATACAATTCCTTACAGTTATTTTTCTTGTGTTTTATTAACATTTAGATTTTGTAAAAGAGCAATTAAGACAGCCGCTGTACTTATCAAAAAGATACATGTGTTGATTTAATGTCAAAGGCCAAGAAGGTTGAATATGTTTTCCTGAAGGCTATTAAAACAGAACACCACCCTTTCTGCTAAGAAAAAAGGAGAAAATTCAGCTCAAATGTTAGTATTTTTAAAAAATTTAAATACTTTAAATGGAAGCCATCAATTAAACTGCCTTTCAGCCATTACCAGCAGGAAAATTATAAGAAACACCTGTGTTCTGAATCAGATTAGACAAGTCCAGAAAAATCTGAAGCATTCCTTCTAGTACTGAACGAATCCTATGAACAAGCATGATAAATAAGGGATAGTATAGGTGGGGTTCATTCTCCTTGCCTGCAATGAAAATGTCTATACTTGAGTTTTTCCTCTGACTGGCACACGTATTGCCAATGGCAAGTGGCAAATGCTTTTAGGACATACATCAGACATCTGGTTTTGAGTGAGCTAAGTTTCATTTTTTCTCATAAACAAAGGAACTGCTATCTAATTTAAACTACCTGGTGAGATGAGACAAACAGACAAGCTTTCCACCTTTCTCAAATGTTCTCTGAGCAAATGAAAACTCCAAATTCGTATATCCTACATCCTAAAACACATTTCTCCAGGAAAATGAAGCATGTACATATCATACCCTAGCAAGCGCTTCTTCAATGGTGATCATCTTCTCTTTGACCATCATCATGAGTTGGATCCGTTCCTCATCACTCATCGTGATCTCACTGGCCACGTACCCTACATCCTCTCCTGCAGGAAAAAGCACAGAGACAACAAGCACGTGTGAGAGGTCATGCACTGAAACTGGATTTTATCCAGTACTCTGAAATCTGGTCACCATGTGGATCTGGCTGGTCAGAAACAGACCTTTACCAAATCAGTCTCATAGGATGATTTCAAAGGACTGAACGATTTGGAAGTAACTGAGTAAGAAAAAGTAGTAAATTAAGCCTAGAAAACTCTGACACTGAAAGCAGGAGAGCGTGACAAGCAGAAATAAAATGTAATTGTCATCATGCAGTTATTAACCCTGAAAGACAAGAGGCAAAGAAAAAGTGCTAATGCCAGACAAGTTCTGCACTCAGCCCTGAGGAATACTGTAGTAGTTGCCAGAGCACAGGGGAAGCCCTTCCAGGAAGGGCGTGCTGGGCCCTCGCAGCTCTCCACCGCAGGCCTCTCGATCTCCACAGGCTGTCCAACTGGCCACGGAGCTCACACATGGTGCTGGAGGTTTAGGGGCTGTCAGCTCTAGGACTTCTCTTTTTGGTACAAGCCAGGTGTGTCAGCACAGAGAGTTAGAGCTTGCCTTGTGAGCCAGCAAGGATCCACGCTTAATTGAAAGCATAAACGTGTCCCTTTTGGATCTTATAATTGGGCTCCTGTCATCTGTCACAATCCAGACATAGTGACATGGGGAAGCATCTGTTTGCAACAGGAGGATCTAACAGAAACACGTGGGGAAACAAAGATTTTCTGAGTGATGAGAAATACTTAAAGCAATGCACAGCTGAATCTTTTGGAGAACTAGAGAAAGACACCTGAGAGTTTAAGTGGATTTGATCCTACATTTGCACTAGTCACCAGATGCACTTTTACTACTCCTTTTTGTGCTGTCTTCTCCCACAGTGAGAAGCTGGATTCAAGCCTAAAGAAAATGGGTCAAAGTGACCAAATGCCAAAAAATGGAGAAACATCTTTCTAATTAAACCAGGTCAGGATCATAAAAAAGTGCATCTTGTTAATTTAGAGACAGTAATTATAAATAGACATTAACTACATCACTTTGTGCATGTGTGTTTATTGACAGTCAGGACCAAAGGCATTCCAGTCTCATCTCTGAGCTCTATCACAATGAACCAAACCTGCAACACCTCCAGATTTACAGACCCCAGACTGCCACACGGCTGCAAATGAATTTTACTCTTTTGTGATGCTGGCTCCCTTTTTATATGGGTAGGTCGTGTGTTCTTAAAAAAAAGATTTACCTTTTGAAGTCTGCCTCATTAGTCCTTTCTGGTTCTTTCGGAAATTCTGCCAAAAAAACTTATTTTTCTTTTTCCAGTCTGCTTTCCCTAAAAGGAAAGTGAGGAGGGAGGATGAGGGGAAAGGGAAAAAGAATTTCAGAAAGAAACATTAGTTAGTAAATGCGAAAGAGGCCTTCAAGCATTAAGTTATATTTTCCAAGTAAAAAACAAGAATCAAAAAAATCTCAAATTTTCTGGTTTTCTTGATTTATTCTGTACTACAACTACACTGATGTAGCTATTTCAGGGAAATGCACATTCTTTTATAACAGTCAATGCTATAGAGTACTGAGATAAGTCAGTAACTTACATATTTTGAATTATAAACAGAAAATATTTTACATTCATTTTGATATCTGTTGAGTAGTTAATGTCAAGTCTGGATGTGTTTTTTGAAGCATTTTGTTGGTTTATTCTCTTTAACTGAACCACAATTATGCAGCATAAGCTATAACTCAGATAAGTCATTTTCTAATACGTGTGTGCATATCTACACAGAAAAGAAAGACTCTACACACATATAAACACACATGCACAAAACCACGTGCACATTCTGCTACTTGGCATAGAAATTAAGACCATCAGCTACATCTGACTCCTACTGTCAGCACGACTGGACTGTCCAAGTCTGGGTCCCCAAGTCCAGTAATATCAGATCTGTGTATGATTTGCTGATCCAGAAGTAAATAATTTGTTGTATAAAAGAATGGAATCTGGTTTGAGGTAGGGCATATAACTGTGTTCCATTGAATTAACCAGGGCACATGCTATAAAGTTTATGCCATCTGCAAAAGAACATGTGCCTCATCTGGCAGAAATGCTACTGATACAGAACTACTTCATCCCTCTGCTTTTGAAAAATCCAAATGAATACAGCTTACACCGTGCTACTGTGCTTCAGCAATATTTTGGATCTTGCCCTAGAAGCCCTAGAGCTGGGTTTACTGATGCTCTGAAGCACTGCTTAGGTTTAGACTGTGTGCAAAAGTCTCTAGTAAAAAATTAAAAAGAAACAAACAAAAAACACTTCCCAGTTTTTCTTTTCCTCGCCAGCAAGCAAAACAAAATTTGTCCCAAATCACATCAGCTCAGCTAATATCAAGACAGTAATATGAACTAATTATAGTAAGTTTTTTAAAACAAAAAGTGAAAGACAACACAAAAATATGTATTCAAGAATGCAAAATATTTCAGAAACAAAGGAAGAGACTCTGGCATGACATTCAACAAAAATAATAGAAATCTCAGTTATTTACTGGTGGAGGCAATTTTCAGAGTACAAACAGATAGGCTAAGAGTGATCTAACATGCAGACATTTGAAATTCAATATAACAAATCCAAGGACACATTTATCACATGACATTGCCAGCTGGGCATTCTCAGTGATCACTGAGACCTCCAGTATCTAACTTTTGAAGCTGCTGACTGGCCTCCCCAATCCCCACACAAACGCTGCTGACTGCTGCCAGCACTGCATTACTCAGCCCTTCATATCCCAGCACAACCAAAACTCAAAACCTGTTTAAGAATTCCATAGAAGTATTAACAAAAATGAAATATACTGACCTACAGAGCCTTCTTCTGAACTTGATTTATGAATGGAGAGCCTAGGACAAAAAAGAGAAATGGACTTATTGATGTAAGCTTCTCACATTTCATGGGAGCTGTCTGATTACAGTAAACTATAGTTTCCAAACAATACATCATAGGCTGTTTTCTCTTCCCTTTTCTTCCCAACACAGCAAGTTGGAAAGAGAAACTGAACGCGCTGGTCTGACCACAGTAACTGAGTTCCCTTCTTAAACACGAATTTTGTGACCAGCATAGAAAAACACATACTGATGGAAAGCTGTGGTTAAGGTAAAGGAGTTTAGGGATCCCTCAGAAAAACGCTTTTTCACATACTTCCCCTCTTTCTATTTGTAAAACAGTATTTTGGCTGCCTCCATAACTGTAGCACTGGGATGCTGTATTTGTTTAGCTGTATAACAGTTTACAAACTGTTGGGGTTTTATCTGAAAATGCTTTTTAAATATGCACTCATGAAAATTTCACCAGCCACCGTGTGGAAGAGAGGAGCAGAGAATTTTTAAAGACAAGGCGAAGAAAGCTTGTCCAGACCCTGTGAAGTGCAACCATGGATGACTGGAGACTACAGCTTCTTTCTCCCAAGTTCCTTCTGTGTGCTTTCCCACCAGTGTACACTCCCTTCCTCAAAAGTGAGCTGGAAAGACTTATTGTAACAGAACACGGACTTTACAAACAACCCACTAAAATATAACTAAATCTTTTCTTCTCAGTCTTTATGCTCATTGAACTAGTTTTCCATAATGGATTCCAACTCAATGCCAACAGTTCATTGTAGGATGTCTGATGAGACATCTCCCCCCTCCATTGCCTTTTTTTTTCTCTCTGTGTAAATGGAGCTAATAGAAATTACCAAACCTTGTGCAACTCTTTGAAGCTTTCCTATGGGAATCACTATTTAACCAAGCTGCGCCAAGCCAGTGAAATGATTTCTGCCTGCTTCAATGGCTTTGCTGGAGGCTCCAAGTGCAAAGCAGTGCTGCAGTGCCTTTGCTGAGAGCTCAGTCTCGTGACATGACAATGCCTCATTGTGTGGTGGCTGTACTGCAGCCATGCAGAGTGGAAACATGCGTTCCCCAGAAAACCAAGATGACTTTGAGCCAAATCATTCTTTGAATGAGGCTATATAATAATACGTGCATGCCACACTCTAGTTGCTGTCCACGCTGTTTGCACAGGCTTCTTGCATCTTCTTAGAACTCCAGAAGAGGGCAATGAAGAGTTTTTGATCAATTCAGTAAAACACTTGAAGGAAAATTTTAGTTCAAGCCAGTTCAGAGTTTAGAAGATGTAAGCAACTACTGGCCGACGTTTTGTAAGCATGGAAAACATGCTCATCAATTTGCAAAGGCATCATTAAAGGGGAAATGAGATAGTATGAAGTTTCAGTTTGATTTAGTAGTTCATCTATATACAGAGGGTTTGGCACAGCAAAATTCTGAAATGTAACCTCCTTCAAATTCAGATTGATTAGAAATTTAATCCAGTACGAACTGCAAACCAATTGTAGCAATCAAATTTCAGATTTGTAGCACATCAGGGAGAGGGAGAAAGTTACTGCTCTCCTTGCTGATAAAGTTCAACCATGAAAGGGAAAAGCTAATAATATAAGTGATACACCAGCAAATGCTTGTTTTTTTTAGAAGCCTGAATACCAAATGAAGGAGAAAAATACAAACATATACCTTCTGGGTAAAAACTCCACAAAAGCTATGTCAAAATGTAAAGATTTCATCCAGACACTTAAAAGCTCTCAGTAAGAATTTTCTAAATAAAGGTAAATTAGATAAAAAATATGTGGACCTGTATATGGATATAGCAAATCAAAAAGAAAGCCAAGTTCTGTTGCAGCTGACAGAATTAATCCACAACACGACTCTCACCCAAGCAGAGACCTCATCCAAGAAACAGTTACTCTATTTGCCTTAAATGACTGTAGTATCCATGAAATGCACCAAATCACCATCCTTAGAAAATGAAATCCGTTAACAGTCAGAACTTTGCCTCACTAGTGAAAACCTCAAAGTGGACAGGCAGTATCTTGCACTTTCCAGCCTCCAAATCCATTTTAATCCTTTCCTTCTCTTGCACAGTTGCCAGCAACGATGCAAGTAAGTAGCAGGTGTAGTGGTAATGTTTGTGATGTGGACATCTGTTCACTGGGATTTAGTCTGAGGCCACCAACTCATGGCACACTGGTCTCCAAAGAAAGGGAAGAGCAGTAGCAGCAAACTTCTGATGTGCCTAAGCAAGAGAGGGTGAGAAGAGTAGAATCCACAGCACTCAGACCACCTTCTCATTTATAACTGATTAAGAACTGTGCTGAGTTTCATCAGAGGATGTAAATTCTAATTATCACTTCATGCATTCCACAAAGAGGAAATCTTCCATGCCTGGACTGACCTTGAAAATGCCAACAGCTGGTCTGAAGAGAGGGAAATGCAGACAAAACCTACCACATAGAGCCTGATAAGGCATTTGCATTTTAGTTCCACCAGACAACTCTGATGCTAAAAAATCCTCAGTGAAATCAATCAAGCGTTTTACTTCCTAGATGTCTAGTGAAAAGATTCCAGACAGCCTCGGAGTCACTGTGTGTTTGATTTCCCAATTACACTCCCTTACTCTGTTAAATCTGCAGCTCCTCTGTGAACGTGCACCGAAAGTGATTTGTGTTCTTCCATTCATAGACTGCTAACTTGTACTGAAAGTTAATGATGCAGCGACACTTGGCAGAAGTTTCAGCACTGTGCATCTGAAAGGGAGCCAAATGTCATTACTTCACAGTAGAGGCCTTCATCTTTGTTGTGGTCTGATGTACAACTTCATTAGCAAGCTTTCACATGAAATGTACTCTGTCATAGCACATAGCAGGAGAAATGTATGGGTATATGTTCAGACAAGAAGGAAGAAAAAAAGATGCATGGCCAGAGGGAAGGAGTACTTTCTTATCAACCCATAATCTCTGGAAGTGAGCTGCAGAAGGGGTCAAACCCTTAATGCATTGATCTCAAATTCAAAACCATCTCTAGGCTGTACTTCAGGCCTCTTGGAGCCAAACTGCTGAAAGAAACAAATGAGAGGCAAAAAAAAAGCAGCACAACAAATAATAAAAATGGAGCTACTTTTGGGAGTAACCACATATTGCTGCCTTAGAGAGATGATGTGTTTCAGCAGAGTTTAGTAAATTACATCAGACCACTCCGTGATCAGTGACACAAAACTTAATAGCAACAGTCAGAGTGGAAAAACTGGACCAGGAAATCGCTGATTAGAAAGACTTAACAGAACTGACTTTAAATTCGATGCTAAAATGTGCAAGTACACAAACAGGACTGCCACAAAAGTCAGTCTTTCAAATGACAGAGTACCTGGGGATATCATCTGAAAAAGAATAGCTGACAAAAACCCAACATGTTAATCCTAAAAGGCATAAGGATGGGCAATTCCAATGGCAGTACAAAGAATGAATATATATGGGAATAGCTGCACAACTGTCATTACTCATGCTCAAGAGAGAGGAATTCAAACCAGAAGCATTAAAGACAAAAAGTTACAGTAGACAGGGAATCAGATAGCTTAAGAGAGAGAGAGCTAGAAAACTTTGCCTGTTCAGTCTGTTAAAACTGAAAGCTGCAAGAAGATTAATTTACTGCTTATTAATAACTCAGGCACACGAACAAGTACACATAAGCTAAAAAGATATTAGAGAGCAGAAGTTAACATTTCCTAACTATTTGGACAAACTTCAAACAGTAGGTAGAGGAAGGGAGCGTAGTTTTAAAAATTAACTACCGAACTGCTTTTACATGGGTGCTTGAAGTACAGAGACCAGGCCACACATCTTTGAGACAAAGATCTGGACATAAGGACTGCCTCTGGAGGGCACTTCTAGTTCTTCTTTTGCAGTCTGTGGTTTTTGCGTGAACAATGGCAAAGCCAAGCACCCAAAATGGTCTTTGAATCTATTTTTCCATACAAGCACTGCAGCGGAAGTGACCTTGCTATACCCAAGTCATCCCTCCCTTTTCTAAATTAACCCTTGAATCCCAGAAGTGGGCTCCAAAACTTGGAGTGCAAGGAAGAATCAATGCACATGTCTGTGTCACAAGCCAGTTGAGATTGTATCCAATTAGTAAGATGGGTTTTAATTAGGCTGTATCAAGCTAGTAGGCTACAGCTTTCCCTCTTAACTCTGGACTGTTTCTGATCTCAGACAGAGAAACACTGGGGCTTAGCTTGCCTACAGAGCAGTTGATTTTACAAGAGGTACACACATACCCCAAGCTATGACTGTGCTAGTACACCACAGAGCCAGGAAAGGAAATAAATTACACCACCATGTGCTGATTTCATGAATGAGACTGTTGATTTTTGAAAGCTCATCATTCTCAAAACAGAACAAACATGGGAACTGAGAATGCCAGGATTTCTGATGGGTTTTTGTTTCAACACCGAATATTTTAAATGCAGATGTGCTTTAACCCATGGCTGCATCTCATTTACAGACCATAAAATCCACAGGTGTATAGCACCATCTGATAATGAAACCACTACTGTTACCATCTTCAATAAACCGATAGCAGTCCTCTTATTCCCTCCCAATGACTGTTTATAGCCCATTGAGGAAAATGCTTTAGATGGGATTTTCAGTCTACAAATATTATGCACATTCACAGTGGTGAACAAACCAACGTAAAAGCACATGCTGGCCCTGCTGCAAAGCCATTTGGTTATCCACCTACATTAGAAATTGCTCAGTCACATAATTAGTATGAAAAAACTGACAGGCTTGTAACTGCTCCTGACTGAATACAAGATAATTTATCTAACTGGAGCTGGCACAGGGAAGAAAATGGGTCTTTGGTATTTTTATCAAATTTGCATGAACCTGAAGAGAAAGCAGGCCCACGAGGTTCTGACCTTGCTGGCACCACTGTGAGAAAGGGATGGAAAGCAAAGACATTTCATTCAATTATCTTCTCATTAGGTTTCCATAGCAATGGCTCTTTAAGCAGGTCAAAACTTTCTCAGTGGAAACAAACACTGAGCTGCTTGTGGGCCTTGTGAGCATATATGTATTTTCTGCCACCACCAGCACAGAAGGCCCTACGCTGGTCTCACAGGTTTGCTCCAGTGACCAGCAGCAACCAGATGGGGCTACATCATGTATTTAATAACAGACTAGTGAGTGTTAGCCAGGAGGCAGATTATTGTCAGCTAAACCCTCATGAATAGCAAAGAGCAGGCCCAACGTACTGCATGCAATGCACCTCGCTCTGGGTGCATTGTCGACTAGCTGTGACAAGTCGGGCTTTCTTGTGAAAGACGCCCTTCATGCTTCCTCATACAAAATTACCAGGCTTGAAATCTTCTTCCAGCTGCTTCAAGCTGCACTGGTTCCCCTCCTCACGTGTCCCAGGCTGCGTTTGGCTGGCCTCTCACTCCCATTGTGCGGGTTATTGTGGGAGTTTCCTGCCCTACTTCTCTTGAGAAGGCTGCTTAAAGGCAGCATGAATAATTTGGCTTTGACTAAATCAGGCCTCAAACAAGTGAAAACAGGGCCGTACACATTCACTGATTCTTCTCTATTCCTGCAAGCACAGGGTAAGAAAAAAGTATCTTAAATGCAGACATCTCAAGTACAGCAAGCTCTTACTTCTTTTTCCTCTGATTTTTCATTTTTAAACTATGCAAAAGGAAGAATTTATTCTGTTAGTGCAGCCTTTAGCATCCTCGGTTTGGGGGATTTGTTTTCTGCTTTGTTCTTCTCAGTTTCTGCTCTCTCTCTGTCTAACGTCCTCCATCACATCCACACTCCTGTTTCTTTGCAGATGAGCTTACAAATACCTGTCAAAGTTAATTTGGGTACCTTGAGAAGCTGTCAGAATCAAACATGATGAAATTTAAGCCCCCCTCATCCACGACCTGGAGGGATGATTTAATAACACTTTGCACTCAAAGCTTGACCTGCAGTTTGGATGCTGCAGGGGAAGAGGATTAGGAAATCTAGTGTTAAAAACTACTGAAAAGGACCAGTAGATTAGTGTACCAAAGGGGGAAGAAGAATTGAGGCTTGCACGAACCCTTTTGCAAAATAAAACTCCTCTTTAAAGAGACTGCTGCCTTCAATGAAAATCACTGTGGAAGATGGGAACATTGAACTGCAGGCACACCCCCAGCCTTAGGCTAATTTGGAGTTCAAATTCATACCACAGGATGGTGACTGGCTTTACAATGGCACATCCATTGCAGAAAATCTTAAAAATAGACTCAGTCAACAGCTTCTCCCGCAGAGACAACCGCGTGCAGATAGCAGCCACTTGTGGCCTCACCGGCTGCCTGCTAACAACCTCAGAGCAAGCCATAATGCCCGAGCTGCCTACAACTCCTCCTCTGACATTCCCAACAAGCCACTGGGGATCTGGCCCATCTGTATGAACTCAACACATAAGATGTATGTCCTGCACAGACAGAGAGGATGACAAAGACCTTCACTCTCAGGAGCAGCTGAGGCAGGGAGTTCAGGACACAGCTGCTGGAAGCAGAGCAGCTTGTCCAGACTGGGGGAATGCAAAACTCCTGAGCAATGCTGCCCCATGCTGCCTGTACCCCACACGTGCCTGCTTTTCTCCAGCACTTTCTGTTGACAAGTCTGTTTCTGCTCAGCTCCTTGCGCTGGCAGAGTCTGGAATTTCAATCCTGAGGATCACAGAGTTGAGGAAAGCATAACCTATACTGTGCTGCAGACTGAGGAGTACAGCAGGATAAATTGTGGTGCTTAACATGAAGTATGACCATTTACTTGGTCAGGACTGTGCTTGGGTGATACAGTTAAAGAAACAGCAAGGGATTCACACAGGAGATGACAATTCGCAACACTCATTGCAATGTAAAGGTGATGAGAATGCCTGGAGAACACCAGATCCAGCCACAACTGCTTTCCTATGCGTTGTTCTTTGGCCTTCCTTTCTCTAGAAGCTGCAAAGAAAAATATGAGTATATAGGAGTGACGGTACCTCATCCTATGTGCATGCAGTGCTCTTGGGTCTCTCATCCACTTTGGTCTCTTTCCTGGCAGATGCACCACATTTGAAAACTGCCCGGAGGCCATTGGAGCGAACAGTGACAGCAAACAGATCTATTTCCCAAGAGGGAAAACACACAACTTCCCCTCTGAAACATCCCCAGTTCTTCTAAAAACAGGATGAGAGTCAGGATGCAGAAGCCTGAGTTCAGGGGACCGGGTTTAACCTGGATTTCCTGGCAAACATGCAGAGCTCATCAGTCTGTCATGTAAGCTTGAACACTCAAAAGTGGAAACAGGCTAAAAGTTGGACTACATTGTTTTAAATGCTCGTTTACAATCATGAGAAAACCTTGCTCAGCCCCCTGCCTAAGTAAACATCCTTGGGGTGTTGCCATCTCTCGGAAATAATAGGGATTGTATATACAATATGTCCCCAGATCAACATCATATGGAGACAAAGAAGCAATAGTAACTTCTAATAACACATATACTGTGTATTTGTTACATTGATGGTTATTCTAGAAAAAGCAGAAGCCAGTGGGTCTATATAGGAGTAACTGCAGTTTTGGGGATATTTCTGTTTAAAAGGAATAATATCACTGTGAAAGATGCTGTTGCCACATGGCTGAAGGCACACTGAGACTCTGCAAAGCTACACTAGCACCACTACTGAGAGAAAGACTGCAGTTTGAAAGACAGGAATCTTGGAAAGGGCAGAGGGAAATGAAATTTATCATTGAGAGAAGAAAGCTACAAACATCTCATTCCCTGTTTTGTGTTATTTGCTGAATATTATATGACTTGGAAGCCTGCCCAACTGTTTCAATTTACAGAAGGAACTCCAGTATGGCCAAAAAATCAGAGCAATTGTGAGGCAAAGCTTGAACAAACATGACTTTGTTTTGTGTTGTTTACAGATAGCTTTTCAGGCTGCATCAGTACCCTTGCTGTTATAAACATAAATCTCAGAGGCCTTTGCTACAGCAAAGATTCCTCTCTCTTTGTCAGAATCAATCAAATGAAAACCATCTTTGGTAGGGCATTTATAAAGCACAGTGCAGGTTGAGAGGTGCAATCTTTTTTGTAGCTTCATCTAATTATCAGGAACAGTGTTATCAGCAAGAGAGGAAGGAAGTATTGCCCCAAAATGCCTACTGGAGGGACAATGACTTGAAGTGAGAAGCAACTCTGCCTCCAGGCTCGTTTAACCCCTTTTGCCTCCTTCCAGGTACCACAGCTGCTCTTCTGATTACAGCGCTTCACCCTCTAGACAGATGCTTGTTGAAAAACTTGCTGGACTGAGGGCACCAGCTAATTTCACGCTGGCTTTGAACACGCAGTAATAACAATCATCTGGGCAGCAGGGTTAGTAAGACTCAAGGCAAGACCGAATATATAGTGCTTATCCACACAAATGGGACTTTTTTCTAGCACAGAGGACCAAGCTGATCTGTTTTGGTGTGGTGTTCAGTTGGGCACCACAGAAAAGGAAAATCAAATCAGGTTAAAATAAACACAGCTTCTTCCAGAATCCCTCAAAGTCTCCTTCTGTCTGGAATCTCTCAACTCTAGCAAATCAAACAACCATCCAGGTGTGTTATTTTAAAACTTTAGACCTTGATACCATTAAGCTGTGGGGTGTGCATCAGCAGTGCTGGGTAAGAAAGCTACAAAGAGTGATCACGTTCCAGCTGGCTGCTTGCTTGCTCCCTCCTCCTCATTCCAGCACAGGTTCTTCCTTGGGATTGATTTTAGATTTGGAAGTTTCCCACTCAGAACACCAGTGCAGAAACAAGTCACCACACCTCACCCTGGACAACAGTTTGTTTTTTCTATATGCATAAATATAACTTTTTTCTTGGGCAAACTTCTACTTGGGCTTTGGAAGAGTACTTATAACAACAGATTTTTCAGCTCCTGAAAATCTGGATGGCTACTTTGGGACAAATCTTTACTTTTGCCTCCCAAATCTCTTTGTGAACATGAGAAACCAATGCACATCTGCATCGAGTTTCAGGTTTGGCAAACTGGATTCTTCTTGTTACAAAAGAAGTTTTGTAAAAGGTTTACTGCAGCTCTTTCACCCAGCAGGAGGGGCCAAAAAAGCAGTGACCCCAAAGGGACAAGCTTTCCTGTCTAGTAGCATGCCCACGTAGCAAAATCAGATGAAAGCCATAAACTAAACACTGACCCCCCCCAAAACCTCTAGGGCCCTACATGCCATCCTCCCTCAAAAAACACCATATTCAACATGTTAGTGGCAAGTACAGATGGATTGGATGGGCTTGAAGTGGTCATTTTCCGGAAGATCAATTTTATAAACTGCCTCTCTGAAAGAGGCATTCCCTTGACAATTCAGCCCTCCAAGCTAGAGGGATAAAACCAGCATCAATGTGGCAGGCTGTTACTAATAGGCACATACAACTTCAGTTTTGAATGACTTGTATCGTATTGAGTAGCTATCATTCATTACTTTCAACACTTCGCCTAATTATCATGCATTGGTTCTTACTGCACAAATATTTGACACAACTTGCCCTGTGCCAATTTCATATATCTGCTCAGGTTAATCAGGCACACTCATAAACTGACAGACGAATCCTCAAACACAACACTTCCACTCTCAAGAGGTCCAAAAAAAATCACAGGTCCCTTCCATCTGAACTACAATAACAAGGTTAACTTCCTTTCAGTGAGGTAAACGGGCTCTCTCAGAGTGGAGTAATTGAGAAGATATTTTTGTAGATGTGGTCTTCTCACTCAGTTATTTGTGGTACAACCCCTACACGTTTTAGGATGTCAGCTAGAACTTGTAAGAAGAGTTTATTCACAGTTGTGTGCTGTTCTCCTGCAAGATCTTTATCTTATTATTACCTGAGGTGGCGCCATGGTTTTAAACCCAACCAACAACTAGGCCCACGCAGCCGCTCTCTCACTTGCCCCACTCCCCGGTGGAATGGGGAGGAGAATCAGAAAAAAGGAAAACTCGTGGGGTAAGATAAAGACATTTTAATAGGACCACAAAGGAAGAGAGAACAGTGATAATAATAATAATATACAAAACAAGTGATGTGCAATGAATTGTTCACTGCCTGACAACCAACACCCAGCCCATCCCTGAGCAGTGAACCCTGGTCCCCAGACAATTTCCTGTTCATGTATATATTGACTATGACATTCTATGGTATGGAATAGCTCTTTGGCCAGCCCGAGTCAGCTGTTTGGCTATGCTCCTGCCCAGGTTCTAGTTCATCTGCTTACTAGTAGAGCATGAAAAGCTGAAAAATCCTTGATTTCTTAGCAAGAATTAAAACCACCAGCATATTATCAACATTCTTCTCATGTTAATTCTAAAACACAGTGGTTGCTGAGAAGAAAATTAACTCATTCCCAGCCAAGCATAAACATTACCTTGCAACAACTAAAACAATATGTTGCCAACATTATTCTCATATTAAATCCAACACATGGCAGCTACTGCAAAGAAAATTAACTCTAACCCAGCTGAAACCAGGAGAGGTGGGATGATGATGTTTACCCATAGGGGAAGTGCTCTGAGATGGACAGAAAAGTTTTATGATTACAGCACAACCTCAGAGGCTTACTTCCCAGATCACAGTTCTCAGGGTTCCCATCCACTTGGCACTTCTGGTTTCATTATAATATTAGACAGAGAGATATCCTTGAAGAAAACTTCCCTGTGTTTCAGTATCTGAGGCACCATTATTTAAGTCTTCTAGGCTTTCTCTGTTGACAGCATACAACATGTGGGTAGTGATGGTACCCAAGGTAAAATTCACCTTATCTATCTAAAGTTATTTGAAAATGAGCATCTACCTCAAACAAAACATTACTGCTTTCTCTCTGAGTGATGAAGAGAGACAAGGAACATCTAAAAGGTAATTTATTGCTTTCCCAAAGCTTTAGCATGAACTAGCTTTCAGACAATCCCACTAGAAGCCCGTAAGCAGCTGTTCCCTACAGCATAACTGACTTCTATGTGACAGTGCTCAGGCAATTCCTGTACCCTGCATCCACCACAGCTCCCTTTGGGACTGGCACCCCTTCTACTGAACTAGCAAAAGCAAGGCCCGCAATTTCTTACAACCTCTCTATTACCATCCAGTGTTAAATCACTATAAGATATTCAAATGCGGGACTGTAAAACCTTACGAAAGCACGTCACATCACAAACTGGATTCCTGCAGTCTCTCTGAAACAGTCCAGCTGGCTCTATCCCATGAAGTGTAGGCAACTGGAAATACAGTGTCAGTTGTCTTCATGCAGTGCTGCACGTTACCCTTAGCAGCAGGAATCCAAGATCTTGGAATCAAAGGAAGGAGGCACAGAAAACAAGCACACACGTTGCAGCAGGAGGTGACAGTAAACAGAAACCCTCTCAGTCCTCACAGAGAGGTTTTTATTAAAGACACTCCTTTTAACTTGGTTTTAAATACTTTATTCCCTTGGCACCTTCTTCAAAAGCACAGCTACAAACCCAGGAGTGCACAGGAAAAGGCAAGTGATTTCACTTTATAACTCTCCCATCTCCTCGCCTATCTCTTTTTGGCTGCATTTACGTGCAATCACAGAAAGTTATTTTAGGTTTAATTTGCAGAGAATGTTAAATTAGTGATGCTCCTCTAAAAGACTTCCAGTTCTATTGGTGTATGCATACCCCAAGTGCTCACAGGGCGGAGGGAAAAGACAACTCTCCCTTGATCTAAAAAACCCAAAATAATAAAATATCAAAAAAGAACAAGAGAAGGAGCACGGGTTTCCGTAAGAGCAGCTGGATCTGAAATCTTGAAACACCAATGCAATATAAAATTAATTTACTCCAAAGAAAAAGGAAACACATAAAATTCTTCCTCCCTCCTTTCTCACCTCCTGTACCTTCACTTACTTTCTTTCAGTGTCGGGTGTTGACGCAGTGCTGCTGAGACCAAGTGACTCCTGCCAAAGAAGACATAGAGCGGTGAGAGCAGACACGAGAGCAACTTTTGCCCAATTTGTGCAGAATATCAAATTAAAGAACAAACAAACAAAAATGGGTGATTGAAATCAAAGTGCTTACCTCAATCTGGGATCGCAGCTGTAGAGATGTGGGGCTGGCATCAGGTTTCTCCTAAAACAGAACAGATGTAAGGTTAATTTAATTAAATATCCAAACACTAGAAAGAAAAAATCTGAAGGGGAGAAAAAGGGAAGAAGAAATAGGGTAACAGAACTGAGGACCTCAAAAAATGCTCTCCAGAAGGAGCCACTTTCAAGGATAAATTCTGAAATACACCAGTAAAACAGCTAATTCCATCCTTATCACTGGGGAATGTAGAATAAGGTTAAATTGCCAGACAGAGGCGAATTAGAAAATAATAGAAAGAGGACTGTGTTAATTTCACTAGATCATCACACAATTTGTTAGGTAAGTTCAAGTTAAATTTCCCAAAATTTACCTTCAGGAAGAATATATAGGGAAAATCTAGCATTAAAACAGCATTCTGTAAGCTAAAAATACTGAGAGGATTCTGATAACATTTCAGTAACACCTGTTTCTTGCACAGAAATTTGTCAACAGGATGGAATTCCTTTAAATATCTAGGATATAAGCATCTACTCCAGTACTCAGTCACCCAGCTCCCTTTGCAGTTGATGGAGAGAGACAGGAACTCTTACAGAACAACTTGCCTGATGGGTTTCAGCTGCCTCAAGTTAGATGAGGCAAGACCTACTGGTGGTATTTAATCTAAGATTGCAAGCCAGCTGCCTAAAAAGCACCTGCTATTAACAATGAGTCTAGCTGAAGTGAGTGGGAAATTAGAATGGAGAAAGAAATTATACTTGTCAGTACTGAGAACTACACTTTGCTGGTTGATTTGTGTGTAAAACCATGGGAGAACCTCCTTATGGCTGTGTTATTCTCAGCCAGTTCTACCCCTCGTGAAGTTATTTCAGTCAGCACTGTAACTGAAAGGTCATCATAGTTGAGTAAGCAACCACACGTGCTCCAAAAAAATTAAAAAAAGGACATGGAATTATTTCACCATACTGGAGGTCTTTTTGTTCTCACATTCCTCAGCCTGCATGTAAATCTCTTATCTCTGTGAAATTGTACTTCCTATGCCCTTTGTTTACTTTAAGGCTGGCAAAATGTTCTTAAGAGTTAACACACACAAAAAAGAAAACTAGACACAATTTTCTGGAAATGTAGCCTTTTAATAATGACTGGGAAATCACCAGTGACTGCCATGAAGTGGTGTTGGATTTGCCTGCCCAGAAAGTCTGCAAGATCTAGAGCAGAGAGGAGCTCCCACATGACTGGGTCGCCTTGCACTGCTGGCCATGGCAGCCAGGAGGGTACAGGATGGCTCATGGCCATGTGCTTGCTCCTAAATAGGGCTGACACGTGGTTATTGCCCAACTGGGACATTTTTCCTGACCATGCATGGTCTGCATATCTGCTTTTGCTGATTTTATAACATGAGAAGGGAACTGAAGTGCTTGAGTTGAAATGCACGTGAAAAGGTGACCACATGCACGTACTGACAGATCCAACAGGACTCTAGGCAAGCAGAAGCTGGACTGAGCCCAGGGAATTTCACAAATCAGGAAAGAGAAATTAGCTATTTGGCACCAGGTATCCCTCTATTTCTCCATCAGCTCTGTCAAAATGGAATCTCAGAAAGTTTTGCATCTGGAAAAGACTGCAGGCACATTGCTCGAGCACTCTCCCACCCCTGCCAAGCATTTCATAAGATGGGAGGGAAAGGCAAGCCCCATGCTCAAAACATTTCCCATTTATGAGCACCTCGTTTGTCCACACACTGCTGCAAAGATGAAAAAAAGAGGATTTCACCAGCTTTCCTATCTTAAAGTTTCACATAGCTGATGGGGAGAATCCACTACGTCCTCAACATGCCTTTAGATCTCGACTTTCTGGTGCCTTATCTGTTGCCTGTAAAAGCTGCTTTCTGAAAATGTTTCTTCAAAAAATACAGTATGTTTCATAAACCATCATTTATAAGTTGCTATCTGGGTTCCCAAGGCTTTACAGACATATTTTTTTTTAGCAGTTGCACTTGAATTCATAGCCTGACATTGCAATTAGGTGGAAAGTTACTACTTCCAGCCTAGAATTGCTGAGCTGAATAGTCAGCTGCATCCTGTGTAACAAAATCCTAAAAAAGCTGTCTGTATTTGCTTTCTTTTTTCTCATTTACTGTCAAGCCCCCCCCTGTTAGAACAGGAGCAGTTTTATAGGATCAAGATGGCTGTAGAGGACCAGAACAAGACAACTCTCCTATCACTACTCAAAAGCTTTACTTTGGAATGCTAGAATGCAAAATACTTGATAGTCATGTCCTAATATACCTATCTGCTTTTCCAGCAGAATGATATTTTTCATATTGCTGTTAGACAAGAAACCAAAGGAAAATATTTAGGAAAATACTACTGTAGACTGAACTTCTGGCATAGATCTATAACACAGATCACAGAACTTCCATCAGCCTCAAGCTATGCTATTTATTTAGGTTAAAATCCATTAAACCTCACATTAAAATCCACAGGTTGTGTTGACTTCAATCCAGCAGGATCAGGGCCTTTTTTATAACAAGGGCTAACTCTAGAAGGCTGAGCAAATGTTGTACCATTGGCACGCTCTCAAGCATGCTATAACATCTTTTCAAAAAATATTTTCAAAGATCAGTTTCATGAAAGTACATCTTTCACCCTTCTGAACCAAATCTTTAAAATTAAATAGAGGACAGCTTGCATTTATAAAAACAGCCAATACAGTAACAGCAGTAACAGACATCCCTATCCTGCATCTCTAGGACTCTGGTCTGGACAAAGCAGGCATCAGAGTGATCGGTATTTTCTGTCCTAGCAGTCTGCTGCCCCAGGTAACTGCCCTCTGCATGTGTCCATAAAGCTTGTCTGAAGTGTACCAGTTCATTCACACCACCTACACACTATATATGTAGTGTTGCTGCAAGAAACCAAATGAAAGGACATTATCAAGTGCAGACATGATTAAATGGAGTGTTTCCAGAAAGTGTCTGATTTACTGGCATGGTTCACAGATTTAAGAAGCCCTGCCTGAGTCACCTCTCCTGTACCCAGACACTGTCAGTGCATAAAAATCACAGCAACTAAGATCTCAAGATTCTGGAGAAATGGAGATATTCATAAATTGTATCCAGACCCCAGAGAACACATAAGAGGGATGGCAAACGGTGGCTTAGCATCAGCTTGCCCAGCTCCCCTTGACGTCCAAGGTTAGCACAGCACAGAATCTCAAATACTGATAACAAAGCCAGAGGGAGATGTTAAAAATTAGTAATGCTAATATGCAGCAGAGTGAAGCCCACTGAATTTAAACTAGGGATTCCTCCATCAAGTCACCTACAGCCATATTAAAACAATCTCAACTTGCAGAAACATTAAAACCATATTCCTAACAGTTCTATTTCCTTTCCTTCCCCTTCTTCATCCAAAGCTGATGCCATCAAGAGGACAGCTACAGGAGAAGGCCCCAAGGTTCTGACTGAAGCTGTCATCCAGCAGCTCGAGGAAGGGCAGGTCCACAGGTGTTGTACTGCCTGACAACACCAACCTTTCTGTGCTGCGAGCGCTGCAGAAAACAGCTGTGGAGCGGAACCAATAAGGTTTGGGAGCTCTGGTGCAGAACTCTGAATTGGCAAAGTGCTTTCTACAAATCTCTCATTTTGAAAGAAAATGTGAGCTGTGAGCTTAACAAGCAGGATCTGTGGCTTATGCTTCAATCCTTAAGTTGTTCGCCTCCAGGCTCAAGAAAGAAGCTTCCTTCACAAGGAGGTTTTCTGCTTATGTTGCACACTGTGATTTTTGTGATCATTTGCACATATTTTCTTTTCAAATCATTGCAGACTTCTAAATATTGTGATTTTGGTTTTATATACTACCTTTCTTCTAAAAATCTTGAGAACAGTTTTACAACCATTTATGAGCTAAGCCTGAGAAACACACATAGGAAGAAAGTACAAAGCAAAAAATACACAGGGAAGAAGGTGGAAACACATTTCCTGACTGGAATGGCGAGTTTTGAATTCATGAGGGAATTTGCCTCCTGTGATAACTTCAGTTCAGTTGTTCTGTATGTAACATAGCAGATAAGGGATATCTCTGTCTATCTGAAGGCATTGCTGTTCTGCTCCTCCAATAGACAAGCACAGTAGAGAAGAGCATCCGAAAGGAAATCTGGGCACCTAAGGTAGGCTCACATTTTCTAGGGGGAATGTGCATTTTTTAACCACCTTAACATTAAGCTTCATCTATGCTCCACACCACTATTTAGTCAGTTTAGGAAATTATATTCATCGAATGAATCTCTTTGTAATTAGAAATTCATGAACCTCTTCACAGTTTCTGCCACAGGAGCTGTATCCATTTGAATTATAAATTTAAACACTCCTCTGCAGATCCCAAGGCAGGATTAAACTCACTGATCAGACGACAGCAACTGTGCAAAGCGAGACCCAAGAGAGTGCTGGAAAAATTCAGTGACATAACCAGTGGAAAAGGGGATGGCTAAAATGCTCATAAATCTACAAACAGTTTTATGAAACCATTTCAGCAGGTGTAAATAAAGCACCTATAGCAGAAAACATTTGTGAGAAAATTCCACCAGTCTCTTTCCCCAAACAATTTCCCTGCTTGCTCTGAATATGCAGTGGACGTTCTAGTCCAGCTTCTGAAATGATTAAACAAAGCTACATCTAAGAGGCAGCCAAATCACTGAAGGTCTCTAAGAGTTTGTTTTACTTTGAAGGTGACCGTTCTGCCTGGTGTTCACCACCACACATCTTATTTCAGCCTTTGCAGAGGTTCTGGAGAAGGTGAAGGGAAGCCCTGTGCAAAGACAGCTCAGGTATGCAGGTGTGTAATGGACATTGCCTACAAGACACTAGCTACGTGTCACAAGTCAGAATGAAGAAATATGAAAGACCTTTCCCTGTGGCAGTCCCCTCAGCAAGTGTTTGAGGGAATTAATCAGCTCAGTGAGTTTCCACTGGTACAGATTAGTAAAAGTCCCATTTTGAGTCAAACCACAACCTCTGGACCATCCCCTCAGCTGTTTCAGAGAAGAGTGAAGGCTTTCTGCTCCATTACCTCTGCACGTTAGAGCCAGAGCTGACACATGCTAAATGATAACATCCCACAGCAGCAGCAAAACTTTGGATCAAGGAAATGAGCTGTGCCGGAGGAATCATTAAAAAAATGGGATTTCAAATAAAAAACACTTCTACACATGAAATAACAGTCCAAGCACCTCAGTTCCTCATACAGTAGCGCAGATATAGGTAAACACTTAGCTTAACCTCTCATGAAATGCAGCTTTAGCATGAACGTGCTGCTACAGCATTCACGTGCCTGCTTTTAGTATAAGATAGGGAAGAAAAATCATGCCTCTCAGCTTGACACAAATGCTGGAATCTATCAAACGTAACTCGTCACAGGGGGAAGCATTTGACACTCTCCCCTCTGACAACAATAAAAACAGAAGGGTTTTTTTTGTCCATCTCAAATGCATTGCATTCAACATTAAGGCTGGAAGCCACAGGGGCTGAAAAACATTCCAGGATGATTTAGAAAAACATAATTCATTAGCAATTACAAAGAAACTGCAGGTTTTGTCAAGCCATGTAACCATGAAAAGCAAAGCAGTGCTAACTCATAAATCCCCTTGTAACAAACAGAGGTTGATTTCAGTGAAATTACGGCACAAAGACAAAAAAACAACAGCAATGGGCTTCAGAGAAAGAAAAGTCGATATGGGAACACAGCATTCTGCAGCAGGGAAATCAAATACCTTCTGATCAATTTTCCAAACAAGATGAAGCAAGCCCAGAACTAGGGTAGCTGCCTCTGTGCTAAAAATATATTTATATAAAGGCGTATGTATGCAATTGGGACACAGCAGGTCTTTGATTGATGTATTTTACACCCATTACCCAAATGGTAAAACAGTAAAGCACTCTTGTGCTGGCGTAACTGCATCTATACTAGAGCTCTTGGTGGTAATAAATAGGACTGGTAAGAACTTCCATTTTTGCTTAAAACTCCTAAGGTCCGTCAGCTTCAACTTTTATGGTACAGGTAAAGCCAAAAAGAAGTTTTGCGAGGTGAAATGATGATGGATAACACAGTGAGAGGTGTGAATTTGTAGGGAGGACTTGAAGATAGTGTAGGTGTTCACGGTTTTGGGAAGAGCCGTTATGTTTCAGAGGGATGGAAAAAAACCCCTCCAACATATTGAGAATGGTTAAATGTGAAGCCAGAGACAGCTCAGAAAGTGAGCAGGCAAGGGAGGCGTGAAGCAAAGCCCAACTGGACACTGCCCAAAGCAAGGGGCCCTTCTTGCACAGGAGCTTGGGGAAGAGTTGCTGCTTCCCCCAAGGAGAGGGGCTGGGCAGGTGGGAAAACAACACAAGGAAGGGAGGGAATAAATGAACAAACAAACAAACAAGGGTTTGTTGCATTGTAGTCCAGAGTAGGAACAGCCTGGTCAGCCAAGTACAGACAGACTCCTTGCCCAGCTGTTGGCCCTCTGGTGAGGACAGATATGGCAGCACATGGGTGCCTCTGCTTCAACCACCACCTGAACTGAGAACCTCAAATAACTAGAAAGTCAGCAGCTCTGTGAACCACTCACCTCACTACCACCCTGCACCCTGCTTTCCTGTAACTGCAGGGCCAGGAATTTAGAGTGTTTTTGAAGTACTCAGGGCGTCACTGATTAAGACAAAAATAATTACACGGAGCTCCTTGCCTCATGGCAAAACACACCGAATTTCTTTCTGAATACTGAAGGTCCTGATCAGTTTTTACGTGCTCCACAAATTCAAGATGCCCGTTTCTTAGGGTCAGTGATGTTCTGCATCTCTAACTGTTTTTCAGATGTTATCAATTTTTCACTTTCGCATACACAAAGCCTTGCTTCATTTGCTTTAAGCTAATTTGACATTTTCTCAATTTCTCTTCAATACTTTCAAGATCAGCAAAATAATATTCTTTCTTTTTGAAAACTGGCAAGGTAAGAGAAGAGGAAGCCCAGGCTAAGACCAACGCCTGCAGGAAATTTCCACAGCTGTATTATAAATCCTTTCAAATAGACATACCATGGAAACTCAGACTAACAATGGAGGTCCACTGTACGTTGTATTTGTGCGTATACTGGCCAATATTGTGCCTCCAGCACATGAAATTGCAGATGATCTATACTGCAAATGAACAGAAGCTTTTGTGCTGAACCAATCAATACACTCAAGGCTCAGGGATTCTTGTGAAATGGGTTGTTACTGCAATACTGATGAATTTTTACAAGTATACTCCCTTTCACATCATCACTTATCGTGCTAGCTAACATTTAAAAAAATCTATGTTGTTTTTAGTTTATGTTGTGACAAACAGTAAACTACCAATTAATTATTTATATCTATAGCAGAAAACATAAACTGCAGCTGACTTTGAGTTACGAAGGCCTTAAAAACCCCAGTGAAATTCAGGAGTAGGTAAATCAGAAGAAAGTTCTACTCATTAAGAAATCAACAAAGAAGGATTTTTTTATATCACCACAGATGCACGGGGTACAAGCCATAAAGTCTCTAATTTGAGAGGGGAAAAATAATAACACTCTGCATTAATTTTATTCTAGGAAAGCATTAATTTGTTTTACTTTGTTAAAAAGGAGACAGAGAAAAAAAGTTACACAAGTTATCTAATGGAAAAAAGGTATTTTAGTCTAAAACTTTGATTTTTTCTAATTTATGACAAGCCAATATTCTGCACCAATTCATAAGAAACTTGGCCTTGACCTTGTTTCTACAACTGCTACCCTTTTGTCCACCTTCTGCTGCTATCAGTCCATGCTCTTCAGAGCTCATGACCTCCTCTTGGCTTCATATGTTTCCAGGAAAATCTACACCTACATCTAAATTTCCAGTTTCTAAAAGTTTATATGTATAGAGGTACAAACACCTTCTATGCCTTTTCCTCTAAACATGAAATTGAATCTTTCAGAACAGGACTAAAATCTTTGTTTAATCAAGGAAAATCTACCAGATTTAAGACTTTCTCATAGCAGAATTTCTGAAAGTTTTAGTGCTACTGCTCAGGGAATGGATTTCTCTTTTTAATTATTACAAAAGTGAAAGAATCCAGTAGAAAACAGGAAAAAAAGAGGCACCAGAACCCTGTAATAGAGTTAAGCTAAACCAGGACCTGAGCCACATTATCCTACGTGCTCAACAAGTAGTCTTAAAATGAGACTACGCCTACACGCACATTTACTGGTTTTCTCATCTTTCCATGAAGAAATTCAAACAGCCTTCTTTTCATGCAAAAAGAATTATGTCAAAGCTTTAAACATTTGGGTGAAATGGATTCTTCCTTTCCAGCTGTCAGTAAAACTGTATCTCTTTTTTTCCTATTTCAGAGGTCAAAAACATCAACACCCAGAAGCTTAAAGATGCAAATAACCTGAACTCAGATCTTCACTACCAGAAAGCTTTGCAGCCCTAATATTCAATCCATCCATCCTCAGTTGTTTAGACTCGATAGGCTTTTTCTGCTGATTTAAAGTTCTAGTTTAAAGTTTTTAATCCAGTGTAGTTCTGCCTTAGGGACTCCTACATTCATTATTTAATGAGAAGACTCCAGTCAGAAAGCTGTAATGACATGGGGTAGGCTGTGTATTTCACCATTTATAAACATGGAGGGCTGGTGGGGTTTGAACCCTATTTCAGCCACTTTGACAGAGGAAACAGCAGGAATACGGATGAGAAAAAAGTTTTGAAAAAAACTTTATCAAACAAACATCTCAGCATATGGGGAAGTGACTCTCTGCTTACATTTTTTATTACAATAAACTCATTCTGAAGAAACCATTTATTTCAGGATCCTTTTTCAATAAACATATTTGAAGCACGAAAGAAACTGGTCATACTAGGAGAAGTTTTTATGTATTTTATTTAAAAATCTGACCTTCATAACTATTTAAAAGGCAGAATTAATGTCTAACTTGAAATCAAACTGGTTTTGTTTACTATGTAGGTATGTGAAACCAAACACCTGAAAATCAAGATGGAAAACACGAATTCATTCCCTAGAGCTAGACATTCAACTGCTCACTCTCAACCTGCATAAACACACTCCAGGAATGTAAGGGGGTGAGGGAAGAGAGACAAAGGTGGATAGTGCGATGCTAACTTCAAAGTCTCATAGAAAGTGAGAGAGAAATTAATTTCTTGAACAAGAGAACTGAAAACAAATTAACCATATTAATGCAAAAAAAAAAGGATTAGCCCACAAAGTGCTAGTCTGTATTTATACATTCTCCCTGCTATAAAAAATTGCTTCTAATTAAAAGAATTTTAAATTAGCCATTCTATCTTTACCTTTGAAATTGAAGCCTATATTTGATGGATGCTCTGGGCTAGATCCTTACTTATTTAAGTCTTCATCACTGGCCATCACATGAAGATAATTATCAAACTAAATTTCAAATGAACTCTGATGCATTGCATCTTATTTTTTAGGCCCAATGATGGCAGGCAAAGTTGTTCCCGTCAGAGGGAAATATTATTGAAAGCTATTATACTACTTCAAACAACTCTGTGTATTTACAAAGAAGATGCACAGCATCCTTGTTTGACAATATTAAGAGGTAATCATTGCCTTCTACACATTCATGATAGAAATCTGTATCTACATATTTATATTTAAAATACTGGACTAGAAGCTCTTATGCCACAGGTGGAGTAATTAACAGTGATGGCCCTCAGTGGCAGCACAGCAAATGGAAGCCCTGCTCTGTGGCATTACTACTGCAGCAAGTTTTACTTTGCAGGGTAATGGTGCCACAGTGACATCTGACAGCTCCAATACTAACCGGCACAACTGCTAGGAAGGGGTTAAATCAAAGGCTTCAATCATACCATTAACAGCTCCCACTGTTGAGCCCTCCAGCTTAGCTGCAAAGCTCCAACCAGTTCTTGTAAAGCTCAGCTGTTCTGCTGAAAAGGCACAAGTGAGTTCCTGTCACACAACCAGCACCTGGGGTAGAAGGTTAAGTTTTGCCCTGACTTACCAGTCAGACACCAGAAAAGTGGTTAATACAGGTTTCAATTACTCTAAAATTGCAAGTGCAACGTGTGAATTCTGAGGATTCTTCAAATAGCTGTAAACCACTCCTCCTTTCCTTTGTTCAAAGCAGGAGGCTGAAGATTTTCCCCAGGAGAGGACCAGAACCAGCTCCCCAGAGCCACAACAGCCTCCTGGTGAGACAGACTCACGCGATTCCTGAGGCTGACTCCCACCCCCATCTAGCCCAGGGCATCACACCCAGTACCCGACAGTGTTGTTTTGCCTTGTGATGTTTTCTTTGCATCACGGCAGTTATCCCATCACAGACTGAGTCAGGGTCTTTTCTGAACAAAAGGCCAATTGCTGAACAATGAACAGATTTAGTACCAAGAATGTCTGTGGAGAAAAAATAATTATGACACTGTTAGATGCTGCTTACACAGCTATCCTTCAGTAGTCACAAAAAACTCTGACCTGTGGAAGCTGCAAAGAAAGCTGCCACTCCAAGCAAATCACCTGCAATCATCTACAACTACTCACAGGAGCATGAAGAGTGTCCAGTAAAGCCTTACAAACCATTCTCTCACATCTTTCATTATTTTCTCCCTGCACAGTTAGACTACATACTCACAATTCAGCTGCTTAGACCATTTTATTCCTGAAGTGGCAATTACAATGAGCTTTCTTCCTCATTTCCACTTGCAACTTCAGCCTTTCTCTCCACCAGACTGAGGGTCACACTTGACTTTAAGAAGGACACACAGAACTGGCAATGCAGAAATGAAGCAGAAGCACGGAGCAGACTTTCAGCCTGCAGTTTTTCAGTAACACAGCGTGTACAGGTAACACATTCACTTCATTCCAGCAGGGCTGCACAGCTTTGCACTCCCTCATGCACCTTCTCACTCACCCTAGCCATTCAGTGACGCATTTGCCTGTTAAAGGAGTATTGCAGTTACATTTAATCAAATTATGGCATTAAAAACACTAGCATGCATCTCTTTGAATTTTTATAACTTGTCTTCCAAATGTATATAAAGTGAAACAGAGCCCTCAGCAAGCAGTAGCTATTTCTGTTCAGGGGTTCATTCAAAATCTGGCCCCTTTCCTATAGTGCTAAACCGTGTGCTTATGCAGGCTATCCAGTTTCATGTGAATTGGACACAAGTTAACAGGGATGTCCTGACAAACTAGGTAAAACTGGTGAATTAAGCATCCGTACTGCTGCTGAGAAGGTTCAGCCCCCTCCATGCCTCAGCAGAGTTCTAAAACTAAAGGAGGAAGGAGGTGACTTACAACTGTAAACGCAAGAAATGCCTTCGTAACCCTAGAGGCCAGCTAAAGCAAGCAAACTCCACATCAAGTTCAGCTGATTTAAGGACAATATAAAGGTCATCTTTTGTTGTAGAAACTTGGGGCTTCATCCTGACTCCTATTTCATATAACTAAGCTTTCCCAATCGTCTAAACAAGTGTGTACACTGAATGGAAATGGACCAAAACCAAACAAAAAACAAAGGGATAAATAAAATATTATGGGCAATGAAATAAACAAAGCACAAGACTAGAAGAGACAAAGAAAATGTTGATAGCTGGCATGCACGTGTGCTAAAAGAGCAGACTGTACACTGCGACCATCAAGGTAAGAAGTGTTGAGCCACACCTCATCCTGTAGACATATAAAACATCTAGAATAATGAACCATCAGCAAAACAATTAAAAACCCCCAACCAATTGCACAAACTCCTCAAAGAGAAACGTAAAACTTGCAAACATCCAGTAAATCAGATTTACAAGTCCAGAGACCCTGGTGCCTCTCAAGGACATTGTAGTATTGCTATGAGTGATAACAACTCTCAATTACAATCTAAACCAAATGGCAGGCAAAAGCCTCAGACTAGGAAAAATCTATCGAAGTCAAATCATTTCAGTTAATAATCTGCTGCCAAGAGCGTGCAGTGCTGCTTTGTCATCGCTGGCAAGCCCACGGAGCAAGGGTGCTGTAGGCTGCCTGCCTGAAACAGGTAAAGGGTTTGCTGAGAGAAGGGAGCATGCTGTGTCCTGTCTCCTCTTCCCTCCAGCAAATATAAATTACGCATACAATACTTGGAGAACAAATGACCAAACAACCCATCTTCACAAATGTCTTTGTGTAAGCACTCTGACTCAGTTTGCCGGGAGGCCCTCCAACTAAATTAATTTACTGTGGTAAGGAAAATCTGAGCAAAGTAATATTTAAGCTGTACAAACACCTGCAAGAGTCTCTAAACGTCTGCATTTCTGCAGCCAAGACTTGCTTGTTTGGGCAGGTGCTGCCACTGTTATGGGAGTGCCCATAGTACAAATTCCTCTGTTCGACTCTCTTTAGAAGGAAAAGCTGCCTTGGCTTCTTAGAAACAAATCTGCTCTAATCACGACAGCAATAAAATGTCTTGACCGAAAGCTTCATTCTTTTCCCCTCAGTCTCCTCTTAGTATCTACAGGGTTTTTTCTAGGTCATGGCTCTAAGAACAGCTTGAGGCTCTCATCAGTACATACACCATTTCTTTACAAGTTTTTCTTGTTTCATCTCCAGTTCTAATACAAACTGCTCCTCAATAGTATTTTTTTTATTTTATTCAAGATTACGTGTACTCTGTGAATACGTTCATGCCAAGGGACACAGAATGGGTTTTCAATTACAAAAGATTTAATTGAAACCAAGTGAAATAAAAATATTACATCAGTAAATGTAGCTGGAACTACAGAACAATCTCCCATATGCAACACCAGGCTTTCACACATACCAATAGGTGCCGCCATACAAATTAGATCAAGTGTACTACAAAGTGCTCAGGGTGCTGCTTACTGCTATAAAGAAACTACAGCCTTATGTACTTCCACCACCTTTCAAACCAGAAACAAACACACGGTGCAGATCATTAGCATTAAGTATCTTCCCTGTCCTTCTAGTCTGCTCTTTATGTATTTATATTTAATATCATCCTTCAGAGAAACTGAGGGGTTAGGACAACAAAGTATTTAAGCGCATGCCTGGAAACAGAACTCATGTTTGACATGTTTTCACATGCTTTTCTAGATAGAATCCTGATCCCAAAGGACAGAGTACAAGCAGTAAGATGAGGAGTTAGTTAATAATATAGGATACCTTAATTTTTCATAGAAAGAAATTGAAGTTCCTGTATAAACTGCAGCTTTCATGTTTCACCATGCATAAGCTGCAGTTTCCTCACAACTAAAACAAGCCCTTAGAGAATAGACAGATCTTTTTAAAGTTGCAAGCTGACTAAATCATTCACTCTCCAAGCTATCCAGAGGCTGCTCTTTGACAGTTATTCGGATCACATAATGAAAGAAGACAAGAGGGTGGAAGATGGTCAGCACTAGGTAGGAGTGATGGCTGCAGCAGTGACAAGAGGATGCCCTGAAGCCAGTTTCATCATTCACCATTCCTCATAAACGGATGCAAATTCTCACACCATGCTACTCTCACACTGAAATTATGGGAGGGCTCCTGCAACTGCTAAATAGTCAAGGCATATGTAACAGAATACCTTAAATGTCAGAGACCTAAGAGTGCTCTGCACTTCTTAAAGCAAGCTCCAAATCTTGATGTAATTGCAATGCCAAAACCAGATTAATTTCCATTTTGAAGAAATGCCTCAAAAACATCAGAAAAAACCCCGAAAATGAATCCACCATCTGCTGTCAATTTTTTCCTGAGTACATGATGACACTAGACCAGATCCAGATCTGTTATACTTGTATTCATAACTGATTTTATACCCTCCTTGAGTTTCCCTGTCCTTGACAAGTACCCAATTCTATCTCCCTGTAAAAATGCACGGCAAATATATATACTGAAACAGAGGCCTGTTTTCAAATCACATGTCACTTGCTAGAACTTTTAAATGCCAAAATTTAAGCTTAAATAAAGTGAGAGCCTTGATTTGACATGATCTTTATCCTTACACTTTTTAAACAATAATTAAATTACCTCCCAGCTGCCAGCTTGAATTAGATCCTATTAATTACATAATATAAAAGGCTAATAATTGAGTTTAACAGTTTTGTTTGCTCACTCCTTCAGTACCCTTCAGATCTAACTAAGAAACAACTTTTAACAACACAACATTGCATGTTTCGGAAGGCATGGATTGAATGGATTCCCGTAACTCTTCTGCAGCTGCCCTCCTGAAGAAGGCCTTGAAGTACTTTCAAAGATTCAATATGCTGTTACTGTTGATTAGGTATTAAAATATGAAGTTATCTCAGTAGATTACTCCTACTCCAGTCCCTTTGCTGGATATACAAGATATCTGTGCTAAAAAATCTTCTTCATGGCCTTTGTTTCCTTGCTACTAAATCAATCTGTTTTCTTTGCATGTCTTTGGCTTCTCAAGCACTGGCAAATCCTCATCTTTTATATCACCCGTTTCTATCACTTCAAGTCTCAGTGTTAGAGGACAAAAAGACATTTTGCAGTTTATTGAAAAATGTTAGCTGATCAGGATGAGAAATGAATGATATGTTTGCTTTAATATCTCGAAAAATCAGCTTCTTGGTAGCTATAAATGTGCTTGTAATCATTGTTTACCACAAACTTGAAAATAATTAGACTGTTTTGTTTAGCAGTTCATGTAAAATAAGAGTTAGACAAAGAAGACCACTCCAGTTGCATGCAAGGCTAATTTGAGCCTATTTCTCTTTCCAACTGCATCTCCCATCTCTCAAATTCCAGGCATAATGCAAGACATAAATTTTGATGTCCTCCACACCAAAGGAGGAAGTAAAAGTCTTCAAAGAGGAAAAAAAAGTCTCCTCCAAAGTTTTCTTCTGCCTATTTTGCATTTTGTACTGCCTCAAGAGAAATACTAGCTTTTTAGAGCTGATTTTACTACTCACTGTCCCAGTCTCTGTGGGACCTGCTCCCAAGGGATTTTTCCACCCAGCTAGAGAAGTGATTTATGTGGTGACCATGAAACACAAAATGCCCTGCTATTCCCAGGAAGAAAAAAACTAAATCAAAACCTACTCAATCTTGAGACTATACCTCCCACCAGGACAGCCACTGGGTTCACATCTGTCATACTGCTTTGAGCTCTCTCGTTCATATTCCTGAAGAGCAGATCAGCAGCTCTGCAGGCAAAATTGGGAAGAACATAGGGGTGATGGTCAGAAGAGCACAGGGTGCAAAACCCCAACAGACAAGTCTGCTTCAGAAGATTTTGCTCTTTTGGGATAAACACCTAAAGACAAAAACAGCAGTACAGTGGTAATGCATCTGTAGATTATACTTGATGCTAGTTGGACAGCGGTCGTCTTACAATGGCTGGCAAGGCTCCTCATTCCTATTGATCCTCCTGCAATAAACTAGTTCAATGCAACCACTGGGCAACACCAATGAACCTACAAAGAAAAAAAAAACCTCCTCTTTGTTATTTTCATGTGCTTTTGCTGCAAATACTCTGAACAAGCCTCTCCAGGATTCAAGCGTGTGAAGCAGCACAACCCATCTATCACATCAAAAAAAGTAAGAGGTAACTATTACTGGTGGCTGTTCTGCCTTAAATTACCAAAAACATTCATATCAAGCCTCCTACAACACCCAAAGACAACCTGGAGAAGAGTTTGTTACAAAGATAAAAAAACCTGTCCTTTGAGGGATAGGAACTCAAACAAAAAACCCAAACCCACCACAAACACAGCACTAAAAAGTGTTTCCCTTCTCACGTACTGTGAATTGCATTTCTGAAAGAGTAAGAGAGAAATGTAGACAAAAATAGTCAGCCCTTTTTCCAGTTTTTCTGCTGGCTTTCTATATTATCTCAAAGGAGTTACTTATTCCCTTTGTGTCTCAACAGTTCCGTCTGGAAACAAGAATTATTACCTGCTATATTTCATGACCCTGTCTAAGTTTTTGGGAAGCTGCCTGAACACCTCAGAAAAGGCACACAGGGGTGTACATAACCAGAATTACAACATGCATCTCCTCTCCTCACTGCCCTGTGTTTGTAGCTGATGGCCCTCAACACACAGTCTCAACCCAGCTCATGGCGCACAGCTGGCTGCCCAAAGAGGACACTGCTACTTCAACCACCCCATTGCCAAAACCAGCCTTGAAAACCATCACTGAGATATGGTATGAGAAAATAACCATAAAACACCCTGTGACTGCCTCCCACTCAGGCCCAGACAAACCTCTATATATATATTCTTGCAGGGATGTGCATATGATTCTTCTACCTGTGTATTTTTGTTAAACAGACTAGGTTTTAATTAGACTAAAGGAAGGAGTAGCTACCCCTGAGGGTCTAAGAAAGTAGAAAGAGATAACACAAGTAGAGAGGAGGTATTTTACAAATAACCTTTGTGAAAGCAAAGTTGGCAAAGGCGCCAGCAAACAGATGAAGTCTTGTTGAGTAGGCTAAATACTTCACCCTGCCTTATGTAACTATGTGGCTATTGTCAGGTCCTCAATTTTTGGAATAAATAAGCATTTTGAGGAGGGGGACACACAAAACAGTATAACTACTTTTTTATGACAATCCAATTCCTTGAAAATTCATTCTTCTCAATTTGCCCTGCTTTATCACAAATGTGCACACCAAGTTGAGATTACAACCTGTACTGTTACAATTTTGATCTACACAGCAATCCATGATTTGTTGTAAACTCTGGCTCTGATTCTGGATACACACACAGGAGTAGCCCTGCAGACTTCGTGGACTGTGACTCTACTTTCACCACTCACACAAAAACCCAACTGAAATACTCAACTTCATTTTTGTCCTCAAACTTTCCCTGTTTTGCAAAAAACATTTAGTAATCATTCTCTGAAAGAAGACTGAGAAGAATGTGTCAGCAGTTAGCACTGTGCCCCTAATTAAACCAACATATATGGTCTCCACAAATTCCCTCTGTAGCCATAATTTAATTGTTTCTATATGCCAATTTCACAGTACACACAAATGTTGTTCATATCAGCATTGCCTTGCTGACTGCTTAAGATAAGGTGCTCATTTAGGAATGCAAAGCAGACTTAACCTCTGCCTGCCATGTATTAATGAGAAATGGGAACCATCTACAGAGAGCCTTCCAGAAAAATCTCTCCTGACTGCACAACAATATTACCTTTTCTGGATTATTTAAAGAGACAGCATTATGAATATACCTTTCCCCTCCTCCTCCACTTCTTCCGACTTAGCATCCCTTAAACAGAATGTCCCTAATTTTTCTTGCAACTCCTTGAAATGTTAATTTATATTCCCTTGGTGATTGTTGCTTTCTGCACTTGGAGAGTTTTTCACATAAATCTGAGTGAACATCCTGAGATTTTCATCAAGTTCTGAGAAGTAACATTGCTACACTCAACACTTACAAGCTTAATTTATTTTCTTGCAATTTTGAGAAAATTTATTTTGGCAAATGAAAAATGCAGAAAAATCCCACAGTCAGCAGTAAAGAAAATGTGGAAACTAAAAGCAGCAGAACATCCTGCACACTGTACACCACTGGGCTGTGTTATTTCTCAGTGTCGCTGAAGAGACATCATTTCTCTCCAGTCACTGTCCCACCACAGGCATGATCAACACCCAATCAAGAGAACAACCTTTGTCAATAGGCTTCCAACAAATTATTTAACTTCTGTATGCCTCTGTTTAACTACCTATAAAATGGGTATTTTAGCATCCACCTTTCCTGCATGGTTTTAAATCTTTTTTGATGAAGAACGGTATTTTCCATAGGAAGGGGTGAAACATGAAAGTAATTTCAGCACGAGTGTTTGTCAATAGGGTACTATTTCATATTAATGAAAAACAGATCATAAAATAGTCTGTGAACTAAGAAAGTGGCAGAAAAGCACCTACATTAAAAACAATAGAGTATTCCTCATCATAAGACATGTTCACTGTATTGTTTTTTAAAACAGTAAAAACTAAATCAGCATTTTAAAATGCAATTCCATAGAAAAACAGAATGTCTGAGAACGGGAAACAAGTTACACTAATAATTTTGTTTCATAAAGCAATTACATAATTATAAGTCTATGCAACATAGTTTGTCATTTGATTTCAAAGTCATCAGGCAAAGGACAAATGCAACTGTTACGTGTGCAAATGTCTCAGGAAAACTTAAGAACATATACAAAATAGCATAAAATTGATAAAAAAAATACACACTTATTTTTACAACTCAGTTCTATTGAAAGGAAGGTTGGATAGCAGATGTATTACAGCCTCAGCTGACCTCTTGTTTTTTCTTTACCATAGCAAGCAATAAATAAAACCTGCAGGGTTCAAGATCAAGTAATTCATTACTAAGTTTATGGAAGGCTCCACTACAGAAATCAATAAATACTGACTAAAGAAGGCATTATGAATAAAACAACCACATAATACTGGCAACTTCACTTGAAAGGATGGAAAAAAAAATCTGTGTAGTAATATACACCAAATCAATCCATGGAACATAATTTGCACTGAATAAACCATAATATTTTGTACATGACCTCAGCGCTGAGACAGGTAAAGTTCTCATCTTTTTGCAAGGTCACACATAAATACAGGGGATTCTTTGGACCCTTTACTGTCACTGTGACTTACAGACTGACCCTTTCCTCAAATATCCACAGTGGCATGAGCTTTTCAAAAGGAAGTGAAAAAACATCTACATTGGTTAAGACAACTAAGAGAACACATAACGGGACTGAGTCATTAAAAGCTGCTACCCTACACCCTTGCCTGATTTTTGCCAAAGGTAGTGTGACCTATATAAATAAATCCATATATATTTATTTATATTTATACACATATACCTATTAGATCTATAAATACATGCTTGATCTTTGCTGATAGATCAAAGGAGAAAGGTGCAAGGAGAGACTGTTGTCTACTTCTATTATCAAGGAGTAAAGAGCTGGAAGGTACTGTCATTATCCATTACAGATATAAAGGTTGTTTCATATAAAGGCTCCATTCTAGAGAAACAAACATGTCAATCCACCACCACTGCTAGGGAAAATAACTGATGAAAAAGTAGGTTATTCTGGCCTAATGTTTGGAAACCAAATGGTATTTGGTATGAAGAACTGAAAGATAACTGCAGTTAGACAGAAACACTTAGACAAAGATATCCAGGGTGGGGAACATCTGGATAGCTAATGGACTGGCAGAAAAGGATGTAGGAGTTACCGCAAATCATAAACCAAGCATGAGTCTTAGTGTCATGCTGTTGTGCAAAGAACCACCACTGTATTATAAATATAAAAAAGATAACAGGCCCCCTGCTACCAGGCCCCCCCTTCCCTCTAGTCAGTGCTGCTGAGACCTCAGGCACAACCACGTGCTCAGTTCTTCGGCACTGTTCAAAAAAAAAAAAAAAAGGCAGCAAATCGATCAGAGTACAGAAAAAGAAACATCAGTATTTGTGAATGGTCTAAAAAAGGTGTGCTGGAAATCAGCATTGTTTAACCTGCAGTGGAAAAAAAAAAAAGGGGGGGGGGGGAATATAATGCCCATAATAAATATTGAAATAAAAGTTTCTGTAAAGAACATAATTTTTGGCATCCGTGGAAGACAGCCAAAGTTAGAGGGGGTGTCTGTAAAACATCAATAAAAACACTCAGTGGCAAGGACTATGCAACACTACAACAGTTTGCCTAGGGAGACAGTGGAATTAACATGCTGGGTGCTGGGACAATTTTAAGGACAGGTCAGAGCACCATCTGTCAGGAATGATAAGCAGAGCCAAGTCTGAATGTCTTGGGGCAAAGTATGCTCAACAGGTGATTTCTCAAAATTATAAAATTAAGCCAAGGTAAACTCCATGAAGTACAACAGTATTAAAAAACAGAGACAGAGGCAGCAAAAACCTTAAAAGAATATGTTTGGTAACCCAACTTCCACCACAACCAAAAACCACCCTCGGACAGTAATTCTGTTTCTGGTTTATGCATTTCCCACATAACTACAAAGAACATTTCCACTCCTCCATTTGCAATAACAGGTGCAATCCCAGAGCAGGTGTTGCAACCTTAATATGATGTGGTCAAAATGTAGACTGCTTATTGTTATGTCTAATCCAAAACTGGAAGAAGAGAAGCTAAACCTACCCACTTAACTATTCATTTATTTTGTGTTTCAAGAGACATTTTACATTTGTATCATCCTCAACTCCTCACTCTTCAATGGTACGTTTTTGCACATACTTCTGATCTTTCACATTCTTTTTGTTGCTATTCTGCAGAAGTAGCATAGCTGCTTTCACAAAGCTCCTGCTCTCCATGACAACATCCAATTCAGAAAGGTAAGAATGAGAAAGAATAAGAAAAGTGGAAGTGTGGAGACAAAACAAAGCATGTGGGACACAGTGAATGAAGAAAGGATGCTGCAAGGACTCTTCTACTCTGGGTACTGAAGAGACAAAAAGTTGTGAAGCTTTTAAAAGATGCATGGGTGGAGTGAAATGAGGAAGGCAGGAGGGCATAGGCTGAGCTGCTAAGGAAAGGGATGGAAGAAGAGACTAGTAGAGACTAATATGAAGAATAGTCTCAGGAATAAAGACAGTGTCACGGAAAGAGAGATAAAAGATGGAGGCTCCTCCTATAGCTTTGAGTCTCCTGTACAGAAGCAATACAGAGTCACCATCTGAACTAGCACTGAAGGACAGGCATGTCTTAATTATGGAACAACGCAGCTGCCTCAGGTATTTTATCATAAATTTGCTCCAGGAAAGAGGCTGACAAATCCAGTGTCGGCAATCAAAGCCTTTCATCTATTATTCAGTAGCTCTGCAACAGTGCTCAAACCCAGAGACAAACCCCAGTATACTAAAACAGTATAAATGCCTAAAACATGGTCATAGTCTATGACATCCTCCTTTGAACATATCTTGCTACTCAACATAACAGCACCCAAGGTCACTCAGAAGCTGCTGATAACAGAAGGAGTACAAAGATCAACACGCTTACGTTCCAAGAAACCTTTTTTTTGGTGAAATGTCTTTCCACAGACTTATAAATTCTTACTCAAAAGGGTTTACAATGATCTGCAGGTAATGGACCAGGTCAAGAAACAGGTCCAAATTCTGCAAGCCTTGCTCACCTATCCAATCTTCAGATGAGCAGGATAAGCAGTGTGATTCATGCCTAGTAAAGTTAAGTTTCTCAATATGATACATAAGATTAATTTTTGCACACCCATATTAGATACTGAACTCCACCAAAGCTGGAGACATGGACCCTCAATAGGTTCCTTATAATCTTCTGGCAGGTCACTTTTAATAAAAAGAGTTATTAAAATTACATTAAACACATGAGTCACACTTGTTCACAAGAAGCCCAATATAATTTTCATTCTACTTTTCAGAGAGATGAAAGACCAATTCACACAAGACACTCTTTTAGCTTTCCAAAACTACTCACTGTTTCTATCAGCTGTTAAGTGAAATGTGACATTTCCCTCTGGTTAAAGACGTGAGACGAGGATCACCTTGCAACATTCCATTTTGGGTGGGTTTCGGTTATGAACATTGCAAGATTTTACCTGCTACGAGGGCAGTATTTCTGTCTTACAAGAGCTACATTACTTAAAGCATTGCCACAGAAGAATACATGTTCACATAGTAAAGGAATTACATGAACATTGCCACCAGATTTTTAGATTTACTCATTGACAAGGTGTCTCTCCCTGTAAGCTGATAACTTCTGAGGTGTCCCTCAGGTAATAGAGATCAAACAGAGGGAATTACATTAGCAGCAACAAACAGAATAGCCCTGTCTAATGAGTAAGATTAAATTCAGAATCTTCTTCTTTTAAGAAGGAAATTGTTAGGCCTCAGGTGTTGGCAAACTGCTGTGATCTCATACAGAAAATACTATACTCCTGTTTTCAAGTCTGCTAGAGGGTGAAAAGGGTCTGTAGCGATAAAATGATAAAGAGAAATGGATGTAAAAAAAAACAACCCACACTCCACAGATCGTGAAAAAAATAATTTAGGAATGTTGGCTTTTTAAAAAGAGACCCCATAAGCTTACAAGTAGAGATTTGAAAAATGCTATAAACATCTCTAATGAAAGCTTTCATATGTGAAGCACAGTTCAAGAGGTGCTATTTTACACCCAGAAATGCCCTTTCAAAGGAATCACCACAAACTATCTCAGTGATAATGATAAAACATTCTTCAGTGCTAGGAGGACCCCAGGATTCAGAGAAAAATTAAAGAAGCCATTTATGTCAAAGGCTGAAAGGAAACACAACAGGTAATTTGCTACAAGCCAAACTTTCTTGAGAGCCAATTGTGATGTCTTGCCCTAACTATAATCTATTTAATGTCAAAAGCAATTATTGAATAATTCTTCTTTCAGAAATCTGAATAATTTCAGTCAGAAGAATCTCAATGTATCGATAATAGGAAGAGAAGATCAATTGTGTTTGCACTATTTAGAGAAAACAATGAGTATTTCCTGTCCCATGTAGCACAGACATAGAAGAAAACACAAAGAGTGTTTCCTGCTATACTTTGCTATGCTTCCTGTGAAAATGATTTTTGGCAAAATGCCCATCTTCTTAACCTTCATTAAAGATCATAGATTTTCAATATCACTCAGCTAACGTGTCTTCCTGCTTTCTTTTGCATTCGCTGCCGGAACTATGCTCAGAAAGACATTTCTATTTTTGTTATTTTTAAGAGT
The DNA here is from genome assembly GCA_033556795.1 of Tapera naevia. Taxonomy (NCBI): domain Eukaryota; kingdom Metazoa; phylum Chordata; class Aves; order Cuculiformes; family Neomorphidae; genus Tapera; species Tapera naevia. Next base: position 2,138,190 of record JAUMJJ010000054.1, on the reverse strand, counting down.
AGAAGAAATTCATTAAAGATGTAAACCCTAGGAATATTCATCTTCTGCCATTGCTCCAAGGGAGGTTACAATGCAAGAAGTACCTTTTGTATCCCAGGATCATCTTAGGTTTTCACTGAACTCATGCTGTTTATTCTTATAGTTTAAAGTTCTATCATTTTGAAAAGCTGGACTAAAATATGGCTAAATTCAGTTTTATTTTTTTCCCCTCAGGGCTTCCAAGTTTATACAACGCTCTATGAAGAAACTGTTCAACCTTTCCATGAAACTTTTTCAATCCTTTCATTTCTCTCTTCTCATTCATTTCATCCTGGAGCCTGCAAAGTTTCAGGGCAACCTATTACAGTGAGAATCAGAGCCTTGACTGCAGCTCACTGCTTCTCCTGCAGTACCTGTAATGAAAAGGTCAAAACTGCTATTCAAAATCTCCTCCTTTGACCTCATGAAATTGAGCCCACATTATGACCAGTGACCATGACAGATTCACAGAAAAAAAACCAGTGTGCTGCTGAGCGATCATGTTTCTGTCAAGCCATGGCATTCATCCTTGCTCTAACTCATAATGGAATTGCAACATTTTTAAAAGGGCCTTAAAATAACCAAAGTTGTGCTGTCACTAAGCTTTTTTTTTTTGTTATTACTTACTATCATCCTTTAAAATACGTTACACTGTTACGGTATCTTGATCAATGCAGCCAGTTTAGGGCTCAGGTAAGTAAAACCAGCTCGCTGCTTTGTAAGAGTTTTCTACCTTGAGGCTAAAGTGCATCACCTGCTTAATTTTCTAGTTACCTACTTGTTGAACCTTCTAGCATTTCACTCCTAACCCTTGTGAGCAAGCAATGACCAAATTCCCTTCTTTCCTTTTCTTCCACCTGACAAACGCAGTGAGAGGTCCCAGCTCCTGGGGCACCTGCTCCAGAGTCTCTTGGATTCCTTATTCAGCTCTCACCTGCCCAAAGCTGAGGCTCCTTTCTCACTTACCTGAAAAGTCTAAGTATCCCAACAAAATGTACAAGAGTAGAAAAATTGAGCAGGAAGTTCCAAAGAACATGTCCTATCACCAGAATTTATGTTCATCTTTCTCCTCCCTTAACCTCTTTCACCCACTTTGAACCAAAAATTTGGTGAGAAAAATTCAAGGCTTTTCAGATTCTGTGATAAGTGCTTACCTTATCCAAACTGTAACACTGAAAAGTATATATTTAATTTTGTTTTTCTACATGTTTTTAACAACATTCGTCCCATGTCTAACTACCCCTTGTCATTCATCATGGAAAGCTTCCTGAGATACTTTGTATTTCTACATTACCAGAGACAAGCCTAAGCATAGGTGCAACTCCTGGTGTTTTTCAAGACTTCTTTAAACAATGGAAATGTAAGAATATTAACATTTCTTAGCAAATTAGGATGACTGCTACAATACATCTATATATTTCAAAAGCAAAAGTGTAAGTTTACATGTACCAACTGCAGTTCAACAGTCACAACAAAACTAATCCACTAAGGCTAAGCATATCTCAGTTCAAAGACAAATAAAGGTACCAAGTCCACTGAAATGCTCATCCAGTCTAGCATTAAGCTAAGTTCTAGTCTTGCTGTTAACTTGGAAGGCTACTCATAAACAACGAGATCAAGGGAAATAATTTGCCTGCTATTGTCTATCCTACAATCAAGAAGTTATCTAAACCACTTACAGAGCCAAAAATAGCAGTCAGGAAAAATAAACTTGAATTTTGGTAGAGGGTCAGCAGCTTGGCTCCATTTTAGAGCATCATTATGACATGAAGTAATCAAAACACATACTATAATAGAAAAAGGGGCCCAAAATCACTAGACTGAGATGCATATGACAACTCCATTCATAATACAGCTGTTGAACTCTTTAAAACATTTGAGTTATTTAACCTGCAAGTCAAGAAGAAAAGATTCCCTAGCTTTGTAGAGAAGATGCCTACCTATAAGGTGAGACACCAATATTCCCACTGCTAAAGCAGGAACTGTTTATATATGTGAATAGGCTTGATCAACAGATATGGTTAAGATGACTACACAATATTACATTGCAGACCACTGTACTTCAAGACAGGAGAAAAGGATTCGAAGATTCCTCAGGCAAAGGAGAGAGCAAAACTTTGGTTTTCTACTCCACTGAATCAAACCACCATCTCCTACTGCTCTGCACACTATGACCTTCACTTCTCATATTTTCCCAGAGGTGTTTAACACAAAGTATTTAGTTTGGGGGTTAACGAAATAGCGTTTTATTTAGCCATCACCAGCTGGCATTATTCCAGTGAAACTAATGCATTGTTGAAGGAATGCAAGCTTGCTCCACAGTGAAGTAGCACAGCTCTGTGTTTGTATTATCCCTGCCATATATCAGCCAGTCCCTTGAAGCAGGGGCAGGATGGTAGAATGGATGGCTGGCAGTAACCTATTGACCAGCAGAGTTGAGACTCTTCACCAGACTCCACACGAAAACGGGACTGTTCTCTTAAACATGATAGATGGGGAATGCTATAATAGTTTGGCAGAATTTTGGGACACTTTTGTTTTTTTAAAGTGTGGGCTAAGTGGATTGGACTTTAGGATTAAGCTGCAGGTCACCTTCATTGCTGTCGCTCGCCATGCACTGCTTGATTAGCTCTTGTGGCCCCTATTGGGTTATGGCTACACTGGAGTAGACCCAGACTAATGTCATTGTCTGTTATTAAGTTGTGCTGAATTTACCACACATTCTGTGCTGTTCTGTTTCAAACTTTGTTAGAGGAGGATTTAGGGGATTACATAGGTTAATCTTCATCAGCATCTGAATCTCACAGTGCTGAGGTTTAAATAGGGATAATGGTGCTCCAATTACCAACCTCAAAGGATGCAACAAAGGCTAATTAATGTTTTTAAAAGGTTTTGAGGGTGGAAAGTGCTACACAAAGGAAAAATAAAACTACTTTGTGAGAGTCTGTGTAGGTTAGGCTTTCAGTAGTTAACCACAGAACATAAGAAAGCAACTCTGATGACTGACTTCCTTCTTCTCATTTGCATGACTTTCAGCACCTCTCACGTGGTGCAAAACCTTGAAAGCTATCTTCTGTCAAAATGGACTTGAACTATGACTTAACCTTTGCTGTGTTTCTCCTCAGAAGGAAGAGAAACTTCAACAGGTCTGTGGATGCACCCAGACAGAAAGCCGACAGAAGCCTGAAGCCCTTGAAGGCAGAGGGGAGATGGACCTCTTAAAAATACTATTTAATTTATCAGCCTGAAATGGAAGCTTCCAAATTCTGATTTTTCTTTTGCTAGCTTATTTATCGTCTTAATTTATCTGGATAGCTTGTGAATAAAGCCTTACATAATGAAAAACTCATCTGTTTTTCCACAGCTATATCCATTGATTTAATAAGACATTATTCCTGCAAACACTGCCTTCTTTACATCCTTAAATAAGTCTGGGTATGCAACCATACTGCCACTATTTTCACATGGAGCCTAAACCAAATTATTATAACTGTGGTCTTGTCAGGAGCTTCAACAGCAACGGGCAAAACATAGATAAAAACAAAAATTACCAGTATGTGTTTTATAACAGACTAATGAATTCCAAATTTTGCTAATCATTTCAAGCCTTTCTTCTTTAATTACTTTCTAAACCATGACTAATTTTGTTCATCATGCCCAGCAACACAAGAAATTCATCCCTCTGATAAGATAATGAAATTGAATCCTTTTGCAAAATACTCCCCATTCATTTTCACGTATGTATTTTTACAGGATTTTTGCTCTCCCCAACTCAATTCACTTGAACAACCAAAAAAGACTTAGACTCAGGGAAAATCTGGATATAGAAATCCCAGATTACTTTGTTCCCATATGTAAGACACAGTTGCAATCTAAACTGTTGAGGAAAACTTATAAATCAAGAGGGATATGACGTATGGGGTCAGGAAGAAGGGGTTCCAGCTGACAGCCATTTCTTCTGACTATTTTTTGGAAAACAAACTGATCAATCACCAAAGAAATCATATCTCTTCAAACTGCTTGAGTTCTCCTTCAAACACAAAATCCACAGACCATCTGGTTTGAAATGGAGCATCTCTCTGTGTGCTTCAGGCGACGCTGCTGAAAGAGGAAACCTACACAACACTGAGAGAAGATAAAGCTTGGAGAGATCAAAGGAGAGTAGCTATGCAGCATCAGAACCTACATCATGGTTGACAGCCCAGCAGGGCCAGGCAGGGAAAAGAAAATTATAAAAAAAAAAAAAAAAAAAAAAAAAAGGAGGATTGCCTTCCTCTGGGCATCTTTGTTGGAGAAGCATCCTTCTGCTGTGAAGAAACAGATGTTCCAAAGTACATCCAGATGTGCACAAATAATTGTGATGTGTTTCTTGTTCTCATCGCAACACGCTCTTGATTTATTCTTGATTAAGACACACTTGTTTTCCCTGATGACCTGCAAGGCTGTTACAGTTCCTACAAGCGTGCTTTTTGAATACCTCAGTAACTTCAAGACTTCTGTCTTGAGCAGTATCCTTCCTATTCCTTGAGGACCTGCGGTGGTGTTCCTCTACCCAAGGACTTAGAAGCACAGCTAGCATAACAGTCACTTGAGATCTGAGGGTAACATCAGCCACCTCAGCACACAGAGATGGGCTGGAGAGCAGCGGCTGGAGGACAGGAAGAGGGTGCATGGTGGAGAGTCAGGCTGAAGGACCAAGAGAAGTAATCCAAATACAAGACATTACACTTTCTAGGCTCATTCTTCTCTTGGATTAGATGCCACATTAAGAGTAACATTTTTTGACTCAGTGAATACATATTGCTATCCTTCCTAGAGCAATGCCACTCAGCTGGATATTGTGGAATTCTTCTAGTAAAACATGAAAGACAAGCTGGGCTTTATGCCACAGAAACTGTTCACCACAGAGTCTGGGTGGGGTTTTTTGTTTATTTGTTGGCTTTGTTTTTCCCCTCAGAGATGCACCTTCTTAAATGACAATTTAATTAACTTTCTCTTTTAACAATCATATAATTTGCAGTGAAATTTACTACCAGCCCAGACAGCATGGTGCTGCCCATTTTCATTTTTGCTGTCATTTTTAAATTCAGAGGGGGGAAAGGTAAGAAAAAAAAATACACAAAGGGAGCTGAAGTTAGTCAACCAATTCCCCCCTCCCTCCAAAGTCCTCAGGCTCCAGTGAGATTAAATCACAGAGTTAATACAAATCTGGTCTGTCAGTTCCAGCAGAGACACACTGCTTCTAGGATAAAAGAACAGCACAGTAAGTATATATTCAACTGATTTTAGGTTCAAAGTAAAAGTTCTGCTGAATGTAAAGGGACAAGAAAATCACTACAGATGATCTCAAAAGATTAAGCATACCTAGAAAAACATTTGTAACATTGAGAATTTCTCCCCTCCACAGTCACCAGTCTGACTACCAGAAGTGAGTTATGTTCTCTATTTACCACAAATATTATTTTATTCATAACAATATTGCCAGTTCATAAAAAAATAACGATTACCTTTGATAACCTGTTTTTCCCATAACACTAACATTGCCAAAAATACAAACATTTTCAGAAGACCGAAAGTGTTAAACTGAAGGAAAGGACCAAAAAGCAAGGATCCTCCAAACATATGAAAGGAAGACAAGGTCACCCAACCCACCACAGCTGTGCACTCTGCTGAGTCTCCAGCCTATAAAGATACAGATTTTGCTTAAAGGATTATTCATAAACAAGCTTCCAACAAAAATAGTGGTTAGACTGCAGAGAATCATTAGCTTACAGAAAGCTGAGAGATTTTTACTTAGTCTGCTAGTACTAAATGGACTAAGAAGTGTTTAAGAATGGTATTCACTTTGCTGTATGTGGAACAAGCCTTGCTTTATTTTCATGCTTAATGCTAGCTCTGTATTTAAATGCCTTTGCTGTCTTGGTGTGTGATACATGAGACCCTAAAAATAGTCCATCTGTTCCAGATTTTCCATTGTGTCTACCTTTGAAAAGCTCCATTAAAGATTAAAAAATTACTGTGAATTTAACTTATGAAGATAAAGCCTAAAACATTGAGAGACTGAGACTGCACACAGAGTGAAATTCTACCGTATATTTCCTATGTAAATCTACTTTATGCTCTTCATGCTCAGGCAAAATCCATCTATTTCAAAAAAATGTCCATGTCTTTTACTGCTAGTTTTTCTTTTGTGTGTCTGCCTGATAAGGTCTGGAAACTCTCCAAAATTTAGGAGGTCTTATCTGTCTATTCTCCAGCTCTTTTTTTGTGCTGTGGATACCTTTTTAATCCAACTCAGATGTTGTTTATACTTTGGAGGGCCTCTTGGAGTCAGCAAGACAAAACAAAACAGCGGGATCCTGTTCCAGCAAGATACAGAGGTGTCCTTTCAGGACAAAGGTAAAAGCAGTCAGTATTGTATTTGCAAAGCAGAGCTGATTGTTTCATGGCCAGGCATAAGTAGTCTATTTTAGGATTCTGAGATTTTAATGTAAGTAAGATGCAACAAATTACAGTCATGGCTAGAGCCAGCTATAGAGCAGACTCCACAAAGATGTTCAGCACTGTAACTCCAGTTTCAGTGGTTAACTCCCATGGAGATTTCTTAAATACACATCAATCACTGACTGCAACAGTTCTGGGTGTTTTATTCTTCTTCTGTGAAGGCTGGCTAGGTTCTCAAATAGTCTTATGATATCACCAACCAGCTGTACTGCCTCAGTCAAATAACCTCTAAAAAGGTTAAAGCCTAATTATTCTATCACTCAAATGGCTAATTACTCTCCTTTTGTTACCTTTTCTCCACTCTGCCTTGCTGGACATATGCCATTTATACGTGATGATGTTATCTAGATGGCCAACATCATTTGTAATCAAACTACTGGTTGCTGAGCATCTTTCAAAATCATGCACAGCCAAGGGCAACGGGGCAAGAAACTTATGTTGGTTTTACGTTAATTTCTATTTTCTAACACTGTATGTGTACATGAGCAGGTACTGTAAATATACACAGGATTAGGCAAGTCAGTTTGTCAAAAACATGCAATGGACTTAACCACCAAATATACAGACTGATTCTGAACACATGTCCTTTTAGATAGTGAAATTAATTACATGGATGGAGGGAAAAAAGTATATTAGTGTGCCTTATAGCTTTCCAGAAGCATTCATTTTAAATTCATATAATTTACAAGTTAAAAAATTAGTGCAACTTCTTTGTGTCACAACAGTTGCTGTCAGACTTCATCAGAAAACCTTAAGCTCTTCTTTGACTTCAAGATCATGAGCTACAATTCAGTCCTTGGCAGCAGCAGCAGTTGGCTGGCTGCTGTCAGTGATGGACGACACAACAGAATGCAGTCTGCTCTTCCACAGCTACATCAGTGCCGTCCTGCCCTGCTAACAGGAACAAAACCTGGTTTTGTCAGTGAACCAGGCAGATATGATCCCAAAGACATGAAGGAAGCAGATCTGAGCAGTAACAAGGTGCTATCATCACAGAGCCACTTTTCTGGCCATAACTGCATTTTAGCAGATGTCCAGCTCAATATTACCAGTGATATATCCATTATGGGCCTGCAAATCCACTACATCTACTCCTACTGCAGTTCTTCCTCAGCCAAAAAACCCACATGGTGCACAGGAATAGGCCAAATGCTAGGAAATGCGGGCAACTCCCATGCTGTTCACAAACATTAATGTCCAAATTCAAGCACATTCTCTATTAAAAAAACAGAGGCAAAATTCCAAATGCAGAAAGCAGTTATCGTGTTTAGGGACAACTAACAATCCTTGACTACCATTTGGAAAAATACTCTGTGTCCAGCTCCATCTGCAGCTACTGTTTTGTTACAAGATATGCTGGTCTCTCAAACAGTTTTACCAAGTGATTTTTCTTTTAAAAAAGCAGGATGTTCAGACTGAAATGGCCATGGTCTGATATGAAAAGTTGGAGAGCTGATTATAAAGTACAATATACAATCAAGATATCAACACTTGCTCCCAAACAACTTAAAATTATTTCAAAGCGTACAGAAGCAGCAATAAACAGTTCATATTTCTGTCCTTTCAGAGGGCACACTACAAAAGGCATTCTGAGCAAACTGGCAATAAATAAATACATGTTCCTGGCAAAGCTCTGCCAGCTCAGGCACTTCTTTGTTAGAGCATTGCTCCTACTGACGCAGCCTCTCTGCAACTTTGGGAGGACTTTTCAGCCCCTGAGGTGATCTTTGTTCAGATCAATCAGTAAAAGCAGCTCTAAACCTGGCTTTGGCCTTTTGCTTTTCAGCTATGTATTACTTCTGACTCATACTGTACTTCAGAGGAAGACATCAGGATTGCTATCCAAAATCCAAGCTGCAGTTTCCCAGCTATGTCACAACTGTGGACTGCTTGGTCTTTCATGATTATAAAATGTAAAGATGTACCCCAATACCTTTGGCTTTATGATTTTTTTTGCACACAAGATCTGTAGATTTGGGATAGCCTTGAACAGAGACTTTCCCTTCCAGCCCCCTTATTCCTCATTTAGGTCTGGTCTCATTGCAGGGGTTAGGTTTACCCTACAGTACCCTGTTCTCATGATTCAGTAACCTTCACTCCAGCAAACCCCTGGAAACTTGCACTAGCACCTCGAGCATATCAGCCCTGATGTGTTCTAGAACTTTGCTAAGGATAAGACCTTCGAGGGAAGGAGTTGGGGGGAGAAGGCAGAGCAGAGGTACAAGCATGGCAGAGCAAAGCCAGGCTAGAGTAACAACCCATTAATCATAGAATGAATCACAGAATGGTTTGGGTTGGAAGGGACCTTAAAGATCATCCAGTTCCAACCCCCCCTGCCATGGGCAGGGACACCTTCCACTGGACCAGGTTGCTCAAAGCCACATCAGCCTGGCCTTGAACACCTCCAGGGATGGGTCATCCAAGACTTTTCTGTACAACCTGTTCCAGTGCCTCACCACCTTCACAAAACATCTCCCTAATATTTAACCTAAATCTCCCCTCTTGCACCTTGAAACAATTGCCCCTCATTCTATCACTGGACTCCCTGATAAAGAGCTCCTCCCAGCTTTCCTTATATAATATTGCTGCATGTATTTTTCAGGCTGCATATATTTGCTCTCTGGTGCATATATTTTGCTATCATCATTTGCTGGCATCTTCCCTAAGCATTACTCCCCATTTGCTATTCCAAAACCTTTGCAAATATATTTCTTCAAGCTGTAAAGAGAGGAAAACCTTTGTCACTCTTCTGTTGTCTTTCACATTGTTATGTTTGTGGTCACTCTGGCAGCTCTGCCAACTCCTGTTTCTACTGAGGATTATGAACAGGCATACAGCTCTCTATCACACTGAAAACACATTCTAGTCAACATAGACATTTCCAGCTCCCTAATTCCTAAGTCAAACCTGCCCACTTATTGATGAGGGCAAGTTTCAGCTGCAGTCAGCGCTGTTTGGATCCTGGTTTTGTGGAAGCGAGCTAATATCCATGGTCTCTCACGTTATCAGCAGGAGGGCTCTCTGATGGCCAGAAATTGTATTATAGTGATGATGGACGTGGGGAAAATTGAGCACTAACTTAATTTTCAACTGCAATATCTTCTGTCTGACCGGACAGGTCAAGAAGTTATCATTGGACTACTAGAGTGAGCAAACTCAAAATGAGAGCCACTGAAGAGTAACCTCCAAGATGTCTTTTCACAAAGTCACTTTCCCCAACCTATAGCTTCTCTTGAGCAGGAAAAGCTAGTGGATCACTCACTGATCTGTCCTGTGTTAGCTCACATCTATTTAAAACAGTGTGAAGCTCTGCACCTTTGATGCGAGCTAATTAAGCTCACATGGCTTTCCCAACCCTGGCTTCTGCAGCTTCCGAAGAGAAGGGAGCCAAATTAGGCCCATCTGTCTAAATGGAAGGGAGTCCTCTCCTGCCATAAGGCATGCTTCATTACCCAGCATGGGAGCTGCCTTCCAAAAGCACCAGGAAAGAGCATTTCATTACTGCCAAGAATACCCAGAATACCAGGTGTGTTGAATATGGGGGATTTCACAAGACCCATGATTCTGTACCATCAGCTCCTTTGCACAGAAGCCTCAAGGGTATGTCTAACAAAGGGACTTCCTGCAATAACCTTTTGTTTAACACTTGGAACTTCTTGCAGCAATAGATCTGCAAAATACATTTTTATTTTTTTATTCATATAAGAATAAAGAAGGAACCAGCAAACTTCAGCAAAGCAACGAATATGACTCACTCTGCCTTGATCCTGCAGCCATTCATTGTGTAATTGAAGTTTGTAGTTGGTACAACCTCTGGAAGCCTCTCAGTTGCTGAATTGGAATCGCAAGATGAAAGAAAGTAGCCTTAAGTAATTGATGTCATCAGGTACAGCTGCTAGAGAAAGGAGGCAACCTACTCCCTGTTGCTAGTGAGTGCTAGGATTTGGGGAAGCAAGAGGAGGAGACACAATTACACAACTTCAGCTCCTGAATTTGTCTTTAAGGATTTGATCTTGTAGAGAAACTGCAGAAACATGATCAGATCTCATGCTGGCCCTGCCACAGCTCTGTGCCTCAGGAGAGGTATTAACTATACTCTGTTTACAAGTTTCTGTATGTATTATACAAAAGTTACCACCACAGCAAAATAGTGACAAAAAAAGTAATTCCTTCAGTAATGCACCTTCTACAAGACAAGATTTGCAGAAAATATGCAAGTACCTATGTAAAAACATATGATACTCTCGGGAAACACAAACTTAACACCAAAGAACTAACAAAGATGACCTAAAAGCTTTTTTATCTGTCATAGATAAAATGACATGAGTTTTATGAAAACTAAAAAAGAAGTTTACAATAAAAAAAGCACAGCAATGAATCATACAAAAATACATACCCTAAGTGGCAACAAGCATATACTAATATTCTAGGACAGTAAGGAATTTGTCCAACAAGTGAAAACGTGATGTTTTTGTGATAGGCCTCCTAAACAGCTCCTTCTTAAACCTAACAAAAATGAAATGGAGATGACATGCATATAAGATTAGTTTCAGACAAAGCAAGACTCCCCAGGGATTCTATGCAACTGACTGGGTGAAAAACTAGCTAGCTGGGCTTTAAAAGTAGTGTTTAATGTGCCATACTTGCAGGCCAGTTATTCATACAAACAGAGTTGTGCAGGAGCCTACCCTGTTAGATACCTGAAAGGGAAACAGAGGGCAGCCCTGCCAAGATAAGAGATGATGCCCACCTTGGGCTGCAGTCTATAAGCTTGAGGGCAGGGCTGCCATTCAGAGTGGCCTAGCAGGAACCTCATGAAATTCAACTTGCTTGTGAGGAGGAGCAAGACTATGCACTGGCACAGGCTGGGGACTGACTGGCTGGGCCAGCCCAGTCTGCAGAAAAGGCCTGGGGGACAGCAGGCTTAGCACAAGACAGCAGGATGCTTGGGCAGCAGTGACAGCCAGCAGCATCCCTACCGTGTCACCAACAACATAGCCAGGAAATTGATGGGAGCAATTCTTCCCTTTTCCCTGGCAACTGTCAGGCTATGCTTGGACCATCACCTTTGGCCCTGCAGTCCTGGATGCAAGGCAGGCATTGGTGAACTTGAAAAAGTCTGGGGAAGGCCACCAAGGTGCTCAAGGACTTGATCCCTTGCCCTGCAAAACCAACTGGGAGATTCAGCTTGAGGAAAAAACCTGAGGAGACCTACCAGCAACCTGCTGGTACCTAGGGGGAAGTTATCAAAAAGATAGATCTTGGCTCTTCTAGTGGCACATGGCACAAGAATGAGAGACAATAGGTATAAATTTCCATGAGGAGTATCTCATAGAATATCAGGAAAGAAGAAGAGTTCATACTATGAAGACAGTGAAGCAGTACAACAGGTTGCTCAGAGAGGCTGCAAAGCCTCCCATATCCTTGGAGGTCTTCAAACCCAATCAGCTAAAGCCCTGAGATTTGAATCCAACATTGACTCTGCTTTGAGCTGAAGGCTGGATTAGAGACCTCCTGATGTCCTTTCCAACCTGAAGGACTTGGTGACTCCATGTCACCCTCTACAGGCTCTGTAATGTATAATGGGAAAAGTTTCACAAAATTGAAGGTTATTTACACTTGGGAGCCTGCAACCAGTATTTGCATATTGAAGTTCTGAGAAGTAGTACTTTGTTTGTACAGTGCAACTGAAAAACACTGCTCAATTTTGTTGTGTTCACACTGGGAGCATCTTGAAGCAAGGAAAGTATGCTTTCGTCAGACACTATTTTGCCTCCAAGAACTGAGGCTTGCAAGCAAAAAGTACCTAATTAAAAAAGAACAAAGAAATGCACACTCTCATGCTTAATGAATCATAACAATTTTATCTAGAAAAAAATAATCCTACTAATTTCCAACTGTTTAATTGAGTTGGCTGAAACGTTTTTGTGTGTGAACACAACCAGATATAGTTGTTTCCCTGGGTAGACTTCTTCAAGCTGAAATACTGACTCTTCATCTAGGGCATAATTGGCAATCTCTTGTTAATAAAGTCATAACTTCTCTACATACCATATCAAGGTCTTGGGAAACCCTCCGTTTGCGCAGCTCTTCCATCCTCTCACACACATCTGAGAAGCAGGTGTTATAGTAGTCTGCATACTGCTGTGCCAGGTCATCAATATTTCCCAGTGACCCATCCTACAGTGAAGATAAGAAAAAAAGAGGTTAATCAATTTAAAAATTTCAATTTAAAGGTACCACCATCCAGCACACGGTGCTTGGCTCATCCTCTCCATCGCTAGCCTTGAGCGTGCTAACGTGGAACAGTTGGGAACTGCAGTACCACGGCAGCCCCTCAGAAACAAGTGGGGCCTTGCTAATTTCAACACAAAGGGAGAAGGCAGAGAGAGCAATGCACAGCTCTGGAACAACATATCCCCAGGCACTATCTGCCTCAATTCCCTCCCACCCACATATATTCATATTCCATCTGATTCTCCCAAGGAGCTGCCCACTCATCCAATAACCAGTCATTACGTATGCTTCACTGTCCTTATTTACTTGGGAGTAGCCCTGCTTTTCTTGACAATGAGTAAGAGCAATTTAAAACATTAAACTGCTTGCTTATAAGCACAATCAGCTGGACTGCAAATAATTCCAGTCAAATGACTTCAACAGGCGCATTTATGCCACCCACAAAGATACTCTTGCCAGTTGGTCTTATAAGTTATAGTGGAGGTGGAAACAGGGTTTGCTCAGTCTCAAGTATCTGCTTTGCTGGGCAGGATTGCTATCCTGTTACTAAAATGGCTATAGTGAAAAAGCTGATTGTAATCATCTGTTAATTACAGTCAAATTCCATACTTGAAAAACAATAGATAAGGAAAACAAAGCAAAACAAAAAACAAGGTAGATTTTAAGTGGCATGAGTGTTCTTTCTTAACTCAGATACACACGTCAGAGGGCCAGGGGGTGGTTGGGCAGAGTGAATGAACAGGTTCTTTTGGTACAATGTGCACACACTTAAAGTAGGTCCAAAGGATGTCAATGAGTAATTTTGTTTCTCTATTTGTCTGATACAAGTGACCACAAATGTTACTGCATGCTTTCTTTAAAAGGCAACAATCTTCATGGATGTTTTGAAAGAAGACCAAGAATACAATATTATTTCATTGTTGCTGTTAATAGATGCAACACAAATATAAAATTACACCTTGAATTGTAAGAAAAAAACGAAGCAATCAAGGAATAATTTTAAAAAATTATGCTAATAACTACATAAGTTGCAATGCAGAGTTTCAGCATGTGAGCTAGAAGGAAAAATTTTAATTAGAAACCACACCTTACTGAAACTGTCACCATTTGGAAATAAGTATGTGGTCCTGCTCTGAGGGATCTTGACAATGCTGAAGAGGCAGATCTATTTTAATGAAGTATCACTTCCAGAGAACTGGAAAAATCATTCCAGTTTAAACCAAAGAGAAAGCTTGGTAAACCTCAGGCTCTGCGAAACACACTCTCCACTTTCTTGAAGTGCAATTCAACGTGCACAATAGTTATCTCAAAATCTCCAGAAAGTTCTGCAGAGCTCGTGTTCCCAAACTTCAGGACAGCTTGTTGTTTCTTAAAACTCCTGCGCACAGCCTTCTGGTGCAAAACAGCTTGCATGGGACTTGTTGGAACAGCAGAAGCAGAATAACTACCCTAAATATAGATCTATACACACCAATGTATTTTTTACTGTATTTCCTATCTCTCAGTCTGGCAAAGCTCTCAAATGGGAGATGTTTCAAATGTTACAACATTGGGTTTCTTAGTGCAAATGCACTTCTGGAAATGTCAGACTTTCCAGAGCTTCAGACAAATAACCTTCCATACCATTTAGCAAGTGGTTTACAAAGACAAGACAACGGCATCTTTGAGAGTAAGACAGTTGCTACCTTGCCCTTCTACCAGAGCAGCAGAGCAGCCCACTCAGCAGACAGTGAGCACACATCCTCCAGTCACCTTCTCACCATCCATAATGTTCCAACAAGCTGCAGGAGAAACTGTGACTCTCTGCCTGCGCCATAAGCTCCACACAACTGCCTGTGCAACTGGATACCCTTCCAGAGGCTGAAGGTGTGCTTGCTGATCCCATGTGCACAACAAGCTGCTTTCACAAGGTTTGCACACTCAATAGGGACAACCATTGCTAGGGAGGAAAACGAACACCAAACAGAAAAAAGCAATCCCCAAACTTGACCTTCATTTGCTCGCTGCTGCAAGCAATAAGAAAACTTGCATGTTTTCCACCTGAATCCCAGCCTCTCCATCATAGCAAACATCCCTCTTTAGAGGTTACAAAAAATTCCCTCTTTGTACTATCTTCTCCAGACAGTCTGTTTATTCCTTGATAAGCTTTGCCAGTTAAGAGTATGGGAGCTGGGAAAAGTACTGGTAGAAGGGCAAGATAGGAAACCATCATTTTATTAGAACAATGTGAAATCTGCCTACTTATCAGTCTGTCTCCTCTCAAATCTGGAAACTGTTAAATTTCATGCTCAGAAATAGGCATAACTTGTGAAGGTAACAAGAAGACTCCAACTGAGTGATATACTCCAAATCCAAACATACCAGGTGAATTTCAGCTTAACTGAGAGCTAGGTGGAGCTGAGCTGAGGTTTGCAAGATGCTCCAGGGCTCCTCTTCACATCCTCTCACACCTCCTCAGGTCTGTGGTCACAGGCCATGCCTGGGATGTTAATGGCACTGCATAATTGCTCAAACACAGCTGAACCAAGTGCTCATTTTTGCTTATGTTGGCATGCAGTCCACTGTGCTTTTTTAAAAGGTGGTCTCCACAAGGGTGAAGGCTTGTGACTCTCCCTAAAGCACAATTAGCTCGACTGCAGCACCCCAATTAAAGGCCCCAGAATGCGGGTGGCCCCACCACCAGCAAGCACGTGGCTGCAAAGAAAGACCTATTCACGAGCGACAGAAGGGATTGTTGTTAACACTTGGGACTCAAATTAGGGGCTACACTCCAAATACAGCTCATTCCAGCTTTCCAGGGAAGACCAGTCCTGTGTGAAAGCAAGCTTAACATCCAAAAAAAGATGAAGAAACAGGAAAAACTACAAGACCTTAGAAGTGAGAACTGATGACTCAAAGATATGCATGCATTGCAAGCCTGCCATACACTTTTGCTGGGTTACCAGACCAAGGGCAGCTACCTTCACAAGCAGCATGCAACCTCCTAACTAGATGCAGACAGCTTTGGCATTTGAAGTCTCTGGCTTTGAAAAATGAGAACAAAACTACACACATTTGCATTTACATCTCAGCTTGTCAGGAAATTGTAGTGGAAGATGTTGATCGAATCATTGGTCGCTGTCGCAAAGAGCCTCTTTTATGATTTTATGCATGAGTATATCCAGAAAGCACTGCTTTTGTCAAAAAAAATACAGATACACAAATCAACTCAAGCCAAGACAGCATTTCACACCCATGCTGCATATAAGGAGATAACCTCATAACTTAACAAAGGATTGTATATCTGATTTATATTAACTATATGTAGTGATAAAATTTGTGCATTTTGTATTTCTATTTTGTTTTCAAGTTAATTGGGTATTTTAAAAATATTCCTGTGCAGAATTTTAGTTCCAGGTTGAGAAGTCACTTATTTCCTCCCAAAACTCAGGGTCATAGAAATTGTCTGAAATGTTATAAAAAAAATCCCTACCATTACTAAGAAAGTAGAGCAATAATATAATTTTTAAATAATAACATTTTTGAAATATTTCACTCTTATTTGCTAAGAATAAGAGGCAATGTTAATTTTCATAAGTTCCTTTTATTGTCTTGTTTCCATATGAAAGCCAAAATCTAGAGTATTTTTAAAGTAAAAGAAATAAAAGTCTAAACTCATCAGTTGGTTCGTTCCCGTTCTTCCTTTTAAATAGCCCTGCACTGGGGGCTTGAGTCTAATACTAATACAACAGCATATAAACAAACAACAACTGTCATTTTAGTTCACAGGTAGGAAAAAGCTTTCAAGCTTTCATTAAACTATTTGATATAAAAAATAATAGGCCAATTGAATTTATAAAAAGCCTCTAATTATGTGCGACCATGTCCCACTTTGATATAGACTGGTCCCATATCTGTAACAGGTTCTGTGAGTAATGAAAAAAGACATATGGCTTCTAAGTTTATTCTTACCAATATATCTTTAATTCAGTAGCCACTGATGTGCTCCTAACTCCTTTAGGTCAGTAATATTTTTAAAACCAAGACCTCAAAATAAATTCTCATTTTGTTACATATTTAACAGTTAAGCAAAACCCTACCATGAAGACTGCTTTGCACTTGTGTTTATTGCCATACAAACTGCAATGTTCCAGCTATATAATCCCACAGATCTTTTCTGGTGGAAAAAAATAGGAAGCACACAAATATTGAGCAGAAATACCATTCCTGAAATGCTTTAATTTATTCATAAAATGTTATAGCACATTTCTCCTAAGACTCATTACTGCCCAAGATGTTTCCACCAAATAGTCCAATAGCCAGGAAAATAAAGAGACCATTGGTTTCAAAGAGTTAACCCTAAAGTGAAGATTTAATAAAATTTTCTAAAGAAAACAGAAGTTATCTTAGATTTCTATTTTTGGTTGCCAAACATGTTCCTAAATTTCCATCTAAGAACGTATGCATGCAATATTTTTTGGCATCGTAAAGCACAGAGTAAATGATGAATTGCCCTGGAATTCCCAGGGAATTAATTCCGAAATGCTTGTGAATACCAAAGGAATCTGTCGAGGTTCCTGTTAATGGAGTCACTACAAAGAGAAGTTGGAATGATTTGACACTTATTATAAAGTTAGGATTTATCGGTCACTGCACATCAGTTAGTTTAGCATGCTGGCAGAATCTTTTGTATTTGACATCTGAAAGTGTAAAGGAGAAAAATGTTTTGACAGAGAGCTCTGCTGGCAATAAATTAAGTAAAAATACATACATATTTAATAATAATAATAATGAAATAAACCCACTATTACCTAAGGAGGAATAATGGACTTTAAGTAACGTATCCATTTCATGAACCTGCATAAGACCCTAAGCACTAGGCAATGGCACAGCATATATAATTTTCCATGCAGGATTAAGAATTTAGAAAGTTACCAAAAACAAAACTATTTGAGTCGGTACTTTTCTATCTCAGATCATGGAAAATGTATTACAAAGCTGCATATTCCAACATATCCTCGTCCTACTCCAGCAGCCATGAGGAATGTCAGGAAAGAGTCTTAATTATCAGACATATGTGCTCACCCTCCAAGCCATCGGGTGAAACTCATGTCACTGCATGAGTCTCAAAAATGTAAGAGACTTGCATGCTGCAAGCCTGTTTGGTCAGCAAGACAGATGGGTCTCCACCTGCACGTGGCAGTGCAGATTATAACACATTGTGCAGCCATAACAACTTCCTCACTTAAAAATCATTCCAGCTATGGCCACGGCACATTCACAAACTGGAATGCTAGGAACAAGTCAGAAATAGGAGGAAAAAAATCTGACTTCTTCCTATTAAAATATAAACGTATGTGAAAAGGGCACAAATAAAGGGAAGATGCTCTTTCACAATGCTCTGCAGTCATGCCCTGGAAAAGGCATGGTTTTGACCTTCACAGCCCAGGAGGAGAAAAATCCACTTCCGTACCTGAAACACAGGACTGATGTGTGGAGAGTCACTGTAAACATTACCAGCTTATTTCTGGCAGTTGGATCTCAACAGGAATGCCTACCAAAAATCTGTGGAACACAACCCTGCATTTCAATAATACTTTTGGTTTGGATAGCTGTAAGAAGTACAAAAATGAAAGCTGGAATGTGGGCCAGAGCAAACAGGCTTGTCTGTGGAGGGAAGAAGGGTAAGAGGGAGTGGGGACAAAAAAAGCAGTGAAATTAGAACATTTGCTGAAGCGAAACATGTTTGTACCTAATAAACACACTGTTTTCAACAGGTTTTCATCTACATAGCCTGCATCCTATGAGTTTAAAATACCTTAGCTAAAAAGCATGGCACACTCAGAATAAGATACCAGTCCTTTCTAGATATTTTTCCCAGTGTGGGCTCATGGAAGCTCAAGAAACTTGTGTATACTTCCTTAGACAACCTCAGACTGGCACTGTACCTCTTTGTGCCACAAAACACATGAATTCAGGTTACAGGTGGTAATCTGAGAGACACTGTGTTTCATGTTCCTCCCCAGTTCTAAGGAGGCAGATTTAAATCAGATCCGAACCTTTTCAAAACAGGAGTTAAATCTGCATGCAACTTTCTGGCTAGGGCTTGTACCTCAATTTCCTAATAAAGACTTTCATGATGAGGACAGGCATCCATAGGAAAACTTGTGCACCTTCACGATAATTATATCAGTTACACATTTCTGACCCTCTTTACATGTCCCTTGCTAGCAATGGATTTCTGCTAGGAATAAGGCTGGTGTTTTCCCTTCTGGCTTAGCTTCAAAACGATTGCCAATTAAAAATAAACCCAACAAGCTGCTAGAAATATGTCCCTTTTTTTCCTAGAGCTCAGAAAGGACAATCTTCCATTCAGCAGAAGTAACAATTCCACCAGCCATGAAGTGACAGGTTCAAAGACTGTCTTGACAGTCAGCGGGGTCAGAAATGTGAACAAGACAGAAGCGTGAGGCCAGGCAGCCCAACACTTGCCTTGATATTCAGGGGAAGGCATAAAATACTCAGTGTAGAAGTCATGACATTTTTATATTGAGAACAGCTATTTTAGAGGATGCTGAAGGGTTGTCATGGTTCCCTTGACCTCTCTATAGCTGGACACTGTGAGAACAAAGAGAACATACAGATCAGACCAATTCAATAGAAGACTTTCCATTAATTTTTATGGCATCTAAGGGTTGAGTCATTAAGCTATGTGGCTTTGCAGAATTACAAAAATAGATCTAATAAAACTGTGTCAGGCTCTCTGCAGCATGGTTAAAACAGTCCTAAATTCTCTACAATAAGCAAAATGCACAACGGTACAGTTTGATATAAAAGCTTTTGTGGCAGTTATCTGAAATAACTGATACAGCCCACTGAGTTCAGAGTACTCTAGACCCAGAAACTTTATATTAAGCCACACAGCTATGTAAGCTTTTTCTATATGTAAGCTTCCTCTATGTAAGCTTTTTTTTTTATATGAAACCTTGCCCTGTCTTGACATCAAACTAAACTCTTCCCCTTTTCAAAATTCTGTAAAGAAAGTGTTTCCTTCACCATCACCACTTAATCTTTTTGCCCCCCTCACTTTTCACTGTAAAGCCTTGAAGTTTTTGTCAAGAAGTTGTAACAAAGAATCTCTGGAAAAAACATTCCAAACATGACTTAAGTCTTTCCCTTTGCAAATAAAAATCAATTTGAAAGCACACTATAGGGATCCCTCTCTCTGGCATGCAACCTGTATGTGAAAAAGTAAAAATATGTGTGTGTACATGTATGTGCAGGGTAATGAAGAAGTTTCTGTGCATTCCAGCATACTTAAAAAGTAGGTATTTATCACAAGTGAAAGAGCTGGCTATACATGCTCATTATCTTCACAAGATTACATGCAAATTTTATTCATGAAAAGTTAGTTCAAAGCATCCTTAATGTCCAGCTTCCCTAATAACAGCATATTATGTCCTATCCTCCTTTCCCTGAAGTCATCCACACTAAGCTCATCAAACTGTAACTTAAAACTCTTGCTCTGATACTTGCCAGGCCACCACTACCCACACAGCTGTCCAGCAGTCACGCACAGGTTATCATTGCCAGCTTGTAAAGCAGAGTAATTTAACAACTCTTTAAGCCATGTAATAGCTGCACCTGACATCTCTCATTAGGTTTGTTTCCCTTGTTCCCCTTGCCTTCTCCTTTTGCCCTCTGTTTGCTGAGACTTTCTCAAATTGAGTGGGAATCTGTCTTTTCATGCACACCAGCTGCAGTGGGCATCTATCCTGACACCTTGGGGCAGAAATAAATGGTAAATAGAAGAATGGCAATAATTAAAATTTTTATATATATATATAAATATACACACTATTAAAGCACCATTAAGGAGATGTGGATGAATTTCTTGTTTCAGAATCTGGAAACTTAGCATACATTAAGGCGTGGCTTCATGTTTGATAGAGTCTAATGAAATAGATATGCAAAAGCCAAACATCTTAACTAGATGGTGAAATAAATCTATCTCAGTGAGCTGGCTACATCAGTCACAACAGTGAAGGAGAGTTCATTAAAATTCATATATTTTCTTTATATATATATTAGTAACACTACATGATAAAACCAAGTTTTCTGTGATGGTTTGGTTCTACAATAACAAGTGCAAACAACACAATAAAATAGTAGCCTAAAAAAAAAAAACCAAACAGAAAACACAAAGAGAAAACCCCAACAATCTGGATATTTAAAGACAAAAATTGAGAAGACAACAGCACCTCAGGAAAAATGCATAAGCTCAGCAATGTGGTTTACAGTACTTCCCCAGGTGTAAAAAGGTGCATAGTAGATTTGGAGAAAGCAATAACTTTGGTCATACTTGTGTCCAAGTTTTACTACAAAAAACATAGT
This sequence comes from Tapera naevia, assembly GCA_033556795.1. Taxonomy (NCBI): domain Eukaryota; kingdom Metazoa; phylum Chordata; class Aves; order Cuculiformes; family Neomorphidae; genus Tapera; species Tapera naevia. Next base: position 2,117,058 of record JAUMJJ010000054.1, on the reverse strand, counting down.
CAGACCTGATTTCTACTTTTTACCAGTAATAAATAAAGGGTATTTCCTCATAGATGAATCTATTGGTGAAACACAGTAAAAAAATAAAATGCACTAACTTAAACCAAGGAACGAAAAGACACTGAAATTCTAATTAACAATGATCCCACTGTATAAAATCCTGGTTTTGTTTTCAACCAAGTGAAACAAAGTTAGAAACTACTGTAAAATAAGAGTATGTTCATAGAGAAACCCTTAGGAGCATGCTAAGAAGTATCCAAAGGGTGATTTTATTTTAGGAATAGGCAATTATTTCTCTACCATTTTGGCAACTCTACTTGTCCTCAAGTCAATCCCCATACATGAACAATATTCAAAATATTAATACCATTAACTGGTAACACTAATACATTGCTCCTATATGGAAATTTAAATCTTTTATCCTTTAAATGAAGTACTTAACACCATAAAACAGTAAGGAAAGCACTTACTGAACTTCGTATTTGTGAATCTCTATTGCATCAACACATGGCATCAAAAATTCTATAGCACCCTATACCCCACACATTTACTGTGCAAGTTAATCCTTGCCTGAGACACAATCTACACAGTTTCCTAACAGGTATATGCATAAGGGGCACATACATAATTGTCACCATACTATTCAAGGGAAAATAACTTGCCTATACAGTAAAAAAATTTGATGGTCCCTAAATAGTTTCTCCAAATCAAATGCACTAAACTTGTTTTGGCCTATGAAATGTTTATTTTTCTTTTTTTCCCCCAACTAAGAAGCTCTTACAATCTCTAATACCTTTGTGGAAGACATGGCATTTCATTCTGCCACATGCCAGGTGCTGTACAAAAAAAACAGTAATAGCAACAAATGCCTTTGTTCCCCTCCGCTGACAGTTTTCAGAGTTATCACAGTAGTACAAATAACCAGCTCTACCTTAAACTTTGCTATGCTTTTCAGCACAACAATTTGGCACAAGCAGGACATACCTTGCCCAGAAAAAGGAAAGTTCACTCAAAGAAACTTCATAACCTTCAAGCTCTGTTTCCTCTGTCCCTTTCCCTTGCTTCTGTATCACTTCTGTACCACTGTGCACTCCTCATCCCTTTACTTCTGTTTCTCTGGGTTTGCTGTTTTTCACCTAAACCTTTCTGAGAGCTAGGGTTGAGATCCTGAACAGGTCTCCTGTTTGGCCCTCCTTAAGGACCACAGCTTCCCCCAGTCCACTGAAACCTGGCAGTACTGTCTTCAGGGATGCACCAATAAAGGAGAAAAGCTCTCTATGCCTTCCCTAATTTCTTACCACCTCAGCAGTCAAATTGTGCATCAGGGTCTTTCCCCACAGCTACAATTACCAGAGTGCTGAGGAGAAAGCACAGCTCCACAGGGAAGCCAGCACCTAGGAGAGGCTGGCAGGGATGCAGTCACTCCAGTTTTCTTCTGACTGGACAAGCTTATCTCCTCACCTGCACTTACATGGGAGCAGTGCACCTTTATTGATGCAGCATGCAGCCCAGGGACGAGCAGCCCAACTTTTAGAAATGCTACTGTGCTATTATGAAGTTGAATGTGACCCTAAGCACAATTACTTGTTCCTCTATGTGCCATTTAAGAGGCTTTACTTCCAAGGGACAGGCACTGTGAAGGTTTTAGGAAGGGGTGGAAGACAATCTTGACATATCTGCCTTCAGCCAAAAATCCAGTTTTACAAAGTATGAAAGTATACCATTCTGCATACCATGCATGATAGGATCTCTCCTCTCTTTTGGAAGTATATATGAAAATTAGTGATCTGGTTGCTGTGCCCAGTGGCACAGGGTATGATGCACCCCAGAGACGCCGCCCTTGATTTTCAGCTGTGCAAAACCAGACTGTCGATGTTTACACTTCTTTCTCAAATTCTACTCTACTTCTGTTTTTTTCCTGCCAGAAATTCAGCAGTTTGGAGCCTGGAGGATACACCCAACATTTCTGCACACCCAGGGACTAATCTTGCCTTCACTGCTACCGCTTCCTGATGGGCCATCATTTACCGGGAAAGGAAACAACCATAATTGAGCATGGCAGCAATCCATGTTTCCCCATGAAATATTAGCAGTAGAAGAAATGGTTTCCTGTAGCTCCTGTAAGCAAGATGTGCCCAGGCCCTTCTCACTGAGGCCACCCAGCCCACCTGCCCATGCTCTCCTCACAAACCCTTGCTTCTGTGATTCTGTGGGGATTGGGTGCCCATCATTGGCACAGGGGGTCCCACTCGCTGGTGGCACTGATAAGCCAGCTTAAATGGACACCACATATTCATACAAATAATGTGAAACTAGAAGGACTGACTCTGTCCTGAAGCACTTCAGCGAAGCCTCAGCTTTAGTCTCTGGCAGAGGCATGGCACTGTTAACACACACTCTCAACCACTGCAGGCAGCATACGGATGAACTAAAAACAAAAGCTGCTCATGCAAAACTTCACGGCGCTGTGCTCAGGATTTTTATCATCTTAACTAAGCATCTTGAAGTCTCTTTGGAGAGCGTTTTATTTAGGATCAGTAATACACAGTCATCAGGAGGTTTCAGTTCATTTAATTAAGTTGAACACAATTGCACTCTAGTGGGTCTTAAAAATGCAAGGATCTATTTAAATATTATTTAGATGCATATCTTTTAACTACCACAGACTGCACAGAGCTTCATGTTTATATCAATTAGGGATATCAACCTAGCAATAAGAACTCTATCTCTTGCCAGCTTATAATCCTTTCTGCTCTGGGATCTCATATTTTATTTGCACATTTCCCTTTATCTGTGTACAGTGAAGATGGGTTTTTTGCGTTCCTGTGTGCTCACATTGCTTCATCGTTGCCAAAGCGCTTCCTAATTAGGCTGAACAGGCCTCTTATCCAAATAACAGAGAAATATTTCTTCTTACCTACAGAGCCTGAGTCTGAATAGCTGTGTGGTTGCCATATCTCCCAGGTGTTTCAAACATATTTCTATGAAGGGGCAACACACAATTTACTACCTACAGGTGGCCCCCAACAAGCAGGATGCTATGTGGTTGTTTCAAGGAAGTGCTTAAGCCCATGGGTGCTGTCAGTTCAGTGGCTCTGCCCACTGAAAATAGATGCTGCTTTTATTGGAGACTTAACGCATTACTCAAGTGTTGCACATGACAGAGATGCACCTTGAACTAAAGCATGAAACAATCTGAGGAGCCCCATAGGGCTAAAGAAATCATAAAAAGCAGAAGCTGGCAGAATCTTAAGTGTCAACAAAACTTGCAAAGAATTATGTGTCTCTACAAAGCACAGTAGCTGGTTCTGACCAACTCAGGACTCTGAACCACAGGCTGGAAGACAACAACTGTAGATAAAGACACTTGGACTTGGAGGGTAAGCTAAATTTCTCACTTGAGCAACCTTTATATGCATAGCAACTTGAACATCAAAAGGAAAGCATCTCACTAACCAGCCATTTGTTAGAAGAGTTGTCATGCCAAAGAAAAACATCTCACCTAGTTGCAAAACCAAATACAACATGAGAAGTAAGTCTCAGATGGGAGGAGCTTCCTCACAGACTCTGCTTTTGAGATGATAAAAAGAGACCAGTCTCAGAGAACACCAAACCATGAGCCTAGCAAGAATGGCAGGACAACCTAAGTACCAGGATGCATCTGAAGCACCACAAAACTAGCAGGGAGCTCCCCGAGCAAAAGGAAGATTTTTCACCATTTGTCACAGTATGCATCATTATCAGTTTCAGATCAAAGGATGTACAGTAAATAAGCTGCCTCATGCTTAAAGAATCAGGATTTGAAGGGAAACAAAGATACTGTTGTACGATTCTCTCAGGGAGAAAGAAGAATCACACGTTTTCAGATGTGGAGATCTCTTCAAATCTGGAGAGGTACAAGCCGAAATGCAAAGGCTGCTTGAGATTAGGTTACATGTGAAAACAGAGACAAGGCATCAGACTGTCTCTAGCAAAACAGTAAGTTGTGCTCTCATTCTCAGCCTACTTTAGCTAAGCAGCCCTCTGCTACAAATTACCCATTCGAAGCATCCACTGGCAATACCTGAATGGCATAATTGTACATGACTCATATGCACATCAATAGTTACCCACCTATAGTCTGTAACCAAAACCAAAATAAGGTGCAACCAAGGAGACACAAAGGCTTACTTTACCCTCTGATAATCTCTACTCAGTGCCTGAAGTGAGCCCTGTCATTTCTGAACCAGGCTTAAATCTCCATTACTTACTTCCCACACGCTCCCTGCCCATTCAGCTCCCCACCGTTCAGCCACCTCCTCTGGGCCTCCCCGAAGCCAGTCTGCGTGCTGACCTTCCCCTGCCAAGGTTCCCGGTGCCTGCATTTCCTGCTGTGAAGGTGGCAATTCCTTAACATGATCCTCCTAAATCCCTCCTCCCAACACTTGCAAGTTACTCTTCTTGACTGGGACTCTTCACAGAAAAACAGTTCTGGATACTGAGTCACTGCACCTCCATCCCTTGTCATCCTCTGCTTTTTCTTTGTACAAGAGGTATTTTCCTATGAAAGGCATATTTCTGGAGAAAAAAAAAAACAGCTTTTTTTTTTAAAAAAAGTTTTTAAACTACTCTAATCCACACACCACCTAAGAAAGGCAGAAGGGACAGAGAAGAGCTAACACCCCTTTTATCCCACTCCCCTCTCTTTTCCATAATGTTTTACAAATTAACTATCTGTAAGTATTTTATAGTAGTTGCAATTAGATTTGGCAGATGAAAAATGAGAATTTGTACAATCTTTTGTATCCTAAATACTTTTGAGATGAGGATTAAAAAACACAAGTAAGCTGGCAAAGACTACTTGAAGAAAGTACCATTCCATTGGAGTGAAAAAGCAACATCAAGCACAACTACCTCTTTCTTTTCTCTCAGTTTTGGTAATGAGGGACTCAAACCTCCACACTGACCAAACCCAACGAGACTCATCATGACTAGGTCTGTAAAAAGGATATGCAGAAGCATATCCTCTTCCCTTCTCACTTATGCACGAACACACACCATATGTGGTATGGAGCTACTCTTTATTGTCACGCCAATATTTTGATTAAGTCCTTGACCTTATGTTCTCTGTCAACTTCCTGAGTTTAGATAGCTAAGCTTAGGTTTTACAAAGTTTATCCATCTGCATGTATATACTCACTCCTGGACACAAAATCTAAACAATCCACTGCTGGATCTAGGCTGAGCAAGCAATAATATAACCCACTGAGCCAATATGCCCCAGTATCCTTCCAATTCGGTACACGACAGCGTACCAGGACCACAGTGGAGAGGGATGACACAAGACTGGACTTCCATTTCATGCCTCATTGCAAAACGCTCAGAATAAAAGTAACTGAAGAGGAAACCAGAATTCTAAAGGACTGACAACTATTTTGCACCACCTACAACTGAGCAGTCTCCATTGATGAAACAAGAAATAAACCAGAACTTTCTCCAAAGCCTCTCCAAACAATGAACAGGACATATCATCATAAAATTATACAAAAAAAAAAATGCATCTTTCAATTTGTACTTGTACAATGCACAGCAAGTATGGTGAAAACTTCCAAATACAAGCTGAAACACGGACAGAGAAACTTGCATAATTAAGAGGCACCAGAAATTACCATTTTCCTCTATAAGCAAAATCTCAGAGAAACTTTAGAGAAGTATGTTATATAAAAACACAGAGAAAAATGACCAAAGAATTTGCCATGTATGAAGATTCACAACATACCCCGCCAACAATAAAACTGCCTTTATTCAGCCCTTTTTCTCCAGTGAAATGAGGACAGACCTAAGGAAACACGTTCAGCAGGGGAAGAAAGAGATGCCAGTTATTGCAGCCATGCCAGTGCTCCAGCTGCACAGGGACATCAGTGCCCGTGTGCCTTCGCTGCGGTACATGGAACTACCTCTGCTGTCAACATTACTCAAGAGATATAAGCAGCCTGCTCTAACTTCCACCAAAATCTGTGGCAAACCACAAGTAAAAGCAGGAACACAAACAGTTTCTGTGCTGGAGATCACTCCCTGTGTTTGCTGTGCTAGAAAAAAAACCCCATACATACGCCAGATATAGCAAAAAAGCAAATACTTACTCTGAGTCTAATTAGTCTGACACGAAGCATCACATAAATCCAACAAAGAACAGGTCACAAAGCAGTGAACATCGCTTAGTGCCACAGACAACAGCATCCACGCCTCAATGCCCATCAACTGATGTATTTCTTGGTATCCCCAATGTGACAGTTGACCAGGAGCTTTTGATTGCTTGCTCGGCTAGAAATTTCCTCATCTTACTATTTTTTTTTTTGTTTTGGTATCTTTATTAGTCATCTGATCAAATGTTGCATTCAGAAACCTCTTCTCCCCAACCTCTGATTAAAACATGACTTATTCCCACCACACACTCTGAAGCATCGAGTTTTTGAAGCGTAAACACAGTCATCTTGAAGATAAAAACTTGAAGACAGAAACCACGACTGACATACAAGGTGCAGTCTGCCCCCACTTTTTCCTGTTTTACAATGGTTATTTATGAATTGTAAGGTGGGAAAGAAGTCTGAAAATGGAGTGAAAATTGTGGTGCATATTATGTAGGAATACATATACATTTATGGATAAAACAGGATTTTTCTTATTTTCATCATCCCAGAGCATACACTTCAGTTTGAAGGCAAACCATTTATCAACAGCTTTCAGAGCTATTGGACTAAGCTGGCCAACTACTGAAAGCTTCAAAACTCACAAGTATCAAAAGTTACTCTGTATAACTGAAGGCTGTGTTAAGACTATACAGGGATATTGGTAACAACATGAAATACATTTAACAGGGATGGTGAAAAGAGATGGAGCCTCAATTTGTATTCCACCCCTAGGATGGCACTAGAAATTTCTGGTGTGAAAAACCCTTCCAACTGAGTTGAAATTTGCAGGACATTCCTGTGGGAAGACTGCAAGCACAAAATCCAAAGAGGATGAACGTGTTTCAGAATGGTAACAGATATATACAGAGATAACAAACATGGACAAAACAGAAACATTCAAACATCTCCCCAGTTGTAAATGCGTAAACCCCAAAGATTCTATGGCATATCATGTCTAGAGGTATATATTATGACCAGTAAGGTATTATTCTGGCAAACAAAATACCTTAAAAGCCTAAAATGCTTTTTTCCTGAAGTGCAATGTAATGCTATGCAATCAGCACTAGCACGTGCTTTCACCTGACCTCCAGCTGTGGATGTACACTCACTGAAAGAACTTTTAACACTGCTACCATGGTGCAATAAGCTCTCATGATAAGTGCTCTCAAACCCATTTTTCCTTCACTGAGTTAGACTGAGGTTACAGCTGAGCAGAGAGCGAGCTCTGCACAACAGGGCTGACTTAGTGCTGGCACTGGAAGGACCAGGAGGCTCAACTCACCCAAACCTGTGAAGGAATGACAAAACTTGCTTCTTCCTTTCTTGTTTAAAACCAACAGGTCACACACTGCTCCAGTATTAATAAACTTTGTGTCTCAGGCTCATGAAGTTCTTGTGTAAATAGGGCAGAAATTAGAACCTTTACCTTTTGTTCTTTCCTGTGTGTTTTGTCCTACCCCTCAGCACTGCACAAAGCATCTTCAGTTGCGAGCAAGAAGCTTAGAAATGTCAATCAAGACGTTGCTCATGTACTCTTGATTTAATATTGTAACAAGCATGGTACTGTTTTCACTGTCATCTATTAACTCTCATCAAGCCCACTGCAAAGCTGACAAAGTATTGATTTTACTCTTGTATTAAATAGTTACTTAATCTCCCTTATACATACACTCCCACATACAAAGACTATACTGAAATTGGAGAACACAGATACAAAATTTTAATATGCTGTTACTAAAGAACAAAAAGCACTGTATATCATTGGAAATATAGCAACAATAATGACACAGAAAAGGACATATTTATATTCCTGATAACTAATTTACCGCGCTCGTAAGCTTCAATGTGTGTGTTTACCCATACACATAAGAACAACCATATTTTTGCCACCTGGAGGCCTGACCATGTAAACCAATACCAACAGCACCTCTTGTGCTTATGCAAGGCCACAGAGAAGTCAAATCAGCAAAATCTAATGGGCCTGTAGCAAAGCAGCCCTACAACACCGCTTTAAGAAGATCGCGACGCAGATGTTATGAACCCATAGATCTCTGAATCATCATATGACTTTCCACAAAAAAAAAAAAAGCCTGAAAGTGTGACTTATAAAACATTGCTGTATTATATTCTAAAGCTGGTCCATCTAATTTTCCGGTTATGCTCTGCTTAATACTGTTTTCCAGACAGGTTATAAAATCCTCGCTCTCAATTTCAAACTCCTCAAAGAAAACGTGCCTCTAGAACTAGTACGTAATTCAAAATGCTAACCCAGGTGTCATAAAAACTTAATGGTTTAAGTATTTGATTATACCAGTATTAGTTCTAATAAAAACAGCACATTATAATTTTGCATTTCAAAACACGGTAGCAAACAAAAAAGGTTTGCTATTACTGCAAACCAGGAAAAACATTCCCCTCACTCCAAGAAGATGAAAGCAGAGCCAGCATGCCTACACCTGGCCCACACCACAGCTACCACGTTGCGGGGAGTGCAGCTCCTTTTATTTTGAGAGTAGTTATTTTCCATAATGGAAATCTGTGTTGTGTACTCCTGGGTTTGAACGCATTTCAGTGAACTGTGTGGTAATTTTTGTGTGCCAATGGGACAGTTAAGTCTCTTAATGACAGTGACAAATAAAAGCCCCTCGTATCTCTTTAGCTAATCACATAACATAACATAGAATCATAGAACAGTTCGGGTTGGAAGGAACCTTAAAGTCCATCGAGTTCCAGCCCCCTGCCATGGGTAGGGACACCTCCCACCAGCCCAGGCTGCTCAAGGCTCCATCCAACTTGGCCTTGAACACCTCCAGGGAGAGAACACCCACAGCTACCCTGGGCAACCTGTGCCAGTGCCTCACTACCCTCAGCGTGAAGAATTTTTTCCTAATGTCTAAACTAAATCTTTCCCTTTTGAATTTAAAGCCATTCCCTGTTGTCTTATCAATACTTGACCTTCTAAAAAGCCCCTCTCCAGCTTTCCTGTAGCCCCTTCAGGTACCGGAAGGCTACTACAAGGCCTCCCTGGAGCCCTCTCCAGGTTGAACAACCCCAACCCTCTCAGCCTGTCCTCGTAGCAGAGGTGCTCCAGCCCTCAGATCATCTTCATAGCCCTCCCCTGGACCTGTTCCAACAGGCCCATATCTGACATGTTCAGGATTTCAGAACTGGACACAATACTCCAGGTGTATGACTGCATACTTCCACGATGGAGAATATGCTTTTGCAGTAGAAACTTCATTTTTACAAACTTGCACATATTGAACTCAGTTCCTTCTTCTTATTCATTTCCTCATGAAACGTGGGAATCCTAATTTTTGCAAAGTCATCCCAGTGTTCCTGCAGTCAGAACCATTTTCCTCTTCTTCCCACCCCCAACAATGGTGGCAGATGAAGCAGCAGATTCATTAGTCATCAAATGCATCACGCAATCACAAAGAGGAAATTTATCAGCAGCACTTTATATTAAAACAGGTATTGTGACAGATCACTTTGCTACGTCATTATAAGGCAATTCACCCTGTCCTACTGAACCTCCTAAAGCCCAAGCACAACGTGTACTCTATAACCATCAATACCACAACAATTGGGTAAGTGGAAAAGGAGAAAGCCTGTGCTGCTTCATGAAGGAAAAGCAACAACCAGAGATTCCAAATGACAAGGGAGATCTGGGAAGGCACAGGCAGCAGTGCCAATGGATGCACTGGCATCCTGTCCTCCACCATGTCACCTCTGGAAGGAAAAAAAAAAGTCCTGGAGGAGTTGAGCCCAGGGCTGAAACTGGACCAGTACAATCAGCATCTGGAAGGAGAGAGAAGTCCTTTCTCCCCTCTCACTCAAACTCCTTTGCCCTAAGCACTGCCCATTTCACCCACCCCTCAGCCCTGTGCTATGTCCAGCAGTGACCCGGCTCTGCCATACTTGGATTCCTCTGCTCAGCTCATGCAGCTTAAATCTTCTGCTCCTCGGTTTGCACAGCATCTCATGCAATCAGGACTAATTTACAGCAATTTCTAGACAGCATCCAAATAAGTCAGATTAATCATTATCTAGTTCTGTAAAATGTCATTTGCTCCAAGATACACTAAAAATAATTTTTCCATCTTACTACAGAAAATGACAACCAGCATGTGCAGCATAATACATCACATTCCATGTACAAAAAAATCCTTTGAATTCTCCTTGTACCACACGTGGAACGCTTTTTAATTTCCACACCAGTTTTCACATTTTCTTTCTGTTTAGAGACCACCGTTTCTGTTTAGAGACAGCTACAAAAGGAAGGAGTCATCATTACAGGCAAATTTTGGCAATTTAGCATCCCACTGCTCTTAAAAGACAGAGAGCTTGGTTGATTGACTTTCAAAATGTGAGAAAGCATGATGAATAAAGAGTAATTCCAAACTGATAATGGATCAGATATTCACAGCAAACCAGCAACACACTGGAAAGTAAATTTTGATCACCCAGATTCAAATCTGCCTTAAAATTATAGTTGCCCTTTGGTAAACAGCAGCTCATAGCAGACAAAGAACAGATATACAAAAATTTTCCCTACTTTTTTTTCTGCAATTCAATGTCCAGGGAATCCCTGTTTCCTTTCAAGAAAGATTGAAGAGGGCACTAGAACCAAACCCCCTTATCATTCCTGACTGCATAGGGTCTTGTGAGGACTAAACACTCTGATGGGAGACATCTGTTCGACGTGACCTGACGTGCAAGAAAAAGCCTAGACCAAAGGTTATCTCTAAAAGCTGTCTTTCTTCATAAAGGGATTAGCGTTGCTAGGTGTAACATTGTGTGGAGACAAGAGGGAAAGGAGATGCAACAGGTTAAGTTAAAAATATAAAACTGAATCCAACACCTAAACCGATAGTCAGGTACTCTACATTTTGATTTCTTTATGTGAAAGCAAATACTCTACGGTTCTGCCAAACAGAAAGAACAATATTTGCTAGTTTGAAAAGCAGATGCTGAGCATCCTGGGTTTATCCTTATTGTTGCAACTGGGATATGCTTTAAAAATGCTCTCCAAAGTATAAACTGGAACACAAATGTTTTGAATCAAAATGTCCCAAAGTGCTTTTTGAGCTAATTATACAGTGTTACAGCCATTTTGCCAACATGTCAATAAAAATCAGAAAAAAAACCCCAAGTATATTGCATTTTCAAAAGTATGTTCTACCTTAAGGGTCTACTCGGTCGCCTGTGCTGTTCTGTAGGGTAGTGCTGAGTGCCAAGGGCTTCAGCTGGAGTGGCCTTTTGGTGCCAAGCAAACATCAGAGAAATGAAGTCACCCGAACAAGACACCAGGAGAGCAATGGAGCAGAGATTTCCACAGGAGGTCACGGGCAAACTAACAATGGTTTAAGGAAGAGCAATGTCCTGGGAGAAATCTGCTGCTGGTGTGAACTGCCATAACTCCTCCTAGCAGTTCTCTGACTGCTTTTATCAGTTGAGGATCTACTTCCCCGATCTCTCCAGATATCCAGGCTCCCTGGCTTAATATCAAATTCCTCTTCCCAAAGTATGTAATTACATGTTATCACACTAGTATTATCAGCTGGCATCCTTCTCTTTTGGTTTATTTCTTTATTACTTTGATAAGAAATTCAAATAGTCACTGAAACACGAAGAACAAGATAGATTATATATGTAAATATTAGGGCTCCCAGTACAAACCCAAATCAGTTTATTGTCCTCAAAACACTCTGTTCTCTTCAGCTAACAGCAGATGGTGGGAAAGCCCTGGTTTTCTCTAAGCATAACTGCAAAAAAAATATAAAAAAATAATCATTTTCCTTTTTTTCCAGCTCTTAAAATTGATTCAATAGTTTGAAACAAAAATCTAGCTATCACTTTGAAATAAGAAGCTGGAAAGATTTCTAATTTCATTGCATCTCTTGTTAAGGTCCTCTGTATCTATTACACCTTGGCCCTTGATGACAAAAGCTCCTCAACACGAATAGATGTTGTCTTTGGCAAAATCCCTGCTCTATCAAAACTGATCAGTTTTACAGTGATTTCTTTAAAGTCAGGATCTGACTCAAATACCTGTTCCAGCATGTGAGAAGGAAGAACACGCCATTAACAAGGATGACACTGGAATGCCTTCCCCATACTAAAGTCAATAGCCCATGTTTCAAAAGCCTGTCTTCAAAAGAAAAAAGCTCATGATTGTCACCTCATACTACAATCTGTTCTCTGATAAACCTTCAGAGTCTTAGCAACAAAGTTTGCTATCACCACTATCAGTACGAGATTCCATGCCAAAAATACCCCTTTTTATGGGGTTGAGTATTGGAGATGCAGAGAATTTTTATATTACTACTCACGATCCACCTACTGCTATCTCTCTCTAAAACCTTAATACACTTCCACCATCCACTGTTGCTTTGAGACATTTCAAATTATAATTAACCAATGCATTCCAACATGTGCCTGCTACAGACCAAGCAAAAGCTTTTAAGTATAATTATGTTATCTATTGAGCTCCATTAACAGCACAAATAGCTTTGAGGTGCTTACAACACATCTGCAACTATGGAATATCTCATTAGAATAAGTGTAAAAGGGAAAAAGTCACATTTACTTCAGCAAAATTCCAGTACAGCTGCAAGTATACTCAATAGTTGTCAAGTATAGAGAGTTATTTTGTGACTTCAAAGTCCATAAAATATGCTGCTTACAAGCAGCACTTGAAAAGTATTTGCTTCCCCTCTGGACCTGGAATCTGCTATCACAGTCGCTGCTAATGAGGTCCTATTTTAAGGAACTTAACTAAGTGTACATGAACAATGAAATATGTTATTTTTCACTGAATGAGAGGGGCTCAATTTGTATTTTAAGTAACTGCAGTACTCATCTACCACCTGAGCTGACTTCCATGGCCTTTCCTCCTAAATCTGCAGCCATAGGAGATACCACCATGGCCACCACCGTGCCACACAAGGTTTCCAGCAGGACTAGGGAGGAAGGCGACATCTTACTCTCCTCCTCTCACTGCAGTAAATCCTCTGTAGGAGTAGCACAGAATCGTGCCTTTCACCATTTTTACAAAGAATAGCTTTTTCACTGTAAGGACAGTGAAGTGGAAGAACAGGCTGCACAGAAAGATGTGCAGTTTCTGTCCCTCAAGGTTTTCAAGACTCAGCTGGATAAAGCCCCAAGCAACTCCACCTGGCCTGAGCTCTCCCTGTTTCAGCCCTCAGCAGGGCCAGATGCTGCCTGAGATCCCCTCTAACCTGCATCATCTGACAACCATTGCTTAAGAATGCAATTTTTTCTGCCTCATTCAATCAAAACACTTCTGATGGCCACCTTCTTTCCTCCTTCTGTTTTAGTTTTCCCCTCCCAAAATCCTGGCTCTTCTCTCCTGCTTCCTCCCCTATACTAGGGCATTCCTTCACTAGCTTTCAGGCTGCTGTCGAGCAAACCTAGCTGGCCTATCACTGCACCAACTTCTCGGTTCATAGAGCCATTGCCAGTGAAACACTCCCGTGTCTACCTCTGTGCTCTCTAAACATTTCAGATCACAAATTACTATAAATGCTAGGAATTTAAGGCCCATAGACTCACTTAATTGGCAACACGAAAGCAGTAAGCTGGCTCTGTAGGCCACTGTCATGGCCTCACGGACCATGACCAAATATCCACAGACTTCCATCTGAAAACCACTAATCTAGTTTACTGCTTGCCTTTTGCAGCAACGGTTTGAAAAGGACAAAGCTTTATGTACCAAAAAGACAAGCAGCAAGAAAGGCACTGCAGCTACCTCTTCCTTGCCTTCAGCCAAGGACAGAGTACTAAATAAGTCTACACTCTGTTCATATTAGGACATACTTTGCAGCCACAAAGACTAGAAACTCTTTAAAAACCTTGAATCCGAAGAAAGCCGAAAGCCTACAGTGAGAAGAGCTTCTGTCTCCCTCAGATATGTTATTATTTGAGACCAAACACATGATTATCTTTTCATATTTGTAACTGTGTTGAAACACAAAACACTGCAGCAAGGAAAGAGAATAGTGCTGAGTGATGTTTGCAACTGATACAAACCAGCAAATTCATAGCTACAAGATGATTCCTTCCTGTAAGGCAGACCAACTCTAAGGCAAATGTCTTTAGCTTGGATTTATTAGAAGACAAACAAAATTTAAATAGCTCTGTTTTTCCAGGAAGGAAACTAGCTTGTATAGACAGAAGAAACCTATTCAACTTATTAAGTTGTGTGAGAATCAGGTCTTTTTCTGCACTGAGGTTCAGCATGCTAGGCTGTTGGTTTGGCCTCCTCCAACACTCCTTCCAAAGCATCCAATAGCACTTTCCTCTTACTAAATGCATTACTGAAACCTGCCAGAAAAAGAGAGAAAGAGACTGTTCATAAAGTACCAACTGTGTGCTCCCTACAAACTGGCAGAACTGACTCTGCTTGCATTCTTAGATTAAAATCATTAACAGTGAAAGAGTGCACGCAGCCGGGTGCTATTAAATTGAATGCCATGTCAACGGAGATCTTCTATGAGGAAAAGGAATGAGGCAGTTTTTTTAATCTTACTTTGAATATTAACAATAAAGTCCATGTGGAAAAAAAAAATTGCAGCATAAAACGCTAATTAAATTCTCTGTTCAATTCTGTAACACTCCTGAATTAGATCCTACTGGTTTACCATTCATTACATTCCACAGCAGTTTTCCATAAGGTATTTCTCGTAATATTCTTTAATGCCTGTTGGTTAAACGTTAACAGCAAAAATTAATACGCATCGAGCCTATTCATTTGCTTTTAAAATGAATAAACAGGCACTCCACTGTTGATTACCACATTCCTGTATCACTGGAAAGCTGCCAGCTCCAGGACATATATAACATTAGTGTTTGTTTTTTTGCTGAGTGGCAGTTCTCTGCGGTAATTATCATCTCGCACCTAAAGTAAATATTATTCTCTTCGCTGCAAGTAGAAATAAAGAACTGACTCCTCCTGTGTCTTCACCATCGGGCGTGCTACGTGCCCACTAAACGCAGCTCCTTGAGCCCTTGTTATTGGAGCCATCGCTTTTGTTTGTAACCAGTGAATTACGAGGATCAGCCTCTCCTCAGAAGATCACCAGCGCACAAACTCCACGGGCCGTAACCGAGCAACTCGGCTCCAAAAAAGTTACTGGGAGTAAGAGCTCCAGAACCGGCACCCGAGAGGGCAGGAGGGCAGCAGGGACCCCCGCCCGCCGCGGGGATGCCCCAAACACGTGCGTGGAATGGAACAAACCCGCCTTTCGCCCAAATTTAACCGAATGCGCCAGCATGCCGGAGCAACAGGCAACAATGCGCCCATTGAGCAGTCTAAACAAGCATCCTGAGTGTGTAAACAGAGGAGGGGGGGCCGGGCTGCGCCGGCAAACGGACCCGAACCCCAGCCCAGCTCCGCAGCGCAGCTCGGCCCGTCCCTCTGTCCCGCGGGGATGCGGGACAGCTTTAGAGGGACCTTAACTCCAGAGCCGTCATTATAGCAGCCGTCGACGCAACGCTCGGGTTTTGCCCACGGAAGAAGTTTTCCAGGGATGCGGGAGCCCGCGGTAGGAGTTGGACTCGACGATCCTTGTGGGTCCTTTCCAACTGAGGTCACTCCTCCTGTGAACTTGGGCAAACTCGTCAGCAGGTGCCGGGCAGACTTGCGTCCCGGCAGGGCTTTGCCCAAAGCCCGCGACCCGCCGAGCATCGCTCCGCATCCCACCCCCGTCTCACGGCTGCCTCCCCGCCCCGCAGCGCGGTCCCGTCCCGCACTCACCAAGATGCCCATCACGTCTGCCCAGAGCTGGGCAAACGCCTCAGACGTGCCGCTCTCCGCCGGGGCGGCGGGGCCGCCCGCCCGCTCCCCCTCCATACCCCGGCCCGGCCGCGGGATCAGCGCCGGCTCCGCGCCGCCACCGGCCCGCCCCGCCCCGCTCCGCCCCGCCCCGGACACCGCGGGACGGCCCCGCCGCCGCCCCCCCTCGGAACTTTCGTCCCGGCGACAAAGCCCCTCCTCCCCCCTTCGCCACCCCCTGCCCCGGGGCCACCACCGAGGGACCCGGCTCCCGGCCGCTTCCCGCACCCTGAAAGCCGGGCCCGAGGAAGGGGAGCTCCCCGAGAGCTCCAGCAGCAAAGTCAACAGCGGTTTCTTAACATCGCGGAGGATGCGCCCAGTTAACTCAGATTTTTAGTTTGAGTACCAGGACCGCATCATCCTCCTGAGGAGAGATCTTGTCACCCATCGCCTCGCAAAAGGCAAAGCTCTCCTCCCTGGAGGTTTTTAAAATAAGACTGGATGTGGCACTTAGTGCCATGATCTGGTAATCATGAGAGTGTTGGATTAAGGGTTGGACCTGATGATCTTGGAGGTCTCTTCCAACCCAGATAATTCTATGATTTATGCCTCCTGCTCCCTATCACTAATCCCCCACCCGCCACTGAAATGAAATATTCACTGATTACAGACAGCAGTAGGGATGCTCCTGCATCCTTCTTAGGAGATGTGAGTCCTTGCACACACACACACACGCTTGTTGGGAAGGTGCGTTAGATAGCAGTGGCCAAACCCCACTGCTCGTGGATGGACAGAGCAGGAGAGGGCATCAGGAGCTGGATGTGACAACAACTTGAAGGCCTGCCCGCCACCTCATACCCCTCTCCCAGCTTATGCTGGGACCAGCAGGAGCGAGGAAATCCTTTATTCTAAGTCTTGGTGCTCATCCCTAAGTTTTAAAGTGGTTAGATTTGTCTTGAGAAGCTACTCTTTCAGATTGTTCTTTATTGGAAGCACCTGTCTGCATGGAGGAGGGGGTAAAAGGTTGTCTTTAATGGATATGCAGCTGTCAAGCACCAGCCAAACATTTGAAGAGCTCACATCTTTGAGAAGTCAGTGGTTCTTCAGCATCCTACCAGCCCTGTCTGCTGCTCAGCTGGATGTTACCTGCCCTGCACCACCCAAACACAATACAGGACCTGGTCTGGCACCTGCACACCCCCTCAAGCTCCCTGTCCAGTCCTAGTGTCTCCCAGCACCAGGCTCCCCCCATCCCTGCTGCCAGCCCCACAGCTGACAAGGCTCACATTGATTGTGTGGCACCAGTGGCCTGGACTAACAAATGATACCATTTGTTAACAGGGATAAAAATAGTCTCTGGAGAAGGCAAAAAGCAGAATTGGGCTAACTGTGCTCCTCATTTTCTTTCCGCATTCTCAACGATGCTGTTTTTCTGTCCTGAAAGCTAAGATTGCTTGTTTTACTTTGTAGACTGGCACCAGAGAGAAAAGCTGGTGGAAATGCTTCCTTTCTCAGCGACTGGTATGCAAGAGAAGGGCTGAGACTTTTCTAAGCTGTGTTACTACACTTTTGCTGGAGTGGTGAATAGCACACAAAGAACAGAGAAAAGGAGGAGAGGGGTGCAGGTACAAAAACTAAAAGAGAATTATGTTGACAGAGAGTGGTAACGAAACCACTGATGATGCACAAATGGGCACATTTTTATTGACCCTTCTTCAGGATCCACATGTAGAATAGACACTATGTAATCCATCATATTATTGACTAATGATGAGAAATAATGAAAGGCCCAAACCAGGTATAAGATCTCTACAAATCAACCTTTAAATTGTATGTGACTATAAGCCTATGAAGTATGAGGATATAGGTGTGCCAGTTGGAGTCTCTCAGTACTCTGAGATGGCTTGCATAACTCAAAACTGGTTTAATTAGTCAGGGGTAATTTTCTTAGTGATCCTCTGAAATCCATATTGAACCACTTACAATAGCAATGTCAACCTCCTTTCAAAATAGCTGAACAAGGCACACTGTTTTTTCATGAATTAAATATCCTGGGTTCCTCTTGTGAAAAGTGTTATGTATATTGTCTTTTTTTATAGTTTGGAGATATTTTTTTTTTTTTTAAACCTAACAACTCTGCAGAACAAAGTCTAAACCCCCTCATTATTCTGACTCAGGCAGCAACTGATTAAGATCAAATAGGTGCAGGGGCAGCACTCCCACTAGCCTTGGCCCTCCCTGCTGATGGATGTCATTGCCCCTGTGCAACAGTGACAACACTACTTACAGAATTAGGTCCTGAATATTCATACTTTTCAGCCTTGCAGTCCAGGTAACAGAAACTAGTCTATAAATTGTGGTGGTCCAAGTGCTGCTTCCTGAGCCATTACATCATCTCTTTTGTGGAGGCAGTGACTTTCTTCAGATGAACATGATGCATGGCTGCAGCAGCCTTTCCCTCAGCAGTTGACTTTATCTGAGATACAGAGCCTTTGATTTTAAACAAGGGAGATAAGGAAAAAAAGATCTTGCAAAACTAGTTGAATCCAGGAAGCAGTTGCTTTAAGAAACAAACTGACATGAGAGAATCACAACAAACCCACAGCAGTTTACGATAGCTACCATCTTCTGTGGTCTTGCAATTATAGTCTCTGTTCATCTTCAGACATTCCCAAGATGCCATTTGCTCAGGACATTCAATGATTATGATGTGCTAAAACATCCCCTGTTCTCCTTTCCTGAAAAAGACCCCCCTCCTTCTAGATATCATAGGGTTCCTCTATGTTAATCATGCCAATGTCCTGCAATAATAAATCCCAGGGGCATTTTGAAAAAAAAAGAGCTGCAACAAGAATATAGGAGTTTTAGAACAAGCAGAAACTCAGGCTTTACAAGAGTTTTGAAGCACAGCTATGACTTCAGTATTTGGTTTGTGTTACAACTTCTACTACACAATAACAAGTTAATTGAAATTTAGCATGTTAGAATACATGTTTTGTTTGCATTTTTATCTGTGGTTGTCTAAACAATATCTCAAGCATCCACAAAAGACTGCATTCTAGAAGCATGTTGTACTGGATCTCTGCATGCTACTGGGAAGACACAAATCTGGTCAAATTTCTGAGATTTTGGGGACATCTCACAGGAGGTTTGACCAGGTGCTGAAACATTTGGAAATCTTACAAAAAGGTCACTGTGCACCTACAGGGCAGCACTCTGCAGTGGGGTATTGATTCTGATACAATTCCCCAGTGTGTTGCACCCACAGTGCTTGTGGTTTCTTTCACATCCACTCCAGTGCACTCTGGACAGAAAGTCCCTCCACAGAGCAGCTACAAAGCTTCTTGTGGTTGTTCTCCTGCAAATCTCTACACAGGAAATGGAAATGATCAACACATATGTGGTGAATCTAGTTTCGCCTAGTTATGGCAGATGCACTGTACATGTCAGTGTGTCCTATCATGCCATCAGCTACATGTGGGTGTGAAGTTAATAAGAGTTTCCCACATTTACACACCAGGCAGGATTAACCAACTTGGAGAGCACTATTCTATATTCAAGAGAGAGAGACTTTCTTCCAGAGGGATACTCAGCAGGATCCTAGCTCCAGGTTAAGGCGGCTGTAGAGAAGCTCATCTTTCTCCTTTCTTTATTGAGTTTAGGGAGATCGCCTTCATCAGGCCAAGCTCTTTCTCCATGAAAAGCACAAACTTCTCAGTCATTAAGACAAAAGATTACAATCTTTCTGTCCCAAAGGATTGCGTATCACACAAAAGTGACATAATGGTTTCAACATATTTAATAGTGAAAAAATGAAATATGCATCAAATAAAACAACTGCTGGCAAACACATAAAAGACAGTTGATCCAAGAAATCTATACCACAAGCAGCCCTAAGCATTCTGATATCAATTGTAAACTATATGCAAGAGGCTGCAAGAGATCAGGTTGCCTTGGAAAGCGGATCGTGCCCCTCCGTGTAATGGTCACCAAACTTCATGGGTTCCTGATAGGTGACCTGAGGGAAACGGCTTCCAGCTCAGAAGCCTGGCAATTAACTCTGTGTGTGTGAACAAAACACATGAGGTTTCTCAGTATCACTAACAACACCCTACCCAGTATATCAAGTCTAAACCAAAACATCGAAGCTTCAGAGAAATAAATAAGCAAACCATTGTATGCACAGAGAGTGCAGGGAAAAGGAGAAATAAATATTCCAGCTAGCCCCTACAGGTGACCTGCAAAAGACCTAAAACTCCTAACACAAGCAAATTACAATGCAACATATTATTAGCAGTGATTGTATCTCCTTTCAGCTCTCTCCCTCTTTCCCCTTGGTGGTGGTCATCAAATTGAAACATGCAGAGTTTCACATCACAGCCTTTGATTGGAACTACAATCCTTACCAGCTGCAGGCTCCATCCTATCAACTTATCAGGATCCATTTTCGACAATTTTATCTCATTGTCCTTGCTACAATTTTTGGTAGTACTTCTAAAACTTCCTTTCTTTTAATTCTTACCTGTTCTTCATTTTTAAAGTATTTTCCTTAAGAATCGTGTAAGTATGATTATTATTTCTGGTAGCAGGGTCCCTCAGAGTGGGGTTTTCTGCATTGTCCGTATTAGCCACAGACGCTTGCACTTGCTCTCCCACAGAAAGCAGATGTGCCAGCAGCCACTCCAGAAAGCCTCTGGCATGGGGCAGGATGGGGACACCCAACCCATCAGCCATTCTGCCAAACAGGCTGTCGCTCTCTCTCAGACACTCTTAGTAAGTACAGGCACAGACTACAAAAGAGCGTTGATCCATCATGTTCATTTCCACATTAGACTCTGATCTGTTCCTGAAAGGAACAAGTTTCAGCACCAGTTAAATACCTACAGAAAATATTCCTGATTTTAAAAGCAGTGCTTTTAAAACACTACTTAGCCAGTGGCTTTAAAAGAGATGCTATTTAGCCCATATACTCTTTGCTGTACAGTTAGAAATCATTACTTATACTCTCAGAGACTTAGCTGTCAGCTTACAGTCTTATTGCCAGTGACGACAGTATCACACCACGGCAGGAGCAATACACTAATATGCCCAACACGAACCAGATGGAGTTCAGTCTGTTTAATTCTATCAGTAGAAAGCAGTTAGGAACAACAAATTGCTTTATTACAATAAAAGTCTGAACTCTCCACATTACACCTGATCCATCATTCCCCTAGATATCAGTACCCTACTAGAATAAAAAATAAGTAGGAAGGAGAGACACATGCCTAAGAAAACCATTCCAGTAGTTTTAATGCTCTGGGCTAGCACCACTCTTGACAGACATACAAATACTGCTAAGCTTGACAGGCTTCAGTTAAAATACGGCAGTGGAGACTTTGTGTGACAAATCATGTATGGAAAAGAAATCTAAACACAGCAAGTGTCACAGCCCTTCTGGAAAGATACCTTTTGACTCATTAGGAGAAAGGAAAGGTTCGTATCCTCCCTTCCTGCCCACACATGCACTCCACAAAGGCCTCTCATATCCTGTCCAATTCCCCTCTTGGCTGCACAGCACTTTGTCACTTAACTGGGAGGCAGCAGCCAGCGGAGGGGCTCCGGGAGCCAGAGCTTAATCAGCAAGGAGCACACATCACTGGGGGCACCACAGCTGTGATCCTGCTTGGATGCACAGTGCACCCCTCCAAAACCACCAGAGCAGGACTCCATTTGCCTCCCGCAATGTCAGACACTGGCTGGACAGCTTCCAAAATTTACTAAGATCCTTGCTTCATCATGTTACTTATTTCTGCCTGCCTTCTGCACCCCCTCTTCTCCAGCTGCATGGAAAAGCCAGTTTGGACGCTTTGTTATTTCCTGTCAACATTTAAATAGCACTATTTTTCCATTGGTTTTCTGCAGTAATTTTTATAAAATGTTTTATAAACCTTAATTAATTTCTCAGATAGGAGTTCAGCACCCTTTGGGCTGCCGAGGGGTAGTCTCTACACTGTCGTTCACAGGCGTTTACTCAACTTCTTATATTATTTTTGTAAGCGTCTGATAGAAGGATGAATACAAATATTTTTTGTAAGAGACAGAACTATTTAGCTCAGCATCCTTTGGCTGCTCTTAGACAAAATAATTTTAGAACTAGGGAAATGAAAATGGAGAAAAACAAGTCTCAGAACTGGGAATTGTACTTCACCCTCTCCTATTTCCAAATGCGGTATCCTTTGATTTCTTTGTTGAAACTCTTGGTAAATTACTAATGAAAAGGAGTCTGATGATCTCATCCCAAAACACATCATAAAACCAGCCAAGAACAAGGTACAACTTAGTAGCATGTGATAGCTGTGTATTTCAGAGACGCTCAGTGCTGATGTAAGTATCAAGCCAAGTTGGCTGTAGCAAGATGGGAGGATGATCAAGAGAGAAGGTCAAGCTCACACAGTGAGCACACTATTTTATTACTACTCACTTTGTGACTAGCTCAAATTTTTAAAATAACAACAGATACACCTCAGGGATGGCATTTATTGCATCTCCCTTTGTAAAGGAAAATATATTTCCTAAAAGGGATACTTTCTGGAAAAAGGAACCTAAGAAATTTCATTAATTGTATCTTTGCAAAAGCAACCAATTATGAAATGCAAATGTAGATCTTATAAAAAATAAAGTTATCCTCTTACAATCAATGGAGAGAGAAAAATTTACAGAGCTGCCTTTAGGAAAATAGTACAGCAAAGTACCTGTGACACAAATATGCCAATGGTAAAGACTTACAAGAAAACAAGAGGAAGAGTTGCTTAGATTCTTTTCTAGGACAGACCACTCCCACACGAGTGGCCTCCTCCATACTCCACCTAATACCCACTCCTGAATTTACCAATTAAATATTGTCCCAAAACATAACAGAACACAAATTATTTCTTGAACTTTTTCTTCAAAGGTTAATACACCACCCTGCTGAGCAAGCAGCAAACAGACCCTACCAAAGCCTGACTTTCAGTCCCACAACAACTCAGTACTGAGCTCAGACCTTGCACTTTTTAAGCTGTGTCCCATGTCACATAGATATATTATTAGTGAAGTAGTTAGGCCTACTTAATGCAGAAGGTAAGTAGACAAAGAAACCTGCCTGATGATCTCAGCTAGCCACAGGTGAAGATAATAGACCAGATGTGATTACTTGATGTTTGCTTGCAGATCACTTCAGCCTAGGGTCAATCCTCTCTACTGCAGCCACTTGAGAAGAGAGTACTGGCTCCAACCTCTTCTTTCAGATCAGTCTCTGCTGGGATAATTCCTGCTAGGGCTTCTCCTCTTGCCTTCACCCCTGTAAACAGCTATCATCAGCCAGCTCTGAACGATACAGAGCATCCAGTCTTTCCTCACTTTCCAAGCAGCTGCCCTCCCTTTCAAGTGCTCCCTACCCATTTCCCAGAGTACCAGATCAGACGCAAACACAGGTGTCCTCCCATCTCAGAGCTGTGCCTCTGGGTTAGCTGACCTGTGCACCACCCAGCAAGCTCAGACATGTACATTAAGAGATAATTTATGGAAAAAAACCCAGCAGTTGACTAGCAAGCAGTAGGCAAGCAGTTGTGTTACACGTGGTATTGCAACTTCTGCTGTAATGATAAGTGTTCAAAATCCATAGATGTCAGACACTCGAAAATTACATTTAAATATAATGGATTTTTTTAAAGTAAGACTTTTGGATTGCTTCAGCTTCAATTGTCTGAGTCATCAGGATGCACTTAAGTCACATTTTCATACTTCCTTTGGAAAAAAAAAGCCAGACTTTACATTTCCATTATTAAAAAAACAGCAGTAAATTGAGATTTTTACATCTCTTGGCTCCAGGTGGTAGGACGTTAAATAAATCATCAAGCTAGTGATGAAATCAGCAGCATTCACAAGACTGTGACAATGTTGTCAAGATGATAAGTATTCATTTCAGCTGTGGCTGTAAACACAGGCATGAGCTTGATTCACAGAGCCTGTGCTGTTCTGGAGAAGCCTTACTCTTCACTCCTTGCAAGCTGTACCATCATTCAAGACTCTCTTAAATCAGAGTTTCAAATTGCTATGGAAAAATATATTAAAACCTGCTCTATGCTCACTGAGAAGAGTTAATAAGAAAGTGGAGAATCATATCCAATCTATACAATTCATTTTCCCTATATTGTTAATGACATGTTTCACTTCATGAAACTTCATTAAGTAATATAGAAAAGAGAGAAACATCTCTCTGCATCCAAGCACACCTGAAGCCCTGGAACTGTGCATTTTAAGTCCATAAATTCATTGAAGAGGCACAAGACTCTTATTACTTCTTTAATACATTGAGGAGGGGGAGTAATTCCAAAGAGCAGCTGCTTCCAGTTAGGGAAACTCAGCTGGCAAGCAGAGGTGTCTGTCAAACTAATTAAAGTCAGGAGAAGCCATCTATCTGAAACTCCAGCACTTAAGCACTGCCAACCCACTCTCAAAATGTAATTAAAAAAAAAAAAATCAAGCAAGAAAGACAAGTGAAAACAGGCTTAAGCATCACTGAAAACATACCTTGAAGCTATTCTCTCAATAAATATTTTGGGAAGTTTGTGAACAGAAGGATTATTGTGACTATGGTGGTGTGAGTGGGAGGAATTTACCCTCCACAACTCGACCAACTGCATCGATGATGATACAACAGCCCTCGAGGGCAATGAGCTAACTGCAGTGGCTCCACGTTGATGAAGTGTTGCAAGGAAGTCATTTTGTTTAAGTATATGTAGAATAGGCTGGTATCTCTGCTTCTCAGAAAAATGAATCTTCATTTGCAAGGACTTAATAATTAGGCAATTCTCTTTGAAGATGGCTAAATATCCTTCCTCAGTAGAATGTGTATCCTGTAGCAACATATACCTAACAAAAAGTAATTGAGATTTGGTTTACTGAAAGTTACTAATACACTTGATCCCAGAAGTGCATCACACATGCATTTTTACTTCTGTGGGAAGATATGATTTATGAGAATAAATCTAAACAAACAACTGTTGCTTGGCTAGATTAAGGTTAGAGAGACTGGGAAGGATGCAGTAATTATCTGAAAGCACGAAGGGTGTGTAAACACCAAGGGGAAAGTCAGATGGCTGAAGAAAGCTCAAGAGGGTGTAACTCGGGACAATGAGATAAATACATGTGGTTTTAAACCATGAAATACTGGCTCCTAAAACAATGACATTATTTATACATACAGAAGAAGCTCTGGTCATTACGGGAGTCATCGCTATTTGTCACAGAAGAGTGAAAATGGACTAAAAGGAATGAAAGAAATTTGCTACGTTAGTAAGGGGAATATGAGAAAAAGCAGGAGTAACTCTGTATCTCAGGGGCAAGCCAGGTGACCTTCTGTAGTCACTTTATGTTATCTGCCATCTCCACCACTGAGGAGGCAGCAGCAGATGTCGGTGAGCCCACAAGGCTCTGTGCTAGATACGATTCACGATTTAATTTCCCATGGTTTGTAGCTACAGAAATTATTTTGGGGTTTTTTTAATGGATAATTCTAAGGGGTATGCTACCTGGGCAGTTGCCAAAGAAGTCTGAAAACCCTCCGTGGCCCTTAGGTTCCCCATGATTATGCATGTGGCACGTAAGGAAAACATAAGCATGCGGTAAGATGCCAGCAAAATATTGGGCCTCATTTAGATGATTTTCGCTACTCACCAGCTTTCAGTTTTTTATATAGACATTTAAAAGTCCTAGTGCTAAACTCATCATTATAAGACTTATTGTTTATTATTATTTGTATATTATATTTGTATAGGTAAATTGCATAAGCAGACAGACCAAGGAGATGACTGCATTTTGACTTGTCAAAAAGATAAACTCCTCACCTCCTAAAATGTTGTGATACTTTTTTATCTCCTAACATTTTCCAGGTAACATTATATTAACAGACATGGACTTCTTACATTAGAAAAGAAATACAGCAGTTCTTTTGGGTACTTATTTAAAGCAGCTTTCAATGTATCAAATGCAATTTAAACTTATGCCCTCTATTGCCTGTACTTGCCCAGCTATTGTTTTTGTTTGTTTGCAACCAGTAAGGAATTCAAAACACATAGTTATTCACAGCACCCCCAAACATACCCACTATTATCCTGATCTCAAACAAGTTCACATGCATCCAAAGATTTTGGCAAGGGAGAAACAGTTTTAAAATATTTTAGCACTATTTCCCAAAGAAGTGTTTATATATAGGTAACAGAGGTTAAATAACTTAATTGTTTTTATATGGATGTATGATGTATTATTGACTCCAGTGTCAAAGGGCTAAACAATATTAGAGGCTACTTAGTGTGCCTGCTGGTTTCAAATAAGCTTAACCTGTTCGTATTTGTCCAAGAATGCCCAGGCTTGGCTTTAAGACAGAAGGACTTTGGTGGTAATAATGACTGCTGCCTCTGTCTCTTGTTCTCACTCGTGCACCATGGTAATTACAAATGAGGACTAGTGAAGAGGAGAGATCAAGAAGGCTAAGGGAGGGCAAGCACAGGGCTGGAAAGAAACACAGACAAGTTATATAACGTTTCTTTTTCCAACCCTATTATCCTGTAAGAGTTTAAAACAGCCAAATAGATTTGTCAAGATTTAATTATGTCAAATCAAACTAATTTCCTTCCTTGGATGATAATTGGTACTGGATAAGAAGTAGCAGCAGATGGAATACATGTTGAATTTAATAAGGTTTCTACCTTATTCAGCACAGTCAGCTGACACCTTTATGAAGTGGTATGCAACTGGTTGAAAAAAAACACTTTCAGAGATTAGTTTTCAGTGGTTGGCAGCCAAAGTGAAAGACTATATTGAGTGGGGTTTTGCAGGGATCTGTCCATCAATATTTTAATTAACAGCTTGGCTGGTAGAATAGAGAATATGCTCACTAAATTTACAGATGACAGAAAGCTCAGACAGATCGAAAATAACTACTGAACATGAATCAAAGAAGTCACCTTGTTGCAGAGCAGCAAGTTTCATAGTAGGACACACCCAATAGAGCCAGTAGGACACACCCAACACAACCAGTAGCACACACCCAACACAGCCAGTAGGGTACACAAACCTCATGCAAGATGTGTAGCCATCTATACACTGCTCACCAAACCCTCAGCTGAAGTACTGGGTTGTGTTTTGATCCAGCATGCCCTTAAGTAAGACATGAACTAATGGGGGAAAGTATAGAAGATAGCTACATGAATGAGATGCTTATGAGCAGAGATTTAAAGGATGGGGATGCTTTATCCAAGACAAAAGATTGCCAGAAATAAGGGCAATAATTTTCAAAGACGTAAAAGCTTTGCTTCACTTAGAAAACCAAACTTCTGTCTACTGGTGATAGGGCAAGGATGAAAAGGCTTAATTGCAGCAGGGGTGATGTTGGGTTAAACACTAAAAGAAGCTTTCTAACTGCAAGGTTCATAAAAGTGGTGGAATTAATTGCCTGGGGTCAGTGCGGTGCCTTCATCGCTGTCTAAATTGTTCTTGAGAGACTCGCAACACCCCATCATTTTGATACAACTGACTCTTCTCTGGGGCTCGGGGGTGGCTAAATAACCCCTTAAGAGTCTTTCCAGTCTTTTAAACACTATTTTTGTGCTCTAGTTCTTTAAAACTGACTGTGAAAGTCCTGTGTACAGTTGTGAGATTTATTCAAAAGGATATCTAAATGGCATTTATTCCAAAAGGCCAACACACAATGCTGGAAGTTAGAGTTTACAGGTATCAAGGGTCTCACAAAGGGCATTGCAATGCTTTGTATGGCAGTGCTACAGTGCCACAGAAACAACTACTGAAACCTGGAGAACTGGAGAATTTTTATACAAGTTACTTGTAAATCCTGTAATCTTGATATTGACCTGAAGATCTATTCCAGAGTCTGCTACCACCTGGTCTGTTTTTAGTATTACCATTTGCACAAGATCTTTGAGTGGCTGTGGCAGCATGTAACTGATACGACTGAGGATGACAGTTGCCAGAGGGACAGGCTGCTGCACAAGGAAGCCAAGAATCTCAAACTCAATAACTCTTCATAAGAATAATCCTAAAAATTACAGCTGCTCAAGGGCAAGGGGTTTGTTAGTTCATTTATACTCCAAGTGAAATGCATTAAATATTTATTTAGGTATTCCTATCCCTCTTGTCCATATCCAATAACAATCACCATAAAATACAGTTTAACTACCTTTCCAAACGTGAAATCATTGCCTGCTTTCTTCAAAGAAGCAATTTCTGGGGAAGCATATGTATCTATTGGGATTTAAGTGCTGGAAGCACATTGTAAATGTGGTTTTCTTGTGTAAAACAGACCTGCCAACAAGTGCACAACCTTTAGCAGAAGTTACACTCAAAAGAGTTATTCTGTGCTTTTCATGCAAGACATAGGTATGTGCAAGAACTGAGCATGCCACTGGCATGCTAAGATTAGCAGAAATGATTGGGACTGCTATGTTCTTCTCTGAGACCTTCACAGGCATCAACCTTTTGGAAATCAGACCCTCACTGCGTCTGGAATCCCCAAACCAGACATCCAGAAAATCCCTCCTTTGGGAGCCTGAGAGGGAAAAAAGGGTGTGAAGAGATGTTTGCATTCACACATCCCCAGAGATAGCACTTCAAAAACATCTTCATGTATTCTACACACTTTCAATTACGTATGACATTATGTGATTGCATAGACAGACAACACTGCTATTTACATTAAAATATATGCACAGAATCACATCTGTAGCTGCAGATACATACAATACAATGTATGGCAGCCAAGTTAACAGCAAGTGACCAATGAGCCAAAATGGCAAATTCAGCAGCAAGACATCATTTCCCTGATTTATTAATTCCCAAGAGGCTTTGCAAGCCAGTTAGCAAGCTATCACTCTCACTCTTCACCCGGCTGTGAGTTAAGCAACTTACTGATGAGGAAAAAGTGCTCTCTGAGACTCAACAACCCACACTTTCTGAGACCAGATGCAGAGAGAGAGATAGTAAGGTTCTGTCAACTAGATACAAAGGGAAAGTGGCATCCCATCTGCTCTGCAAATGCCAAAGAGCTTCATGGCACCTGTCTGGGGGAATGAAAATGAGCAAGAGTTTACCACAGGTCTGAAAACTCCCATGGCACAAAGGACTCTTTGTAGTAGTGCTTGTTGCAGCTAAAGTCCTCTGGAAAAGTTTGGAATATTTTTTTGCAGTAGTATTTTGTAACAGAGGGTGAAAAAAGAGAAAACATATACATACCCTTTCCACACTAAATGCCTTACCACAAAGGTCATTTTCTCGTAATTTTGAAGGTGCAATAACTGCACCTAAAAACTCCACTGGTAGGAAAACACTCCCTTTCCTCAAAAACAAATGTTGAAAGAGGAATGAAGTTGGCAACTCATGAAGTAGCTAATTTCCCTGCTAGAGGGTCTAAACCTGTTCCTAGTAATGTCTAGTTTTGCATACTGCAAAAGGTACAATGCCAATCATAATTTTCCACTCACTTCCCCTGGAACAAGAGCAGTTTCTGGAAAGGAGCAGCAAAAAGTTTCCTTTCTCCTTTGTAATCCAGGTGCGATCAGGATAAGCCAGTCCATTCTCCTTGTTGCACTGAACAGAGACAAATATCCCAGGGCTCCCTTCCTGCACCCTCTCTGCACTCTCTGCTTGTGCTTGCTTTAAAATGTTTGAAAACTAATCCAATTTGCACAAAGTCCAGAAAATGAAAGTTGACACGGATATAAAGCAATAACCACAGCTTCTGAAAGAGCTTTTTTCCTCCTCTATATGACTATCTTCTGTGTTAAAAAACAGACCCAACCTAAAATCATCAGTGCTTGGACTTTATCATAGCTGACAATTAGCCTGGTAACTGTGAAATGGATCTCCCTCTTTCCTCAACTCTTACTGCCTGAACTGCTACAATGCCAGCCACAATGCAAGATATAATTCTTGCAGGAATAATGAGTGACAATGCTACCAACACTAGAGTTACTAAAGTCAAAGGAACATATGAAGTAAAATGGGAGTTTTGTTTACACATAAGGTTCTGGAAAGTGTAAAAATAAATAATGCAGAAATAAATTTAGGACCAGGTAGTGAGACCATGATGAAAATTTTCCTGAGAAGTGCTTGCCGAAATAGATCTTTTATGGTTTTCCAGTTTCTGAGCATTTTTTTTACTTCTTCAAATGTTATGTATCATTAGCATGTATTTAGTGTTTATTGCAGAAGCATCTGGACATCTCACCTGAAGAACAAGATCTTTCTTACTGTGCTTAAACACTGTATATAAATTAAAGGTGTTTTCATTCCACATCCAAGTCAGAAATAGAGGAAGAGGCACAAATATGAAGTTATTTGCACTGGGAAACACAACAAATAAGTAATAGAGCCAAAAAAGAAAATCAAGACCTTCCTGTGTTACGGTCCTGCCAACTGGACCACAACCATACTCCTCATCCTGTAAATAATGCATCAGTCCAGGCTGCACATCACATGCTCCATGAGTCTAAAAAAGCAAAGATATCTTAGGAAATGATCTGTTTTGCTGGACACCTTCTATAAAATGAAGCATAATAGAAATAAATCTGTTAAAAACATAACAGCAACAACCACAAAAAATACGCAGCTGTAGGCAGACACTCTTGTAACTGGGAAGAGGAAATGCTCTGTAATGAAGTCCCAAACCATGTGAAGACATGGGAGTGTTTGCTTGAAAGTAATACTTCTGCACTACCAAGTGTATGCAAAATGCAGGGTTCAATAAGAAACTGAACTGAAATATCAAATATTTTTAAAGTAAAGTCTTTTTTGCAAGAAAACTCGATATCTTAGAACAGAAACATGATAGTCATCTGGAGACCTTCATCAGCACTGTGATCTTTCAAAAAGGTAGCACAGTGACAGGTAATCATATTTCAATTGTATTTTCCATGTAAAACTATACTAATGATAATTATAGAAGTAATGGACGCTATAACATAGTGGACATAATTTTCTGACACAGCACAAAAGATGAAGAATCATGGAGTATTCAACTACAGCCACACTAATCTAGGTTTATAAGAACCATAGCAATAGAGTTTTATCTTTCTGGATTTCACGTTACCTTCTCATATTGAAAGCCAATATGGTGAGAGGGGAGAAAGAGAAATTAGACATTTAGAAAAACCTAGCTCCTGAAGCCCTTTCTGTATCGATATCAGAGGAGCAAACCAAATGCTTTTAAAGACTCTGCTGCTAATCTTCACTACTTAATAGATAGCTGATGCCTTCCTCTTATTTACTAGCAGCAGCACAGGTAATAAACACCATGAATCCACCATTAATTCCTAACATTATGTTTCTGAAGCTGTGGTTTTCAGCTTGTGGTTCATAGTCTTCTGAGACCTTACTTACTTACAAAGTATCTTAATGAAGTTCTTATAAAGCAATTAAGAAAATTTCTTAGTTTTTAATAGCCTTAAATTCACCACACTGATTTGCATCTATGCCTAGACATCTTTAGGAATACAGAAAAGTTGCAAATTATTTTTGCTGAATTTCAACCAGAGTCTGAAACTAGCTAGATAAGTTATACTGGTTAACCATGCAGAATATGCCATGAAATGATACTATGTGCCAATGGAAGCCACAGCTAATGTGCAAACAAACTGTGAACTGTTGCAAGGAAATAGCATGTGGGAGAATTCTGGGCAGTTTAACATGGCAAAATCCTAGCAGTCAGGTGACTAAATAGCATATGGAGGCCCTCAAATAACTACACTGCACTAGACTGCACGGCCTTCAAAGGAAGGAGGAAGAAGCATTCAAGAGGAGGAGACATCTGCGACACATTCAAGGAGTTGACAAAATCTCTTTTAAGACATCTAAGCCCAAGGGAAGCAGGATTTTTCTCCCTACTTTTCCAAAGTTTTTTTCCCTTTGTTAGGGTCTAGAGCCTCTTCCCTTGCCTGTTGTTTGCCCTTCAATTTATCAGGAGCCCAGGCAGCCCCAGCCTGAGCCAGAAGCACTCCTGCTCCTCTCCAGGTGTTTAGGCACCTTAGTGACATCTCTCCAGCCATAGTTCTGGCCTTTTCTGTCACTTCAGAAAAACAGAGCAAGAAATGCAGAGAAACAAATCCACGGGTTCCTTGGGAAAGTGGGACAAATTTATTCAATAACTGGGCTAAGACAGAAGGCGCAGGGGCTCCCCAAGCATCACCTTAGACCCTAACAAACTAACATAGAAGACCAAGCAGAGGAGAGGGACACATGCAGATGCACACATTGGGGCTGGATGCAGAGGCTGTGCTGGGGATCCTGCCAAGGGTGCTTTGACTTCTTAGATCATGGGATAATGGCTCCACAACAGACACCCCACTATTCTCGTTATCCATCTAGTGCAGAAAGACAGAAAACAACAAAGTGAACTAAATTCTCCCCTCTCAACCAAAACAATGCAGACATCGGTCAAAACTCAGGGAAGTGATGGAAAGGAGGAAAAAAAAAGAGCACAAACTCTGGAGAGGAAAAGGGGATACTGAGGTTCACTGTAAGGTCACAAGAGGGACAGGAACAAATAGCAGCTCAGTCTGGCGAATGTAAGAAAAGCCTGTGTGCTAATAAAAGAGCTGTGAAGAATAAAACAGGAGGAACTGGAAGTCTTAATGCATAATAAAGTATGAGATTTAACTGGCATAAAAGAAACTTGCTATATATTATTAACAGAAACTTGAAATATTAATATAGAAAAGATACAGCTTGTCCAGGAATGATAGGCAAGGGAGAGGCTTGTATTTTTATTTCAAAGGTAACATACGCTTGTTCCAAACTCTGGAAAGACAGAGCAGAAATCCTTATTGAGAGTTTTGGGGCATTAATAAGAGGGAAAAATAACAAAGGGTCTGGTACTGTTCAACACCTACTATAGATGACTAAATCAGGTATAAAGCAGGATGAATAAGGATTGTTTCAGAATATCACACAAAGCAGAACTGCTGGTAAGCAGAAAGGACTAACTACCCAAACACTGCTGAGACACAAACCTCACAGGCCACTAAGAGTATCTTTGGTACATAGGTGAGAGAACTTGGCTAGAGGTGGTCATGGCAGATCCACCCTAGGCATGGAACAGGGAGAGAAACTAAGCCCTCCCCTCCCTCAGAGAGGACACGTAAAAGGTCTCGGTCTGTTGGCCTCTCATAGGGCTGCCTCTGCTCTCCAGTTGCTTCAGCCATGAACACCAAAATATTCCTGGCATGGGTCAGGTGAGTCAACAGCATAGATCCAGGCACTATTATATGGATGTTTAATATTGCCAGAGACAGAGAAAGGGAAGTCAATGTTCGTCTTTATGAATCAAAGGTAGGTTTCACAGGGGCCCCACTGGCATTTCAATCTGACCTAAATTTACAGGAAAAAATGGTCAGGAACAAAGAATCACACATTCAATTTCTAAGCACACACAAATTTCAAGTCATACACCTTTGTGAGAAATAATGCAAATTATTGTCAAATAAAGACAATTTTTGTTTCATGTACAACGATATATCTTACAAATAAAAAGAAAGCAGATGACATATCTCCATTCTCTGATTCCCAATGCTGCTTCACATGGCTCATTCATGAAGAGAACGACCTACATGAAATTGTCAGTGCATGACAAGGAAACCATATCAAAGAGTATTTATCAATGAGTCATCATCAAATTGGAAAGAGGCACAAAGGCATTTTGACACTATTCAATATTGTTACAGCATGCTCATGTAGTCGCTATTTACATTTTAAGAGCTGTGACCAAGATGGCCATTTGGAGGCTCTTCCAGGTCCAGTCACTGTCCTCTCCAGATCACGATGCTTGGCAGCAACCTGCAAGAATTGCCTGAGTCTGCAGAGGCCAACAGAACACTCTGCACACCATGAGAAAGAGAGGACCATGTATTCTCTGATATGGATATTGCTACCTGATTTCTGAGGTTTCAGACAAACCTA
Source organism: Tapera naevia (assembly GCA_033556795.1). Taxonomy (NCBI): domain Eukaryota; kingdom Metazoa; phylum Chordata; class Aves; order Cuculiformes; family Neomorphidae; genus Tapera; species Tapera naevia. Next base: position 2,083,101 of record JAUMJJ010000054.1, on the reverse strand, counting down.
GAAGGAGCTGCTACTGGAGAGCACGATTAGATTCACAGATGGATATGGAATTTGGAGAAATGGGCTAAGACAAACAGAGGGCAATATGCAAAAAGGACAGATTGTTGCAAAATACTTCACTTGGGAAGAAACAAGTTAGGAGGATGAGCAGGAGATGGGAGACAGCTGGCCCTGCCTGCGACAGTTCTCACAAAAGGATCTGCAGGCTGAACATGAGTCAACTTCCTTCTTGCTGTCATAGAAAAGCAAAGATTTACTAACAGATGGCATGTACTTTTACTCTCCTCAGCACTGCAAGGCCTCCACCAGCTGGGCTATGAGACTCATTGCTGACACCTCACTTCAAAAAAGATCTGAATCAATTAAAAAGGAACCAGAGGATAACACCTTAAATAACCTAGAGGCCTCATTATTAGTTCTACAAAACATGTCCTTTAAAAAAACACCAAATGTCTAGGAGATAGTGGTAGCTCAGTTGGAGGATCTTCAACCTAAGAATTTATGACAGCTGGCATTTCCTTGCCCCTTTACAAACAAATGATGTCATATGGACGCAAAATATTTTTTAACGGAAATGGAGAGTAGGAGAAGAAAGCCAGAATTTTAACAGACTTGATTTTGCAGTGCACAATAATACAATTCCAGCATATTTCAAACACTGATAAGAACCCCATCTGTCAAGAAAAGATACCAAAAATATATTTGTGGAGAACTGATTAAAGAGTTCTCACTATTCAGGAAGCCTAATATAAGCTTGAGCAGCTGAGATCAAGAATAAAACCTATTTAGAACAGACTGTAAGAGGAAGGAAATTGAAAATATTAAAAAAAGATGTTCTTCATATTTCATGAAGAAAAGATAATAAAGCCTAGTTTCTTTAATTTTTCATTATCTTCTCTTAAAATAGACAATCTGCACTTAGAGATTTATAATCCTCCCTCCACAGTGATATCTTCATACAATGTTCAAGTGGTATCTTTCAAATTCATTTAAACCATGTCTATAGCATCGTTATATTGTATTTCCTTTTCATTTACTTTGTCTACTTTCTCTATTCACAGAAATACACATTTATTTTCAGTCCACTTAGGGTGCAGCAGTTCCCACTGATACAGCAAGGGATGCAAACAACCAAGTTCTCACCAACAACAATGACTCAAATCCAACTTTTGTCAACATTGCTTTCCCTAATGAGTCTTCTGAAAATGTAAGGACTTTGAAAATACATTTTCAGTACTTGTCGATGGGAATGCATTCTTCATTTATCCCCATTGAAGGAACAGTGAAACTTAACAGTCTACATTTTTTTCTTTCATTTTAAATTATTATGCACTGGTGTAACACCACAATATGTGAGATGATTACACATGTGGAAACCTGCTTATTTAATTGGAACAAGAGTCTCTACTAGAACTTTTAAAATAACTTGGTACAATTCTATACATAATTCTAGGAATTTAGAATCTTAAGCTTGAATTTATACCATCTATTACAAAGTACTATGTACTATAAAGCATACTTACAATTTTATTCTATTTAGAATTCATTTTGCTGAAGTGTAGTCTGCAATTTTTTTGGAAACTAAGCATATAAATGAACAGCTTCTGAGTTAAAGCTACAGCTTGCTTATATAAAAGGCACAAACACTAATAAAGTGACAGCTCCTCATTTCAGTGCCAACAAAGAACCATATTTTTTCAAGCTTTCACATGGAGAAAATTTGTAAGTTATCTGAAATTTTCAACTGAAACTCAAACATTTTCTGATTTTATTTTCCTAAAGCCCTTTGGTTTGACACCTCCCAGAGAGTGAAAAGGGAATATTCAGCCTTCTTGTGCTCTGGGATCTTAAAGCTCAGCATGTTGCTAACATCAGTGCATCACTGGAAACAGGCCTCTCATGCCCCCAGGCACGGGTTTTTTCACATCTTGACTGCATTTACTCAACTGAATTACCCCCACCCATTTGGCAGACAAAAGGCTCAGAGGTATGCTCTGAATCAAAGGCTTTACTTTGTAAATGAAAGTCACTCTTAATTGAGATTTCATTTCTTGTGCCGTCCCTGGGAAGTACTAACAGCTTCAGTCACCCAATGAATCACTGAAGTTTTATGTTATCTTATACGGATGCCCTGAACAAAAAATTCTATATCTAGACCAAGTGAACACATAGGAGCAACACTTAGTTTCTGTTGGCTCTAAAACAATGAGAATAGGTAAGCAATTAGAGGATACAGCAAGTGAGAAACAATCTGAATTCAAGCTAACTTCAAGAAGCGAGATTTCACCAGTGTTTAAAGCAGAGAGAACCCCCCCAACTAATACTTAACCACATCCTGCTGCTTCACATTTGTATTTATTGATCTCCTTCCTTTCAGTTTAAACATTCCTCATCTTCATATTTATCCACAAATTATATTTAAAGGGAGAAATTAAAAATATAAACCAACACTAAAACCTTCCCTGCTGTTATAACTGTATAATTTCATATCTTACCTTTCTGCAGTAGGAAGAGAGCAAGTGGCAGAACTGTTCTCAAACAGTAATATCAGAAGTAATGCTCCTATTTCTCATGGTGAAACCAGTTTGAAAGTAACTATGTATTTTCAATCAAATATGCAATGCCAGTAACTGTAAAATTCAGCTATAATTAACCATGTGATAGCTTTGTAAAATGCATCAATGCATGCTGAACACAATTTCTAAACACAGGTAAATAGCTCTAGCAATATATGAGGATGGAGTGATTTAAATGACTTACCATCTGACATCAATGAATAGCAACTTTCTCAATAAGGATTATTAAGTTAATTCTTCTTTACAGCTTAGACTATTCTCCAAAGCCTTACTTCTGCACCAATGTCCAGACTCAGCAAGGGGAAAAAAAACCATCAGCCATCAAAGCAGCACTTTGTACTCCAGATGAAGAGTATCAGCAAACCACAGTCCCATTCCTGAAGAAGAGCTATGTCTCCTGAAAAACACTGGCTAACCAACTCCCTAAAATATTAAAAAGTATATCGAGCAGTACATGCAAAGGCTCAGAGGAGCTGAGCCAAAGACCTTGCTGACTCCCCGGTGCTACATTTGAAACAAAGGCAGAGCTGCCCAGCTGCAGTTGTCCAGCTGCCGGCCTTCTTTTGACAAACACCTTTTTCCCTTTCTGCTAGACATGTGTCATTTCCACTGCTGTGTGCTGGCCACCTGCTAACACCAAGTGCCACAGCAGCGGGGCCGTGCCTGGAGTGCAAGGGCTCTCCAGGTTGTGAGGGGAACGGCCAGCCCTGCTCCCCAGCATCACCTCAGCATCACCCCGAGGGTGCCTCTCGCATGGAAGTCTCAGGCCAGGTGCCCAGCCCGGGCTGCTCCCTTGGCAGCTTCCCTTCCAGCCTGGACCACCCCTGAGTTCTGAAAACTGCTGATAAGAATTGTACCACAAATTTGTCATGGCCCTCTAAATCTTATCTAGACTAAATACAGCAAAAGCTTTGTAACTGCACAAATGGAAGTGAACTTTGCGTGCAAAAAGGAAGCAAATGTTGAAAATTGTGACGCATTCCTATACACACACACAGAGATTTCTCTTAGATGTATCCGCACGCACTTATGGAAGAATTTAAATGTTAGGCCTTTAGAAAGATCCCTGCATATAATATTCTAAAATACCTTGCTAAAAGGTCTATTTGGAAGCAAAGTAAAAAGTAAAATACTCTATCAAAGACATAATCACTATGAGTTCACACTGAGATGGAGTGCCAGATATCAAGTCCTTCTACACTATTGCAAGTCACTGGTGTTCTTAGACTCTCCCTTTTCAGGTTAAAAATGTTTTGATTTCTTTCTTATATAAGCAAAAAAATGGCACTACTGTTTTGGAGTTCTGGAAGGGCAGAAAACTTTTCTGCAGATGATAGTGAGTGTGGTGATTTTACCTCATTTCCCCACGCTCCATTACTTTCATCAGCTCACCTTTGCAGCTCAGCAAGTCCTGTGCTTGCTAAGCAAAGCTGCGCTCTGGTAGCAGCAGCATCTCTTTGCAGTCACTACAGGCAGCATTTCCACCTGCAGTTACTAAATTGGGCAATTCCTAGAGGGTCTGATTCTCCTATGCTCCCAAGGGGAGAAAGAGGGCCTGACCTCAATACTACAGGGACAAACTGTGCAGGCTAGGGATTCACAATATCCTGACCCCACTGAGCACCCCTGCTACTGTGGAAAGAGAAAGGAGGGCTAAGATAAGTGGGATCCATATAACAAACAGCCCCCATTCCCAAGCTCCAGGACAGGGATTTACACCACATTTACACCAGTGGCAGTGCTCCTGGGTCCAAAGTGAGGAGGAGCAGCCTTAGCCCATCCTAGCACACCACCAAATGTCCAAGGAGGCAAGAGGCAGAAGCATCAAGGGAAAAGGACAGCAGGTGGGCTGAAGGGAGTGCAGGAGGGTCAGGGGCTGAGGATCCCTGGCAGGAACAACAGGGGAAGGGAGCAGGAAACATGCTCTTGCCTATTCTTGGGATTTCATTTCAAGTCTTGAGAATCTCCTGTTTTCATTGAAAGAAAAGGAAAGAAATCCCCCTGTTTACTCCTTTTTGGTATCAGGAAAAAGATTAAAGTGAGAAAACTTTAAATGCTCCCTTACATCTCCACGGGGTTTAAAATTTAGAAAGTAAATATGAAGACTTCACTGATCTATTTTTAACATTGTGATTCAGTCCAATTCAAGTATTTCAAATGCTTGTATATGCCCAGAGAGGGAATAAATCCTTCTTAACAAGACTTCCATATGACTAATATGTGTGTGTGTATTTTATATATGTTTAATGACAAATGTTCAATTAGACATACATATGTAATCAAAAACATACACAAATACTCTATACTAGACAATCAAACAGAAAAGGGACAAAAAGGCTGTATACACAGCAGAATTCATAAGACAGAGCCAGACAGAGGAAATTTTTGGTTTTCAAGTTGGTCGATCTCCCAACTGAAAGCTGTGCTTTACAACCTCTGCTGAACAGCCACAATACCAGAAGAAAAGGGTTAAGCTTCCAAATTTGAAGTATGAGCATGGAGTAAGCCAATAAATTACCTTTAGCTGTTTCTTCTACCTCATACCCACTGAAAATAACAGATGCATAATGTATTGCCTGAGGAAATTTTATTGGTGTCAGTCTACTGAACCGCACGGCTGCGGACAGTCTCACTGTATATGCTCCCTCTGCTATGCGTTGAACAATAAAGTTGTGGGAAGAAAGGGTGTGAACTTCTCCCAGGGCCACTCAAGAGGTTCCTGAAGCTGACCATGGTGTCCTCATGCCAGCAATTCTGCATGTACCCCATGTCTTCCCACTGTGGGCTTCTCTAAACCCTCCATGAAACCCGCGTCCTGCACCCCAGATACCAGGGTCTGTAAGCATGAGACATTAAGCCATGTGTGAACATTTTCCCTCTGCTGTGCCTTCACCCCTTGCCCCTCATGGGATCCACAGCCTGTTGCAGATGCAACTTTTGTATATGCCTTCATCTTCTGCCTCCACTTCTCCTGAACAGGATGCTCTAATGCCTTCCTGTAACATGACCTCTGTCTGTTGCTGTTAACCTCTCTTGCTGGATGTCTCTGTCAGTCCTTGCTTCTGCATTTTTCCATGTCTCCCAGTCAAAGATCACAGTATCACAGTATCACAAGATGGAAAGGACCTCTGAGATCATCAAGCCCAACCTATAACCTAACACTAACACCAACACTAACACCAACCATCATCTAAACCATGGCACTCAGTGCCTCATCCAGTCTCCCTTTAAACACCTCCAGGGTCGGTGACTCCACCCCCTCCCTGGGCAGCCCATTCCAATGGCCAATCACCCTTTCAGTGAAGAATTTTTTCCTCATATCAAGTCTAAACTTTCCCTGACGAAGCTTGAGTCCATGCCCTCTGGTTCTGCCACTGGTCACCTGAGAGAAAAAGATATTTTAGTGAATCTAACTCATCTATCAGAGTTCCTCATGCCTCCTCTTTCCCTCATGCACCCCGTTCTCCTCACCACTTGTCTTCTCTTTTTCCTACCTCCCACTGCAAAAGAAAAGTACTTTTGGCTTTCTGGGCATTGGCTTTTGAAGCTGTTTCAGAAGAGTAAGTGTGGAAACTGATTTGCTGGTTGCTGTTAATGGGTATGACTCCCAGCCACTTATTTATTTATCTGTTAATAAAGTTATTCTGTTATCTATTACCTGTCAATAATGAAGAGATGTTCTGTGGTTTGCTTTAATTCCTCCACTGTCAGTTTGCTTGCTTCAGGCCCAAACCCCCAATTATTTATGTTTAGGACTGTGAACTGAGGTGGTGACACAATGTTTATGCATTTAAGTATAAACATAAATGAATTAAATGTTAGATACATTTAAACATTGCATTAAAACAATCCTGCAATGTTTAAATGCTACAGATGTGTAAATAGAAATGGTGTCTAGTTGAAATAAATATCTTCCAGATTGCCCTATTAAAATGGGGTTTACACACAGTCTTGAAAGTGGAATAAAGATTTACTTTATATGTCCCCCTGGAAAATCAAAAGTGCAGAGATTAAAACAAAAAATGGCATGGAACAACCCAAGAAGTTATCTCGAACACACGCAATCAGTAACTAAAAATTTTTAAACATGCTGCATTTTTCTGCCTAATGGTCCTGGTGTGCTTTTTTTTCCAGGACTGGGTTCAGGATAGCTGATTTGATTTTGGTAATAGTGCATTTCATTTTAGAGATGATGCCTTTATTGCTTGTCCCTTGCTATGGCTGTGCTGATCTGAAAAAGTTAGCACGAGGAGACTTTATGAGGGTTTCAACAGATCCTCCCTGACCTCTCCCACACCTTCCCTGGCCAGAGCAACACCCCAGACGAGGAGGTTACCACGCAGACCAGACCAACTCATTACCCCTTCACAGAGAGTTTGTGTGCTTTTAGGAGTACGTAAATCCATATTCTCTTGATGTAGGTGGGAAATGCCTCCACCTTTGATGCTTCAGCAAGCTCAAGGGCTGTTTCTCAGGCAGAGCCAGCCTCTGCTGGAGAAAGGAAAAAAAATACCCAGAATCCATGCTGGCTTTTCTGTGTCCAGCAGCTGGTGTGGATTTCTAGTTTGAATGACCAAAAAAGCTCAAAATTTATATAATGCAAACTTTTGAAGCCTCATAGAGTGTGAGCTTGCAACAAAACACCCTCTGAAAACCCTAACAGCTTTGTGTGCCTTCCCAGCAGCCCTGTGGGCTGTGGGCTCCCTTCAGGACCCCTGCCTGGCAGGGATGGCCAGGACAGAACCCATTCTGTTAGCCTGCTGCAGACAGGGCTCACCACTCAGCGCGCCCAGGCTCTGCTGCAGCTGAGCATCCTCTGGCTGAAATCCCACCTAGGGCTAAGATGGGAAAGGCAGTAAACACACACACACATGCACTACTCTGTAGAACTGTGTGAGCCCCATTGTCCAGCTGAGAAAAAATTCTGTGCGTCGACTGATCAATAGATTGGTCTTGGTAAGTGATTGCTTATTGCCTCTCGGTTATTAGTCTGTGTGGAAGGTTCTAAACAAATCGATCACACGAGCACACAGGACTTAGGGCCCAACTCCTTTAAAAATACAGCTGGGTTAAGGGACCTGATTACAAAATGGTTCCAATTTGTAGCGCCGACAGGACCTTAATAGCATCCTATAAGCAAGCACAAGCCCTAGGCTGTCTCATTTATATTATTCCTTGTTCTGCTTTCTCTTTCTTTTTAAATAAGGAACAATACAAAGAAGGAGAACTCAAAATCCAAGTCATGCTGTCAGGAAGAATAATGGATCTATTCTGTACAAAAATGCCTGTATTGTTTGGTTTGTTTACTTCAGCTGTTTCATGGCCATGCTGCTGTCAGAGCTCTGGAGACAAAACCCCTGCTCTGAGTCTGCTTCTGGGTGCTGGGCAGGGAGATCTTCCCCCTCTGCTGCTTTTACCCGGGGGGCACCAGAAGTCGGGGTTGGAGCAGCACTCTTCACTCACCCCCCACAAGCAATGCTGAAGATGGGAGCTGTGAGACAAATCACAGACAACCAGGCTTCCCATTAAATCCAGCCCTTCTATGAAGATCCAATCTCTCAAAGGCACATGGGGATTTATAGGCAAAAACCTATTAAGCATGCAAGGGAGTTAGGCACAGCTAGTTCAGCTCTGCACATCTGGAGGGGGCTTAAACCACAGTGTCTTTCACTGGCAGGGCATCTCCAAGCACTACACTCTGCTTCATGTCACCCGAGTAATGACTAATACATTGTCGGAACGTCTCTATCAGATGGATGACAAGGAGGGGGTTTAAGACAGTCCCAATTCAAATAAATAACTCAGCAAAAATAGCCCGTTCCCATATAGCTATAGCAACCACAATCTGTTAGGAATTTTCTAAACAAAATAAAAGGTTACAATCCTACAAGAAATCTAAACAAGGATCTACATAAGAAAACAAAAACAATGGGTAAAGGAAGGGGTAGGTTGCACAACCTACAAAGAAAGAATCAGCAAAGTGGACTGACATGCATATTAATAGCTGAGTATTTCTGGTTTTGTGGGTTCTGATTTCTTCTAAAATCTATTTTTAAGCAGTTTTTTCACTTTCTGGAATGATGATTAAAAAAAAAGTGCCAGTCATGGGCTACAAAACTAGAAAAAGAATAATTACATCTGACTGGCAATTTAAACCTCAGAATGGCTGAATCTCAGAAGAAACAATCCTGCTACTTTATTCTGATCATTTTTAAAGAAGATATTCTCATTCTAGTTAGGTAATCTGACTTTCTTAAGGAAAGAGCGTCATAGAAGGGCTCTGTGACTATAACAGGAATAAGTGCATTTCCACAATCAGTTTCTTTAATTGCCAAGAAAAAGTCTAAATCTCCCCACCCCCTGCCCAGTGCTGATAAAAGTAGCTGTGCTCCTGCCACGTTTATGAAACAACACGTCAATAGAGCGGATGGAGATGCTCTCTCTGCAACACAGAGCACAAAACAGAGTGGAGCTGTAAACAAAGCAGGGGCTCAAACCAAAACCACCAAACATTTTGATGGTAAATTTGATTTAGTGGAGCCAGCTTCATGCAATGTTATTTTAATTCAGTATTACAAAAATACGCCTTCGTGGGAAGTATTTTCAAATGCCTGTGACAATGTTAGTGTGAAAATTGCTTTAACTCATCCAGTTCATTCCTAGACGATGTTTCCTGCCAGCTACATTCACCACAAATGCTGTCTGGTAAATAGCAGCTGCAAAGGAAGGATAAGGATGCCAGGGTACACTTCAGCAAACACTTCTTCTCAGTAGCTCACTATATCGTGGGCCAAGCAAGATAATGCACATTCACAGCCGTCTTTAAAAATCCTCAAACACGGCAGGACTTTGCTTTCGTAACTCCCCTGAAGGTGAGGATGGGAAATAAAGATTAAGGGCATGCCTGTGCTTAGTGTGCTGCCTTTGTGTAGAGGGACTCAGCGAGGCGCAGCAAGTTGGGTCAACAGCCTGCCCGTACCACGCTGCTGCTCACAAGGCATTTGTCTTGCACGACCGCGGCTGTGCTCACAGCACATTCTTGTGGCAGCACGTTGCATGCTGGCTGCACACCCGGGGTGGGCATTCTCCCCTGCCACCCACCCCGGGCTGTTTAGGCTGTGCCCTGCCTTTTGACTGGCAGCACTGAAATGCCAAGGCCTGGAATTAAACTGAGCTGTTCTCCTGCTGCTTCTTGTTTCCTCACCTTTCCCCACGTGGTGCCAGGCAGCAGGGAGGAAACAGGGGTGAAGGCTGTGATGGATCGCAGCCAGGCTGGCTCAGCACATATCCCCTTGGCAGGGCCATAAGAGCACCTACAGAGGATGAGGCTGCTGTTGAGCAACTCTTTCCTGATATCTTGTCCAGAAGCAGCTCTCCAGGGAGTACTGCTGGAGCTGGACAAGCTGCAGTGACCAGCCTGGGATACTATCGCAGGCGCCAAAAGCCAGAAGGAGAGACAGGGTTTACCAGGAGCCAGGAGCCACACCTGTGGGGATAAACACACACACAGGGCAGGCAGCTCTCCAGGGGAAAAGATTATGGCCCACTGGCGTCACTGCCTCTCTGCCAGAAGTTATCAGTCTCGCAGAGGCACTAAGGAAACTGCTGGTGTGAATGGTCCTAATCTGCTTCTCCTGCAGCCCCTGATAACTAGAGGAGCAGCTGGACAAATAGCCTGCTTGTCTAGTGCCAGGAGCACCCCACAGGGCACTGACTTAAAGCACAAGTATGAAACCCCCCAGAAATTTTAGCTGACCCCAACTTACACAGGCACCGGCCAAGGGTACGTTGTGCGCATGCAGTGCTATCCAGGAGCTCATTCCTCCCACATCACTACTGACTTCACGGCTGAATCCTTCCCTGCCTTCTCCCTGGTATCTTCATTTCTACAATTGTTTCCCAAGGTGCCAATTTGGTCGATTAACCAGGCAGAGAGCAGGGTGGGAAATTTGTGAATTTGAAGGAGAAGAAACAGAAAAAGTAAAGAGAGATGGCATCATCAAGAAGTTGCATGACAGCTTTTGTCATACAAAAGGAGACAAAGGCTGGAGTGAGCAGAGGGTCTGCTCTGTAACAATGGCAGCAGAATGAAAATAATAAAAAAAACTCTGAAAAAATTAAATGCCTCTCTTCTCCCATTCCTCTCCTCAAAAAAAAACCTCAAAAAAAAAAACCCCAAACAACTAAGGGGAGAAAAGCAGACATCATCCAAACTTCCAGGAGCTCACAGGAAGGAGAGCACACCTAACCTCCTGGTCACACCATGGCTGTAACCAAGTGAACTGCACAGTGGGGAGAACAAAAGGCAAAAAATGACTATGCCAGCTTGATAAACCCTTGCTCCAGGGAAGCCTGGTATATCAAACCTAATGTAGAGTGAACACCATTGGTGCCACCTTCCCAGCAACAGTCTTGGACAATTAACGGGAGGTTTCAAAGGACACCCTGTGGTTACTGTCATAATGTCAGTGTCTGTATGTCTTGAGGTACCCTGGTTATCACTATTGCACTCCATTTATTAAACAACCTAAAGTAGCAGGGATAACCATAGTCATCACTGGATTTAACAGTATCTTCACTAAGATTTTCACAGCAATTGACAAAAAATAACTAAATAACACAAAAGCCCTGTAAATAAGCGCAAGCTTTCCCACATATAGCAAAGCAAGACTCACTAATAGGTACTGGAGGGAAAGGAGAGGGAAAAATGTGGCAATATCATCACATAAAAAAAAATTACTTACATGCTGCAAAACTTTCAAGACTTTTTTCTCTCTTCCTAGCTACCTCTTATATCTTAGGTAGTATTACTTAGATGGCTGAACACACTAAAGACTCCATTTCCAGCCATGCCACCTTCTCCAATAGTTTACTAACATTTATTACCTAAAATATAAAAGTCCAAACAGTTCAAAACAAAGAAAACACAGGTCAGGAGATCTGAACAAATGCGAGACTGTGGGAGAAAAACAGTCCTGTGAGAAGCTCCTTTGGCACTAGACAAATAAAATCCCCTCTCTCTGGATACAAAGACATAATTCTTATTTATGTGAATGGGAAACATGCTCATGCACTGAGTGGGGAATAACTACCATAGATCAGCAGAATGACTGCACTGGAGATAGCTAAAACCAGACTACATGTGCAATGAATGTGAAAACCATTTCAGCCATTTTAGCTATGTAATTTTTCACAGATGCTTTTGGAGCTGAATAACCCTTGTTACTTCTTCTGTGACATTTCTCCAATGTTTGCAAATAGCTTTTTGTGACCTGTAGGACTGTACTCCATAAAAATCTGGTCTGTTCCTTTCTACCTTCATCCCAAGTGTTCAAAAAGACCTCTGTAGCCAGTTTTCCTTCCAGAAGGATTTTGCCCTATTCAGTCAGGTGCAGCCACCTAGCAGGTATTCAGTCCAGTAATACATCCATACAGACTGCAACAAAAACCACCTCCACAGATGTTTTCAGAAACTTCAAATGGCAAAAAGCTTAACTCATTGTGTAGAAAGTTTTTTCTTGGGTACCTAAAAAATACATACCCACATTGACTTATTAAGATATAGGGATGCTGCTCTCAGTTGCATCTCCTCTGGTAAAAGAGAACTACCATTTAAAAAAAAAAAACCAAGAAACTCATTACTTTTCAGCTGCCTCAGAAGAGTTGCGAGTCTGAGGCATTTAAAGAAAAAAAAAGGAGAAAAATCTGCATACTAGACTTCATGAGCTACTGGTAGTTTAGAGTTTGTTAGCTGGATTTTAACCAAGTGGATTTAGCTGGGGAGATTCTATTGCTATTTTTGTGTGCATTCTTTTTGTAGCTCTTGTGCAGAATATCAGGTTGTTGTCACACGATGTGGCAACTCTGGTTCTAAGGCAAACAGTCCTGAATAAAAGAAAATCTAGTTATTTGGCACAAACCAATGAACCTGCCCAAACCTAGATTTCTGGTTCTAATTTGTTTTAAAGTATTTCTGAAGGATAATTTTTGTTCTGGCAGTTATTACTCTCAACTAGGAACTGTCTGTCCTCTGAATTCAGTATAAATAAAAGTCTGAAATTCATGTTGTTTTGCAGGCTTGGGCTAATTGAGTAACCATGTGTGAGATGGGACACATATATTGCCAGCTGATCTGGGTCTGGTGTGGCACAGATCTGATCTTAAAGGCAAGGCAAGCACGATGGATGTCTGTGGGACCACAGAGGAGGCTCCACCCCTCCCATTGGTCACTTTTATTTACATCTGGAGGTTGCTTTTTTAGAGGCACGAAGCTGCTTCTGGATTGTATCCAACAACACAACGTTGAACAACCATAACCACTGTGATTCATAGCAATGGCACACTGAGAACAGCCCGCACGGAGGAAACAGATTAGGGTGAGTCTCATATTTGTACGCAATGGCTTCCCAATTTGGAAGAGGTTCTTCATGCACACCAAAAGCAGCTGGCAATCTAGACCTGCTCGTTCGTACTTCTTGCAGCTGAGACTGTGGTTCTTGGAGCATTTCTCTGAAGGCAAGGGTAGTTTAAACAGCCCTGGCTCTCCTTCTCCTTTGACATCAGTGCCCATCCCACTGCTCTCACCCTTCTCTGCCAAAGCCAATTATTTATGCAGCTGTGTGGTGCAATGTATCAAGGAGCTGAACCGGTCAGGGAGAAAAGAAACCTGAAATAAAATTCTAGGTTATTTTCCAGCCAGATCACTTCTATGATCAGGTACATCAGGAAGCCACATTAATGCTTTCGTTGGCATAGCCTGGAGTGGAAGGGAAGAAAGAAGGAAGGCTGCTTTATGGGAGGTGTTACTCAAACAGCACTGCTACTGGATGTGCAGCCACAGCCAAAGTATTCTGCTACATCCGTGAGAAGTGGGATTTGTGTGCACAGTTCAGGCATTCATTAGTAATGGTTAGGCCCCCTTTTTAAATCTTCCACCCTTCTCATGGGAGTGTGGGAGGAAACAGGCTCATGAGGTTCTGCTGGAATAAAGTTAGTGCCTTGTAAAGCTAAATAAAGCTAGGCACCGTTTTTATAAGCTTGGTAATAGTGCCCTGTGGAAACGGGCCATGATTACAACCATGGGGGTTTCTAACTGCACCTTTAAGCAGCATTCCAAATCCGTCACACTGATATTTTTAAAGTGCTTTGAAGCAAGAATGATCACTGTTGTTAGGACTAGGCAGTTTTACATCTTTTAAACTCCGGCCATCAACGAGATAAAACTAGGTGAGTATTTTATATAAATCTGAAAGAATCTGAAGAAGCTGAGGTTTTCTTCATGACCTGTCACAGTTACTATTAATCTTAATACACAAACCCAACCAAACTAAGAGCTAATCTTGACTCATTCCATTCCACTCCTTTACTTCAATAAACTGGTTTGTGTCTACTGTTACATATACAAAACCTGGAGACTGTTAAATAAAAATGTTTACCCCCAACTTCCAAATCACTGTTTTTTAGAATAACCAATTCTTATCAGGAATAAGGCTGCCCGTGACTCTCAAGATTAGCCAAGGTCCAAGAAGCTTTGTTCAAAGCCTCTTCTGCCATGGGGAATACTGCAAGTTAAAACTTCCTCAAAGAAGTGCTGTCTCAATGACAGGAACTGTTAAAGGGATGAGATGCTTTTCTTGTATAATGTCAGAGGCCACATGACCAATCACTGCTGAAATCTAAGCAACAAAAAGAAAAGGTGGAAGTCTGAATTTCCGTTCATTTGTGATACGGAAACACACTTTATTTAAAGGAAGCAGGAGGTGTTTCACAGTACAAACACTTTACAAATAACTGAGTCAGCTGCTTTCAGCCTTTGCAATGCATATCAGCTTTGCAGATGGGACTTGTAAGACTATGGGAAGAGAGAAGAGAGCAGCAGAGACGTGCACTATAAGGTGACAGAGAGTTGGAGTCCTCTGAGAGGTGCGCTACAACTATTTTGAAACCTGTTAAGTAACAAAACCATATACAACTGAAGAACTAAATACTCATTTTCCTCCTCCTCCTCCAGTTCACAAACAGAAAACAATTCACCAGCACTGCAAGCTCCTGCTGGGTCATTTTTAACCTGATTTTTTTTTCTTTGGTCTGGAAACAATCACAAGCATACAAACACAACACAAAAAACTTCATCGCTTCTCATGGTTGGCTCTCTTCTTATTTAGAAATAAAATTCTTTTCTCTCTAAATAAACCATCATTCCTACAATGATCTTAGATGTGTTGTAGCATTTAAGGACTTCTGATGGAGTTCAAAGATGATATATAAACTGACATTTATGTATGATAAAGCGAGACCGCTGCATTCAACACTGAACCCTAATCCTCTCTGGAGCAGAATCAAACAACTGTTTCCCAGCTTTAGCACCCTCAGGCTGGCCCTCAGCAGTATGGAGGTAAAAGCCTTGGAAGTGTCCAGGACCTGGGCAGGAGGTAGCTACACCTGCAACACTTTATTTAATGCAGGGCAGCAGAGCATGATCTCACAGTGCGCGCAGCAGCACAAGCCCTGGCTTGCAGATGGTGTGCAGGAGGCAGCACCACTTTTGGCCGTGCAGGGCCCCCTGGAGCATGGGTTCAGAATTGGGACTGGAATATTGCTGCTCAGGGTTACTCCTGCTCCCTGCTGTGGGCTGGTAATTCCTACTCCAGTTCAGATCAACACCACTTCTTGAAGAATTCAGCTGGATCTTTGAAATTGCCTTGCTTACAAACTGTCTGTGCTTGGCCACACCACTCACCACATTGAGCCTGCATTTTAAGGCTTTTATTTTGGTCTTGTTCTGGTCCTACAATGCAAACAGATATGACCTCAACTATATTATCTTCCCAACTAAATCTTACCAGCTTAACAATTTAATGTTTGAATCCTTCCATTTCTGAAAACAACACTGCCTTCTGATTTTCAAAGCTATTTTAAAATAGCAGGAGGATGCTACATATCACTTTTAACAGGCATTTGGTGTTATCAGGAAGTGCCTGGTCCCCAGTTATTTCATCCATTCCTGCCTCACTAGGTGCAAGAGGTTTTGCATAAACACAGTGAGTTGGCTACCACTGGTTTACATGCTGCTCTTGGAAACTAGCAAGGTCTGTAATGCATATACCCTAGATTGTGGACATCCCACTCTTAAATACTGTAGCTTGCACTGCACAGCATTCTACAGTGGCTTAAATTCAAGTGTAAGACACAGGTTTTGGTGCTTTTATTCCATTTGGAGTTTTGCACCTCCACAGTTTTCATTTTTTTTGCAACAGCAAAGGCTTAATTTAACCACTGATGCAACTTCTCATTTATTTTATTTTAATGAAAGCTGTCTTTCTCATGCAATCACTATACCCAGTAACTAGGGATTAGCAAAAAATATCATGAGAAATCTAATAAAATCAAAGGAGACAATAATATTCATCACTTCTTCTACACGCTCTCTATTGCTCTTGCCAGTGGTTCTAGGCCAAGAGTTTAGATAATGGAAAACATTTGCAAAGAGGTCTTCATACATGAAGAACACTTAGCTTTTCATATAATGGAATTAAGCAATATTTCCCTAGCAGTGTGGGCAGTGCTTCCCCAGTGAGGTTTGCTCTGAGTGCTTACACAACCTTGGGTGATTGGCTTAGAGAACTACTGCAGTAGCCAAGTCAGTGCATTTTTGCACAACAGGTAAGAATAACTGTTCAAAAGGGGACTTTTTTTCTTAGGGATGTGAATTCCAGTCCCCTAAGAATAAAGGGGAGAAAGGGGAGTATCAACCATTTCAAAAATAAACCATGTTTTTTCCTGGATTCCTTACAGAATACTTTCATAAAATTACCTTGACAGATGAACGTTGACATGTGAAGAACAACAGTAAATAATCATGAATACTGACTGAAAGCAAAAAGCTTTATTTTTTTTAAGCAAGGTTCAGAGACACATCAGTCAAAATGTAAATTACTCTGTGGAAACATTACTGGCTGAAGACGGGGCAAATGCATTCCCTGTATTTACATATCTTATGCTTGAATCAAAGCGCAACCTGAGCTGTAAACTTCCTGTGTTTGGAGGCCTAACTAGAAAGTACAGTAGATTAACTGTAGGGACCAGGAAATGCTTTCATCCACAGTTCAAGAGGAATGGAAAGCAAACAGGCACTACAGAGACCACTAATGCATTTAAAGATTTTGTTGCTTCTGTTTCACTAACCATGTTAACCGTTATCAGGTGTCTAACACTATTAAGATGAGTCACAAAGGGGTGAGAATTCAGGTCAGATTGGGAAAAAGAAGAGTTTACAGACTAAGATAAATTGCATGTTTTCAAACAGGCTAGCTCAGGTTGCAATTTACCCTAAGGAGGCTAGAGAATTAGCTGAAGCAATCTTGACCTTGTTAGCGATGCCACTCGATCCTCCTAAGCAGAGGCTGGTGTTTCAGAGACTGCAAAAAGGCAACTCATTTTGGTACCTTCCCTTTAGACAGCACTTTATTATCTGTCTTTCTGTAATACAGTTTAAAAATGTCACCAGTAATTCCTTTGAAATCTCTCAAATTTGAAATCCCCTGGGGTTTGATAGTCTGAGAGATTTCATGTTTTACAGACCAGAAAATTTTTGGTTTTGACAAAGCAGTAATTGCAGCAATGCTCACAATAATAGTAAAAGAAAGAATAAACTTATTATATCTCCTATGTGCATGCCCAAGTTTACATACCTTCTGAACTTTAAAATACTAGTGCATTGATAAGCAAGTAGAAGTTTCAAATAAAAGACTCTTAAAGTACTATAGAATACAATAGAGTGTATAATTTACCCCTGAGCTCTTGACATTCATTTGTCCTTTATGTCATATGGTCTATAACTGAAAAAATGAAGAAAACCTTTGTTGGTAGCTGTAGTTACCTGATTCTGAAGTACTAACTCTTCTTGCAAATAATTTCGCGTGGTTGTTTACTAATAAAAACATATAGATTACTAATACACATCACTTGTTTGCCTTTAGAAATCCTGAGATGATAAAAGTCCCTTAAAATTATAAATAAAATAAACTTGCATTCCTGAAGTCAGTGCATGAAAATATAAGCCCATAGACCACATGTCTTTATATAAAATAAATATTTTGCACTGTAAATAGGGATTTTATTTTTTTCAGAAAAAACTCTGATAAGATCCATATTCAAGATATGTATATTCATTGATGTACAGTGTAGGGGAAGTTTTGATGGTATGATTAATAACAAGTCACGATCTGGTTTATTATACTTATTCTTCTATATGACATTCCCCAGTCAGTACTGGAAAGTTACTCTTCATAGAGCACCAGCTTTTTGAAAAGCTGAGGTAACGTACATTATTGATGCAGGCAGTGTCACTTTTGGTTGTGGGAAGAACCCTGTAACCCTGTCATTTAGGATGGTTACAAACAGAGTGAAACAAGAGTTATTCCTCAGCCTCTGTAATGGGGGTTCAATAAGCGTGAAACAAAAATTCCATTAACCAGGCAACCAACCAAATAACGAAAAAAACAGCCCCCACAATGATGGGCAAAACCAGGAGTCTAATAGCTGATTGTCCTCATCGAGTCAAAAGTGTTTTGTGGACAAACCTGTACGTGCTTTATGCTACTTCATTCTGCCAAATAATAAAACACTGTCTTGATCTGACAAGATTCTGGGAAGTGCTGTGGTGTCAGTTCAATGGGACAATCACACATATTTAAGAATAAAAATCAAATGAGTCATCTCAAGTCAACTATTTATGTGATTACAATTAAACACATGCTTAAATGCTGTGTTATCTTGTCACACTGTGCTCTAGTTACGTTAGAACAAGAAATAAGAGTCACTTGAGTGTGTGGTGTAACGCTGAGCAAATCAACATCCCTGGCAGATTTATCAGGGCTTGCAAAAGGCTGTTCACCCTTGTGCCCTGGGCATGGACAGCAGAGCCAGCTAACTACCACTAAAGAATTCTCTAAAAGTTGATTTTTCTACATAAAAGCTTAATTATCTAATGTAATAGATGACAAATGCAGATTTCTCAGGGAGAAGCTAAGACAACAGCCTTCCCTGGTCTTACAGATAGCCAGTAACACTGGTTCACGTGATGGCACAGCACTCACACTGTTGCATTGCTCATTCTTCCTCCACTAATCTACGTGGCACATTCATCTGGTCTGTTAATAAGGACATATTTAATGTTAATAATTTCTACCTGAATAATTTACTAATATAATATTTACACTTTTAGCTATCTGCCTGCTGACTATTTCTCCTGCTCTCAGACTACAGCACAGAGATGCCAATCTGTAAAGCATGCATGACCAGGAGTAGCTTGTGAAATGTTGTGGATTTTGCAAAAGTCAAATTCTGTAATTTCCATGGAATCTCTCACACACACACACATGTTAACTGTAGAAACAAACAAATTAACTGTAGAGAGATTACCAGTGAGTACATTTTCTTAAAAAACCCACAGCGTTTGCAGTGGAAAAACATTCAAATAACAGTTTTCTTTCTTTTATGTAATTAATGCAGAGAGACTTATGTGAGCACAAACAACACATCCCTATCTCACCCCTGAGGCAGCACTGTATCTGTTCTTTGTGCTGGCTTGCCACAATAAGTCTATTGGAGGCAGTGCCAGTGAGTCAAAACCAAGAAACGTGTACTTAACCTTGATCAAAAATGAATTCAAGGACAAGACAAATGCAACCATCAAGAGACAACTCACCACTCCTATTGATCTGGAGCAATCTAGATTTTCAGAGATGGAAGAGTTACTCCCTAATCTACTTCCTTACACGACTCTCAACAATTCAAATGGTTTGATCTATTGGTAACCTGTTACTTCTATCATTAAACTTTGATCCTTCAGTGTTGGGTAAAGGCAAATAAGACACCGAAAAAAAATCTGGCTGTTCATAAGGCAAAGATGGTCTCATGGCAGTCTGCAGTCACTTTTGGCATACATGAAAATCTGACATCATTTAAGGGATGCTGGCAGGTTCTCAAAACACAACAGAATTTTGGATCCTCTAATGAAAACATCACCACCTGGCCAATATATTGCTATTTTAGTTCTGGGAATCTCATGTAACATAAATTCTCTTAACACTATCAAAATATTTATGATCAATGGACTTGGAAAAAAGAATGTCAGCACTGACGAGATCAGATTTTGCTCCCACTTTTCCAACAGGAAAAGAAAGTAAGAAAGTAAGAAAGTTTCCCCAGTGACTCTTATGCCAGCTTTCAAAAATCTTTTTAGCTTTCATTATTTCTCTTATAATGAATCAACAAAAATCCTTCTTTCCACTTTTGTCAGCTATTTGGCTCCCTGTCCTTCACATGATTTTAGCCCCTGGATGCAACTCATACCTCCTGCAGGGAATCAATCTGTGATTCACAGCCTTGTTTCCTTAAAAATGGGGCCTATTGCCTCCCACCGCCTTGTCCTGTCTCAAGCAGACAGTCCAAAAGCAATCAACAAAGAGGCTGGCCCAGCTCTCTTTGTGCTAACCACTATTTTAACTCAAAGTATATCTAGATGATTCAGTTTTAATTTTTGCCACTGTGTCCCAGATGCTGAGATCTCTTTTTAAGTGCAAATGCCAAAACAATGGACTAAACCAGTAAAGCAGTGTAACTTTATTCATTAACTTTTTAAGGGAGGTGAAGCACTCAAGGGCAACTTCAAAGTAAATGATTAGCTACAGCTAAATGCTCCATGTTTTGCTCAGTCATCTCTGGCATGAGCTGGTCCTTAAATACACCAAACTGCTGAGAAACAAATTAAGAAGGAGAAAAGCCAAAGGACTTCAGGACTTCAATAATAACTACAGTATGTTTTAGACAGTTTTGAAATTTTCAGGTACTGACATTACATTGTAATTTGCTGAATCGAGATTTCCTTTTGAGAAAAAAAAAATAGGTTAATCACTGGATTTTTAAAATACATTTTGATGGTTACCAAGAAGCAGTACTGACTACTCTGCTCTCCTCATTACCTGAGAGAGGTAAAAATGCCCATGATGTAAGTAATTTTTCAGTCTGTACTACAGACAGATCAATCTAAGAACTGTAATATATGAATTACAAATATGTGTTGGCTTTACAGAGTTGTAATCATTTGCACAGGAAGAGTGAATCTAAAACACATATTAGAGCCTGATGTGAGGCTAATGATGCACCATCATGATTGGAGATGTTAGGCCATATCTTCATATAAAGGAGGAGGCAGTGAAGACCATTTAACTGACTGAACATCTACTGCTGACGTGGGTGAGGCTGAAGTGGACAGTGAGCAGTCCCTGATGCTGTGCAGCATGTTACTTCCTTGCAACCTATGTAGTCCACTCTTTAAGCACATTATTCCTATCTTATTCTCCAACTAAGAACGGGAGGCATTTTTAAAGAACAGAACATACATCTTATATGTTTCTTGTTGCTACAAGGAAGAAGTTAATTGCTTGTAATTCCATCATATTTTATTTGAAAGTGTACTTTCCAACTGACTCATTTCTAGTGTATCAGCAATACTGATGCAATGCTCTTTAATGCAGATCTGTTTTCAATTCAGGGCAGATGCAGGCTATTTTTTTTTTACAGCCAGAGGGATAATCAAATCACTCCTAGCACGGTGTATAAAACAGGAATTGATTCCCAAGGCTTACTTAGGATTGCATCAAACTGTAAGTAAGCATGTGGAAAAATTAAAACTTACATAACTAACCAATCTGAAAGAAAAAAGATGGGTTTTGCAATGTATCCTCTTAAGAAATAAACAAAATGCTAAACTCTGCGATTAGGTGTCAGCCATGCTGCACATTTTAGATGTGTTTTAACCAGATGCTGTTATTCAGTTGCAGTGGAGTTGAAAGACAAGATATTTCAGATGCAGTTATATGGTCTTGCAACCCAACTGCCATTTTCAAAATTGATTTAAAGCTTAACTGCTGCAGTTTTGAAAATCAGGATGAGGGCTGCAAAGGCACTGTAATTCTGGTCAGCACTATAACTGCTCTTAGGTTTCTCTCTATCTTGAATAAACCCCAAGGACTCCAAAATTCCTGTTTCTGAAAACTGCAAAGTGTTATATGCTCTTGCAGTAATAAATACAGAAACATTGACATCATACTTCTACAAGAGTATCCATGTGTGCTTTCTGTATTCCTCCTCTATAGGACTAGTGGGCACACCTCACAGTAAAATACGCTAAAAAAAAGCTCTGTGAAAAACTATCAATTTTTGAAAGATTGCATGATTCTTTCTGATTGTTTTAAAAGTAAAATAGAAAAATTACTAATAACTAGTGCACACTGATAAAAGACACACAAAAAGGAATATAAAATTGAAGATGAGTCCATATATCTTTCCCTAACATGTAAAAAATCAGCATTACAGAACTAGCCATTTAATTCTCCATGCTTAAAAGTAAAAAATGAATGTGTTTTTCAGAGCAAGATTACATCCATAGTTGAAAAAAAGGCCTATTTACTCTGAAATTATGAGCAATGTGCCATCCAGTTCTTTTTCTTAAAAAAAACAAACACCCTTCTTCCCCCCAAAAACCAAGTTGAAAAATAATTCTGATCTCTTAAGACTGCTATTTTTGAAGCCCTGCTCCCTCTGGAGCACAGGCTTCAGTCCTGCAGCCTGAGTCACATCTCTCCGGGTGGAGCCCTGCTGCAGCAGAACTTCCAGAAGGAAAGTTTGCCCTTGAACATTACATATCACTGATGCACATGCCAAAATTTGTTCCCTTCTGGAGATCGCCTGCTCCTCACCAGATCTGGCCTTAGTCTTAAATTTGCTATTTGTGAAGCCCTTCACTAGCAAAACAAGTATTTCACCGGATAAAAGAAGTATAAATTAAAAAAAAAATCTTATATTGTTATTTGCTTGTGCAAATCAATGGAAGCATTTGATCCACAGGTTTGGATCATGGCCTTGGCCTTGAGGAACCTTGGTCCCAAACACTCACAGCCTACATCAAAGGAAATGTAGACTTTGCAAAGTGCAAATTTTTATGTGGTCCAGCCGCAAAAACCTCAGTGTTTATGCACTGCAACAAAAGAGAACAGCACATGGGCCAAAGCCTGGAAAAGAAAGCAATCCAAATATCCACATTGTTACATTGCAGACTACTGTCAGTCTCTCATTCACCGACTAGTGCCGGGTCTTGAGGCCCCAGCATCCAATTTTTCTACTTTGAAAGGCATTTGCCTGCACTGGAATTTGCAGCTGGGTGGAACGGCCCATGAACTAAGTCCATATGGCAAACCTTGGCATAAGGCAAAGGCAGGAACTTCTGCTGCCATCATGAACAGCTTGTTGGCCAAGTTCAGCTGCAGAGGACTGCCAAGCACCTGATCTGCTTTCCCACCTCTCCGTTTCGGGTGGTAGATCTCATGTGGATTAATCTAAACCAGTCAATACGCTGAGCAGAGCCTGCTTGCACTGTTTAGAACAACTCCTCCAGAAAGTGAAGATTTAAGGATCCGTCTTTGCATTCTGAGGACCACATTCCTCATATCACAGATGCTTCCTCTCTTTTAACTTTAGCCTTGCTGCTCATTTTACTGCTGTTTGTTTTTTTAAATATACTTTTGAGTGGGTTTTTTTCCTGCAAATTGTAGTCTTTCTAACACTGAGAGCCACATCCTACTTTCATTTGTGGAAATGGAAAACATTTTCTGATTTTCTGGCAATTTATAGGTATATCCTGTCCTAAATGTTTTTTCAAGCAGAAATAGGAGCTATTTGGTTAACTTATAAGTTAAATATGCAAAACACTCATGCATTCCTCAAGCCATCTGCATGGTTTTTTTTTTGTTAAAAATGTAAAGATAACTAGTTTTAAAATACACACATAGCATATTTTAGGTGACTGAGTTGGCTACATCATTAAGGAGAAGGACTGGAGACTTTTTCTTCTGATTCACTTAATGGTTTACTGCACGAACCTCTGGAAGAAGCTGAACCATTGTGGCTTTGTTTTCCTGTCCCCTTTGTGGTCGTTGTAATGTTTATTCCTCCATCTTGCACAGGTATTTGGAGTATATTCAGGTACATCTGTGCTGTGCTTTAGATAACATACATAGAAATGATGCTTAGCATGTTTCACTTATCTGTATAAAAGACAAGTTTTATGGATGATGAAACCTTATACATATGTGTTGAACAGTTAAACGTACAATGAATACGACTTGCAGGTGAGGTTAACTTCTTCCATTGATTATATTAGTTCCATAGACTATGGGAACTAATTTTTGTGTCTATCCTCACATCTTCATTGCTTCTTAAATAAAAGTATGTGGAAATACTTTTTAAAAATTTTTATTTTTAAAAATAAAAAAAACCAACCCAAATAAAACCTCCAAAAGTCCACACAGCCCAACTTAAAAAACCACTCCACAGTATACTGAGAAGCCAAAGGCAGCACTGATACAGCCTCACTTGCATGGCCAGCTAGCAGCCTTGCAGAAAGGCACTGGGGGCTCCTGTTGGATATCTAGTTGGGTATGGGCTGGTGATGCACCCTTGCAGTGATGGAGAGTAGCTGCACACCAGCTTGCATGAAAAACATAATAACCAGCAGGTCTAGGGAAATTTTTTTCTCCTTTCCCCAGCACCTGCAAACATGTCCAAATCACTGTGGAAAATGTGGACACCCAGCACGAGGGAAACATTGATAAATTAGAGAGAAATGTAGCAGAGCCCAGAGAGTTGTGAGGCTGGTCCAAATCCAAACGTTGCCACCTTTGCTTACCCTGGAGAAAAGAAGGCAGAAGGGCAACGTAACCAGCCTTCACCTACTAAAAGCAGAGTCATAGAGAAGACAGAACCAAACTTTTCTCAGAGATACGCAACTAAACGACAAGAGCTGACAGTCACAAATTACAAGAGAATTTCTGATTAGATCCAAGGACAAAATTCTTCACAGTGAGAGCGATTCAGCATGGGAAGGGGCACCCAGGGAGTCAGCAGAATCAGCACCCCTGAAGACAGTCAAAAGTTAACAAGACCTTTGAAGTTAGCCCTGCTTTAAGTAGGCGGTTGGGACTAGATGGTCTCCATAAACCCCTTTCAACTTAAATTATTATGTGATTCTGTAACTTATGATTAATAAGAGGCATCATTAATGTTCTCATTGTTTGCTCTCTCCTCTCTCTTTCTCCCCCACCCCCTCCTTTCCCGAAGGGGGACACTGGCTCACCAAGATGCACATAATTGTGTAAGAATATTCTCAAAAGTACACACTGTCCACATAAGGTGTCAAGTATGAAACACTGGTGTTGGCGAAGAGCCAGATGCCAAAATATAAACTTCTGGAGCTCAGCTGGATTTTTTACTTGTCAGGTCTGTGTCATAATTGCTGTTTGTCCACATTCTTCTTTGATGACATGTATTTGCAGTCTTGTGGTCCCACTGACTTAGCTGGTCATTTTGTGTCTGTAAGGAATTTTATAATTAAATATTGTGATTTAAACCCTTCAAACACATTAATGCTAGTTGCCAGTAAAGTTAAGCATGGAAAAGATGATATTTTTAGGGTTTGTATTTATGTACTAGCTTTACATGTTTAAATGAATCTAAGTGTCTTTCAGGGCCTGTCCCCATTGGCAAGTATATTTAATTTGAACATGATCCAGGAATAGCTCAGTAGAAAAATTTACATTCCAACATTAGAATACCTAAGTTTTGGAAATTATTTAAAGGCACTCTCCAAAGTATAAAAGCTTAGTACAAAGATGATATTCTTACTTTGAGATAAGCACGTCTACCTGCAGAAAGTTAACCAGGAATATTTTATCTGAAATAATTATTCCTTAATTATCACAGACATAATTGTATGACAATTATGACAGATAAAACCACTGTATGGCCTGTACATGCAATTCAAGAAAAAAGGAGCCAAAATTCAATTAAAAATAAGATAATAATATTAATATATTTAGAAGCAATACCCAATTTTAAAGCTTAAAAGCCTGATATAGTTCCTCTCAGGGCTGACGGAGGATGCTTCCTCCAATGGACTCCCAAGGCTTTTCAGGCAATTCCAGATCTCCCATTCCAGCCTAGAAAGACACATGACTTCTTTGGCATCTCATGATTGCCAGATAAATGCCATTGCACTGTTAAGAAAGCACAAGATAGCCTCAGAAAAGAAGTGAAAGCTATACCTGTAATACTTCTGCTTTGAAGAAACATCAGAGTCTGATATTTTGTATTCAAGTTTCAGCTCAGTGGTAGGCAAAATTTTATGGCTGAGTTATTAACTCCTGAAAATAGACCTCTGTAATAGAAATGCTGACAGACGCTTTAGTGTACAGTCATCAGTTTTAATGAGAGCTGTTAATATCACCTCAATCAAAATGGTTGCCCTGGGCTGATGTCTTGGGCTGTGCACAGGTGCTCTCAGCCAAAAATGTAATGAAGGTTATTACATTATCAATGAGGCACAGATGTACATCCCATCTGAACTCAAGGTGGTGTTACTGCCAAGGAGGCATCTCTTTCAGCAGGTCCCAGGTCTGTTTATATCAATATGCTGTTCCAGCTCAGTGAACCCAAGCATGGCCTTCTGCTTCTCCATGGTATTGCCAGTGAGAGAAGGACCAACTTTTAAGAATGAAAGAAGGATTTTACCCCTGATGTGCAGGTGGATCACAAAAATCCCTCACCAAACACCACCAACCCTGACCTGGTTTGTGATAGTCTTTGAATTTGGAATTAATGCATTTGGGTCTGGACTGCTTCAGTATTTCAGAGCCAGCTCCTTTTCACCAAGCACAGTAACAATACCGGTTTGAGGGAAAAAATCACATCTGGGATTCTTCTTCTTTGTCTCATCTGAAATCTTCGATACTTTTCATTGGATTTGCATGCTTTCCAAGCCATGTGTCACACTTTGCTCATTAGTGCTCATGTTCACTTACTTTGCTGTACAAACCACAGAAGCAAGTCACATTTCTATTTTTTAAAGCATCTCTTGCTGTTATAATAAATATACTCAAAATCTTAAGGCACATCCTGAGTAATGGGATCTATATCACTATAGCTGGGTTACATTTCTACTGAAATAACACCTGTGCATACAGAAGCCAATTTGAAATGAGCCATAACATCCACTGAAGCCATTCTTCTTCCTTTGCCCTCCCAGGAACCCAGACTAAGGGAACCAGTACTTCAAGAGGGCTGATGTAAACTACTTCAAGAGGGCAGAAGAGGACAACTGCTCACAGACCTCAGCTGGCACAGTGATGGTAATGTGCTCTCCAGAAGCTTTATGATACACCTGGAAGGACTGACATGCAGGTAAAGGAGCCAAGCAAGCATCACAAATTCTATTGTATCAAAAAACTGAGGGTGTGGGTGTGCATGTGTCTATGTACACACACGTGCACACAGGGAAAAGGCAGAGCTGGCCAAGAAAGCCACTGTTGGTCCTTAAATGTAATTTGTGATAGATTCTGCCTGGAGGATGATGCTGCCTTCCCCTTAGCTTTCTTCTTTATCTTTGTCCACTTCAGAGCTTACTAACCAATGCAATCAAAATGCAGCTATTGATGGTTTCACAGATGTCCTTCCATAAATTAAGGTACAGACAAAGATGAAACTTTTGAATCGAACTGCATCTGGGATCCGCAGTGTTGGTCCAACATAACTGATAGGTTGAATGAGCTCTGTACTGAAATGCCTGGCACAGTATTGTGCAGGAGTTACCAGTGATTGCCTGGCATTAAAATCTGTGCTTTAGAGCCATGCTGGAAACCAAATCATCACAATGAGAGGGCAACATGGAGCTGAATAGGGGAGGCAATCAGAGCAGAGTGGAGGCTGCACCATAACAGCTAAAGAATAACAGCTCTGGAAACAGAGATACTGGTTAAGACATGACTGGATCATTGGGCTCTGGTCGTGGACACCGCAGGTGCAAAGTAAGCTCTGGTTCCCAAATATCCCCCAACACAATGTTTGGAAGGGATTTGACAAGTCAACCCAGAAACACAGCGGAAGAAGAAATCAATGAGTTTGATGGTTTGAGGTTTGAAATACAACTGCTTTAGGTAATGATTCTCCTTAAAAAATACTAGCCTTGTCCTTGTAAAGAATTAGATGGCTGTGATAAACAAAGCTATATTTAGGTAAGCAATACTAAAACTGGAAGGAAACAAGATGTGAGGCTATTGCTCCAGCCAAGCAGCACTACTACCACAGGGCACTGTTTTCAAATCAGGAGATACAGGCTAGGGATGTTTCATTTCTAGCAAGAGTAAAGCTGCACTCCCTCATTCCTCCCTAGTTGAATGCCTAAGTGGAGAAACGTCACATGAATGGAGATGCTCCTGTTCTCAGCAACAAGTATGGAGTAATCTAGTTTCAATTTGCTCTGGCTAACCTAGCATGCTCCTGTAATTCTTGTTACCATCCAAGGGGAAAGAAGTCAGTCTGTCTTAGTTTGGATAGACCTCCCATCTGCCAGCAGGCTGTCTACGTACACAGGGCCACCTGCCTTAAGCCCTGTCTCCTTGAGACCATACACAACAATCCTGATCCAACCCTGAAAACAGATCCTCACAAGACTAATGTTCTTAACCTGTTTATACATTCCAAGCAAGCCTAAATAACAGACAGACAGCAAACCTCACTGCAAGTGACCCAATCACATCCCAGAGCAAACTAGTTGAAAGTAATTGTTACAGAGGAAATGTTCAAGTCTCACAGTCTGAGTAAATTTCAACCTGGGGCTGAAGTGACAAGGGCAGACCTTTGCTGCTGGTGCCTCTCCACAGAGGCCACTTTCCTTTACTCTCTTGTCTTTTGACCACCACACAGTGTCCCAGGAGGTGGCCAGCAAGAGGTGCGACACCACAGTCTGGTTCAGAAGGAAAATTGTCAAAACTTGCTGAAGCTCCTTTTCCCTAATCATTACATACATATGAATCAGGCAACAGCCAACTTCATGTACAGCAAATGCAGACAAGCACTTTAAAACAGCAGTAGCAGCAGTGGCAGTAACAGCTCCCTGTCCACCCCAATATAATAGGTTGCTTAGCAGGAAATTAGACTGTGATTTCCTTAATGAAATATAATAGCCTGATTAGCAAACAATTCATGGTTGAAAAATAGGGGGTTTCCGGCTCAGTTTTTCTTCAGCAATAATATGGAATGCTGTAAGATGATGATAGCATCTAGTAATGTCAAGGAAAGTGAAACTCCTGATGTTGCATAAGGAGACATTTGCTAAGGGGAGAGGGAGGAGGTGGGCTGACTTTCCTAAAACTTCAATGTTTTTATTTCCTTCCATCTCTCCTATGCACGTCCTTCGTCTCATAGTACAGAGCTAAAGGATGCAATCTGTATTCCAGACAGATCACATGAATAATTTTTTCTTATCACAGACCAGCCACAACTGTCCTAGGGTAGCTAACAAGAAACTACAGGATTTGCTCCAACTTCCAGCTGGAGGAAGCATTAGGTTTATAAATATGTTTTAGTATTTCAAACTGAACTGCAGTACTGCCTCTCTTTGGCATCAAGACATTGAAAAGAAGCAGTACATTCAGCTGTATGTTAAAATAAGATCAAAGACACCACATTGCTCAAGAACTTATATCTGTACTGTCACATAGCAGACCAGTTTCTACAAGCACCCAACTGACACTGGGAATCCCTTTCTCGTGCTAACCCCTCTTCTTCTTAAACAATGTGCTTTTGCTGGGACCTCAGGTGTGTCTTTGGAGGACTTTGCATGGGGCCTGAAATGCAGGATGATGCTGGAGCCTCCTCTTTCATCCCCCTGGAGCTCCTCTGCCACTAAGCCCACTGATGTGGGTGTGTTCTGGTATTTTACTGGGAACACAAAGGGGTGCCCCTGGACAGAGGGAATGGAAGGAAAGCGTGGCTCTCCTGAAGTCTCCCCCATAAGCAGGGGCTGCCCTTACCTTTCCAGGTTGGCATTGGTAGTGGCACTCCACTTTGGGAGCAGAGGGAAGTAAAAGAAGAGGCACAGAGAAGGTGAGGAATGTGTAATTCACTGATTTTTTAGTTTTGTGAATGCCATGATAGCATTTGCAACTCCCGTTTTCAATGCTGTCTACCAACAATACTGCCATGGTACTGATGCGTGTCTGTCAAACAACTGTAAGGCTCTCCCACTTGAGTAGCCCACAATGGTTCATTGGGAGACTTCTTTCCATGAGTGTCCTGGACCTCACAGCTGCCAGAGAAACAAACTTTGCTACCAGACCTAAAAGAAACAGCCATGACTTTTGGCTGTGTAAACTAAAACTGTAACTGCCACATTACTGTAAAGATTCCTGGAATAAACATCTCTATGTAGCTCCATCAATAGTGGCTGAAAACCAGAGTTTCCCTCAACTGTGGTCCCTGAAGGAATCAAGAGTACTACTAGCCATCACACCTGATTAGGTAGAAGTTGATACTGCATTTCTTTGTGCTGATGGGACAAAAAAAAAGAGCAAGACAGAGAGAAAAATTGACATCTGCAGAAATTCAAGAGATACAGCTATCATAAAACCTATCCATCCTAAAAGGGAGCATGTGCATATCCACACACAGCCTACTTAATCAAGGTAATCAAGGTACTAACATTTTGCTTTCCATTTCCTTGCCGACTTCTGGGACTTTCCACTTACATTTTCCTTTAAAAATATATGTATTTCTACTACCCTGTTGTTATCTAAAAGACCTGTATAATCCAAGAATTAACAACCATTTCAACAAAGCTATATGATGAAACGTGAGGCATTTACAGATCTATGTAGGAGTTATTTAAATTAGCTGGCAACAATTTTAGTTGCTGGGAGTTAATGCTCTATTACTTCCATGAAAAAAAAATCACTGTTTACGTATGAATTAGCTATCCAAGAAAATCTGAAAGTCTTTGTCATTTCTGATGGATTATGGCCAAGACAAATTCACTTTTGCTCAGAAAACTTTTCAAGTGCTGTTGACAATACCATTTCTCTTTCTCTCATTCTGGCCGACATTTGAGTGTTGTGTTTGATTCCTTCCCCTTTAGCCACATCCAAGCCATCTCCAAATCATGACACTTACCTACCCCTTCAGCATCTTCAAAATACATCTTTTAATCTTAATCATTAGATTGCAATTTTTTTCTCCACCTTTCACGGGCATCCCATTTTGATTCCTGCAGCCTCCATTCCTCCTTTCTGGCTTCCCGTGTACACAAAGGCACACAAATCAAAGTGCTGCCAAGTAAACATTTGTTTCTTGCCTGGAAGTTTGATCACTTCTTTTCCTTCCTCTCCCCCCATCCCTTTTTTTAGCTTCATTGTTGGCTTCCCTCCAAAATCATAACAAACATCAGCACCTTCAAAGCTCAGTATAATTCTGGGTCCTTTTAATTTATCTTCCCCTTGTTAAATTTGATCTAAACTTCTCACCCACCACCCCTTTCCTCCCAGCCCTCTTTCCTGCCAGGTTTTCAGCATTTCCTTATCTTTTGCCCCATACCACCTCTTCTGCTCAAATTTCCCCAAAAGCCCTGCTTTACCTGAACTTGTCAGATCCACTTGTGATATACTGCTTATAAAAACTGATCGAATATTAAGCTGCACAGATTAATATTATTTCTTTTTGCCTTATCATTTGTCCAAGTGCTCAGTGACAAGCATACAGCTGGCACTCCTGCAAATACTTAAGAGCAGCAACACAGGCACAACACTGAAAACTGATTAAATGATATGCTAGGGGACACAGCAAACACACCTACCCTCAAATGCCCTTAAATGTGTGCAGCAAGCAAGTTGGAAGAAGTTAATAGAAGAAAAATGTCCTTCATATGCATTTAGTTCCATGAACTTTGGCTTCTATTTGTATGAAGATTTGCTGTTTCTTTTTCTAAAGAGTATAAATGCCATCTCTAACTCCTCTGTTTGTTTAGCAAAATTACTGCATACATTACAGTAATTGCCTTCTCTTCCATGCCTTAACTGCCCTTCTTCAGGTACCTGTTCTCCTTTATACTCTGGTAAAATCTATGCTAAGGCCACTGTCTCAAGGGAGTTACTCTGGATTTACAGCACTGCAATGGTTAACATAAGGTGAACCACACTCTTATGAGAATGGGAGAATATGTCTTCAACTCAAAATACCTACCCAACACTTTACTGAGCAATTAACATTAATCTACTGCAAGCCCCACTCAAGTTGCCTCTGTTCATGAATACATGCATGAACTTATCCATGCATGTGGACGTTCAGGCTTCAGCCTCTCTACCAGACTCCTGCTGCTTCTTTCTGTGAGGGATCACTAAGACTCAGTCCTACACCAGACTAATTTTTGACTGCTCTTTCCAAAGGTGTTATAGTGGGAACTTCAGCCATTGTAGCAGAGAAAGACCCACACCTTCTATTTTTGTAGCTATTTAGTGACTCAAAAGTACAAACAAATAAGATTTGCTATGTGATTTATCTATTCCTCTAAGTATTAGTGGATTGTTCCAAAAAAACCATGAAACAGCCATCTTTAGGTGAACAAGCTTGAGCTTGATTTGAAAAACCTGAGCCTATGTTTCAATACCACAGCACTTCCATCCTTTCCTCAACATAAACTATATGACTTAATACCAAAGAGGTGTCCACTCTTACGACCACTGAAAGCCCACAGAAGGAACCATCTTTTACTTAAGCAAACAAAATCTGAAAAATCTAGGGTAGTTCTTCAGCCCCTGACTGTAGCAAGAGATGGGTTAAACACTGTTTGTGTTGCCAATGGGGAGAAATTGCATCAATCCCCCAGATTAAAAACCTCAGGAGCTTTCAGTATTTCCTCTCTTAAGCACGAGGCAGTTGTTTCTCCTGGGAAGGTTTCTGGAAGACATCTGAGATGAATGCAGGAAGCTGGAATGTGGGATGGATGAAGGAATGCCAGGATAAGACTTCCACTCTCAGGCACTGCCTCCAGCTCTCCATTTAACAGCTTTCAGAGCCTTGCCAGCTGCTCAGCCTCCTCCCTCCTGCACCCCCCTCACCACAGCAAATCGGGAGTAGAGCTAATTCTCCTGTGAAGGGGCAGAGCTCTGCAGCGTGCACCTTCCTTCGGGGGCTACAGGCAAGCACAGAGGGTGGGAGGGAGGCAGCCTTGGCAAGAGCCCTGCTCTGACACATCCTCACATGGTCACCACACAGAGGGGATTTTTCAATGAACTCAAGATACTGAGTCCAAAAGGTTCAGGCTCAGGGTTCACAAGCAGGGACACGCATCCCTCTGCGTAAATGAAACACAGCTACACTGTTAAGAAAACATAGCACACATTCTCAGATGCATTTAGAGTTGGGATTTTTAAAAATATTTCTAGAATGATTTAGAAGGATGAAAGACAACTAGTGAACTGGGATTAAAATAGGGTGGTTTATTATAACACTGTGGTTTGCACTCTGAGCAGACACTACTGGTAAGGAGGGTCATAAAAGGGAAGTATGTGCTTTATGGCAGTGATATGTAGCTGTAGGTCATTTAGTTTCTGGGGAAAATGAAAAAAAAATCCTGTGAATGGGTTTAACTACTTGACTGGAAAATACACTATTTAAAACAACAGGGAAAAAAGCACTTACAAACTTGCATCCTAAAATGTGACTCAAACATTTGCTGCCCAGTTCCACAAGCAACCAGCTCGCTCTGTGCTGCAGCAGCTTCTGCGGGTGCGCAGCAGCGCTCCTCCTCTGATCCACCACTAGAGGGGAACGGGATGAACAGAGAGGAATTGCTAAAACAGGTCATGCAATGACAAATAATAAACCCCCCGGAACCTCTTTCTCTCTTTCTCTCTTTCTCTCTTTCTCTCTTTCTTTCTTTCTTTCTTTCTTTCTTTCTTTCTTTCTTTCTTTCTTTCTTTCTTTCTTTCTTTCTTTCTTTCTTTCTTTCTTTCTTTCTTTCCTTCTTTCCTTCTTTCCTTCTTTCCTTCTTTCCTTCTTTCCTTCTTTCCTTCTTTCCTTCTTTCCTTCTTTCCTTCTTTCCTTCTTTCCTTCTTTCCTTCTTTCCTTCTTTCCTTCCTCCTTTCCTTCCTTCTTTCCTTCCTTCTTTCCTTCTTTCCTTCTTTCCTTCTTTCCTTCTTTCTTTCCTTCTTTCCTTCTTTCCTTCTTTCTTTCCTTCTTTCCTTCTTTCCTTCTTTCCTTCTTTCCTTCTTTCCTTCCTCCTTTCCTTCCTTCTTTCTTTCTTTCCTTCTTTCCTTCTTTCTTTCCTTCTTTCTTTCTTTCCTTCTTTTCTTTCTTTCTTTCTTTCTTTCTTTCTTTCTTTCTTTCTTTCTTTCTTTCTTTCTTTCTTTCTTTCTTTCTTTCTTTCTTTCTTTCTTTCTTTCTTTCTTTCTTTCTTTCTTTCTTTCTTTCTTTCTTTCTTTCTTAAATATAAGAAGCAAAAAAGAATCTCTCTGACCTTTTTGTCCCTTTTTGATGTTCTTTTTGTGTGCTTGCTTGCTTGTAAACATCGTAAGGTAATAACAGTAGGGTTTTATTTGTGTGGCACACTGATAGTCTAGAGTGGTCCAAAGAAGAGATGTCCTCCCTCATCCCTCCTTCACATCAAGGAGAAAATGCCTCCATCAAAGGAATCCGATGTCATCTGCTGCCAGACACATATCCATAGAACTGAATGTTAAGGGCTGATTTGGGGTGTAATTAAAGCTAGGTTTCACATTTCCCCCTGCCCCCGCAAAGCAAAACCCTCTTCCACATCTGAACTGATGGGAGTGTGCTGGCAGAGGGATGGGGCAAAGATCCAAAGAAGTCCACTGAAGCCACGAAGATGGGAATGTATATACAAAAATTAGTTCATAAGAGATTACCTCATTGTCTCATATAACACATGTAAGAAATTCCTCCTGTAAACTTTAATGATTGAGTGGGAAGCTAAATCCCACAGGAGTTCCTCCCTCTGTTTACCAGAAAGGCGAGATATGGGCTCCAGTGATGAAGTATTCCATTAATATTAGTGCTAGGGGAAATAAAGTGACTTAATTGTAAACTAACGACCTCATCCTAATAACGAAATTTTAAACAGAAAAGGCAAGAAAAAAACCCTACTTTCAGCCATGGTGCCAATTCATAAATTAAGCAAATAACATTGGGATATAATTATACTAATTAGTACTGATGCCATGCAAAGACTATTTATGGATATGCATTTACCCCATTTCTAACCCTAGAGCCTAAATCTGAAGTAGTAGCTCAATCAGACCACACTTTGGAAATTCAGTGTTACTGTTTATGCCGTTGTGGATCTAATTTAATCAATACCATATTCTCATTAAATGCAAGGTCTGTTAAAGATGTTCCTTTCACAGGCCCCACAAATGAACTCTATTGGATTTGTCTCATTACATTATTGCTTTGGGCTTAACTATGCATCATTAACAGAAACAATATACAAGTTAAGTACAAGGCTCTATAGATCACCTTAAAACCACAAAGTCACACACAATTATGGTCATAAGTGATTGGGCTGATAAAAGCTGGCATCCGCAGTGATTGTCAGATGAACATTGGCTCTTTCACATCAAAAAGCATATTTGAATTCCTGGTGACCTTTGTAGTGCCCAAAGGGAAGATAATGGAGATGGGGTCCCTGTTTCCCAGATGCCACACTGAATGGGTTGAAATTTTGTTTCCTGCTACCATTAGAGAACTCTGAGAATGCCATTTCTGACTCTGAATTGACTACACAGCTTTTCAGGTTCCAATGGTGCAGTGGATTTTAAGCAGTCAACACAAAACCCTGGCAGCCAAGAGGACCGACCGTGTCCTGGGGTGCATCCAGCAGGGCATCACCAGCTGGGAAAGGGAGGGGATTGTCCCGCTCTGCTCTGCACTGGTGAGACCCCATCTCGAGCACTGGGGGCGGTTTGGGTGCCACAGGATAAAAGGGACATCAAGCTACTGGAGAGTGTCCAGAGGAGGCCACAAGGCTGGGGAAGGGTCTGGAGGGGAAGTCATATGAGGAACGGCTGAAGTCCCTTGATCTGTTCAGCCTGGAGAAGAGGAGACTGAGAGGGGATCTCAGAGCTGTTCACTGCCTTCTCCCAAGGGAGGGAGGGGAAACAGGGGCTGAGCTCTGCTCTCTGGTGACCTGGGACAGGACTGGAGGGAATGGCAGGAAGATGTGCCAGGGCAGGGTTAGACTGGGTATCAGGAAGAGGTTCTTCCCCCAGCGGGTGGTGGAGCACTGGAACAGCTCCCCAGGGCAGCGGTCCCAGCACCCACTCTGCCAGCATTCCAGAAGCATTTGGACAATGTCCTCAGTCACACGGGGTGAGTGTTGGGAGTGTCCTGTGCAGGGACAGCAGTTGGACTCGATGATCCTTCTGGGTCCTTTCCAACTCGGGTAATTCTATCATTCTATGAGGACATCTCTATCACAATATCCTGAAGAGATCAGCAAGCTCTATATCTTGAACTACTATAAGTAAGGGTAAACTCATTTCTTCTCTTGCTCCTTCCTAATCCATACCAAGACACATATTATACACATGAAGACTAAACCACTATTATTTGGCTGTGTGGGATGCCTCCCTAATTTTTCTTACTTCTAGATTTGACCATGCATTTGTATTTGCCATAGCTACTACTGCTCTCTGTGTGCTGTGCAATGACAGAGTAGCACATACATGACACACACGGGCCAGCCTGGTTTACATTTGAAATAACAACACATAGAAGAGCTGCCAATAAAATTGTTTCATTAATTTTATTATGGTATTAAGAGACATTATTAAAGCCTGCACTGCCTTGACAGCATCCATTCATTTAAGTATGGACTTAGTCGCAAGACTCTAGCAACTTCATTGACTTCTGGGGGTTCAGGCATCATTTTTTGGGTTTGGTTTCCTCCCCCCCCTCTTTTTTTTTTTTCCTCTTCCTAGAACTGGCCAACAAGGTCTGTGATTGTAATTTAATTGTTGACTGGAAACATATATGTATACAGAAAGAGCGAGTGAGTACAGAAACAGTAGAAAATGCTTCCTGGTCAAAACTCTTTTTTTGATATTTCTGCTGACCATTTCCACTGATTGCAATTGCTAGAAAATTGCATGTTTTTGCCTGCCCGTTCAGACAAATGGCCTGAAATTAGTGGTTGCACAGATCTGCAGCTGACTCATTACAACATAAAGCAGGAGACTCTGGGGCTTGGGGTTTTTTGGATCTGTTATTTTAGGATGGAAATCGCTGAGTTGGCAGGCAGTCTGACCATATAAATCAAACAGCAACTGCATACTTTTAAAATGACATGGTGCATAACCGATTTAATATGCAATGTTTGAGGGAAAATAGCTTTATTGGGGAAGTACTGCTAATAAAAATTCAACCTATGCTACCTCTTAGGTCACTAAGGACAAAGCTATGGGCCACTATTTATAACACCAGACAACTGTCTCTTTCTAAATCAGCCTGCCTTTCTTTGGATTGCTTCTGGCTGAACAATAGCACCTAATAGGATTGATATAAATGACAGAAACAGACCACTGGTATCTAATGGAGTTACTGCTTTCATCAGAACTTGCAGAGAAATGTGAGCATTATTAGAGTGCAAAACTAGCACAAATAGTTCTGCTGTGACTCCTTCTTGAAGACCTTTCCTCCACTTTGCAACAAGAAGTCATGAACACCTCTACAGCATCATCCCCCAAGGCTTCTGGTTCCGAGACAACTTTTTGATTAACAGCTGAAGAAGAAGCAGAAAGTCTGAAGGGAACGTGCATCATTCCCTTCTCCTTGTGATGGAGTGACACAAACTGCAACTTCCCTTCCTGGAGGCATCCTGAGGAGTACCTGAAGGGGCTGTGTTCATGGAGTCAAAGTGCCGTATCACACTAAGGAAAAGTGATGCTCAAGTCAAATGCTGGACGTGTTCATAATATTTTCTCTGTGTGTGTGTGTGTGTGAAGTTCAAGCACAATTTTCCCACAGGTTGTTCTAGGGAAGAATTTACATAAGTTCTCTGGGTGGTCACTGAGGCTGTAGCAGGGAATAGTTGGAACCAATGCAAGACAGTGTATAATTTTGTCAGTTATGGATGCCAATACAGTTTCTGAGGACGGGAATTTTGAGATGGAAATGTATAAGGACAAGGGCACCTGGCTGGAGGACCCACAGCTTTTTCACCACCATCACCCAGAACGTCTCACATCCAGTAGGATTCATGAAGATCCCATTATCTGTCTCACTATCCGGCCCTCTGTTCAACAGCTGATTAATGGAAATGCTTCTCCTCATGCTGTCAATAGGAAAGCAAAAATCTGCTTACTTACAAATAGAATATATGCTTTCTATTCAGTTATTTCATGGTCTTGACAATACCTCCATGGAGGTTTTTAAAAGATGTGTAAACGTGGTGCTTGGGACATTCTTTTTTGGTACACTTGGAAGCGTTAAAGTAACAGTAGGATTTAATGATCTTAAAGAACCTTTTCCAAGCTAAATGATTCTACAATACTATAACTGGAAGAATAAAACCAAAATACTGTTTTTTCAAGTATGAAAGGTGGTCTAAAATTTGCCAAAGGAAAAGAGCAGAGATTTAACACATGGTAAAAATTTTTGTTCAGCAAATGTCTTTTGAAAACAGAACGAATCAGTTTAAAATTACAGGGGACCAGTCCTTTTGTCTTCTATTAATTGTGCATTATAGAAAACATAGAGGAGCAGGTATAAAACAACATAAAATTGCCTTCTCGTCATGGAGAGAACAAGGTGGCGTTTGGTGTATCCCACTTGGGTTTTGACATCAGAAGCATCAAAGCTGAATAGAATAGACACAACCTATTTCTTGAATTCATATTTGCAGCATAGAAACAAGACAAAAATTCTGCAGCCATCAATGCATTTCACTAAAATGCTGCAAAGGCTCAGGGGAGGACATGAGGGAAGAAAATTAAAAGAGGTCCAGATTCCTGACAGGAACAGGATAAGCGTGCCTCAGTTAAAGGGGCAAAAATAAAAATGGACAGATTTTGAATGTCAAAATATCTTCTTGAATAATTTAGTTATTTCTAATGCTGATTTTACAGTAACAGATAAACATTAAAATATCTGAAGAGTCTTCCAGAAAAGCAAAGAAACAGGAAACCAATAACTCATTTATGTTGAATAACTTACTTTAAACTAACACCTGCTGCAAAAAAAAAAAAAAATTCTCACTTTTAAGCAAATGAAAGTCCTCCCTCACTTTTAAGGAAATGAAAGTCCTCCTGAGAATCAGCTATTTGCTTTCATTTTCTAGAAAGCGTCATAAAAAGGCAGAAAATATATTTAAAGGGGGAAAAAAGGTTGCTTTCTAAAATATAATTCCCACTTTGGTATTCATTATTAGTGCAGGTAATAGACATAAAGCAAATTAAATGTTTAGAAAATAGCTTCTAAAAATAAAGTGTTTGTGCACCATTTTCTATCTTTTAGAAATTCTTCTGTTTGCATTAACATCATTATTCTCCGTTAACCAGAGGCAAACCAATTTTAATATACGGGGTTTCATTCATACCCTAAAACTAAATGGAAGACTTAAGGGAATATTTTACAAATGCTGTGGGAATACAGCTCTGTCTGATTTAATGAAAAATGTATGCTTAGTACCCTTAAAATTATTTGATGACATATACCCCGATTAGGATGTGATTATTGATGTACCACTGACACCCAGGAAAACAACTGCCACTGCCCACAAATTCCAAGTCTGTACAAGAGCTACTCATTTCACAAATTCTTTTTCCTGCACTCAACACTATTGGCTTTTAAAACCATCTTATCCTGTCACAGCAGATGTTTTGCAATGTCTATAGCTACTGAGAATATGTACCAGGAAAAAAACTGAATTGGTAAAATGAATAAGCCTTAAGAATCCAATGCATGTGTATCTTGTTCTTAGAACTGGTTTGTTCTCAACTATTTTAAATCAAAACATCAGAAAGACAGAGTAAGTAGTACCTGTTGATCAACATTTGCTGACTCTTAGGAAGTGCAGTGGAAATAACTACACGTTTATCACAAACTTGAGACTCCAGTTCTAGGACTATAATTAAACCTGTTATTTAAATTATGCTTGCTCAGTGTATTAGCTCAATTTCTGCCCAATCTACAGGACCAGACACGTATGTGAATAAGCAAGGTACCAGCTGGTTCTTGCTCACCTAGGTGGAGAACATTTTGCTCTAAGTTCAAAGAAGAAAATCAGGCAAATCATACTTGTTTTACCTGCTTTTAGATGAGATTTCCCCCCCACCAAACTATTGCACCGATGATAGATGCAGAATTCTTATTTGCTACAGCTCTGATTCAACATTCATGGATTTTTTTACAAAACCTCTCAAGTGAGTTCTTAAGATTTCTGGATTCAATAGAACCAGTTTTACAGAAACTGAGTGTATATAACCAAACTCATGCATTCAGCCATAGGCACCTCATACAGAAAGAATAGCATCTATCAGGTTGCATGAATACCTCTAGTGGATCCTTTTGATTTTGTACCTTCACAGCTACAATTGCTACTACTTTCTAGACTCACATCATCTGTAGTTCTTGTTCTTGGAGGATGAATTTTCCAAAGTTCAAACATTTTTGAGAACTATGAAAACCTAAATACTATTTTCATGATTTCTACCATTTTATCCGCAAATAACTGACAAGACAAAAAAAATTGGTACTGAAATATTATTTAAAGAGCAATAAGATGCAACTTTCAGCTTTCTGGTGAAAAAAATGCCTTGTCCAAGTGTCTGATATAGCGGTGTAGCACGCAGGCCAACCATAAATCAAAGCTGCACTGGTGAAAATGTCCAGTGTGATGCCTTCTCATCGAGCAGACTCCAGTAATGCAGCTCAGAAGGTGCTCAGGGGAAGAAGCCTCGGTCATAAGCTAAGCATGGTGTGTTAGGATACGTCTTTCTCAAGGCTATTTCCCCCACACAGTAAGGATTGTGAATTTTCCACTCCTTTTCCTTCAAAAATGAGCTTTAAAACATCTGAAAGGAATGTATCCATGCAGTTTAAAAGTTTGGCTGAGATGAGACTGTCTGGACCAGGGATTTCAAAGGGGAAGAGGTGGGCGAGAGGGAAGGGAAAGAAAAAGTTCTCAGGGTCCCTCCTCTTTTGTCTCTGTGAGCCTCAGATTGTGGCTGGCTGTAAGAGGAAGGCATTTCCTGACTTCAGTTTATAAATTGAAAGAATAAAAAAACGCACATAAACTGAAAACTGTAACTTATTTGGATACATAAGGGAGTAAGAGATGGGAAAGGAAAACTGAAGTTATTCTTGCATGCAATGAGGAGCACATACAATCTCTGTAAGTCAGGAATTATACTGTCATGGCAAATATCCCAGCATCAGACAGGGGACTTAGAGTATTAGGAGAAAAAATGTATAAACTCGTTGGCTATTGATGTGTGAAAATCCACCAAGGGTAACTATTTCATCTTCTCAGTCAAAGAGCTGATTTCTTCCTTGTGTTAGTTTGGTGAAACAAAACAGACCCAAATCATTACACTGATTTAAACAGAATGAGAATATTTTGCTTGCTTCCTTTTTCTTAAAAAAAAATAATTACTACTCAGTTTCTGATACGTGTCGTGATACAGCAATCTGAAGCAATCCTTTTGCTCTCAAAAAAAATCCTAATGGACCACATCTGAAAATTTACAAATTCAACAACAACAACAAAGTGATTAAGAAAAAAAAGCCATTATGAAAAAAGTGATCATGAAAAGCACTGGCACGGGGAATATGAAAAAAAACCCCAACAAAACATATTTTTAGCTATGCTTTGAAATTAGATGGTGAACAGATGCTTTAGAAGGATAAAGGAGGACTCCTTTCAGGCAGCACAAGTTTTAGGCAGCCTTAGGTAGGACCAAAAGGACTGTGATGCTAGATGAGAGGGGTAAGATCAGACAAAAGCTGTTCAAAAGCAGGGCAAATTTGAAAATAAAAGCCTTGCAGGAGAAAGACAAATCTTTTGAGAGAGTTGCCACACATCTGTCCGGTTCATGTGGAACCACCTGCTTCCTACTACCATCTCCTACTACCGATAGCAAAGGAGTAGATGGAGGGTCTTTGTTTTCTCCTGGCTTAACTACCCTGTGTTTCCTTCATCTCCAACCTGACAGCTCCCTGTGCTCCACAGTTTCACAGGAGTCACAGCAGAAAGGCCCTTTTTTTCGTCATTTGCACATGGCAAAACCTTTCCAATCAGCCAAAGCCACCAGGCACACATCTTGCTGAGGCACAGGCAGGGAACACTACACACCAGTTTCCAGAGCATATGTGCAGGACTCCACTCTGCTTGACCTATGCTCTGGTTAAAAACATCTGCTTGAAACTTTTGTACGTTGCATCCAAGGTCTAAAACTTAAAATACAGCTTTCTGGATGTTTGAAAGCTAAATGAAACTGCTAGAAAACCTATAAAGATAAAAAAAAACCCCAAATTCACTTGAACTGATGACAATTTCTTCTCTTACTTTTCATTATACCATTATATTGGAAAAAATGCTAGGAAGCAGCAACCCAAGCCTATTCAGCTCTTTACGGGAGGTGGATTTTAGTTAGTTCAGAACAAAAAATGTCCTTTATTAGCATATCAATCCTGTTGAATGCTATTCATCTTTTCCACATTATTTCATAGTATGCTATTCCTTTATCAATCATTCAATTTTAACGCAGTGAGATTATTGGAATTTAAGCTAGGCACTTAACACCAGTTTTTTTCCTATTCCTTCTCTTCAAGGCAGGGAATTTAAAAGACTTTGGGCCACATGCTATACAAACCAATGTGATTGCTCAACCCAGATTATACTGTTGCCTAGTCAAGGTAACAGGTTTGCATCCTGAGCCCATGGGACCCAGACTCCCTAAACATAGTCCAGGGGAGGGACTATGCATGGGTCTGAAGGGACTACTTTCAAGAACAGGGTTGAGTCAACTGCAAGTTTTTTCAATAAACACATCTTCCCTTCAAAAAATATTGTAATTTGCCAACAGTAAAACTGATTGCAAAAGCTTTTATTTTCTGTGGCAGTATTTTTTTGTTGTTGTTTTAAGGCAATAGAAGTTTTAGACCAAAAACCCTGGCAAGCAAGGTACAATAAGGGAAAGAAAGGGACAGAAAACAAAAAGAGATGTTGTAATTAATTTTGCATTTGATTATTTTTATTTTGTGAATTTATGATGATTTCCAGAATCTAGGCTTTCGATCCTACCTCAATAATGAAAAACATACTGTAAATTCTTACTGTATGAGAAGATTACTTCCCTACCATGACCAGTCCAAAAAAACCTTTTCCAAGTTCAGAAAGCTCTAAGGGTTTGACTGTGTTGCTGCAACCCATTAATGCAAACCTTGCCGTATTTTGTGGTACTGATAAGAGGATCAGTCCTCTGATTCTGATTTCCCCCATTTACTGAGTACTTTTCAGTGGTGTTTGGAAGGACCTCTCTGGGAACCACACTGGTG
Source organism: Tapera naevia (assembly GCA_033556795.1). Taxonomy (NCBI): domain Eukaryota; kingdom Metazoa; phylum Chordata; class Aves; order Cuculiformes; family Neomorphidae; genus Tapera; species Tapera naevia. The sequence goes on along the minus strand of JAUMJJ010000054.1, from coordinate 2,040,064 downwards.
GCTTCTCTTTCTATTTCCCATGGGAACCCTAAGCTCTTACTTTGCTTAGGTCCTTTGCTTTGGCAAAAGATTTTTGGTAAGCATGCCATCACATCTTTTGAATGAAGATGCCAGCCACACCTCAGGGTGGCCAGACGTGACATGCTAAATGCAGCTGAGGAGTTATAAAGGGCTGGGCAAGATTTAATACAAGCTGTGACTCCACTCAGAAAGCTGACAGTGAGGAGTGCCCAGTATGTGTGGTGACAAAGTGGTTCTGTCACCCTTGGCTTTGACTTCATAGCAGAACAATTTGGAGACAAATTCTACATGAAGTCCAAAGGCAGGGTATGTCTGAGAAGACAGAGATACTATTCTGATTCCCAGATAAGGAGGACAGCATGACAGCTTGCTCTCTACTTGAGTTTCAAATGCAGCCCATCACGCTAGGGGGATGGGCTCTTAGGTAAAGTATCACCTCTCCATCTCTGAAAATACATATAGAACTCGAAATGGATAAGAAGACAGTTCTTTCTTTTTTGGCTTTGTGTGGTAATAGCAAAATGTATCTCAGGATTCCCAGTGAGGTAAAAATTTACATGAGGGATATGTACCTTCACTGCAGATAGCACAGAAATTCAGCATCTGTGTGGGATCACAGCTCTGCTTTGTACAGGGATTGCTGTTAAACAGTTTAAAAAGGCACATGCAAGCAGTAGCATGCCTTCTCATAGAGAAATATCTGCTGCAGCTAGGAGAAATTAACTGACTTACCCGGCACTTTATTGCATGTCAATGTCTAACTTTTTAATCACAACCACCCTGTGTAACATGGAAATTAAGAACGGCATCATTTTCCAGTAATTACCAGAAACATACACATTTTCCAACAGGGTGACATTATGCCATGAATTCCCTTGTCAAGAGGAAAAAAAGACAAAACATATCATACTTGTTTGAGAAGGTAAAGTGATAGATTTGTCATGAGTGTAATCATCTATTAAAAAAAAATCCACTATCATAAGCTGCTTGAATTTCTGCAAAGGGATTCATTTTCTGCCTGAGCTAATAATGAACATTTTTGCTCTATTCATCAGCTTCAGTTATTTTCTCTCTTGAGATTCATTTATCACTAACTACTGAACCCAAGAAATAAAAAATAAGCAACATTGCCTTTTGAAGTAATAGCTTAGAAGACTACTAAATCAAGAGGCAAAAGATGGATTTCAAAGATATACATTAGAAATTCCTGTAAGAGCTGCAGGTTTCTCACAAGGGATCTGCCCCGCTGGTTTAGTAAATGTATTGGGGAAAGTAAGTTTATCCTGTGACAGCAGAAAGTGGTGAACAGTAAATGGTTTGGCTGTTTTTTTTTGTTTTTCCCAGATAAAACTCACAATAAAAGGAATGAAATTGCAGAAATAATGAGATCAATGGCACTTTAAAGTGCAACTCGTGTTGCAGAAATCAGTCTAGGATGATAGTTCAAGAACATTTTCAACCTAAAATAGCCCGAACTAAAGCAGGTCGTGCAGATGCTTGAAGCTCTGTGAACCCTTCTGCCCAGGCACAGCTCCCAGCCTGTCAGAGGCTTGCTCGGGGCATTGATTGACTAGTCTGTGCTCTTGAGATATGGAGTGACAGTCACGCTGGAGGGAACAGCCCAAAATGCTTTTCCTGTGGTACAGCAGGGCCTGAAGCTCCCTGGAGGACCTCAGAGTCCCTGCTCTTTGGCAGAGCTAAGAAAGAGGGCATTTCTGGAGGGGAAAAAAGACACAGGATTTGCACTTTAATTCTTTTCTTCTAAGATTCTGCTGTTGCCTTGTCTTATTATCCCTACTTTGTATTTTCCAACAAAATGATCACTCATGTCATCAATCTGTGGAAACTCAGGAAAGAAGATTCCTTACAGACAGGAGATGGCAAAGCAGGACTTTCTTCTTCACTTCTGAGTAGGATGGAGAGAAGACCTCCCTAGTTTCCTTCTTACCTCACCCCTTGCTCAACCTTTTCTGGCACACGAGGAAAAAAACATATGAACAATCAGTGCTGGAGGTGCTTGCCTGATGCTTGCCAGGTTATTGCGTAAGTGCATTCAGTTTACTCACTTGGGTTCTGGCAAAGGTCTCTGGGCAAATCAACAAGTTTAACTTCCAGGAGGAGACTTTTGAGAGGTGTGCTTCAGCAGCTCCAGAACACTAGGATTCACATCAAGGCATAGGTTTCAGATATTAATTCATTCCAGACTTTCCATGCTGTCTCACTGGGATGCTGTCCAAACGCAACTTCTTGCTCTAACTTGCTATGCTAAAGTGCATGGGATATGGGAGGTTACTTTCTTAGACTTGAAGCTAAGTTGAGCTCATTGGTCTGAAGCCAAAATACAGACAACACCTATGAAGTCCCAGAGCTAAGCAATTTTAATATGCAAGGCTGCCTCTGTGAAGAAAAGGCTCAATTTCACCGGCTTGTAAAGCTGATAGCAAAGCACAGTCCCTCTGCGTTTATTTCTGCAGTGTTTCCAGAGCCACTGGGTTGCACAAAGAGACGTGTGTAAAGTCAGCCTCCACATTTGGACAATATGACAATATGCTTTTTGGTTTAATGCAGTGAACAGTCTGTATAGATATTCCATTAGTTAAGCCAATACAGTGGCTTTCCTCTACAGGCAAAGCTCAGGGGTTCCCTGCTTAGGAAGGAAAGATAGCATTCAATTGCAAATTCTCCTGTGTTCTGTGAACTATGAGAACTAAAAGCAGGACTGGAGAAGGAGCAGAGGCTTCAACACCTGGTATTAATGGCATCAAGTCATGTCACAGATCAGCAAAGGAATTTTATTCACTAGGTGAATTCTGGACACTGAGTGCTCTCATACAAAGTTGCCAACAGGCCCAGTTATCCCTAGCAGCACCCTAGAAGTAAATACTCACAGCTGTTTCTAGAATTTTGCACAGTGGATATTGAAACAGATTGTCTGCTTAACACAGCAGACAGTGAGAAAGAACAAAGCATGAAATCAAATTCCATCAATCCCTTGAATTTGTTTATGCAACCCATTGTTACTGCTTACAGAAGGGCATTGGCAGGCAAAGGTCACGACAAAAACCTAGCCTTAGTTTATACAGAGCAATTTCTCCTATCTGCCATTTTTGTTGTCAGCTGTTTTATGTTGATTTCTCTTCAAGCAGTTCCAAGTTTAACCCAGGCACAGCCGCATTGATCCAAGAAAACCGAAGCAATTTGTCTCTTCTAGTGAAGCAGAAATGGGGAAGGAGACAGCACCTATCACCATTTTTCTGGTAGGAATATGTTAGAAGCTCTTTCCCAGAACACTGATGTAGATTAAGCCTGTATTTATGGCTTTTCATACAAATATTTTTGGTAAATCCATTTTATCTTCAGTAACTGAGATGAAATTCACACCGAGGAGCGCGTTCTCAAGTAACTCCTTCCTTCACTTGGGAATGAGCTGACTCAGCACATGAATTATGGAATCACAACTACACGATGCCAAATCACAGCCCTTAGATTCATAAAGGAGATTTTTCATTAACTTGGAGTATCACTTGGGCTCTACAATAGAGGGACTTGACTTGCATCTGCCTGGAACCCCACTTTATTTATTTGCTGAACAGGATGTGCCCTACAGGTCATTCTCAGTGGTCACAAGTGCCTGTTCATTTCTGTGGGGTTCCTCCATCAAAACCTCCCTGGTCACTGTGCAGTCATGAAAGAGAAATTATAAGCAGCCTGCATGATCAAGGCAACAGAGCATCTATCATACGTAAGGAGGAGCAGAGGCTGTTGACCTTAGTAAAGTGGAGTTTGAGATAGAGACCTGCTCACACCAAGCAAAGGGGAAAAAACTAAGATAAAAACATTTCCCTATAAGATGACCACAAAGGCATCCAAATTAAAGGGTTGTTGAAGCAGTGAGGTTTGGGGCTGCCAACCTAACTACCAGTAAGGCTTAGAAGGTTCCTCTCAGTCCTTTCGTTTCCATGGTAGTTGAAGCCCTGTAGCACAGATACATTTTAAAAAACTAAATTTAAATGATAGAAATCATTATATGCTGTCAAGGAATTAATCTGTCTTAATTTTAATTTTCAAGGAGAAGATTCCACTATAACAGTAAATGCTATCAGAAAGTGTGATCACTTCTGTTCATAGCCACCTTTCAGTGCATTTTGAAGCTGAAGGAAATCCAGTGGGTTTTATTTACTGGTAAAGCTTCATGGCAGATAAAGTGCCAAATGCAAGAAACCTGAATTTCTTTTTTGCTAATAAGCATTGGTAGATTTTTGTGTGACAGGAAGAATATGTATGGGGAATAGTTACTCCCGAACATTTCACCCTCCCTGGAATATGCTTCTGTGAGATAAGACATAATAAATACAGTGTGCCAATTGCTGAACCCATTGGGAAACAGCAGGAACAACTTGGTGCAAATATGAAAGAACTGACTGACAGTCATGGACATGGTTTAAATGCCATTTCCAATCAGAGCACTGTAGCTAAAGGCCAGGCATATAGCCCAATTGCATAATATCTAGAAATTGTCCTCTTGCTCTTGACAGGAATGACTGACAATGGTAAGTCATCTCTTACAATGCTTGATACAAATTTAAGGAATTCATCAAAACGGCCAGCAGACAATTGCAAAAAAAGAGGCTCCAACAGGCAACTGATAGGAGCCCCAAATGCTTGATACTAGCTGAGAAATGCAGAATCTACATTTATCTTTTTGCAATATGGAATGCCAAACTTTAAACATGCCATCAATGGAGGGCATGAAGTGACCCACATTATAAAGGTCTAAAGATTATCTGGTTTATTTTTCCAACTAGAAGATAATTAATTGATTAAAAGTCAACTGATTTTTTTTTTTTTGAAACAGGTTAAGTGCACAATTCACATTTTCATTTTGCTGAGCACCCAACCAGAATGTCCTTCCCTTCTCCAATATGGACAGCTGTCATTGGACACAGCTTCTCTCTCTGCTCCCAAACCAAGATGTCAAAGCTCTCCCCATTAGCTAAGCATATAAGTAAAAAGCTCCAAAATTTTCCAAGAGGAGAATGATAGACAGGATGTTGAGTGGTAAATGAGGATATCTGGAATACATTTGAGGACATCTACTTTGTCATTTGCTACTCAGCGCATCTCAAGCTCGGAGGAATGTATTCTTTTATGCAGCAGCAGCTGTTATGGTTTGGATTGCAAATTGTCATAAGCCATATGGTGTGGCAGAAGAAAAAAACTTCACACTTTCACACATGGACAAATATTATCACTGCAAAACATAAACACATAAATATATGTGTCTTTTCTCTGGGGAAGCATATAACTTTCAACCTCACTCTAAAAAAATTACTGGCTTCCAGGTGAGTAGATTACCTGTAAATATTTGGTTTGGAGTTTTCAAATTCAGATGAAAAATACCTGTGACAAGGAGAATGGGTCTACAAATGTCTTTGAAGGACTAACATACCACAAAGCATTTTCCTCTTTTAATCTTTGACAGGGGATGTGGTTCAGTCCAATGATCCAATATGGACGAGCTATTCTGATTCACTCTCACCAAGCTGGCTAGGTAACCCCATCCTCAAGACACACGGGGAACCAGCCTGCCAGCTTCCATCCCTGAGATAATCTGCAGAGCGACTTGAGAATCCCCTCCAGACCTCAGCTCACCACACCAGCATTAATGCAAACATCACCAACGCAGACACCAGCATATCTTCTTTGTGACAACCACTTGGCTTCTTCCATATTAAGAAACATTGTGTTTTGAAATTAAAGCCAATATTGCCAGGCAACTTTCTTTTAAAATACTATCTGCAAATTACAGTGTTCCAATAAAAAGCATCCATATCCCTGTTTTTCCAAGGAATCTTTCCTCCTTTGGGCATTTTTGATTCTTAAACTGTGTTCAAGTGCAAAAAACAATGAGGAAAATTGCACTGTCCTACAAGCAACACTGTGACTGGAAAACATTGAGAAATATGGGTGCTTATTGTGCCAGTTTTGCCTGGGATAGAGTTAATTTTCTTCAAAGTAGCTGGTATGGTGCTGTGCTTTGGATTTATGCTGGAAACAGTGTTGATAATATAGGGATGTTTTAGTTAGTGCTGAGTAAAGCTTACAGAGTGAAGGTTTTTTTCTGCTTCTCACCTGTGAGTAGCCTGTGGGTGCACAAGAAGCTGGGATGGGACACAGCTGGGACAGCTGGCCCTAACTGACCAAATGGATATTCCATATCATATGACACTGTGTTCAGCATATAAAGCTGGGGGAAGAAGAAGGACATTTGGAGTTATAGATTTTTGTCTTCCCAAGTAACTATTAACCACAGTGGAGCCCTGCTTTCCTGGAGATGGATGAACACTTGCTTGCCGATTGGAAGTAGTGAATGAATTCCTTGTTTTGCTTTGCTTGTGCCCAGTTTTTCCTTTACCTATTAGTTTGTCTTTATCTCAGCCCTTGAGTTGTCTCATTTTTACTCTGCCCCACGCCACTGGGGGGTAGTGGTGAGTGAGCAGTTGTGTGATGCTTCATTGCCAGCTGGGGTTAAACCACAACACTTATTTGAAAATTTGATTTCAAGAGATGGGAAATCCCATAGACAGAAGTTTTCATTGCATCTTGTTCATGTAGTAATTATAAAGCTCAACTCTGAGCACAGGGCTCTGCTGTTGGCAAGAGCTCACCCAAGAGGAGACTACAGTCAGGTGAAGGTGGAAGTGCTACCATTCTGGGAGAAAGACAGTAAAAAAATTGAGCCACTGCAAAAAGAAGAACAAACTGAGTTGCGCTCTCAGTTTTATTTTTTAAGAAATATTTAAACCAGTTAGCAAATCATGAGGCTGAAAAATTTCCAAAGTCATCACTGGACACAAACTCACCTGAAATATCTAAACTGTAAAGGTAACTCCACACACGGGAACCCACTCAATATATAAGATCAAACAACCACAGAGCTTGTCTTTACCTAAAACACTTTTGGTTTACAACCAAGATTGCAGGATCACAACCTAAAGGATCGAGAAGTCAATAATTTCCACTTTCCTGCTGTCACGAGCTAATGACATTTGTATAAATTATATACAAAAGACAGCAAAATGACGAACTTCATAGCTTACAAACTTGAACTGAATTATACAGCAAAAGACTAGTTTAACTCATACATCTCTAAAATACATGTTGTTCATGTACTCCTGTATTTTCAGAAACTGGACTGCCAAATGGTTACTTTTGTCGCCTTTTTTAAAACAAGGAACTACAAGTAAGTCTTCACAAATCTGAATAAGTTTTATACTAATGACTTTCTTCCAACTGCAGTGTTGACTGTGGAGGAAAGATATAGAGATGGCTGAAACAGTGTCACCAAACACTAAACACAACCAATGAGTAAGAATCACAGCAGTTCTGTGAAGGAAACAAAACCTACTGATATTCAGGAAATACAGAAACTGAAAGAATGGCAAGGGGATGTGTGTTACCTTATTACTCAAATAAAGTACAGTTCATTTTGTAAGCAAGGGTAGTAAAATTGGTTGTATGGTGGCTTTCTCAAAATCATCTAAGTCTGCCTGTGGCAGTGCCTGAGACAATAAGCCAGACACACTGATTATAAGCTTTACAGGCTAGATCACACTGCCTCTCTCCCTCAGGAAAAAAAGTGTTCCTTAAGTTACTTGAGAAAAATTTCAGTTGTTTTTTTTTTTTCTAAAGGCTAACATAAACATCCTGATTACCATCAGCAACAAGAGAAGGCACAATAAAATTTGCTTGTCCTAACCTGCAGCTACGCATATGGTTACCTTCCTATACTCAAGAAGAATTATTTTGTCTGGCCTTTTCACTTGGCCTGAAAAAAACCCACCATCTCTCTGGATAAACTTGATAATTTAAAGACTGAAGTATTATTTGTGTTCTGATAGAAAATAAAAAAAACCCAAACAACAAACCCACAGAAAAAAGAAACAAAAGACAATGTCTACTTATAGAACATGCAGAATACAGATAACACAGAGAATGCAGTTTCCAGAAAGAGAACAATCATAATTAGTAATTTAAAAAGTTTTCCACCATCTGAAGTAAATTTTGATTTTATTTTTCCTTTTTTTTTTAAAGTAACACCCCCCCCCCCCAAAACTTCAATGCCACAAATTAGGTTACTATTATGTTAAAAGCAGCTGCTCATAAAAAATGCATCTATTTAAGGAGCTCTGACATGTTTCCCTTTCAGAAGTAGTCAGCCAGATGAACTAACTGTGAATCAGGTTTGTATCTTGATATTAAAAGAGAAATCACATTCCACTTTCCCATGGAACATGACAGCATCCTGTTACCATCTCAGCCCTTCTTTAATCGATATGTTATGTTTTCTTCCTAAAAACCCCCATATAACCCTGCAGTCACAATACCAAAATCACTTCCATTTTAGTTTTCAGAAACTGCTGAATAAAACTCGGAACAAATTTAATCCCTCCTTCCCCACTCACATGGTTTACTCACCATCACTTTATTCCAAAACTCAGTTTCTCTTGAAAAATGATCCATAACAATGAAATTATTTCTTCCTTGTCAAAATGTTCCAATCATTTAAATTACTGAACGAAAGAAAAGAAACATTGTGCTCCACAGAACACTCTAAACATGCACTGCTGTTTTTGCTGATGCAATGAGGCTTCTAAGCAAACGAGTTTGCAAGCAAGCTGGGTAGTGGCATTTTCCTTATGATTCAAAAGTGAAGTATGCCTCAGCTAACTGGATGCTTGCACAACGTATAATAGAGCTCAAGGATTCATACATGTCTCTATTATAATCATTTGTAAAACTTCAACTCATATTACCATCTATAACTCTGCCACACCTCAAAAATGACGTGCCAGATACAAACTTTTACTGGGTGCTATGCGCAGCCAAGAGAAAGATAGCTTCAAGCCAGCTTGTACTTTAAAGTCTCTGAAGTGTAAGTCCCTAAGGTGGATGCAGTTACACTCTGTGCATGGAATGTAACTGTGGATTCCTGCTTGCTACGTATATTAATATCATAAAGTTCATCATAAGCCATAAGTTAAAAACATCTAGTCTGCCACAATATACTAACGGTTTAATGCATGAAAATATTGCGGATAGGAAGAAGTTACAAAAACATATTTAAGTGTTCTTATAATTGCTTTTTTTAACAAGTAAACCCCCCCTCGAAATCCAAGAAAAGCACAGAAGAATTTGCAGTGCATTTTTTTGAGAAATGGGATAACAAGATGCAGCTACAATCTAAGTTCTGCGCCTTCTTTTCCACAGATGCACAGAACTGTTTGTGCCCCAGGAAGTGGAGTTTAGTGACAAATCTCTGCGGTAAATTGAAAAGGAGGGAAATATATAACAACCTCATAAATGCCTATCAGTTGGAAGCGTCCAGTGCAAGATTTGCCATTTATCTCATCTGGTGATCTTTAAAGCTTTCGGTCAGCTGCCTTCACAGGTAAACCTTGTGAAGGGTCAAAATCTTTCAAGCCCCAGACTAAAAGTATCACTCCAAGGAAACAGACGGTGATGCAGACCTTTACATGACCATAAGGCCTTTCCAGCTTAATCAGGTAACCTTTTTTCTTTGCAAGATTTTGCTTTTTCTGGCAGCACTCACTCTACAGCTCTCGACGCTGGGACAACTGCGGGTGCTGCCGCTCAGAAGCTGCAGAGGCAGCCTACATAAACGTCGTCCACAGCCCCAGAGTCTGAATATTAAAAAGCCATCATTTTCTGTCAAGCTCCTGCCTTTGGCACCTCCTCCTTCCGAGGCCCTGGCTGTGCAAGGAATTCCTGGCATGGAATCCAGATATGGTCCCGGGGACCCCGAGCGCCCCCTGCTGGGGCCGGGCCAATGCCCCCCACCCCGCTGATCCCGGGGCAGAGAAACCCACCTGGTGAGAGAAGGGCACTGCTACCGCCCCACTAAATCATTAAACACGTGGGGAAAGCCTGCCACCTTCTTACAGATTGGGAAATTCTACCTATATATGAAAAAGCTAATAATATAGCATCCTAGAATCATTAAGGTTGGAAAAGAACTCCAAGATCATCCAGTCCAATCATCAGCTCAACATCACCGTGCCTACTGAACCATGTCCTGAAGTGCCACATCTACATGTTTTTTTATAATTTAAAGACTGAAGTATTATTTATGTTCTGATAGAAAAAAAAACCCAAACAGAAGCCGCAGAGACAGCCTACATGAACATCGTCTGAAGCCCCAAGTTTTAATATTAAAAAGCCATCATTTTCTGCCAAGCTACTGCCTTTGACACCTCCTCCCTGCGAGGCCTTGGCTGTGCAAGAAACACCTCCAGGGAAATAGGCTCCACCAGTTCCCTGGGCTGCCCGTTCCAGTGTTTTGACTGCTCTTTTGAAAAAGAATTTTTTTTTTAATCCAATCTAAACCTCCCCTGGTGCAACTTGAGGCATTTCCTCTAGTCCTATGCCTGTCATAACATCTGTGACCAACACCCACCTCTCTACAACCTTCTTTCAGGTAGTTGTAGAGAGCAATAAAGTCTTCTCCCTCAGCCTCCCCTTCTCCAGACCCAGTTCTTTCAACCGTTCTAGACTTGTTCTCTAGACCCTTCACCAACTTCATTGCCCTTCTCTGGACACACTCAAGCAGCTCAATGTCCTTGCTGTACTGAAGGGCCCAAACCAGAATACAGTATTCAAGGTGTGGCCTCACCAGGGCTGAATAAAGTAACACTAGTGCAGCCAGAACTGGTTATAGTACTTTTAGACAGTGTTTAATTAGATCGGTGGGACAAATGAAAAGGAGAACAAAATTGCCATTTTTACACCCCCTATTGTTGCCCAGGCTAGTAAAACACCCATACTGGCTCTGACTGCACACTTTGGTCTGGGATATATTAGCACTATTTAACGCACTGATCAACATTTACAATCCTATGATCTGATTTCAGATTTCCTGAGTCTATGCCATCCTCAGACAATGTGGGATAAATTTAAATGCACCTTTCATCAGCACTTATTTCCAGTTAATCACTTCAGTTTTCTACTTATACAAACAAAATTAAATAAAACAGGATGCTGATCATCCTGTATCTGTCCAGAAATAAATAATTACAAAGGATGTTGTTCAGCAATATATCTATTATTAGTGCTTTTCAAGCGCTTTGATTTGCAAAAACTAGCAGACTGTTCCTTGTCAGCATGCATGTTTTTCCACCTTTATTCTGTGAATCGTGCAACTTGGCAAATGAATGCAATTCTTCTGGCATTTTGTGGAACACAGACATCTTTGTCCTATTGTAAAAGATCCTTAACCCTCTGGGCTTTTCAGTTACAATCAGGATGTCTCCAATACTTTATCTGTTGTTTTGAACCATGTACGTGGAACCCAGCGGGTTGGAAATATGTCCTGTTGCTGAGCTCCACTGTAAGCTCTAAGGAATTTTTGTAGATCCATTACTTTACCATGATAAAGTTACTTCATTTTACTTAGACACTTTAAGTAGCATTTGAATTTGTGTTACAAAATTTAATTTACATGGAAAACTACCTCCTCTTAGATTCATTATTTCAAAAACTAGAAAACAATTTCAACAGTTATAAACATTGCAGTGGAAAACTGTGGTGGAAACTCTAAATGACTAAATTCTTGGGTTTTAACTAATATTTGGAGGAGGAGGGTGAAAAAGAAGACCAAAGGGTCAGTAATGGCAGCTTATGCATTACCGTACTCTATGAGCAGGAACTGGGATAGAGATGGCAAGGAAAACCACAAAGGTGAAATGGCACATGGTAGAAAACAACTTTAAAACCATATTTTTTCTTTCCACCCCCCCCCCCCCCCCCCCTTGATTCTCATGCTACACAGCATAAAATATTTCATCAGGATCATCATAAACACCTATCAAAGATCTCTCTCTGCTGCCTTAACGGAAGGCCAAATAATTCAGAGACCAGTTGAAGTTCAATTACATTTTTCTGCAGTAAGCCAGAAAAAGGTGAAAAGTAAATCACCTTTATGCACCTTTCCTGAATGCATTTCTTTCATATTGATCCCCTAGAAAACTTGTTCTGAACATGTCCATCATCTAGCTCCATGCTTCTGCCTGTACCAGACAGACTCCCACCCAACCTGTATTTCAATGCCTATGCAAATAGCTCCATGTTAAAGTCATGCACATGTACCAATGTCTTATAAATATTATTCCTTAGCATTTCAGCACACTTCACCTGCTTTGACTTCCAAGGTTTTGTTTCTGCATTAATCACATATAGAGTCTGGTTTTAATGGCCAGTTTCTGAAGTAGACCTCGGTACCACAGTCATTAATGGGCTATCTCTTCTCTCTCAGCTTTGGAAGTGCAGCAATTCACCTCAGCGAGGGGTTGTCTTTACATATTGCTGTAACATCACAGATTTCCCTTGTCCTGAGGGAGATTAGAACAGCCCACTGTGACACTACCATGCCAAATATGACAGGTACGTGTGTGTTTGCCCCAAAATTCAAAGCACACTACTCTCCAGCATCTTCAGTCGTAGGCAGAGGAAGAATTCACTTCTGGTTTACTGGGTGAGGTCTGGCTTTTACAGCATGAAATAAGGTTGCAGATCAACTTTTATTGACTGATGAAGTCTTACACCGGCACAAAAGCCTGTCAGCCTGAATGTCAGGATATAAAGTGAAATCATTCTAGCTGCTGACACAAGTATATGCATTGGCTAATATGACAGTTAATCATTTTAGAGTTCACTAAAAGCAAATTATGTGCTCTTGGAAGGCAAGCAGCTAACTTGCAGCAGAAATCTATGTCCCCTGCAGCTATTTGGGGAAAAATCCCATCACAAATAAAACTATTTTTACATGCTTTGCAAGTATTAAGAAAACTGAAGTTACTATTGTAAAAAATATCTGGTCTCCCATTCCTAGACCACTGTGGCCTCTGAATTTGCACACTCAAGTTGTGATCAAGTATGTCTTTTAAACTGGAGGCAGCTGGCACCATAAATATTTCTAGATTCAGTCAGGCTAAATATCAGTATTAAAAATCTTAAAGCCACATATTATTCCACATATCAACCAAACTGCACTTAACATCCTGGGCACAGACAGAGCCTCTTGTTAACAGGGCAACACCTAACACTGTCACTAAAAACAGCTGGATGAGAGCTTTGCCATATGCCTGTGACCTGTCAGCATCTTGCTCCCTACTTGCAGCTGCCTGTTTTATGGCTGCTGATCATACTTCTGGAACAGGGCTTGATTAAGTTATTCCATGATGTGGCATCAGCAATTTGATACTCTTTGTCTTAATGGCCTTCAGCAACTTTAAAGCTAAGGAGTACTGCGTACCAGGAGCCTGAGTTGAATTAGCAGCATCAGAAAACCAGCACACTCCTTTTCCCACTTTATGCACAAAGGAGTGCTATCAGGTCAAAGCCTTATCTGCTGCAAGGCAGGATGCATCTCACTGCATGATGCAGAGCAGAACACCAGGTACATTGTGGCTGTCAGGTTTGTAAGAAATGCCATTTCATAGGAGAAGAGATTACAGATTTGGAAATCATCTAAAGTGGCTGAACCCTTCCAACGTACACTTCAGAAAAACTATAACTTAAATACAGAATATTGCACAGTAAGAAGTGAAAGTACAAGTGAAAGATCCATAACCTGCAATAGTAATTTAAAAATCAAGTCCTTACAGCATCTGACACCAGCTGACACTGGGAAGGGTCGGGACCTCCCTAATCAGTGCTAAATAATGCATCCATAACAATTACTGCTTGCCTGATTATGCTAATGTAGTTGATACTAGATGCATTCAAAGATTATTGAAGCCAATGAGGTTCTTCATTAATGCCAATAGAATCTGGATCTAATTCATCAAGTTAAAATACAAGGAAGAGCAAGAAGTGTGGTATAGGCATAAGCAGCAAGGGCAGTACTAGAACCCGGAAATTAAAAATTATTGCAGATTTCCTGTGTTACATGATAGAAGATCATTGAAAAGAGTTGGTTTGGATTGTTGGTGGCAAAGGTAAGTGGTCAAACATAACCCTGCTATAAATCCCCTCTGTTATCTGTGCACATGATCTCCTTTTGACACTCCAAAATACCCTTTGAGTCATGAAACACCAAGGGAGTTTTGATCAAAAAGTCCTTCAGTTCTGAACTTTAAGTAAACTCTCCATACTGAGTTCAATTTTACAATTGAGATTCTAATCTCATGAAATAGTAATAGTTCTAACTGAAAAGTCTGAGGGGAGAGAGAAATTGTTTTTCCTGTTTATTACAGAGCAGTACTTGAAGATACAATAGAGAGGACTCTGGTGTAAAATAAAGAGGAAGTGGAGCAGAAAGGTCTCTAAGTTCTCTAGCTCCAAATGCAAACTATATAGTAAATTGCTACCATTGCACAGAGCTGTGCTAAGGGAACCTTAAATTTTACCATTTGATTTGGCTTGATAAACTACAGAGATTCATAAGGAATTTGGCTAGGAAAAGCTTTATCATCCCTTAACTGCATTTTCTTCACTCTCTGTTTTCACTAGCTTAAAACACTTCAGAGGGGTCAGAACTCTAAATGAGGACAGTAAAGTTCATGACAGGCCCGGGAATTCAAAGCAGAGGTCAGCATTTTCACCCTGTGGGAACGCCTACATAGGTCTTCAGCTTCAATGAGTACCAAAACTTTGTCAGGTTTCCAGATAGTTCTGCCAAAATGGAGGAGCAAGGAAATGCTGCTTTTAGTTTTCTAACTATTTATGCTGCTTTCTGCCCCTCAACCCCCCCTCCTCCTTCTTTCTCTTTGCAGGAAAATCACTATCTTTTGAAATCAGGGTACTGACAGGAAGAGTTCCCATTACTCTTTTTCTCTATAGATCCTATGGCAGAAAACCCTGCTATGAATAAAAATTTGCAGTGAAAAGTGTCCTTTCATTGCTGAAATGAAGCTGGGACATCAAGATCAACTCCTGTGGGAGGTGTGAGAAACATTTAAGAAATACTGCAAGCATAAGAGCACAAAGGCATTCCCCTGGATCAGGTCTATGATCTTCGGGGCTGCAAGTTAGAGGTAGCAGATGGTGTTGCTCTCCACCTGGAGACAGTCTAACTCAAGACATTTATCTGTACACACACATCCATGCACAGATCATGACACTTGGACACTAACATAAGCAAAGCAAGGGTTTGCATGGAATGAAGGAGCACAGAATAAAATATTTACTGCTTTAAAAATGTACTTTAAGCTACTTTCAAAGGAAGTGGCTCAATATTTCTTCCTTAGCAGAGCTAAGGACAGGCTGGCAACACATATTTCAAGCTTAGTCAAAGACCAAACAAAATCAATGCAAAAAAAACCCAAACAACCATCTCCTTTTGAATGTATTTAATGTCTGTCTTATTTTCACCTGACCTAGGTTTTGTGTACTTAGGTTGTTCACCATGTACACTGTGCTGTACGTTAGGCAGCTCTGCTACCTCCAGAGGAGGGATGCCAGCAATCTCTGTAAAAAGTGGGTTTGTGTTTACATGAATTTCTTACACAGCACATTGGCCTACAATTTGCCTGTCCTGGAAGGTAGGACACTAAGACATTGATGCTCTTTATTCAGTCAGGCCTACCCAGACATGAACATTATGTGCTTTTTTTGAAACAATGCAGTCAAGGTTGACACTGATCTTAAAAAAGAAGTTACCAACTCATTTACCAAAAAAGAAAGAGAGAAGAAAAAGTTATTTTATTCTAAAATTTCCAGCATTATGTTATTCAAGTTGTCAGCATCCTACACAACTTTCTTACCCACTAATAGGTGGCTGCTACCAACTATTAGAGTTACTGTCCTAAATCCTAGAAGCTAAACCAGTTTTCAGTCAACAGATCTTGACTGGAAAAAGAAAAAGAACTTGATTTTTGTATAATTCCCTCAGTAAACAACAGTAAGCAGCACTCTTCCTCTCTCCTGTTCAGACTTGCAAACAGAGATTTTTAAGCATCATTTCCTCAGGCAGCCCCATTTTCTGTCTACGGCAGACAGTCCCTGTGTTCAACTTAACATAGCAGTATGACAGCATGGGAAAAACATTTATAGCACACGCTAGATTGCAGCAAAGACTGATATGATTACCTGTCAAAAACAAGCCAGAATTATATAAAGTATATAAATAATCAGCAAGATATTTATCAAACTCCTTGACAGTACTATATGGAGGATCAGTCAGGCTTTGATAGTTGATGGGGAAAAAATGTCCAAGGCTAGAAGTTAGTACAGTCCAGATCTGGCTTTTAGCAAAAGCAGTGGTTGCTTCCCCATCCTTCCCTGTCATACAGCTTTAATAGAATAATATTTAACAGTATTGTTGATCAGTCTCATTATCTATATGTTATATCCACAGAAACTTTGATAACTAAAAATGGCACCAACACCTGCAAAACCCTAATTACTTCAATTAATTAAAATAATTTTCATAACTTGGAGCTTGCTCAAAGGTATATAACCATAGCTTTCTTTTTAAAGCTTCAGCTCCTGGAATCATGATATTTATGAGAACCTCAGTTTTTATAAGAATATAACCATGTTTTAAATATTCAGGATCACAGAGAAGGAACAAAAAGTCTGATGCCTAAAAGTCATAAATATAATAAGGTGAGTAAATCTGTTTTTTAAAACGTCTGGCATTAGCAATGGGAAAATGAAAATCTCTTAGCATCAATGGATCTCTCAGCATTCTATTTAAATCCATAGTTCTCTACCATAGAACACAATGGACTTAGCTACCTCATCTATTTGTGTCTGGAATATCAGAAACAACCCCAAATTTTCTGTTTCTTCTGATGCGCTTGGTTCCACTGATTTCTGAAAGGTAGCATGGCACAGCAGGAAAGCACAAAATGAAACAACTTTTCTCTGCTATAAATAGCCTATTGATGTTGCAATGGTTAATACCAAAGTACAATGCAAGTGTTAGCAGCCCTGCAGTAGGGATTTTGGATATGTTGTGGCTGTAAATGGCAATTAAATCTGTAGTTTCAAATCTAGGCCTCAAAAGAAGCCAAAGGGATTAGCTTCATCTCAATGAATAGATGCCAGATAATTCAAAAGAACAGTTTGAATGGCTAAATCATTATGTTATGTCATCATCATTATCACTATTTAATTTTTGAAAAAAAAATGCTTCAAATAAAATTATGATTATTGTCAGGACAAAATATCAGCTCTTTCCTCTGTGTTATGTTTCAGTTGTGATCTTGCACATCAGCAAATCATGCTTTCACTTCCTCTTTGGCCTGTTTAAATTGTCCTGTGGTTTTCTTCCTTAATTTTATTGGAGGTTTAGGGGGAGGGTGGGGTGGGGGGCAGATGGAGGAAGAGGCTATTTCACAGACACAGGGTATTCCTTCACCAAATGTTTACTTCTTTTGAAATACAAAAGCAAATGACGATGCTGATTCCTATCCTATTACTATGTTGTAGGAACCCCCCAAAGCCCCTGATCCCCACAGTGGGGACCCAGCTTGTGTGGTCAGCCCAGAGTGCACCGCCGCATCTCCCCACTGCACACACAGCCCCCCAAGAGCTTCCACGAGGGCTGAGCCGAACCCAAGCCAGCACACACACCTGCACAGAGCACTGCTGGGTGAGTGGAGTGTCAGCGCTTGGCAGAATTTCTTCTCCCTAAACATTTAATAATGAAGACACCCAACTCAACCATAGCCCCAAAGCCCTACTGTTTAAATCTGTGGAGCATTTTATAGGTTTTCTTTTTTCTCCCCTCCTCCCGCCCCTCACTTCTTTTCTTTTCGTAGAATCACAGAATGGTTTGGGTTGGAAGTGACGTTAAAGTCCATCCAGTTCCAACCCCCTGCCATGGGCAGGGACACCTCCCACCAGCCCAGGCTGCTCAAGGCCCCACTCAACCTGGTCTTGAACACCTCCAGGGAGGGGGCACCCACAGCTTCCCTGGGCAACCTCTGCTAGTGTCTCACTACGCTCATCGTGAAGTATTTCTTCCTAATGTCCAATCCAAATCTTCCCCCTTCCAATTTAAAGCCATTTCCCCTTGTCCTATCTCTACTTGCCCTTGTAAAAGTCCCTTCCCCAGCTTTCCTGTAGCCCCTTCAGGTACTGGGAGGCTGCTCTAAGGTCTCCTTGGAACCTTCTCTTCTCCAAGGTGAACAACCCCAACTCTCTCAGCCTGTCCTCACAGCAGAGATTCTCCAGCCCTCTGATCGTCTTCGTCTCCCTCCCCTGGACCCGTTCCAACAGTTCCACATCCTTCTTATGTTGGGAGTTCCAGCAGTGCACAATCCTCCAATACTTTTATCTTTTTTTTTTTTTGGGGGGGGGGGGGGAAGGTTTGGGGTTCTTTTGTTTGTTTGTCTTGGGTTTTTCTCTGTCGCTTCCCACACCCCCCTCAGTGAGGAGGGGCGCTTGGTTTAGATGATGGGTTGGTGTTAGTGTTGGTGCTGGTGTTGGGTTATAGGTTGGACTCCATGATCTCAGAGGTCCTTTCCAACCTCACGATACTGCGATACTGTGATACTGTGTGATACCTCGGCCAGCGCCGGGTCCCCCTCGCGCCCGGCGCAGCGCCGCCGCTGGCCGCTAGGTGGCAGCCCGCGCTCGTCACGCCGCGCGGGGAGGGCAGCGGGCGGTACTGGATGAACCCCTCTCCACATTCACAGGTACAGGAGATGGAGAGCATGCACTTACCTCTAAACTGCAGCCTCCTTTGGATACAACCGCCTACAAAACTTACCAGTGGCCTCAAATACAATTATTTATACCCAAAACGGCTGTAGAAATACTCTGTTTGTTTATTTTAATTTAGCAAAGCAAATTTTGACCAAAACGTCCCCATCATCGCTATTCAGCCCAACACAGACACTGAGCAACGAAGCTTCATCACTGATGGAGCTTCCTTGCAAGGCAAGTAGTGCTAGGACGAGGAGGCTTTAAATTGGCAGGGGGAAGATTTAGATTAGACATTAGAAAGAAATTTTTCACAATGACGGTGTGAGGCCCTGGCACAGGTTGCCCAGGGATGCTGTGGATTCTCCCTCCCTGGAGGTGTTCAAGGCCAGGCTGGATGGGGCCTTGAGCAGCCTGGGCTGGTGGGAGGTGTCCCTGCTCATGGCAGGGGTGTTGGAACTGGATGGGCTTTAATGTCCCTTCCAACCGAAACCATTCTGTGATTCTAGGAAATAGCGCAGAGACAAAATCTATGAAGCATTGACTCTATTGTGCGTTTTCCCTTAAACAGAAACAACTGCAGAAGCAAATTTTTATGCACAGTTGAATCCTATTGGATTGGAGGTCCAGTCTGACTTTGCCACAACTGGGTTGCCTTCTCACAAACCAGCAACATAGATCAGTCAGGGATATGAAAGGACATAACACTTTTGCTTTCCATGTTGAGAGAAACAAGAATGAACTATGCCTGCTGAAAAATAATTCTCTGCAGAGTAAGAATTTAAAAAAAATGAAGAAAAAAAAGAAAGGGATACTCAGCCAGTAACAGCTTTTAAGAGCAAACAGAGTTGGATGACTTTCAGCCTAGTGCTGCACCCTCCTGGGGAGGGAGAGACGGTCAAAGCCTGGATAACGACAGCGACTGGACCCAGCAGGTCCTACCCTCTAAACTCATCTCCATCACCTTGTCCAGTATTCTGACCAAAGACCAGACTGCAGAGCTGGCGCAGTCCATTTATTTTTAAAAAGCTACAACTTTTCTCTCCCAATGCCAGGCATCTAACACTGAAAAATAGATATGGCTGGAAGACGGAACACAGTTCACTAGAGATAAAACATTAGCCTATACCTTACTTTTTATGTCAGGGACATTGTATGCCTGCAGTTACACAAGTAGGCACAAATTCTGAAACACAGAAAGTACGTTTAACTTCAGCGTGTATTTATGTTCATGAGGGTCTCTTTCTTTCTGGAGTGTACAAAGCACAGCAGAGTACTTCCAAGCCTGCTGTAGGCCAGAGAAATGACTGACAGATTACACTGTAGAAATAAATTACCATCTAACTTTCAATGTTGCGTTTGCATGCCTTTTTTGCAGTTCTTTATGACACAAATTTGAGGCTATATAAAGACGTTTGATTACCCTCATTGTATATCCTTGAGCTAAACTCACAATCTGAATTGTCCCATTAGAAATGAAGAAAAGATTGAATAGTAGGATTCAAACAGCTGCTTTTAACAACTGTATAATAGAGTTCCCACATAAGATATGCGCTTTTTCCCCCGCTCTCAGACAGAGACTGGTGTAAGATAAGTAAGAGCAAATTATGCAAGCTGATGAACACACACAAAACATTCAACAGTTCAGGAACACCCCGAAAAAAACCCACTAACCAAATAACTGACTCCAGTCCAGACAAGGCCAAGCATGGGAAGCTACACGTGCATGATGAAGAGCAACCTAGATTCAGCTCAGATTTAGTGGTTGCCCTGCTTTTTTCTTGTTCTCTTTTCCAGTATCAAACACCACCATCCTGTGCTGTCAGTTCTTCTCAGCCTGTTGTTAGTAAACATTGACATTAATAGCAGAGCCTGTCCCATAATGAACTGTGATACCTTGCACATTGAAAAGTAAAGTTTTTTAGAACATCTCTGTCTGAATGAGGTTTATCTTTCTGCAGCCAAATCTTTGTACGGCAAATGACCTGAGAAGTGCGGTGAACCTCCCTACTTGAAAATCACTTCTTCAGGTTTTAATAATCAGAAATCAAAAGGGTTTCAAGGGGACTTATCCCTCTACAGAAATATATTTTTTAGTGCACTAAGACAAACAAGAACCTGCTGTGAGCATTTAGGGCTTTGGAAAACTGCTCAGTAAGGGAAGAAGAAGGAAAGCAAGGTGGATTTGCTTCAGAAAAGCAGTCTGGGAAATGAACACCTTTTCAATCCCTATCTTGCAGGAAATGCAACACAGCTGAGATAACTGACCAGACCTCTCAGCCTGCCCAACCTGTGCAACTCATCTTCTCTGACATGGTTATCACAACTCACAGCTCTTCCTGGAGTCACAGATGTGCTGCTCCTCACCTTTGCAGGGCACAAATCAAACTCCAGTGAGATTGTCTTACCCAAGACCATACAGAAAAGTCTGCAGCAAAGCAAGGACTTGGAGCCAGGTCACCCACACTTCCTGCTAGTCAATTTGTGTTTCCTAGCCTTTCCATCAGTCAGAAATCACTCTTCAGCCATGGGCTGGGTGGAGAAAAAGAGGAGTGGTGAGAAATCAGGTTAAAGATCCAACATTAGAAGCTTGCTAAATATTAACAGCTAAACTCATCTTTTTGTCAAACTGAACTGTGAAAGCAAGCTGTGATAGGAGACTTTCAAAGGCAGCTGGAGCTTATGTACATAGGGAAATGATTTGACTTATGACATAAAATGTTTATTTTCAGGGCGTTGATGGGAATGTGTGTCCTGCCTAAGGCCCTGGCACAGCTCAGCATTATTTTTCACCATGAGCAATGCTGTCCTGAGCATCTCAGATGGCAGCCACCTGGCACGCACCAGCTGGCAAATGGCCTCACTGTACTTGAATGGCAGCACATTGCTGTGGTTAACTCTGGTATAAACCCCTGCCCGAGCACTCTTCCTGAAACAGAAGTGACTGAACAAGGAGTTCTACCTGTGGAACTAGACCAGCTTAATTACACAGGCAAATTTTCCCTGCAGACAAGCACTAAGCTTGTTCTGATTCTGTTCCAGGAGAAAATCACCCCAGATTTTTCCATGTTTTTGCGAAATCTATGGGTGCTTACAGTGACTTCACCTGCAGCATGAATAACCTGCAACTCTGGACTTCCCAGTTCCTTTTGGTTTAGTTCAGAATACCTGAGTTTCCTGTGTTCCCAATTCCACAATAATTGCTTAAACAATAATAATAAAAAAAATAAAAGAAATAAAAGGACAGCCCCCCCCCCATACTACCTAAAACCCCCAGCACCACACAGTTTGAGAAATTAATGTCATTTTCTCCATTATTGTTGCTGTAAAAGCCTTATTTTATTACCTATTAAAGCTTTCCAGTTCTCTCTGGAGAATTTCCAGAAGCCAATAAAGAAACTAAGCAAACTGACCAAAAAAAGAAAATATGCAGTACCAACGAGGCATGTGCACGCAGCTTATTATCAGCAGACTTGATGAAATGCACCCCCAACTTCTTCTCTTCCAGCCTGGCACTCGTCCAAAGCAGACTCAACCAAAAGAGCATGTGCCGAGCTGTGCCAGAAGCTCATTACAAGGTCTCAGCCAGGTGACCTCCTGACACTTCCACTTGTTCCTGCTGTTTTGGAGGCAAGAGACCAAACACATACCCTAAGAACTTGTGCCTGAGACCGTTCACTATCTTCCTTCACCATTTTAAAAGCAGCCCAAGACAGCCCTGAAGAAACTTAACACTAGCATTTAGGTTATGATATAGGTTTGACAGCTCCCCAGTCAGCAGCTTTCAAGCAGTGCTGGGCTTACCCAAAAACTTTGATTTCCCAAATTAGGTTAACCAAATGTATTGAAGAGAAAATATGATCCAATCCCATCAGATTAGATCCCATCTAACCCCATACAAACATGTGAAAAATGCACTAAATTGTACAGTTGCACCTTGTTTTTAACCAATTCTAAACAGCTACCAGAGGCTGAGAGAAAGGAAGGTATCAGGTTTTACGTGTAGTAACTCCCTCAACTGAAATTCAAAGTATGAACCCTCGATCATTGCCAGTAATGGGTATTTGTGGGCAAAAAAAGTGCCGATTCCTACACAACCTAAGAGTTTGAGTGAGTAAATTGCTTATTCAGGAATCAGAGTTTGCTGGCATTGTTCCTGGTTTGAGATGACAGATTCTGTGCTATGAAAATATAAGCGAATATTTCCTTTCTCTGGAAACCAGTTAAGGTTTGTTGACAGTCTGATTTAAGGAAGCATTATGGGATCCTTTTCCCCGTTTCCTTGTTTCTTCACAGGTGAAGAAAAAAAACTGCCACCACTCAGCCCTAAAATCACATTTAGAAAAAAATGGAAACAAGCATGACTTGGGCAGACCTGAAAGAAATGGCAACACTGACTGCACACACTATGCTGACAAAATCAAAAGTGCCTTACATGGAATTACCAAAAACTGCAGCAGTACTCAGACTTTGGGCCAAACGATGATTTATACTATGGTAATTCCACTCATTTCATTGGGTTATTCCAGTTCCAAAAAAAGTTTATTTTAAGGTTTTTACATTTCTTCCCATCATTATAACTTTCACGCATCTTCCATATAACAGCAACAATGGCAGACAAGAGTCTTTAAAGTTCTCAACTCTCTGACATTTTATTTTCAGAATAAAAACTATTTTGGCAAGAGTGATAGGAGATGAGATTTATGGATATAAAGCAACGCCAAGTAAAAATCATCTTCTTATGATGGAAAATAATTTGCTATGGTGAACAACGGTCAAACTAGATGTTCACCTAATATTTGCCTTTCCAGGACCAGATGTTGTTGACTTTCTCACAGAAGTTCACCGATGAATTCAATTTTCAAGATGATGATGTCATAGAAAAATGCAAAATAATTACCCCGTTTGAACACCCTTCCACTGGTTTTGGCTTTGAACTGGAAGATTAAAGGATTCAGTAAGGTGAACAGAAAATGCACGTGCGTGCAGCAAGAAAGAGAAGCAGAAGGGCTGCAAATATTACCTCTCAGATGGCCCTATGAATTGGGGAAGGAGTTGCCAAAAGAGAGTAAGCAAGCTTAAAACTAACAAGCTGTTGCAGCTGCCAGTAAACTCTCCACACAAAAATAGGCAACAGATCCTTGTTAGCAGGTTTAGCAAGGGGTGACTAAAGCTGCTGGAAGGAGTCCAGCATGAGCACGGTCCAAGGGACTGTCCCAGAGGGCAGCCAGACAGCCTGCCAGCCGAGAGCTCTGCTGCATTTTCACGTGCAGCTACAAAGCCTATAAATTAGGACTGTTGAGCCTGGAGTTAATATGTGCAAGACTCACAAATCTTTATTAGGGAGGAAGGAGTGACATCTCCAAGCAAGCTTGAAGTTTCGAGCAGAGCGGGAGGTACTGAATTTTGTGGAGCATCAAAAAGGACCTCATGTTTCTCACTGATCATAGGGACTGTAAGACCAAAGTAACATGTTGCTTTAGCTCTTCAGCATTTCACCTTCTCGTCCAATGTGACAGTTCTGCTTGCTCCTTTTCACCCACAGCCTAATTTCATGTAGACATTTTAACCTGTTAGAAGCAGAGAAGATTCCTGTCATTTTAGGACCATTAAATATATGTGGGACTGTTTGTGTGATTTGTGATATTTTTATGAGTATATCATTGGCAGTTAAGTACAAGTTTTTTTCACCAATTCTGACAGTATATGGATAGAGAAATTAAATAGGGAATGATTTGACTCTACATATATTGCCTTCATTACTGTTCACCCTCTGCAATCAGACCACTCAGTTTGACCTGACACTTGTAAGACTGTTGAGTTAATTTTAGATCAGAAGAGCTTACAAAGATATAAACCTATTTATTGGAGGTGTTTCAGTGAAAAGTTGAAGTAGAATTTCTTTCTCTTTTCAATGATGTGAAAGGTCTATTTGCTAGAGATGGAGAGGAGATGCTGGCTCATTTCTGTCCCCCAAATCAACCAGAGTTTTACTATCAATAACTTCAATAACACTTTGCTCCTATTGGGTAACAATTTTATGCACAGGAGGATTGATGGCACAGCAGAGCTACAGCCCAACTGTTTTGTGCATTCTTCATTAGCTGATCTCAGTTAATGACTAGTTGAGATTATACAGACATTTAATTGGAGAGCATTTGAAATAGAAGAATCATTTGCAGTTCTTTAATTTTCCTTTTTCATTTTTTCTCTAACATTGCATTTCATACTTCAGTGACTTTTTAATAATAATAAAAAAGTGTCTATCTTAATGGGGTCAAGTGTTTTTAGATAGCTGGTCCTGCATATCAATGCATTGTCTCTATGCCCTGGTCTAGACTGTTACCTAAAATAACACTTGCATTTCTCAAACATGTCTAGCCACCCATCCAGCAGTTTAACAGCTCCTAGCAATAACAGATACTTTTTGGGGGTCTGTAATCAGTCCTGGAGCTACTCCACAAATACAGTAACAATTACAGTGACAATTTTATTTGTAGATTGGGGAATCTACAAAAAGCTGCTTAAAAATACATATCACTGGAAGATAACTTTTTTCCTGTGACCTCTTCTGCAATGGAGTAGAGGGACAACAGACAGGGAAGATTAATATATGAGAAATCAACAAGCCCAGCCGTGCCTACCTGAACCACACCTTAGGGCTGTGGTCTTTTTTCCACAGTTGAGCCAATTCATCATTACACCTCTGATACTCCCAATACAGTTTTATGACACTTCTTTCTGCCCCTTCCCAAACCCTTTCCCCTCAAGTTTCTTTGCATTACAAGTACTAACTGGTTAATAGATTTACTGTCTGGAAGAAAGACAGTAAACAGAGAATAGTTTGTAACTGCACTCTCCTTGCTAAAACCACCTCAACTATTCCAACAGATATTCTCTAGACAGCCCATGTCTCTGCTCTCTCTCTGCTAATGCTTTTAACCTTGTCTGCCCTACTAAAAACCACCATTAAGTTAGTTCCATTCAGTTTGTTAAAAGAGCATATATATCAACTTTGGAAACTCGGACTTAATTCACTGTAAAAAAGGAATGACTTTTCTATTAAGAAAAGAAATCCATTCAACTGAGTTAAAACTAAGGTTTTGAATCCTTTTAGAAATCATTTTAGTTTTTCAGTGTTTGCAGGAGTAGAGTTGCCATATTTCTTTGAACAAATCACTGTGATAGCACTGTCTTTGACAGCACTGTTCTTCTCTTTCAAAAGATTTTTTCCTGCACATCATATTCTCATATCATCATAGAATGGTTTGTGTAGGAAGTGACCTTTAAAGATCATGTAGTCCAACCCTCCATCTTATATCTTATATCCTCTACTAGCAGTACCTCCAGGCACTTTCAATAACATTGTGCACAATGCAAAACATGCAGTATGTTAAATAAAGTTGTCACTGTAAAGCAAGGACTCCTCTGTGAGTGCTCTATTTGCAGCTCCCAGTACAGTAAGTGCCCCCTCCTAACAGCACCAGTGCAAATGCCAGGCTCTCCAGCACCGCTGAGACCATGACGTGTCATTTTCTGCAAGGTATCTCACTGCTCAAGAAAACCATCCTCAAATACAAAGTAATGTAATTCATGAAATTGCCTGGCTAGACATAGGTAGATCTGTGAAAGATATAAAACTGTATATCTTTTCTTCATGCCAGTTTAAAAGATTTGCAGTCTAGGAATTAAAGAGAATAAATTTACTATACCTAATATCTGAATTAGCATTGATAATGGTATTGAAAAAAAAAAAAGAAAATCCTAATGAGAACTTTTAATCTATATCTTCTCAACTTCATTTCTCTGAAAGTTCAAATAAAAACAAGGAACTTTCCCCAGAGTTTTTGCAAACCTAAACCCTGACTGACAAGGTTTTACAAACATAAAAGCTCCCTTGGGCCATCTTTAAGTGCTTTGATTTATTACAGCTTTGAATTACTTTCGGAGGGAAAAAAAAAAGAAAACACATTTCCAGTTTGTAAATTGTTGCTTCATAATGTGAAAGGGTAGCAACAGACAATATGCCTCGCGGAGGGGTACTGCTTTAATAAAATGCAATGTTAGGACCTACAAGGGGACAGTTTTAACCCCAAGCAAAGCCCTGAGATCCCAGAGAGCCACTGGACCAACAGCAATACTGTGTGTCTCACTGGGGATGAACACTTGTGGGTAGGGGTGACAGAAGGCTGCAAAATGGAGAATAAATATTACAGGTGCCAAAGGGATCCATTTGTTTGGTCTAATAATTCCTGAAAATGCAGAGCACACCATGGACTTAAAAACTGCATCCAGATAATTTTTTGAAATTTGATCTTGGGATACATAATTCAATAGTCAACATCTAGACACTAAAAATAGTAAAAACACAAGCAGGGGAATGCAGTGTCATTAAATTAATTTGACCTTCCTCCCCCACATCAAAATAAATCATGTCCCTGAATAATAGCTATGAAGTTAGTAAGGTTTTGTACTTGGTCATTGAATGTATCATGAAAGGAAACAGCATTTGATGAGCTCTTTGCAAACGCTGTTATGCTTTGGGCCATCATTCATTCTCCTGTATTACGAGAGCGATGATTATGCAACCAGAACCATTAACAATATTGCAGCTTGATTGCAACCCTACAACTGGTACAGGGCTACTGACAACTACAGTTGCTTGTGAATATTTTTTCTCTGGTATATATAACTTGCTGATTTTAGAATAACTGAATGTAACGCTTTGTAAAACCCAGTACAAAGGCTATTGAAGAGTGGTGCCTCACTAATGGATTTATGGAAAAGCAAATGCAAGAATACAGACACTACTGGAAGCAGCAGCCTGTTGTTTGGTGCTTGCACATCTAACTAGTTTTAAATTGTATGAACTAAAATAAGTCCATTCTTCTCCCCCCACCCCAGCTGTATTCTTGATTTACTGTTTTTCAAAACACAAGATTTTATTTCTGTACTAAAATACTTAAAAGGTTTATAGTTTTATACTTTCCGTAATAGATCTTGATGTAACCTGTCTGCTACCCATTAGAACACGATCACAGAGAATATTCCCAAATCATTGGGTAGCCTTGCTATGTGTTCAGACAATACTGATCAGCCTAACTGGATTCACTCCACAGGTTCCAATAACCAGAACAAAAAAGTGAAATAAAACTTATTACCACTAAAGTAAATATTTCCTTCTACAAAACGTAAAGCAATCATCCGATCACTCTAGGAAGGACAATAACTGTTCTGAAATAATGCTTGTTCTCTTATTCCTTGCTAATATATTTTTTATATTGTACCAGAAAGAGGATCTAATTCTCTTCAGATGAAGAATTATTACATACACTCTCTTAAAAATCTTGTAGTCATTAATTTGCTTATAAATGAAATTATAAACATTAGACAAAAAAAGCAAATCAACATTCCCTTCCACAGAAAAATAGCAAGAAACAGTCCAGTCACAGCAATCAGAAGAAAATGTGAGAAAAAATATGTATCTCATGGGAAACATCATCATTTTATCTTTTTGCCCTTCCTTTAAAGACTGCGACTATGTACATTTTAAAATTTTTCCTTACATACAGAAAGCAGGTAATTCTAGGACACACCACACTACACGACAAATAAAGCTCTACCACTTTGCTATGGGCCAAACATTTGTGGATGGTATTCCTAAAGGAATTACACCAATCCAGCCAGTAGAATTGAGGTATGATTGATGACTACCAGCTAATAGAGCCTGCAGGCTGAATATCAAATATTTTATAATCACAAATTGCATGCAAGTCAAAGAGTAAAAAAAAAAAACCACAATCAAACAACCTCCCCCCAAAAAGTCCAGCAATTCTATAGAATAACCAAATTTTTAAAAATTACAATATGTTTGAGGACACTTGGTGAGCAGACATAGACGCTAAATTTGCCAAGAAAATTATTCACTCAGCATTAGCATTACAGCTGTGTTTTGCCTCCCAAGACTTTTGCCTTTATTTGCAATTGTGTTGATTATGCATATGCAAAATATTTTATGTATTCTATCTGCCCCTTTCCCCTCTAAATGACACACTAATCTGTAATGACAAGCATGGTGCTGCACATGGAAAACTCATCTCCAGGGCAAGCAAGCACACTTGGTTCATATCTAGCAAGTTTCAAAAATCTGAATGTAGAATGAAATTGATATAAATGTTCTCTAACAACATAAATGTGCTGTGTTACACAAGAATGATGCTCTGGTTTTAGGAAACAGTTGTGGCATGTCAGTTGAATTCATCACTGATTATTCTGAAAGCACGACTGGAGCAGCAAACCGGCACTTCAGTTTTAATTTGTGAGCCTTGTGCAGGGTGACAGACATTTGCATGAGTGACAGTAACTTAAATCCCCCTATACCCTTGACTTAATCTGGGTTTCTTTGAAAGCATTTCTAAATCAGCAAAGGTTCAGTCAATTAGGAATTATCATTCTTCTTGGGAAAGAAAAAAATGTTTTCAATCCCAATACAATTTCCCTCAAATTTGCATAGAGCACAGCCAGTGCCATTAACTGTTATAAAATGCCATTGCTAATTAAATTGTATCCTTTAAAGCACGACAGTTTTGAGAGTAAAAGACAGGAAAGTGTTAAATATATGTATAATTTCAAGCAATATTCCAAACACACATTACTTGACAAATATTTGTTGAATATTTCCTCACTAAAATGCATAGTGATAGCTATTTTCCTATTCCTTGACACAAAAGGGCAAGACGACAAAAGCAGCTGTCTGATTAGGGGCACTGTTGTCCTGAATCAATTACATCCCCTCAGCAGACAGCTCCACTTATGCACCTGTTTTTAAATAGAAAGCTTCTGTAGCTCCCAAGCCTTGTACAAGGGAGATGGGGGAGAAACCACGAGTGAGAGAAACAATAATTCTTCTGAAGGTCAGCCAGGGCATCCTGCATCCCTCGCTCTCCACGCTCACTGATTGCCTCTGAATAGGAAATCCGCCCAAATCTTCTGTTATGATCAAGAAGGGGGGGAGGAGATCCGTGTTGAACATGTGCCACTTTCACTTGCTTTTGAAGGAATATAATTATTGTGTTTAACTGACTGACTTATCTCTTTCCCAGAGCTTTTTCAAGCTGAAGGGTGGCAGAGCCAAGGAGCCTGAGAACTGGCTGCTCATCCTGATTGCAGCTTGTCTCCAGGTACCTATTAGTATGTGCCCACCTTGCTCTCCTTCTCTCCTACCCTCCCGGCCAGGGCTGCTGCTTTAAACCCTGCTCCCAGCAGAGGTCCCCGGGTACTTGCCTGCCTTTCTGCACAGTCTGCTGACAAAGGCAATTCCCATTTACCTTCTAGTCTTAGGTGCTGTGCCTTGAAAAACAGCTGCAGACTGAGAGCCCACAATCTGGTTATTTTGATGCGTTCAAATCCAAAACAAGGATCTTTCTCTAATTTATCCTGTCCCATAGCTTCTGGTAGACACCTTTCCACAAGAAATTCACTACCACTTACCACCTGGGATAAAAAGGAGACTGTTTATGCAGTCTTTCATTATATGCATAAAGATTTCCATATAATGTGAAATATTTCTCTGAAGTATTTTCATTTACAACTACCTATGACCTAAGTAAAATTTTTTTGTTTAAGATTAATAAAATCTTAGTCTTTGCTTCACATATATTTCTTCTTTTAACAGCATGAAGAAATTAGAATATTTTTTTTAATTATTATTATTATGAATGCATGAAGAAAAAGGCAATTGAACTGATGAAACAGAGCAGGCTCTGGCCAGGGCAACTGCAGTTTGTGCATATATTCTGATTTTGTGGCCACTATTGAAGTGAAAAGTGCCCAGGCTCCCATTTCCTTGTGTATACAGCAGAGGACAACAGGATAGCTACCTTCACAAAAACTGTTGTACATATACTACGAAAGAACTAACCCTCTCCCAACATAGAAGTGTGTTTTCACATAATATATGAATGCTTTTCATTTTTCCATTTTGCTTTTACATGCAAAAAGTAGTCTCCAAAGCCTTTCAGACTTAAAGTCCAGCCTTAGGGGCTCTGCAATACGTACGATAAAATCCGGGCTGAAAAATTCTTAAACACTATTTTATAAATACTTTCAAGAGTTTGTCTTCTCAGGTTTGAGATATTAAATCATTAAATACATACAATCTTGCTATTTAGGCCCAAATATAAATATATATTTAATCATGGCAGCACTGTATAATCTATATTTGCACAGGACACAAGCAGTCCAGGTGGTATATGGATTGCATTGAAGAATTGAAGAATTCACTATGTGGTAGATCTGTACTGATGGTCAGAGGAATCTAGGTTACTCCATTTGACTAGATGCTTAAAATGGCCAAAGTTGAGATGAGTAAAGTACAGTGAAGAGAGGTACCCAGATGCTTTAAACAATCCCACTACTTGCATAAATCCTTTGGTACCTAGGTGGCTTTAGAAACACACCCTGCATTATTCAAGTTTTTCAGTATTTTGGTCTCAAAGACACAAAACAGAGAAAGTGGCATTTCTTACATACAAAGATTAAATTCAACTGTAACTGTTAATACAACTGCTTTGAAAAGAACTTTTGTATTATAATAGGACTTCGTTGGACAGGATGTCTTTAAGAACACATTTAAAAATCAGCCTAAACAGAGTCTGCCTGAAAGCAGTTTCTGAGGCTGATGGATGACCTTCTTGAAAGATATTGCCATGAAAACAAAGCTTTCCACTAGTCTGTTATATCTTGTCTTTATAAGTAATAGAAATAATTTCCACTACATACACACATTTTTAAAATGCCAAAAAAAGAGTCTGCTCAAAAAACTTATTGAACAAACTATGAAATTTTAGTATTCCATCCTTAATAGTATCTGCTACTTCTTTTATTAAATGACATATCTTGCTCATTCTGATTTTTACTCAATAAAACAAAAGCAAAAGGCTACTCATTAGAAGAAAATATTCCAATCCAGTCAGTCAAAAGAGCTGCTTCAAAAAATTCAGAAGAACAGAGACAAAAAAGTGTCAGCAAAAAGCACTTAATATAAGGGAAACAATAGAGAAACTTTAGAAGTAAAAGGCCAAACGATGAAACAAGTGGGCCCATTGGACTTCAAAAAGGCTTTCAACACATCTCCCACAATATTCTTAAATCCAATTTAGGATTTTACAGCCGATGTGGGTATAAAATTGACTGGTTGGTTGGGCTCAAAGGGTGATGGTCAATGGGTCATGCTCTGCCTGGCGGCTGGTTACAAGCAAAGCACTGCAGGGGTCTGTCCTGGGACCTGTCCTGGTTAACATCTTTATCAGTGACCCAGAGGAGGTGGCAGAGCTCACTGTCATCAGGTCTGCAGCTCACTGCAAAAATGTGGGAGCCATCAATAAACTTGGGAGTAGGGCTGCCAGCCAGTGGGACCTCGTTAGGCTGAAACAGAGAGCTGACAGGAGCCTTACTAGACTCAACGAGGACAATACAAATTCTTCGGAGGAATAATGCCTGCAACAATACTGGAGCAGCTCTGAGGATATTGCCCTTTGGGTGTCAGCAGTGACAAGCTGAGCAGATGCCAGCAGTGGTCCTGGCAGCAAAGACCTCCAGCAGCACCCAGGGCTGCATCAAGAGGAGCCCTGTGGCCACAGCACCCCTCTTAGGCCACAGTTTCAGGCCCTCCAATACACAAATGACACTGAAAACTGAACAAGTTTCACAAGACAGCTACCAAGGCTGTCAGGGCCCAGAACAGGGCTCTTAGTCTCTCTTGAGGAGAGGCTCTCTTTGTCCAGCCTGGAGAAGAGACTGCCTTGATAAGACCTGACAGTAGCTCCTGGTAAGTACAAGGAAGTTACTGAGAAGATGGAGCCAGCTCTTCACAGTGCATGGCAGTAGAATGGGAGACAAAGGGCATAGTTGAAATGACAAGTCCAGACTGGATATCAGACAAAGGTTTTTTTCACTACTTGAATAGTGAAGGAGTGGAACAGACTGCCCAGAGAGGCTATGCAGTCTCTGTTCTTCGAGAGAGGATTTCAAGACCAACTGGACAAAACCCTGAACCTCATCTGAACTCATAGCTCATCATACTTTGAGAAGGAGACTGGAGTAGACGCCTCCTAATTTTTCTTCAGACCTCAATTATGCTGTGATATATTCAAACTGCAATAAAAGAAAATGAGACCAATGTGTTCTTGAATATTCAAACAATCCAAATTTTCTACAGAAATGATAACTGTATAATTTTATATTCAAATATTTTGTTGATAATACCAAGAAATTAGGCACCTTGCTAACGTCACACCAACTGCCATGTGAAATCTCACATTTTGTTTAGAAAATGGGTAACTTAGGCCAACACGCAAAACAAATGCACTACTTGGAAGGAAGAATGCATATTGACTTTTCCAAAGATTCATAATGAAAGAATTTTATTCATCTTTTTGCCTAGCAAAAGTCAGTAAGATTGAGACCTTTAGTGTGTTTTAAGTGCCACATATTATAAATTTGTGCAGCATATACAAACTACATGTTAAATTAAATTATAATAGGTTTCTCAAAGCTCCCATTATATTAAATGCAAATTGAAATTGAGGAGAATCTGCTTGACTAGACAATGATAAACAAAATATAAAAACCTATGCTATTATACAGGATGAAACTTAAAAATAAATTTCTGTAAGTATTTTGTCCTGCAAAAGATTTAAAATATTCTTTGCATTATGTTTCTACACTAGATTTTATTTTTTTTCCAGGGAGGGGGTTGAGTTTGTTTTGTCATGTGAAAAGTCAGCCTCAAATATTGAAAGTTATGGGCTTGAGACTACCAGGTAGCATACAGCCAGAGCAATATGCAGAGATCAGAGATAGTTCAAATATTGTATCATTCACTCTCCCAAAGACATGCTTAAGAGGCAATTTATACTGCCCCTATTTAAGCATGGAGAATATCACAACACTGCTATATTTAGACATAATAATTTAGACATATTGTCCTATTGTAAGCTAAGTCCCTAAGTCACTTAAAAAACCTAGAACTGTATTTTAAGAATAATACACATTTGCAGCATTCAGTCACTGGAAAATGAGCAGCCCTGTAGCTGTCTTTGTAAATGGAGACTTCTAGTTGCCTATTTAGACAATTTGAGCATCAGTCTTCCTGGCAGATCATAACTAACATTCATTACTAATCTCAGCAGTCTAAATTAGAAAACCAAGAGATTATATTTTCACAAAGATTATTTTATATTCTGTTCATCTGTGTATACCAGTTATAATCCATACATACTTTCAAGAAGAGATCAAGTGATTGACAAATCTGTAAAAAAAGTTCTAGGGATTTAGAGGTCTAAAATATTTTGCAAAATCTATTCACACCGATCCTTAGGTGAAAAGGATTCCCATGAAAGGATAACCTAGGTCTTAGTACATTTTTCTAATTGGGACACATAGCTTGTATTTCTTTATACTATCTGTCAAGTGAGTAGCTAACACAATCAGGAAGTACATCTTAAACAGTAAGTGGCATTTGAGACATTTAATGACTATTCATTAAGTTAGTGAAAGGAAATGAATAGAACCGTATTTTTCTATTTTAATTATTTGTATACAGTAACTGTTATAGCAACCGTGCTACTATTTACTTTCATAGTAACAATGATGAAATATGTCACAATGAAATGGAAATAAAATTAGCCAAAATAAGATAGAGAAGAAATAGATGAAATTGCAGCTTGAAAGAAATACCTAAAAATTCAATACCTAAAAAGTCTTTCTCCCAGTTAGGGGCTCGAAAGCTGGGTGTACGCCAACAGCAGGATGTGCATCACATGTGCTGATCTCTGCCCTTTTAAGATTTGCTTGATCTGATGGGGTTGCACTTATCTATATTTGACCTGAAAGAAAACTGGGCAGGTCCGTACAGCATTTCTTTGCTCTGGTACAACCACTGCAATAGCCCTCCCTTTTAATTTCAAGTGTCTCTTTATGGGAAATTACACCTGAGTCACAAAATAAATTGGGCAGACTGATATCAGGTCTTTGCCAAAAGGCAAATTAACATGAATAGAGAGTTAATAAGATTTAATATTGCCCTTTTATAAAGGTTATACCACAAGCCTCCGGAATTTCACTTGAATCCAAGGTATGTCCACCCAGGCTGCAGCACAAGTAGTTGTAGTCCAGCGAGCATTAAGTGAATCAGGAAGCCAGTACAATTAGCTGGCCAGCACTATCTGGGCACAGCAGCAAATGCCTGAGCATGGTCTACATGGCACTCGTCCCAGAGCAGGCTTCCCAGGCAGTGCCTGGCCCTGGGCAGGCACCTGACCAGCTTGCAGCCCAGCAGGTCTGTGACCCACCCCACTGAAGGGTGAAGCTGGAGTGCAGACAGCACGGGGGTCAGGCCAGGCCCACCGTCAGAGCAGGACTTACGGCTTGGCAGAGGTGTGCACAGACAGGGTTCATAATCCAAATCTGGAATTCAGCTGTAGAAACAAACCCGAGAAACTGTCAGATTGGGATTTATCACTGAAGATCCTCTGCAGCCTGAAGACCCGTTCCCTGGCTGAATGCTTTTTCCCCCCTCTCAGACCACTCTGGGGGATGAGTACTACCATGCACAGGGACCATCTACACCCATTTTTCACAATGTTTACTTCTCCCAGACAGGACATCTCTTTTTTTCAGTGATATATGGGGATGGAAAAACATCAGCAATAGAAGATGATAACCACAATGTCTCAGCCCTGACAAGGTTATGTATTTTCAACAATTCAAACCATTCCTGTGGGACCCCAAAGCAGCTCATGCTATTGTAGCTGCTTTCCTTCTAGAAGCACTGAACATGTCAGGGGGCTGCCTCCAAAGTCCGAGTTCAGTTCCAAAGCTTCTCTTCTCCTATTCTCCATGTAAGTGCGTTATGCCCTGTAACCCTCTGTACTCTTTTCAACTCTGCTGGTTGTAGCTCCATTATCTCTGGAAGTTGCTTTAACACCTGCCTCCTGTGCCAGCCAAAACAACACCATCTGTTGCGCAGCCTGTAAGGTCTATGAGCCACGGTATTTTCTGATTTGTCTAAAATACAGCAAATCCTTTCTCCCCAAGCACACCAGAGTCAGCAGCCTTCCCAGAGCTCTGCTGGGTGGTGCTTGTTTCTCCCCCCTTTGCTCCCTGTGGGGCACAGAGGCCAGCCCCACGCCAGCTCACAGCGCTCGCTGCCTGAGAGGTCAGAACAAAACCTCCCGGAAAATGGCTTGCAAACGTGTGCCAAATCCACAGCCAAGGCTGCATGAGGTTTCTAATTGCGGTCTGTGGGACAGAGTGTGATGTTTCAGACTCCTCATTACTCTCCAATTTGTTTTTTCAGCAGATGTCACGGGGCAGGTTCGTGACAGGCCATATCACACTGTTAGCAGAAAGCACGTGCAGGACTCTGGGCCAAGACCCACGTATTACCATTCACCCCGGGCTCTGCCCCGTTCCTGGCTCCTTTTATTTCCTTCTCAGTCCTTCCCTTCTCTGCTACAGTATCTCAGACCGCTTTCCTCTTCTTCCTTAAAGACTAATTGGTGCTGGACTAATAATTTATCAGGGCAATAAAAAGCATGGGAGTGGGATGAGGAAGTTGATACTTACAAGTATCACTCTACAGACCATCAGGAAGGTGATCCTGAAGGCTTGTCTCAGGATTGTCCTGAAGATTGATCCTTTGTCTTACCATAAAATTTGCACTTGTCTTACTTTCAGATTTGGGAATTTTAAGTACAGATTCTGGAACAGTCTGAGAAATTATAGCATTCGGTGCAATATAAAGGTTTATATAAACCACCCAGACATTAAAGAGGAGTGGGAAATCTGAACCATTTTCATTAGCCTGTCTCTCTGGATATTTTATTTGTTGTCTTTTCTGTCTATTCACCTAAGGGGAAGAGAAGAACTGGAAGCCAGCCAGACACACAGCCAGCCCAATTGAATACACTTTATTTCCTTGGAGGAAATGGGGGGAGGAAGCAGTCTAAGCAAAATTGGAAAAAACTCAAATAATTCTGAAAGGAAACAATTTTGCATGTGCTAATACTTGTTTGAATTTAGTGACTTTTCACAGAATCATAGAATGGCAGTGATTGGAAGGGACCTCTGGAGATCATCCATTATTAATACCTGAATCACAAATACCACATTTAATAGGAACAAAAATTAGCTTTTTGGAATTAGACTTAGCCTGAACAGGCAACGTTCAGCTTGGCATAAAACAACAGAAACCCAAGGCTTATTAGAAATCAGCAGTACTTTCAAAGGAACTGAGAGTCACAGTAGTCAGATGAAAATCAACACTCATGAGTGATTTTCCATCTTTGCCACAATGAAGGAAGCTCCCAGCTGCGTGTAACCTGCCAGGAACCTTAAGCACCCACAATTATTGTTAGTAATACTGCTGTCATATACCAACATTTGTTTCCTACCTGTAATCTACAGACTTTACGTTAAACACAAAAAGAGACCATTGAAAGCTTCAGGACTCCCCACAAAGATGATGCAATTTGTGTGTTGGTACTTCAGGATGAGAAAGTCCATATGGAGACATTTGTCATTTAGGGAGGCTGCTGACCTGTCTAGCTGGCATGGTTCAGAGACAATGGGGAGGGCCTTGCTTCAGCCTTAGACAAATTACTCTTTTAAAAGACTAAGGTTCCAGTTTACATCTGGCCCTGATCCTCTACTGCTACCCATGTAGGTGAAATTTAAACATCTTTCTCACTGCAGCTTCATGTCTGCATCACCTGCGACTAGTAAACAGCAATCATTTTTTATGTTATTTGGAAAATGTTTTGGCTCCATTTCAAGTGCATTTTTGTATTCTTGTCATGATCTTCTTCTGTAATTAAATTTAAGATAATTAACATTTTCCTCTTAGTCTGTATCTGCATATCTTTTTACCCATGTTCCAGAACATTAAATTACATTTAGCAAAACCTTCATTGTATCCTAGAAAACAACTGCATCACTGAAGGTCAAAGACTAATTTTTATTTTATTTAAATAATAAATGATGGTTTGTACAGTAATGCAATATTTACCCCAAATTCACATATGGCATTTGACTGGAAATTGGTTTTATGTAACTATTTACTTCCCTTCATATCTAAGATGTACTTTATAAATATGAAGGTGAGGTGAGTCACTAGTTCAACAGAACAATCCAGTGTGGATTTGATGATAATGCAACTGACACTGGTATGGCTGATTTTTTTTTTTTAAGTGTTAAAAGATCAGAAGAGGGAAATTTTGTGTCATCACAAAATCAATAGACACATTAGGAAAAACAAAAAATGTAATTACAGGCTCCAACATTTGCATATTTCAGGCTTAAGACTTACCTAATAAATATTTAATATGTGGATTTTAATGTAATTTCAGCTTTAACAGATTGCAGCATTTCCAAAAGAACTACCATGAATTATCTTTATTGAAAGAAAGCTTAATTCCTATATCCGTATCTAAATTCACAGCCTTCACTTCTATACTTACAAGTCTTGTAAACTAATTCTCAATAATAGTCCATCTGCATTCAACAAAACACTAATGCAAACACAGAAAAGTTTCTACTAGTAAATTTAAGAATAAGAATATTATAAATGTGATATATTTTAATAAGAAAATAACAGTTTCATAGCACTGCTTCTAAGATTATGCAAGGAAAGCATTTGTATAAATGTCACTGATAACTGTCAAGATACAATTTGTTAAATGTCTGTTAAGAGAAAAAATAACCTGAAATGACTTCAAATAGCTAATGTTGAAAGAGAGCTTTAATAAAGAGCCTTTAGTCAAAGTGATTGCAGCCAGGATCAAAATTAAATATGCAAAAATTTGACTTGCCTAGCAGGATAACTCCAATATTTTTCCAGACTTTTCTACTATATTTAAACAATACACAATCTTCACAAATATTTTAAATGTAGAGAAACAGTCAAGAGAGACATTTTTCCCTTAGCAAGGCAGATTGATGCTTATTTTCACAACAGCAATTCAAGAAAACTAGATTCTTCTCAAAATTCTGCATTTCAGTTTATAACCAGAACTTCAGTCATGCTGATTTTATTTTTGTAAAAGTTATGAAAAGGAGGATATAATTTTTGCTGGTGTCATTTATTGAGAAAAATATGCTCTAAAAATTGGTTAGTAACTTCCAGCCTGGTAAAAGACCAACTATGATGTATAACACTCTCTACATAGGTAAGAAGTACTTATATTTAATACATTACATAGCACAGTAAAAATATGGAAAATTCTAAAATGTGCTGTAACTCCATTGGTCCCTCTGTTATTCTTCTGCTGAAGTTAACGGTTACTAGAGCTAGGGAAATAATTTTCTAGTCTGTTTTCTAAATAGTGTGACAACCATCATCTGAATTTATATGAATTCAGTGAATGAATATTCAAAGCAAGCTGTCTAAACCCAGAACACCTTCTAGGGATTTTACACACCACTAGCAACAGAACAAACCCACTCTTTATTAAGGGTGTAGGCTGAGCAGTAGTACAGTCAGAATTCCAATTGTGTTCTCATTGAGAAAAGGTTCATCTTTCAATCCTTTACTTTCCAAATACACAAAGGCAATTTACTTGCAGGCACTACATTCTGCTGTCTCTTTGAACTCACAAACATTACTGGATATGCAATTATTTAAATAACTAATCTATAGTAGGAAGATAGGTAATTGAGAAAAGTTCCAAGCCACTAGGCATACTTGGCTATAGCTCCAGTGCTTCCTCTAAAATGGAGGATTTTAATATTAAAACCACATATTTTTTTTCTTTAAATGTTTATATCTATATAAACTGCAAATTATTCATTGAGCTCTCCAACACTATCATAGCTGTTCATGATGCTGAGGTATTCATCCCCCTGTCTTTTTATGTCTGTTGTGGTTTAAGTACAGTCAGCAAATAAGCACCACGCAGCTGCTTGTGCACCTCATCCTCCCTCCCAGTGGGATAGGGGAGAGAACTGGAAGGGTGAAAATGAGAAGACTTATGGGTTGAGATAAGAACAGATTAATGATTGAAACATAAAATAATATAAACCAATATTATATAACAAAATATAATATAAATAAATCGTAAATAAAAGGAAAATAACAAAAGAGAGAGAAATAAAACCCAAGAAAAACAAGTAATGCAAATGAAAAACAACTGCTCACCACCTGCCAACCAATGCCCAGTGATCACAGTGCCCTGGCCTACTCCCCCCAGTTTATATGCTGAGCACACATCATATGGTATGGAATATCCCTTTGACCACTTTGGGTCAGCTGTTCCAGCTGTGCCCCTTCCCAGGTTCTTGTGCACCTCCCTTCTCTCCTGCAGCACACAAGAAGCTCAAAAGTCCTTGACTTAGTGTAAGCACTACTTAGAAACAAGTAAAACATCAGTGTGTTATCAACTTTATTTTCATTTTAAATTCAAAGCACAGCGCTACATCAGCTACTAAGAAGAAAATTTAATCTGTCATAGCTGAAACCAGGACAGTCTCCCTACCCTTTATTTTGAAGATGATTTTTTATTTTTCCCAAAGCTGTAGGCATTTGTAACATCAGCAGGAACTCAGGGGAAGATTAATAACTCTCTCTTCCCCAAGCTAACACTAAGCCCACCCTGCCTTTGTGAGAGATGAGAGTCCAATATGCCCTGCAGTTCGAACCTAAGAAACACAGCAAAATTCACATTAGAGTCTGCTGATGAACTGACTAAAGGCACCATAAATGTGGGTAAGATACAGGCAGGGCTTCTGTAG
Organism: Tapera naevia; assembly: GCA_033556795.1. Lineage (NCBI taxonomy): Eukaryota > Metazoa > Chordata > Aves > Cuculiformes > Neomorphidae > Tapera > Tapera naevia. The sequence continues at coordinate 1,999,582 of JAUMJJ010000054.1, read as the reverse complement.
CCCTGAAATCCCTCCCATGCATATTATACCATGTGGAACATCAGTTCACACTGTTAATCCAAGTCCCATGCAAGCTGCAGGAGAGAGAGAAATCTAAAGGCAACACAACAGAAGTTTGTACAAAATACTCAACTCCCATCCTGCTCTTTGTAAAACTCCTGTATTGATTAATAAGTAATAAGTAAAATGTAGCTCTATTATCGAAAGAGCTGAGACAACACCTGACATAACAATCTGCAACTGATTTCTGTTTCCTAGTATTTGATGATTTAACATTTATGCCAACACTCTCAGTACTTGGTTGCAACATTCAATACTGCTGTAATTCACCATAGGTTAATATAGCTTGTTTCAATCCATCCTTAATGAAGAAGTATTTTTTATGTTTTCTGCCATATAGTCTCTTTCCGAAACCAGAATTTTCACTCCTCCATACCTGTGGGACATGAGGGTGTCCTTGCAGGTTTATTTGCTCTACCTCATTCTGGACAGCCCCCTGGCTCCAAGCTCCCAGTGTTATGTCCTCATCTAGCAAATACATCCAAAATTTTGAAGAAAACTATCAACCCATACAAGACAGCCTTTTTACACTAATAAAAATAAAAGCCTTACTTTGAAACACGTGGAACATTCATCAGCTTTTACTAAATGCATGGCATGCTCCTACATGTAAGACTAGCCTCTAAAAGCTTTTTTAAAGCATAAGACATCTTCTTTCTGAAGGACAGACTACTTTTGTGATTAAGACTTAAATTAAGAGTATACATAAATGTCTGCAAAATCAAGGCTTTTAAATAATGTAAGATGCAGTGGGTCAGTAACAAGCAGGAATACCAAGGGAAGGTGCAAATGCTGCTCTTAAGCAGGTGTGCTTAGGTTGCACCTCTGTCAGTCAAACTCTATAAAAATACATCACAAATCCAGCTGTTGAAACACTCCAAAGACTAAAAACAATCCTAACAAGATTAGGGACTATTTTTTTCTATATGAAATGGTTTTTAGTTTCTATTATTACAAAGCAATTTAAGCAGGTTCCTACTAAGCAGTAGGCTGGCACTGCCCTTGACAACTGAGGTAGAGGCAGAGGTAGAGGTAGAGGTCACACAGAGCAAAACAGAACCCTGAATAGGGCCTGCTGGGAACCACACAGTGGCACTGAGCACACTTTATGACAGCAGAATAATAAATGGACCAGAGATGTACTACATTTGGATCCTTTTCATTCACTTGAAATAGTGACTATGTGAGCTCTGGTGAGCAAAAACAGAGACATGTCTTTCTGAATAAGTCAGACTCCCAAGGAAAAATAAAATACAAAGAAAAGCTTTTTAGTCAACTACAAAGTTTATGGACTTTGATCATGATTCTTTGCTTTCTAAATCATACATGCTTACCTGAGTCTTCCTTCTTAACAAAAAGGTTGGAATGAACAGAAACTCTCTGCTGATGCAGCATAAGCTCAACCATTATGACAGTTCTAAAGGGGTAAAAAGTTGCCCTGAAGAGTCCATGTGGCATTCTGGAGGAAAACTCATTTTATCAGCCTTAGGGGTCACTATCAATCCTCCACCAGCTGGGCTACAGAAATCACTTCTCAGGAAGAGGAAGTCCCAAACAGTTGTGTCCTGTAACACCATTCCTGCAACATCAAGCCAAGGACTTGGTCCAAACTAGCAGCCTTCTTCCAGAAAGCACAGTTTGATTGATTCTGCAATATTAGAAATTCAATAATAGAAATGGTATTTCTTTCAAATCGGTGATAAACACTGATAAGCTTTGTGCTTAGTTAGTCAATCAAAGAAATCTTTTCCTGCAGAATTTTTGCTATGGAAACAAATAAACTTGTAGTACTACAAGCAGCAGCTTGCCATCTGCTAACACATTTTCATCTGACACTGTCCTTTGCAGTACATTTCATCTTTGTGTTAGTATAGAATTCTAACCATCCCCCTATGAGACTTGGCTTCATGGATCTGCCTGTATGCAGTGTATGAAGTACAGCAGTAACTACTCCTTTAGCAATGCCTTGGCATATGAGGTCAATCACATAGTCAGGATTCTACCACACATTTTCCTGGCTGGAGAAAGCAGAAGGTCATTGAAGCTGGAGAGTCACCACTTGAGCTGAAGTGCCCTAGTGTAAGATCAGAATAATCTTAAGCTGCAGCCAAAATGAAGTGTTTAGAAGATGAGGAGGGAGGAGGGAGACTTTCATGTTTGAAGCAGTGGAATATACTCAGAATAACACAGCAGTAGTTCTTAATAGCATATTTAAAAAACAAGGTCCAAGAGCTGGTGGGAGGACTCGCAGACACATGCCATTCAGTGAAGGAAAATCAAGGAGTGATATTTTATTAGTAGAAAAAAAAAAGAAGCAAATTAGCTGTATGTATGCAAGAGTGAAAAATTAAAGACACTCTATGGGCTGGATGAAAAGACAGGTGCAGAAGTCTGATCTAAATGGTCTGTACCTGGTTGATGTCAGGCTGATGAGCTCCGTGCAGATCTGATGTCTCACAAGGAAGAAGTTCACAATCTACCCTTGGCATAAAAGCTGGAGAACTACTGACTTGTTCCTACTATGGCATGGATACAACCTCTGAGACTGAAAAAAACCCCTTAGGAACACTTTATAGTGAGATCTTAACACAATAATGGGCTGGGGAAATTTTAACAAGACAGTAATAAAGCTCTTACTGTTGTTCAGTCTGATCTATAAGAGAATCTTTTCTCCATCCAGCTTCATTTAAGCTTTTTCCTCTCTGCCTCTCCACCCCTCAGCCCAAGTAAATCCAATCAACTAAGTAGCCATTTAGTTAAAATCCTCTTAGGGTCAGAGCCCTCAATTCCTTCAGGACTCTTACAGTCCTATCATCATTTCTTCAACTATGTTTTTCTAGTTCATTGATTTTTTTTCTTTCAGGGCTGTTTGAAGCTACTCTTCTGGTAGCATTTGTGTAACAGCCCATTGTGCAGTGAGCATCGCTCAGGTCTGACACACACAGCCCCACACCACAGCATGCCTCTGATACTCTGTCAAAGCTGGCCTCCGCCACTGAGAAAACTGCATCAGTGTCCATTGTTTTATTTACATCTTTTTCCCACCTTTAACAGAGAGATTAATGCTTGAATGCTCTGAAGCTTGTTGAACAGCCTGGAGAATGTGCATGGGTCTAGCTGCCATCTTACAGAAAACAGTTCACTCTCACAGTAATGCGTTGTGAAACTGGGCCCTCTTCAGCAGAAAAGCACCCATACCTTTGTGTATCTCAGATACACATGCACTTTGTATATCTTGGATCTGCACTACAGCTATTGCTTTTTGCTCAAACAAAAACTTCAAGGAGCAGGCATTCACTGCTGGAAATCAGCTGGGTGAGGGAGGTGATTGTCCCGCTCTGCTCTGCACTGGGGTGACCCCACCTCGAGCATTGGGGGCAGTTTTGGGTGCCACAATTAAAAAAAGGACATCAAGGTACTAGAGAGTGTCCAGAGGAGGCCACAAGGCTGGGGAAGGGTCTGGAGGGAGAGTAGCATGAGGAATGGCTGAAGTCACTTGGTCTGTTCAGCCTGGAGGAGACTGAGAGGGGATCTCAGAGCTGTTCACTGCCTTCTCACAAGGGAGGGAGGGGAAACGGGCTGAGCTCTTCTCTCTTGCAACCTATGAAAAGACTGGAGGGAATGGCAGGAAGATGTGCCAGGGGAGGGTTAGATTGGATATTAGGAAGAGGTTCTTCCCCCAGCGGGTGGTGGAGCACTGGAACAGCTCCCCAGGGAAGCAATCCCAGCACCCACTCCGCCAGCATTCCAGAAGCATCTGGCCAATGCCCTCAGTCACACGGGGAGAGTGTTGGGCATGTCCTGTGTAGGGATAGGAGATGGATTCAAATGATCCTTTTGGATCCCTTCCAGCTCAGGTAATTCTATGATTCTATGAACCACACAGGACCTGCAGTAGCTAAGGAGAGAGAGAAGGCAAGAGTCAACACCTATTGGGCCCCAGAGGCTGTCATGAAAACAAGCGTCTGCGATGGGAAACTACAACTGCACATAGCGGAACATCATAAGAAGTAGGTGGCATTGCATGAAGTTGTCAAGCAAGACAGGTACCTATAATACAGAAGTAGGTGGTATCTATCCCCCACCCCTGAAGAATGGGATGTCGTTTTGCTCAAGAAAATCTCAGATGAGAACCACAGCAGATGAAACCACTGAGTATGAGGCACAAGCAGAATTACCATAATTAAGACTGCTTACATTCTGGTTTTACTTCAGGGTAGCCCCATCAGTCAACACAAAACAGTGCAGGACCCTTTAGTAACTGATTACATATTGCCATTTAGTTAGAACTGATGGGTTAATTGTAATTGTTTTCTTGTGTTATCCGGTGGTATTACTGTTGTGTTTGGCTTGGAAATAAAAATGGGATAAAGTGCTGTTAATAGGCCCTGGCATGAGCTAATTGGAACACCACGTTACACAATACTGCTTATTATATTGCACTGCTCAGCCTGATTTTCTGGTATGGCACAATGTACTACTGCCAAGCACCTTGGTTCCAAGTAATTATCCTCCAGCGTGAGACCAAGAGCAGCTACAGCAGAATTTGATAGGCTTTAGCACATTTCTGACTCCAAATAACTCCACTTCAGCTACACTTCTGGAGCAACATTAAACAATAAGCTACAGGTTGAATTTTTGTTCTCTCTCAGAAAGGGTGCAAGAGATTGAGAAGCATCTGTGTTAACAGAAATAGTGTTTTACTCCCATAATTTAATTCTCCGGTATTGCTGGGATTGGGATGGTAGACAGTTGGAACAGTCTGAAGTCCAGTCTTTAAAAACTAAATTGCTTTAATACAGTCCTTAATCTCAGATATCAATAAAGCTGATTAATTTTCACAAACTCATATGAGGAAGAATATATCTGAAAACACTGTTTTAAAAGCAGGTATACTATTATTCTGGCTGCGTGGCCATGTACCAATATACTCAGAAGTGTTAAGTTGCTGAAATTTACTGCCCATTACTTCTTTCCTGTCCTGAGTATACTGCATTTAAATGCAACAATGAGCTAACATCTGTATACCCCACAAAGGAGAAGGCTGATAAATATTAATGAAATTTGCTCCTCATCTATCTTATGAATTTTTATGTATTCTTTCATCTAGGGGCATCATTGTGCAGGTTTCACATAAATGGTTGCAGAGATCCCATTTCAACCTTGAATTTCCACTTTGCAAACAAGCCCCCACAGAGGGAGAGCCAACAGAGCCACTCACTCAGCTGACAACTCTACCTATTGACAAGCCTCTAACCCTTGCAGAAGACACCTTTTCTCTTTTGTTTAAAGAACAGTGCTAAGATTAATTTTCTCTCTAAACTGATAAATTTTAACTCAGCAGAAATGGAATGAGTCCTTACTAGATTGTGTTCATATAGGCACACTGTCCTCCACACCTTACCACAAAACTGATGCCATAGTTCAACAGTACTAAGCCACATTTCATGGTATGTGAGAAGAAAGAAAGGAGAAAATCTCTAGTCGTAAATAAGACCATCTTTGAATACACTGATATCTCTCAAACGCAAAATGCTTATTCTTCTCCTTTTCTGTATTTTTCCCTATTCCAAATTAATGCTGTAGACTCTGCTCATAAGCCTTTTCACAAGAAAACAGCAAAAAACCCCTTTGATAAACGTAGGCTACTCCAGAATACTGTGACTCTCTGGCCCTTACAGAAGGAAGCTTAAACAAAAAAAAACCCCAAAGTTAATTCTTTGACCAAATGCAATGTGTAGCTTGTGGTTTTTGCGCTAAGAATTCAAGGTTCACTCCCCACAGAAGAACAATTTCATTAGCCAAGAAAGCATTTTTGGTTTTAAGCTTCTAAGTTGTTATAATTGATAAGAGGAAATAAAAAAAAGATATGTTCTATAAAGTACAGAAACTCCTACGGCTATTTCTGCAGTGCCTTCTGAATTTACAAACCAATCTTAGTATCTCATGCATTAAAATATGCAGTTTGGAAATGACTGTATACAAACATATATGCAGTCCTCAAGATTTATTCCACAGAGTACTGTTTGTTGTTCCCAATCTTTCCTTACCATAAGTTAATAATGACACTTAAATCCTTTTACCCTAGGGACCAGAACTTGTTTTGAAGTGACATTAAGCACAAAATGCCTCCAACACGCTCCACCTCACCCTCCATGTTCAGTGGCCCCTTGGGATTAGGCCTTTCCATAGCCACATGAAACAAATTATGAACATTAAGAGAATCATGTCTTTTTATTCTTTGTTCCTTTACTTAAAGCTCCATTGTATTTAATTACGTAATGGCTTTGCTATTAACAAAATCATTGTTTATCCAAATCAACTACATAACCTGAATAAAATCACAGCCATGCTGACCTGCACCTGAGTAGGTCAAGCACACAATTTGGAAAATGGTGCATACCCCAGAAAAATTTAGTAATGCCTATAGGAACAAGCCACTCACAAAGGTAATCACTCAACTTTGGACATCAGGAGCAGACCTGGTGAGTACAGAAGAGCCAGCGCAGGCAATGGGGAACCTCTGTAAGGGCTGCCTGCACCAAAAAAAGTGATTTTCCTCACAGATCTTAAATACACACTCTTGTACACAGCTCCCTGATGCAAAATGATGCTGTTGTACTGTGGTGTTTTCAAAGGCACAATGAGCCTGAAGAAATGTAGTGGAAGCCAAAAATCTTTTTTTTAGAAGTCATTCTAACAGCTATAGAACAGAAAAGTTTATTACACAGTTATGACCTTACAGCTGATTAAATAACTTACAGCCAGATTCAATACTCAGACTATTTATTGCATGATTTCTCCTTTGATACAGAACTCTCTTTTAAAAATGTGATTTAGTGCATCTGTATAAAATTGCACTGATAATAATCCCTGAAACATATTCCTCCTTTCAATGTTGATATATGAGAAAAAGAGAAAGAACTAGTTAGATGCCTTTACTTCAGTAATTAACAGTTGACTTATTGCAGTGTTTACCCTTTCACTATAAAAACAATTTACTGAAAATGATCAGTGTACAGGCAAAACCAATCAAAAGCCTTTCAGCACATTGTATTTTGACCTTTAATTCTTCCAAATTGCCAAATGACACTATCACACTCATTATGCAGATATTGTAGTAATAAAAAAGAAGTTGCATGAACTTTCAGCAATGGTATCACCAGAAGGGCTGAAGTCTGCCATATTGAGGAGCTGTTTTGTTCTCCTTTTTTAATAAAGTGTTGGCTGTACAGTTGACATTGCCACCTCTCTCAAAGAATGCAAAAAAAGTAATATATTAAAATACGTCTGCGTGACTTCAAGGAATGGCTGGATGGGATGTTAGGAAATCAAAAGGCCTAAGAAGTCACTTATACTTCTATGCACAAGGTATATGGGGTATTTCTTTTGCTTCTTCCATTAGCTTGCTCTCCAGGGTAACTGAGAGCAGAGAGGTTACTATCAGACAGGTATTGTCTTTTTCCTTCTGTCACTGATGCCAAGGTGCTGAACTGAACCTCTGAATTTCCTCAGTTACCATGGAAGCTGCAGAAATAACAGTATTACCCCAGCACACTCAAAGGACCTGATAACCAAAGGTCCTAAAATAATGGACCTTCTATCTGCTTTGAATGATTAGGAAAGTCAGACTGAGAGAGAACACCAAACTGCCTGAACATTCTTATCTGCTGGCATTTCCCAATACAGATTCTCTAGTTAAAACTGCATCCAGATCTTCACTGAAAACATGATTTTACCTGGAGGTTACCACAATGTTTCTGTTTGTTTTCTTTTGATATGATTAAAAAAAAAAAAAAGATTTAGATTCATAATTAACTTGGTACTGTGTTACCATAGAAGATTTTTGGTAGGCTGAGTATTCAGCTGGAAGAGGCATTTTAGAGATGAGTTTGACCTTGAAAAGCAAAATCATTTCGGGGTTGCAAGGCCAGAAACTTCATACAACCTTCATGAGGACGGAGAAATCATCACCACAGATCCAACCCTACTAAGCAGTGAATCTGTCAGATAGCACACAGCCTGCACAATAGACAGCATGTTCAGAAGCTGAATGTAAAAGAAATGCATTTTTGCATAAGACTAGTCTGTAACAGCTGATTTAAACATACTTGCAGTACGGATAGTTCTGTTAGGAACATATTTGTGTTTTATAATGAAGAGAAAACAGATTTCTTAATATAGAATGCATACTGTCCAGTTCTTTCCTTATGCTGTTACATATTCATGAGAAAGCAGTATCTCCACTACCATATCAAAGTAAAATTCCTGTTAGAAAGAAAACTCAAATCTACAGCATCTGAACTATACAGTGTAACTTTAGAATATTACACCTTTGATAAAAATGGATGATGGTATTTTTTCACTACCTTCTGGTATAACATAGGCCTCGCTGGTAAGATCATTAAAAGGTTAAACACCCCCTTCTCAGTCCTGGAAAATTGAAGCCAATGTAATTTTATTTTAAAAGACTGCTTGTGTTTGACACCATTATATAAATCAAACAGTCTGTCAGGCATGCATTCATATTGAAATTCTACACAGGATTTAGCCTTGGAAACTGTGCCCACGTCCTGCTGGTTCATAATCTGTGGGAAGTCAGACAAAAATTAATATTCCCACAGTGTGCCCCTACATTGTCTAATCCAAGGTGTCTACTAAACTAAAATCCTAGTAAATTAAATTATCTCAGCATTATAAAACATATAATTTATATCCATTTGAACTTATGATACCCTTTTGATTAATCATTCCTGATATATTGTCCATCAATAATTAAATGTCTTCCAGATATGTCAATGCTTATCAGAAAATGACTTAGTTGGGAACACATTAGCCTTATAATTTACCTAATATTTATCTTTAATGCCTGAATTTATGATCCTATTTCTTACAAAGATTAGTAGTGAATTACATGTTTAAAACTTGGATCATGAACCTGCATGAAAAAAAAGGTGCAGTATTCTCTCAAGACCATCTGAGGTATGGTTCAAAGGATCATGGAATGAGTGTTACACACAGAATTAAAGGGATAACTTGAATAGATAAATAAAAAATAACAACATTGAAAAGAAGTCTCAAGAATATTCAAGCAGAAATATCATTTATTCAGTTGCTTACACCCAGGGTGAATAATCATTCTTGTCTTTCAACTGGAACATATCAGGTTAGTCATGAAGAGAAGTATGTTTATAAATTATCAGTTAGATCTTATCCTGCTGGGCAAACAGAAAGAATCTCTTTTCGTTTTAACATTAATTCCTACTACTTTTGAACAGCCATTGCACAGAATTGACTTTAAAAAAAACTAATCTTGCAGAAGGATTAATAAAGGGATTTGGCATTTATAGGACTAATATAAAGATCTACAATTACATTAGACAGAAAAGAAATACCTCAAGGTATCCTGTGGTTAGGAAGGAACTTTCCTTTAAAGCAGCTTATTCCATAATTGTCCACTGTGGGAGTTCTAGCACTTTTCTCCAAGATCTAATACTCTCCACTGCTGGAGACAAAACCAGTGGGACAGATTTATAATTGTGTGCATCAAATTTGGAAATATTTTTTTTTTTTTAAATGGTAAAGGCTTGTCAACCCACAAAATTTTTGGTACAAATTGCTTATACTTATTTTGAAGACTCAGCCCAAACAGTGTCAGCACTTCTGAGAAAGTTGTAGGTGTAGCTCTCCTCTTGGCCACTGCCTTTGTTTGAAGCCACCTGTCCGCCAACTCTCCATAAAACTGTTCCATTCAGTGGGGCTTTTAAAACAAATTACACCAGTCCTAGCTGGTCTATGCCATTTACACATGAAGTAAATGAAGCTTTAAAAATACAGTGCCTCTCATTCTCAGAAGGGTCATGTTTCATTGGGAGAACACACAAACCAGCTACGTAAAAAAATATTTTTTAAAACTGTGAGAGAGAAAATACAAATAATGCACGGTCAAGGGAGAGTACCTCTGAGAATATAAATAATTTACTCATTTATTTCTCAAGTATATTTTTGGTTATATTAATCACTTGGAAGCAGAACCAAATTCTGCCACAGTCAATATACTTCTGGAATATTTTTTTTCTTCCTCATCTCTCAACCTACTAATAAAACTCAGGTGCAGTCAGTATTTTTTGCTGTTGTGGCTGCTGCTGAAATCCTAGGGAGTATTAATCAGAAAATGTCAGGACAGGCAGGGATGTAGCTAATGAAAATGGAAGTTATTATTGTCTTGTCTGTATTCTACTTGTCATTAAAAAAAAACCCAAAAGCACAAAATCATCCTATTTTGTAAAAGGAACCCAAGACATTATATCCACTTGAGAAATAAATACAGATATAAATACTGCACCTCCTCGCCCTGGGGATTAAATATTCTGATGCTTTCTGGGAGCACATTGCTATTTTCTCAATTCTGAGCATGAAGTACTGCAGGCACTGAACCACCTTTATTAAAAAAAAATAAAATCACACAGCATAGCTGCCATCCACAGTCCTGGTGAAGGCCCAGGGGACCTGCAGAACTAGGGCTCAATTTCAGGAGATCCATGAAAGGAATCTGACTGAAATGTAGAGTGAAGGAATAGGTTTCAGGAATGATTACTAAAACTCCCATGTTTCATTATGGTTGGTAAAAATGCTCTATGAACTCATAGAATTGTTTGGGTTGGAAGGGACCTTTCTAAAAATCATCTACTTCAACTCCTCTGCAGTGAGCAGGAACATCTTCAACTAGATCAGGTTGCTCAGAGCTCCGTCCAACCTGACCTTGAATGCTTCCAGGGAAGGGGCATCCACAGCTTCTCTGGGTAACCTGTGCCAGTGTTTCACTCATCATAAAAAAATTCTTCCTTTTATCTAGCCTAAATCTACCCTCTTTTAGTTTAAAACCACTACCCCCTGTCCTATTGCTACAGGCTTTACTAAGAAGTTAGTCCCCATCTTCCTTATAAGCCCCCTTTAAGTATTGAAAACCTGCAATAAGGTCTCCCCAAAGCCTTCTCTTCTCCAGGCTGAACAACCCCAGCTCCTTCAGTCTTTCCTCACAGGGAGGTGTTCCATCCCTCAGATCATTTTTCTGGCCCTCCTCTGAACATGCTGCAACGGGGCCATGCCTTTCCTGTGCTGAGAGCTCCAGAGCTGGATGGAGGACTCCAGCTAGGGTCTCGCTAGAGCAAAGTGGCAGAATCACCTCCCTTGACCTTCTCTTCACACATAGGTATGTAATGCTAACACTACAAACCTAATTGTAGCATAGATGTGTTTATGAAGTAGGAACTGTGACAGGTCTGAAAAAAGGATGAGGATGGCCAGAGATCAAAAAAACTGTCACATTCCTCTATTCTACTTTGTCCTCCAAAACAGCAGTTTCAAAGCCCAGGAAAATAAAATAACTGCTCTCTCATTTTATATTGCTATTTCTGCACTCAGACTAAACCCAGTCAAGATCTTCACATCACTGTCCCCAATACACAGTACAGACATTATGTCTCGTAGAAGGAGAAGCTGCTGGAGAATCTGGAAATACAGCAAAATATATTATTCCATAGTATAAACAATGCACGTAGTGGAATTAAAGAGAAAGGTGGATATGATTTTTAGAATGCTTTTAGGTGAGATTAGAATATTCCTGGATATGTTTCTGATATTCCTGGCACTAATGTCTATTGAGTTAGAACATCTCTTGAAAATACTGAGTCACGTTCCACCACTGACGAGGTTTAGAAAATCCATCTTCGACTGTGGTACACTTTACCAGTGTTTATTTATCACTATTAAAGCAGGCAATATTTTTCTCTCAGTTTCATCTGTCAGTTGGACTGCAAAGCTCTCTAAGACCACACTTCTGTTCTCTGGATAAGTACTACTAAACTAATAATTTAGTTCTTTCTCAATCATTTTATTATCCAACTAAACCAGTTAAGATCTTTTAGTCTGTCACTGCAAGGCTCTCACCTGAGACCTTTCCAACTTGCTAGTCTTATCCTTTTACCGGGAACATCAGAATTAGACCCATTACTCCAGAAGCAGCCATACCAAGTTAAAAATCTAAAGGTGCTAAGTATCTACAGATCATAGGTCATATGGGACTCACTGTTGCCTTGGGAAACAACTGTATCTGCTGTGATTAACAGATGCAGAACTGCTGTTTCCCCAGGAGTGTGTCCAGAGGAGGGCAATGAAGATGGTGAAGGGGCTGGAGCACAAGCCCTATGAGAAGCAACTGGGGGAGTTGGGGATGTTTAGTCTGAAGAAGAGGAGGCTCAGGGGAGACCTCATTGCTCTCTACAACTCCCTAAAAGGAGGTTGTAGTTGGGCAGGGGCTGGTCTCTTCTCTCAGGTGATCAGTGACAGAACTAGAGGGCATGGACTCAAGCTTCGTCAGGGAAAGTTTAGACTTGATGTTAGGAAAAAGTTCTTCACTGAAAGGGTGATTGGCCATTGGAATGGGCTGCCCAGGGAGGGGGTGGAGTCACCGACCCTGGAAATGTTTAAGGGTAGACTGGATGAGGCACTGAGTGCCATGGTTTAGATGATGGGTTGGTGTTTGTGTTGGGTTATAGGTTGGACTCGATGATCTCGGAGGTCCTTTCCAACCTTATGATACTGTGATACTGTGATAACATCCCCCAACCAGAGAAGGACTGCTTACATTCCTTCTCTCCACCTCTGCAAGTGGAAGGAAGATTTTTGTCCTACTTACTGCCACCAAATATCCCTTCGTTTCATAGAATCATTGAATCGTCTGGTTGGAAAAGATCTTTGAGACCATCGAGTCCCACTGTACCTGTCCTTACTTGTCAAAAGTTTTGTTCTGGTCAAGAAAGCTCAATCCACTTGAAACACAAAAAGTAAGAGGACAGGTGAAATTACTTGTCCTACAGGGAAGTCTCAGGGCTTTGTATTAAGGAGCAAGGAACCTGATAAGGACAAAATACTCATATGAAAGAGGGCTCTTCATGAAAAGCGATGGCAAGACAAAGGAGCAGAGGGATAAGCAGGATTAAAAGTTGGAGCTTGCCAGTCATGCAGAGCTTTTCAACAAATGCCTGAATTGATGTTTAAACGATAAAGGAAAAGTTTTTATCATGGCAAGGAAAAACTCAGCAAATTTCATAATTAAATGACATGTGACTTGCCAGTTGCAGACAATTGCCCAAATATTTTACAAATGGAGAAAAGATGAAGGTATATGGTGAGGAGAAAAACCCCCACAATGTTATAAGTCTAAGACAAACCTGTAAAACACACTGCTGCCTTCTCTCCATAATGTGAGTGGCAGATTCCTAACCTAAAGAATTACTTACTGCTGGGCTGGTGACAAATTCACAGCCATAAGTCTGGCACAGACAGGCGAGAGACCAGGTGCAACCCAAGGGTGGCAATAAAATGTGTACCCACAAGAGAGGTAAGGTGAACCCACAACCCCACCATGACACTGATCATCCACTGCCAGGAGCTGCTAATGCTTGCAGCCTTTTGAAAAGCTGAATACCTCTTGAAGTTCACTGTCCTTGTGACTAATCTTACTGTGCACCAGGACTCTAAAAAAAGACATGCCAGTCTGAGACCCATCTGGCTCAATCAAACCATCAAGATCACGCTGATCAGCCTGGGCAGTGTTGAAAGTAGCAAGCCTCATCTCTGATTTTGAGTGCTCAGAACTGATGAGAAGCACTTTAAACCTAAGAAAGAAAATACTAAGTGAGTACTTCACACTGAATTGCAACGTGTTATCAGTTCAGAAAGACATACCTGCTATGGAACTCTGCAGGCACCTGCTGAGGAAGGGATGTCTCAAATGCGTACACTCCTCTCCTAATTTTATGTGCACAGAAAAATGCAGCCCCAAAACAGCCCAATTCCTTTTCTGCCTTCTAAGAAAGGGAGTCACTAACAGTTTGGATATGACCTGACATTTGAAAGCTTGGCATTTCTCCTTGAAATTTTGAAGGTAAAGAAAAAGCTGTGTTTTTCTTTTAAGTTATGCTATTTAGCTGTCTCTTGTTTTACATTATAAGGGAACTAAGCTGCAGAGCTATCCTGCAACTTGTTTGTGCAAATTCTTATTTGGTTGAAACATTATTTTTTTTCCAACGTGTATTATTTTAGATTTATCAGCAAAATGATTTTAGCAAGGCCTACCCCTGCAGAGCAAAAAACCTTATATTCAATACTGTCCCTTCACTCCTCTATTCCTTTTTAACGAACTATCATTCATTGCCCTCAGGGTGCTCATTAATTCTGAAGTTTAAAAGATATCCATCAGCAGTATCATAAATTCATAGATAGCTACAACAGGAATATCTCTCTGTGATTTTTCTTTTATAATTTAACCTCTGTGATTACCTTATACTTTTATGTCTTGCAGCGTATTTTATGCAAATGGAAGAATTTCTTATAGAAATATATTTTCTTACTATTTAACACATCCTTCCTTGTCTCTCATCTTCAGAGCACAGAGAAATCACATTTTCTAACTGGTAGCACAGAAACTGTGCATGAGAATAACTAATAAAACATGTAAAATTGCTTGTATGTTGGTGAAGTTTCAGTGCCATGTCTGGATTAAGTAAGGTAGAAGAAGGTTAAAGCTTTTCAAAGATTACAAAAGCCTGTGAAGTTTTAATTAACTCATGTTTTCAAGCCATCAGATTGTGACTTAGAAGATGCAAATACTACTTGGACCATTAATGAAATTTTTACCCAGCTTAAACTAAAAATGGTTTATATAGGAGAATTTAAAGAGGATTAGAATGAGTCAAACAGCAATCCAATGAAAAACAGATAAAACATCCTGTAGTTTTGTAGATGTCTGTTATGTTTCATGAAATGAACAATTTTCTGCTCTTCTACCTCCAACTAAAACTCTGCCCCCAAGTCACAGAACCAAGCCCGTTGCAGACAGAAGGAGCTTTCAGAGTATTTGGCTCTTCACAATCATTCACTGCAGGTGAGCTCAGACTGCAGCTCCAAACCATTTATCTCCAACTACCAACATCTGCCAAATTCAAGCAGGATGTGTCAAAGCACCATTCAATATAAGCAACCTAAAATAAGCCTACTTTTTCTGCCAGTAGAGTCACCATTTCAAATTCTTATTAGCAGAGGTTACAGGTAGCAAAGCCATAATGGTACAGTGTTACTGTAAACTAAAAGTATAGAAACATAATTACAAAAGCTACAACCAGCATCTATGTTTTAGCAGCACAATTGTATCTAAATAAAAGTGCAATTTCAGGGTAACTAATAAAGGCCCACTCAACAGAAGCTAAACATATGAAGGGGTGGGAGAAACAATTCCACATGGCTCAACCAAAATTACCAGTGTGTTATTTTCCACCTCTCAGTGGTGTAATGATTTACTACATACCATTGAGGAAAATGGTTAAAGGACATGAAGTGAGGAGCTACTGAAGGCAGTGGTGTAGCTGCATAGCCAGAGCTGCACAGATTTTCCCTACCTTTGTGTATACTTGCATTTTGGAATGTTAAATTCTTTTGAAATACCCACAGACATATACACAGCTTTCCCAGCTTGAGACCTCAGACTGAACAGCTTGCTTCAGTTCAATTATTATTCAAGTGCTGATAGCCAGCATTATCCTAGATGAAATGCAAACCAAGTGAGAAACAGATTCCACATAAAAAAGCTCGCAAACTAAAAGAAAATGAAATGAATCCTCAGCCTTTCAACTCCTTAAAGTGATAGGCAATAACAGGGCTGCCAAACCAGAGTAAACCTGAAAAGGAACATTTTGCGGCTCATGATTGAAAGGAAGCATAAAAGGATGTCAAACAGATGGATGCTTTATTGCTATTTTGTATTTGAAACCAGCAAGCAAGGCCAGGTTGTAGCTGAAAACATGAAATTGCAACTCTTCCATCTCTTTTAGGAGACCTGGCTGATATCGCTAACCTTGTTGTCTGATTGTGATCACACCCCTTCATCTTTCCTATACATAGATCAGCTGTTTCCTTTGAGAGAATCTTGTCACTAATATCTCTAGAGATTTATATTTATATGCATGCCCTTTTCTCCCCATTATATTTTTATTGCAAACAACCTATGAATACAACAAGTATGTTAGTAGTAAATGTAGCTGCATAGCAGGGAGGAGCCGATACCAATTTCTTATCCCTAAAAGGAGAGACTTGGCCTGTTTCACTGTGTCCAGATTTAGGTCATCACAGAATATGGTGGGTTGGCACTGTTTGGCACTTTATTCCAGTTCACTCCCGCCCAGTACGACGGGGGAGACAATTTGAAGGGCAAAGGCAAGAAAAACTTGCTCTCACTCTTGCAGATGGAGATAATGATAGCCTAATAAGTGAAGAAAAATAAAAACAACCAAGTGTTCAACCACTCACCACCTCTGACCAGCAGACTGACCAGCAGGCTGGCCCAGCCAGCCTCTGAGCACGTCATTTTTAGAAAAACCACCCACACATTCACATGGTGGGAGCATCTCTGCTCGGTTCAGGTCAGCTGTCCTCGCTGCCTCCCCGCCCAGGCTCTTCCCACCCGCACCCTACTTGATGAGGCAGAGAAACAGAGAAGGCCCTGAGGCTGTGCGAGTTCTGCTCAGCAATAGCTAAACAATGGTAAGTTATCCACACTGTTTCAGCCACAAACATAAAGCACAGCACCAAACAGGCTGCTCTTAAGAAAATTAACACCATCTCTACCAGACCAAATACAAAGATACATGCTACAGCATCCTCTTCTTCAGGTTGCTCTCCCCTGAGCTCTTTCAGGAGAACAGATGTGCAGACAACTCTTTGCTATGTCTTTCCAATTCTAACATGGATTTCTCTAATTAGTTAAATGTTTTGGGGTCTTTTTTTTGTTTGCTTTCCTGAAAACCAATGCACTTTATTATTTCAAACGTGTATCATTTTAATTAAAACAAAAAAAAATTAATAAAATTAACAAAAAAGAATAAATAAAAATATATACATTCCTGATTGTATCAAAAGCCGCTTGCTAAGTCTACAAAAACATTTAGTATATTGCTTTGTGATCTCTCTCATTTAAACTGAATACCCAAATACGTTAATACTTTTCCAGTTCAGATCCATACTGAATTAGTCAAGGAATTAATCACTTATCAGCACCAGACTTCAAATTCAGTGAAAGGAAAAGTGTAATCCAAGTTTTTTGCCTTTTCAACCTGCCCTAGTAGATACAGAATGGAAACACTGACAGGGAAGAAATGGGCCATGTCTGACTTGGCAACAAATGCTAAGAAACTGCAAACTCTGAACTCAGCCTCTTCTCTTTGGCCAAGGGATGGATTCTCAGATATTACAGACTGATTTGCTGTCTCAAATACCTCAGAGTTATGGCTGAGCAAAGACAAAAAATATGAAATCCTCTGCTCCTTGAGTTCACTGTATGAGGAAGCCTTTTGCCCCTGAAGAGAAACAAGCACAAAAGCAGGTTTGCCTCTGGCTGCACACATCTGGTCAACTTCCTTGCTTATGAATAAGAGGTATGACCAGAAAATTGTCTGACCTGAGCAATAATGGAGGTGTGAACTTAACGTCTGTAATCTTGTGGGTAACTTGTAACCATGTTGACTTTGTCCCTTTTATTGGTGCTATCTAAGAGCATCTAGGGTAACATTCTACGACTCATTCTATGAACATGAGAACCTTTCAGTGCTGCAGAAGAGCCTTTGCAAGGACACCACCATGCATACAAATAGACTGAGCTCTACTAATGACATATGAATGCATTACCAGTCATTATACAGGTAGCACAAAGAGCTGCATTGTGTATCATGCTTTATTTTGTGGTACCTTGACTCTATTCTGCCTTTGAATCTGGGCAGCAATGAAAAGCAGTTTTTCTTCTACACAGTCTATAATGCTGACCATTTCTAAAGACAAGATGTAGATGCCTGCTTTGATATGAGTGGGATGCGGTTTTGCAATCAGCATAAAACCAGAGACCAGTTTATTACATGTTCATGATGTCCTACATGCTTGAGAACATAGCACTGAAAATAATTAGTTTCATTTTCTTAAATATTTTCTTTTTCTTAAAGTGAAGAGACAAATCTGAAACTTTCAATTTTGTTTAGCAATTCCTTTTTCCTCTCTCTAGATGGCTCTCTGATCAGTTCTCTGGAGAACCGCTTCACTTTCAAAGCTTAGCATTTCTGAACTGCCAAGTGAATATTTCTACCACATGGTGATACATTGAACAAAGTGTTATCCATTGTTTTAACTAGGAATAAAATAATATTCACTTTCTCTCTTTGGCATGTTGCCCAGCTAGTAATGTGAGAAAGAAATGCAACTTCACAGATAAAAGAAAAGACATGGAAAAGGATAAAATATTTTAAAAGGAAGAAAAGTTTGGAAAAAACCCTGAAATTAAAATTTTAATTTGGAAATCTTGCAAGATTTTTAACAAAAATTCCATTTCAAAAAGAGGTAAATATTTTTCAGAGATCAGAACATGTACAAACTATGTTTTATAAGGAATCACTAAACAGAACTTCTCTTGACAGTTTCGGAAGCCCTAGATCAAGCTTTCAAATAACAGACTAGAAAGGAAAAAGCAAAGCACGGCTGGATATCAGGTTTTATTCTAATCATCTGAGGCAAGTAGGGAACCACCAATGAGTGTCCACAATTGAATTGAGACTTGGACTGGATTTCTAATGCTAAATTGATAGTTGTTCAGATACTAGTGTGATAAGTAGGCTATAAATACACAGAGGCTGACAGCTTCAATAGTTTGCTAAAATAGACAGCTCTAAGAGCTATTCTGGATAACCGTTTATCTATCCATCCATCCAAACTCACTCTCTGTGCTGTCTGTTTGAGTTTTCAGGATTTTAGCAGGACAGCTTGTTGTGAAATATAGCTATAGGAGCTGTAACAGAGAGATAGATAGCTAAAACAGATATGAAAGCTGAATTAGATACTTGGTACAGAGAGAGCTCCTGGAATTGGAAGGGAATTGAGGGGGAATGGGGGAAGAAGAGGAAAGCATGAGTATGGATGACCAAAGAAAAAGTTTTCACATTACAAAAGAAACAGAAATAAAAATCCTGCTGATGACAACTACATTTTCATATAGTGTTCTGCTTTGGAAAGAAGAATCCTTGAAAATCCACCAGCAAAATCATCCCAATCGAATTCTCTTGGAGTGACTGTGGTGCAGATACATCATTCCCACTAGCATTGTAGAGTGCCCATGGGTTTGTATGTACTGTATACCTGCACCAGTGCTCTAATTTAGTGATAGGGAAAATCATTATCTCAGTTGTTCCTCTGCTTTAAACTGTCCAACATGTCCTTCAGCTCAAAAATTTATTTTTTTCTTTTAACTATATTTTTCTGCAGGTTGCTCTATCTTATCCTTTAATATTTGGTCTGTGGCTTCTCAATCACTAATGACAGTGAAAATGTTTGCAGTGAAACATTCCTGCCACAGTTAGGAAACTCAATTTCCAGAGCACAGCCCATCCCTACCCCCAGGCCCCCTTTCAGCTCTTCACAGACTCATATTCCCACAGAAACCTTAAAACAATTAAAGCCATAACTGGGTTTTACCAGCTAATTGGAGTTCTGGGTCTTGAATAAATTTGTGCAGTCAATAGCCACATATTTAAGTAAATCTCACTACATCGCAGCTAGATACCAGAAGACATTTAAAGGTCTTTTATATAACAAGTTGCTAGTTGCCAGCTGTTTTTCTGATCTTTATGGTAAATTCTGCATTGAAAGATTGCTGCCTAGGAGGCAGGAGCTGACAATTATTTGAACCTACCTATCTCTGTAGATCAAATGCCATTATTATCAGTGGACTCAGTATTCCATTCACATACTCTTTATTTTTCCCCTCTTGGAAAACATTTTACAAGAAATAATATGGAAACATATATATTTATAGACTATGGTTACATATACTGTGTTCATCCATTTACAAGTTTCAGCATAGCTTTCTACTGGACTGTATATAACATGCAGACACTCTGCATCCTACCATAACACATGCTTTTTAATACATTGATCTTTCACCTAAGTGATACAATAAAGGTGTTAATTTAGTGGACAAATACTAGTACAGTCACTGGAATTTTTCTCCTCCTTCAGTGTTTATTATTTTAGAGCACTATAAATATAAAACGTATATAAAGTAACAGCTATTCTGGTACAACTTTGGTACTTAAGTTTTATTATTATCCTATACAAATCAACTCTGAGACAGAAAGTTTATGGATCTGCTCTGCAAAAAACAGCAGAGCAAGAAACAGAAGATCTGTCTGATTACTATAGACAACAGAAAACACATAAAATTGTCTTAAGCTGCTATTGTTAATTGGAGATGACACACCAGGCAAAAAGATTTTGAATTAGAAAAAGACAAAAAAATTTGCCATTTCTTTTGACCTGCCAAGTTGCACCACAATCTATTGTCTTCAATACCTCGACCACCCATGTCAGTTAAATGGAAATATGGAGGCGTTGACGAAATGAACAACTTAGTGAGAGGTAAAAATTTTGGAATTATCCATCGTAGCTAATTAAATAAAATTTTTAAAAAGATTATCAGATCTCCATCGAGGAATAAGGCAAAGATCCATGCATTTACACAGCCCAACATAAAAAAGACTTAATGTGATATGTACATAGTTCAAAGTGGGCTAATGTGTTTGTTGTCAGTTCTCAGCTAAGCTTTTAACTAATGAATCTTGAGAGAGCAAAGCATGTGTGCTTACAAGTAAATAGCAAACATGATACACGTAAATGTCAAAAAAAGAGAAAGGAGATTAAAAATATGGAGCGAACAATACAATGTTCAGATAAGAACTGTTAAAAATTAATCTTGCAACATTAAAAGAACTACAAGTCACAGAAAAATGGAAACTAACCTTTTGAAGACAGCAAATCATTCCAGGGTGCTAAAGATTCCTTACTATACTAGCCCACCCTTAAGGCTTTTTGAACATAATCCATTCAATAACTATTCTCTTCTCCATTTTCTTGTGTAAACAACATTGCAGAGTCAAGCCAATACTTATGCTAGCACTATTGTTCTGGTGACCCCCACTAACGGTATAGCTTGAGAAGAGTAACAGGTATGTTGCACAACCTGCTCGTGAATTCTGCAATCTCTGTTTTAATCTAAAGTTATATTATGCCTGCAACAGTGCAAGAAGGGTAAAGTTACAGATTAGATGCAGCTTTTAAGTCAAAAACATCACAAGATCAATATTGCCTACTGGATGGAGGAAATGCAATTTCCAAAGCCAGAAGTATTTAACCCTTTTCTCTGTCCTCCTGGACTCTTGTTCAATACCTTTAATTTTGTCTTCAAGTTATCAAAAACTTGGCATCTCACGTCTATTACACTAGGGCACTACATTGCTCACATCACTATTCCTCTGCATCATGTTCATGCTTAAGAACTCTGCTGCTCCCACCCTGACTGCTCTCCTCTTGCACTACATCACTCCCCATCTCTTCTCCCTAAAGGAGAAGAATTACTAAAGTAATTCCAGACTTTGCTCTGCACATACTTTCTTTGTCCTTTACATTCTTACTGTCCCTGACTCTAACTGCAGGCCATGAACTTCCCTTCCTACAAGGCTGACTCCGTCATGCCAACACATTGCTGTAAGATGAAGGAGATGTCTAGCACTGAGATAAAACCTTGTTTATATATTTTAGGTTACTTATATAAATGGTTAAGCAAGGTACAAGGCATCTAAGAGTCTGAAATTAATATTAATAATGCTATATATATTTCAGTACAGGGTGTGAGAAACGAGTGGAAGGAAAATGTTATTTCCAAAGGGAAACTGTCCCACGAGCTGGACTCATCTCAGCTGCAAAAACCTGCAACTTGTCACCTGCAAATGAGTGGTCTACAGAATGGGTTATAAAACTTTTAAAACTACATTATAAACCAAGCAGTAGTTCCTTTAAGAGACATCTAGAGATACTACTCATCCTCTAGAAATTGGAAAGCTTCAATCAGTCTATACCTAGTCCAGAAGTTAGAGATGGGAGGATGCATTACGTCAGTCTTTCATTCTGTGGCCACTGATAGATCATTCCCTATTACTCCTGAGCTTGTTGTCCACTGTAGTTTTAAATAACTCAAATACTTGGACTTTACCACTTTCCCTTTAGAGAATTATCTGTTCCACAGTTTAATATATCTCATTGTCAGGAAACGGCCTCCATTTGACTTTGCTCAATCTTACCCCATTACTCCTAGTTATGGTAGCTTTTTCTTGTTGTGCTCTGAAACACCCTTATAATGGCTTTTACCCCACGATCAGAGTGGAATAACAGCCATAAATGGAAACTTCTCACCTTCCATTAAGTGCTCCCTAGTCCCCTCGACTCCCGCAGCCAGGGACAACACACCAGAAGAGACAGGAGGAGTTGCAGCTAGCAGGGCCTGGACTAATGCCACCCGAGCCAGGCCATCGTACAAAGCTCAGCTGTAATTATGGCACAATGGGACAGAGGGAACACTGTGGGATAAAAGCAGTGTCAGCAGGCAGGGACAATTCCTTTTAACGTAGGCAGTCCTTAAGTAACATGCTCAATTTTGTAAATAGCCCAATTTTGTAAATGGGCATTAATCATCTTAGTGAAACGCCTCATCAGCATCAGCGGTCCCACGTGCTGTGCCTGCCTTGCTCCTCCCTTCTCATATTTTCGCCAATCTGCAGTCAAACATCACTGTATGACTAAACTGTATGACTAAACTTTCAGTATTCCAGGAGTTCCTGTGAGACTGAATCCAAATTCCAGCACCACTCACTTTTCAGCACGGCAAAGGTAGAGGTTTGCATTAACAAAGCTTCCCAGTTTTACGTGGCAGAGATATGCATTCATGTTAGTTATTGATCACACTTTGATTGAAAGACATAAGCAATTTGCTTTGATCCCTTCACGTGGACAGAACGACAGCAACAGTAATGCAGAGATAATGGTGGATGGTTGGCTAGTAGCACACAGAAACCCCCCAAACCAGTACAGAAAAGCTCGAAAACTTTCCAGATGAAAAAAAACCATGTACTCTAAGAGATAAAAGACTGACATTATCACATGAGATGGAGATACAATGTCAGTCAGGTAACAGAGCCATAAAAATTTGGCATCAGCTCAGCCATAACTTAACTACCAGTTCATGTTTTCTCCTAGACAGATTTTAGGCAGCAAACCAAACCAGTGATTATATTTACAACAAGAAATTATCAGAGAAAAAAATGAACTTTACACACATTACTCAAGAGATCCAGGACACAGAGATCTCAATTTCCTGTGTGATTAAGATAGCTTCAGTCATTTCTGCTGCTCATCTTTTTCATTCATTATGCTCCTTTTAAGTTTCTTTTTTTTTCTTTCTGAAATTATGTTACTCTGAAGCTTGGTTAGTTTCAAGGGTATTTTTGAGAGACTTTTTACTTTTTATGATTACAGCCTACCATAGCCCATTTTGATTTTTCCACAGGTTTCCCTGTGGGGTTCTTGGAAATACTCAATCTGTATACTATAATCTGGGGACTGACAGAGTAAAAGAAAACATAAATATCAGTGCTGAGTTGTCTGTAAAGTAATATGCCCTTTTTACAGGCTGTCTTTTATCAACTTCTGCACTATGCTGATTCACATAAGAAAAATGAAATAGCCAAGGGAGAGCTAGTGGAAAATATTTTGAGTTACTCTTTAAGTCCTTAATAAATACTATCGAAGCAATAACTATATGAGAGAGTGTTCTATCTCTCTGATACACAAAGAAATGTAAGTTCTTTTCAACTAACTTACTTCCCAACCACTGGAAGGCGCACAAAGTCTTTGGGTAGTAGGACAGATGACAAGTTATAAATTAAAAAATGCCTCTAAACCTTTAAAGAAAAAGATGACCCAAAAAAAGGCACATAAAATGTATAAAGAAATAAAAGTGGGAATTGGCTAGGTGAAAACATATTGCACTTGAAATGTTGTGCAGGCAAAGGAACTCCCACACTCCATGTTTTTGAATAATTTTTCTTAGGTACGTTAAGTGACAATGGAAACAAAAGTAAAAACGTTCTCTGTTCTTTCTCCATTTCCTGGAAAATTAGGAGAGAGCACAAATAAAGGTCCAACAAAAAGTCCAAAAGGAATTATTAACAGAGTCATAACCCACCCCCACCATAATAACCTCTCCTAATAAGCAGCATAATGACTGAAAATATGAGTAATTCAGTTATTAAGATGAGCCTTTTCACAGCTATGCATTTCACATTGTCTTGGTGTTCATTCACCACCTGAAGGCCTAAATCGCATGTTCTTTTCTACTGTGTACATCAGAAAACCCTTAGTATTTCCACAGAGAAAGGTGACTCTTGTTCCTACATGAATCTACCTGCTAAACTCCCCATTATTTTCATTTAGCATAAGGTCAGGACTGTAAGATTCATCACAAAATCCTTATGTTGTATTAGAAAAGATATGCAGTGCACCTGCTTTACACTTTGGCTCCTTCGTTTAGAGGAACAACTGTCAGTGTCTGGAGTTCAGCTTAACAACCCTTTCCCCTCATTTTCATTTATTTACAGCCTCACAAGCCAGAAAAGTGACAATGTTATTGTCTGAGCACCTGCTCTGCTTCTCTTAAGCACATCATAAGGAATTAACAGGTTTCTGGTTATCCAGATACTTCTAATTGCTGTAAACACTTTTGAAACACAACGTGCTTCAGGTACTGTTGCTTGGCTTCTCTCCCTGCCCATCATTCCACAGAAATACACATTCAGGGTTACCCAGGCTCTGGGTTGACTCCTCAATGCAGGATCCTGGTGTAGGGTGGGGTCTGCACTTACACTGAGGCTGTGCCACTGCAATTAGTGGCTAAGTACCCTTTTGAGGATTTGATGACTTGATGTGTGAATTGTCTGTCATACCATTCACCTAGGATTGGCAACCTGACTGCCTGTTTTTGACAAGAAAAACCGGGAGTTCAGCCCAAATTGACAGAAGTGTATTTTTCTTTTTTTTTTTTGTAAGCATCCTTTTTTACACTTACTTGATATGTATAAATAAACATGAGGAAAACATTGTGGTAGACTTCATTATTCATCCAGTGGAAAGTACTGTATTGCAAATTTAAACTTCTTTGGGGAGATTGCTTCTGACTGGGCAGCAAACCCAATGAAAATAGGACTTCTGCTTCAGTTTAACCGCATTATATACTATCACCCAGTGTCTTGTGTAATAAATGTTACTTAAAAGACTGATTTAGGATCTGAATTTATTTTAATTAGTCTTTGTAATACTGCAGCAGATGTTAGCTGGTCTAAAACCAAATCTGCACTTGTAAAGAATCTCAATGAGAAGGCCCCCAAAATTTTATATTCTCAGACACGCTGCCTGAGATTGCAGCAGCAGACAGGAGGGGAAAAAGGAAACTAAAGAATGAACAAGAACCAGAGGATGAGAAGAAAAGAAGGCAGAGATCTATTTTGTTATAAACATGTCCTGTTATCAGTCACAGCACTGTAAAGGTGAGGCTGCAGAGCACCATTAATAACTGACAGTTGTTGTTAACTACCAGGGAACACCAGATAACCTTCCTGAGAATATCTATACCCTCATCTTGGGCAGCAAAGTAATGAGTCCCAGTGGAAAGAAAGCACTGGCTGTCTTTGTTGTAGCTATTGATCTCCTGATGTGATTTAGATAAGGGAGGA
The DNA here is from genome assembly GCA_033556795.1 of Tapera naevia. Classification (NCBI taxonomy): domain Eukaryota; kingdom Metazoa; phylum Chordata; class Aves; order Cuculiformes; family Neomorphidae; genus Tapera; species Tapera naevia. The sequence goes on along the minus strand of JAUMJJ010000054.1, from coordinate 1,973,813 downwards.
AGAAATAATGGCATTGATTATTCTATTTAGGAGCCAGACTGAGACTAAACTCAAGTATAACACATAAAGAGGAAAAAAATCCACACTCAATCATGCCTTGTCTGTTCTTTGCAGTTCAAAGTAGTGTTAGGTGGTCATGACAAGAGGGACACATATCTTAATAAACACGTGGGTTTTGGTTTCTGAGACAATTTGATGTAAACGAATATGTGACGGTAGGTTTGGTTTGTGGTTTGTTTTTGTTTTCTCCCTTTCCCCTTTTTAATGAGCATGTATTGTTTTCATAAAGCAAAGCACAGGCTGAACAGGTAGGTTGTTTTCCTGACAAGAAGGCTGACAGATGTCAATGACGGAGATCTCAGGCTGACAGCAGAACACGCATAGCTTATTTTACTGTACACTCCTCTCCCCCTCGTGAAGGGTAGTCAGCTCAAATCATGTAGTTTATAGGGAAGAACCTTAAAAAAGACTAAGAATGCTTATGCCTGTCCACAGCAAAATGTAATTATTCTGACAAGCCTTAACCGCAGGTCAGCTAGAGACATGGATTAGAGCCTTGGGCCTCACTTTGGAGTTAAAAAGAATCCCTGTTGCACGTAAGAGCAGCCATCAGTGAGATTTAGAAGTATCTTTAACAAACTAAAAATAAGGAAAACCATTTCCAATATTTTTAACACTGCTGAGCTTAAACTGCCTCTGAGTATGTTAACAGGTTACAGAAACAACCATTCTGTCAAGGGAAGTCACTAGAATGGACTGACAGCCAAACTCTGGTTTACATTGTCTTCCATACTCTCTCAAACTCTTTGGAATAGGGTCCTGAACCTGCAAACCAACATAAGATTATACTTTTACTTCTGTCCCCAGTGGAGGTTTTCAAAGGCCAGGATACAGTTCTCTTAAGACAATGTGCATTTAGACTAAGTACAAATTATTTACCTTTTATTAGTGTGATTGATAGAAAAATATAAAAGGAAAACCACATAAATAAAGTATAAGATGTTGGACCTAAAAATAAAATAAAAGCCTGTGTTCAGTTCTTAGAGGTCACCATAAAGTTTCCGTGTGTGATGAAGACAGTACTTCCACCTTCGTGTGGCCCTGCCCTTGCCAGTGCCAGAGAGCTGCAATTCACATCAAGCAGAGCTGGCCTGAAGATTTTTCAGGGAAGCACACCCTACCTTCAAAAATTAAATAATAATAAAAAACCTTTATAGTCTATTTTCTGTTTGTTTTTTTTCTGTGGGGTGTTGAGTTTGGACTTTTGTTTGTTTGGGTTTTTTATGTTCTGCATTTCTTGAACACAGGGCTGTTAAAGGAAAGTGTGCCTGGCTTCCCTACAGGTTTCTCTGGGCTAGGTGGGAGGAAAGATGCTGGAGCTTTCTACACCTGCTATGGTAAACTTATGTTTTGTGGAGAAGTTAAAGAGTGGAAGAAGTTGAAGCATCCATTTGACCCAATTTTCTTAACACAGAAAATAGGATTGGTAGTGTTTGTTAGTGTTTAAAATAGAAAAAATACTTCTGTACATTTTCCTAGACTCCAGGGTTTGTGCCAAATAGCAGTGTAGGATTTAGGGGGAGGAAATGGTCAGTGTGAAAAACATACAACTTGGAATTTCATTAGGGTAAACAACTGTTTTTCCCAAGCATAATCATAAAATACTATGACCAAAGAATGATTTAGCAATATTGTATCCAGGATTCAGATACAGCCTGAGATGGCCCCAAAATCATGTTCCATAGCTCCTGTGAAAGACCATTAGGATAAGTTTAAATCCCAGGCACAAAACACCCCAAAATTTTGCAGGTTCTTGAATTTCTGAAACTAAATAGTTTTAGTTCTTAATAAGATGGAACCCTAATTTGAGAGCATGTTTTCAGTAACACTACAGCATCTGTATTGGTCCAAGCAACTCAAACCTAATGTGCATAAGCATTTAATTTTAGCATTAGTTTTCTTCTGATGCAGAGATTTATTTTCAAGTGAAGGTTACTTTTAAATGTTCTTTGTGCTTCTAGCAATTTGGAAGATGATTTTGTAAAGTGCTAAAATGAAACCGTGGCAGTTGACTTGCCTGTCAGCAGGCATAAACCCAACTAAGTCATTAGATTAAACCAAAATCCTCCCCAGTGGTATCTTTAATTCCATTCAATTTTTTTCTTGCTCTAAGGCTATTTGTGAGTGTTTTGGCTGTATCACCACTTCTTTTTCTCTTTCCGTTCAACAGATTTTGCAGTTAGGTGAATTATTAAAGAGATAATGATTAAAAATATCTTCAGAATCATTAAAGAAAAAGGTGAAATTCTTTACTACTGTAAAGATTCATACCTTGTAGGCAGTAGACATTCTATTACAGGTTACCCATTTTACACCAGGATTCTCAGCCACTCCCAAGTCAAGTTGCTGTTTTCAGTATAAACTCAAAATACGACAGATAAATGCTAGTGGAAGTGATTATGTTTGTAGCATTACCTCTAGGGAATTATCTTCTAACATTTCTTTCATTTCACAAGGAATATTTTTTTTTCCTTTTCTAATTTCTGCAGTTCTTTAGCAGAACACTCAGGTCTATGGCTAAACGCAAATTGGATATCAGCTAAGCTTCAGTTAACAAAATTAACTGACGCTCTATCTTCTGCTTAATTGCCAGTTAGGCACAGTGTCAGTTCCTCTAACTTCTACTTCATGCTACTGCAGTGATACAGAACACTCCTGTCTGATGACAATTAAGCATTGTAGATAAAGCTTTCAATTAGTTACAGAGATAGTTAACATCTAGAAATTACTTTGTTGCCAAGCAAACGATGAAGAATTACACAGGAGCTTCCTAGTCCAGTTTGGTTGTAGTTTTTGAGCAAACAGTGGAAATGCTGTTACCAGGCACCTTTACTAGCTGTTGGGTTTAATTGGCAAATGCCCTTTAGATCATTTCCTTTTGTTTAATGTTCCAGCCCTTTCTGGTTTCTACGTAAGGTGAATAAGCACTGAGTCTAGCACTAGAAATGTGCTTTCATGCACTTTGGACCCTTGGGCCTGCCCTCAAGCCAGCTAAAGACCATGGAAACAACTGTTCAGTGCTCACCTGAGAAAAGGTTCTGATCAAAGTGCTACTAGACAACAGCATTCATTTTCAAATACCTGGTTTGTTTTCAGGAAACATATGTCAACTGTCCTCCAACCATTTCAATGGGACATAAGAGAAGTCATAATGCTTTGTAAAATAAACCAAAAACTTGAGAGACAAGTGAAGAGAAACATCTTTCTCACTTTAGGAATTTCTGAGAGTGGAAATTGTGCCAGAACTAAGTATATTCTTTCTACTTCTTGATCATTCTTTGTGGTAGATAGCTGCCTGCATGTGGAGAAGATGAAAATAACCAGAGAACAGACATTTAGTTTCCAAATGAACCATATTTTTAGTTTATCATAAAATGATGACTGAATAATTGCACCATTTCTTCAAATTTACAGGCCCTACAAATGACTAACCCTATAGAGAATATTCCACACACATTGCATATGGTAAGGGCAATTGCAAGAGAAGATCACAAGACACTATGTCTTAAGTTTAATAACCCATTTAATACAGCCTTTCAATTCCATTTCATGCTCAGTAAAGCAAGAATAACTGAACCTTTCACTGATGTTGGACTTAGATGAACAGCTTTTGTTTTGAAGGCTTTGGTTGCAATGCCTTATCATGGTTGACAATGAAAGCCTTGTAGCAAGTGCCAACAATAGCGTAAGAGGAACTGCTTCTGCACCTAACCAAGGATACTTCTTTAATAAGCTATTTTTCTCAAACAGGGTCATGCTAATTACTCATGTGCCTAGGGAAAAAGTACTGCTTTTGTCCTTTCCCCACCACATTCCCTCATCTTTCTTGTAATGAAATACAGCACCTGCAAATGGGCAAGGGTTGAAAATGTGTATGACATGCTGAAGTAAGCAAAACACAGCGCACTGTCCCATCAGAAAGGTTAATAGCAGAAGGAAGCAAGACATCTAAACTCATGGCATGCTAAAAAGCCACTTTAAAAAGGTTAATGGTTATTGCTCCCAATGCTTGCTTAAAGAACAAACTGTGCTGGGACCCAGCCAACCGAGAGTGAAGAATAGAAAAAGAATGAGCAATGGCTTGAATCAAAGATCACAAATTGAATGCCTGCAAGAGCAGACAACAAGGTTTATAGGTCAGTTATGCACAAAGTACAACATACTATTATCTTATACTACTCATAAACAAAAATATTTGATCAGTAGATTATGGAAATTGTATGGATTTTGTACTTAGGGCCTATCCATACAGCACAAGCAAGATGACAAGTCCTTAATCCATCAGGAAGTTCATAGCACAGAATTTGGTATTTGCAGTATAAATCGGCTCCAGTCATGCTACTCTAAAGCCTTTAAAGAACAGCAGGTACCATACTTGCTTCTGTCTTTGCATAACTTAGTGAGAAATTCTGTGTTTCACCTTGGAAAAGGCAATATATGCCAGCAAAATTAAGATAATGCTATATTATAAAAGTGTCTCAGCCATCCCACATGGAAAATTAAAAAGACTTGGTGAAGTTTGATATGAACAACTACTAGAAATATAAAAAAATATTTTCTTGTAGGCATGCTGCCCAGCTACAGATTCCAGCAGTTTAGAGACTTTGCACTGCAGTTGTACTAGGACAGAGGGTTGACTTATGTGCTTTGTAAAAGGTTGGAATTCTCATGTGTCATGTGTACCTCAGTAAGTCACAGTTCTGCCTTGGCTACATCAGAGAGAGCATAGACTCCAGAGCAGTGCAGAGAGGCCAAAGCAGTCTCATTGAAAACAATTCCCCATTATCACCTCAGATAGATAAACATCTGTCTTTCATTTTCATGGAATCCTCTTATTGTAGAGTTTTGTTTGTTTTTTTTTTTTTTAATCCTCACTATCTTCACAAATAAAGAAATGACTTTTTGATTATATCTGTGCCTATTATAGTGATTTTCCCTTTTTTCTGGCACAGGTCTCCTCAATGCCTTTCCCATAGACATTGCTTCTCCCTCTACTTCTACAGTTTTTCATTCCTCTGCACTCCTGGCACTTTCCGAGAAGACAACACTTAATTTAAACATGTGTTCACATTTCCTCAAAACATGATGGTCTACACAGCCACAACGTGGTTGTGCAATACTGCCACAAATCCCTCTCAAATTAGTGTGCAGACTTGCAGATGCAATCTCTACCACAGGACTGTAGAGGCCATAGAGAACCACCAGCTAAGAAAAGATGAGTGTGGATCAAAACAGAAGAGAAAGGGAGGAAGATTATCAAACCAGATCAAGTTAGACTCCCCTATAAACTCATTTCAGTAGGTTCTGTTACCTCTTCTTTTTGATACAATCACCTGTGCTATGCTCTGTGTCCTGATGAATATAACACATTAAGGGAGAAATTACATTTGTGAAATTGTCTTTAAAATATCAAGTACAATATTTGGAGTACTTAAAAAAGGGGTTATCTAACAAAATTTGGTTTGGAGAACATGTACTATTATAATTAACATAAAAATAATGCTGTTTGAGTCTACAGGTGAAGTGGCAACTGTTTTCTTCCTGCAGTTGTTTTCTTCCTGCAGTGCTAGCATTGTCACTACTAGCAGAAGACATCAGCTTTATGAGAGTTGTCACCTCATAAGTTGAAACCTCATGAGTAGCACAGGACAGACAGGGTTTAAAAAGTTGTTGCAATTCTGTAAGCAGTTGCATACAGCTTTTTTTTTTTTCTTTTAGCTTCTTGTTATTCTTTTATGCTGCAGCCCTAATCTCTATAAAATGCTTCAAACCATGCAAGATCAACTATCTCAACTTCTGAATAACATATAAAGGACATCATAGGTGAAAAAAACCCCAACCAATATGATCCTGTAACACAATAAATCTCCCCGATCTAATCTGTACTCTTGAGAAGTGCTTGACAATTCCTATTTGCTCTGAAGTAAAGCAATCTTCCAACTAAATTGTGGAAGCAAAGGAGAGATTATGGGAAGGGATTTTGTTGCCTGATTTTATGGAGCAATTAATACTTTACATTCTCTCACATTTTATGGAAACTGTTTTGCAACCCCAACTCTATCAGATGCGACAAAACACCTATTTTTAATGCTGCCATCCTCCTTTGATAAATGGCTGACTTAGAAAAAAGGTGATTTTCTGATGTTTTATTAAAGACCTCTCACCTTAAATTAGTGACGAATTTGGAATTAAAGCAGTTGAGAAAAAAGGACAAACTTAAAACTTAACCTTCTTCTTCAGCCACATCCATATATCCATTTTGTATTTTCAGTAACTGGTTCGTCACAAAACTGAACTCAATTCCTGTGCAGAGCTATTATCTCCACTGCTGTGTGATTGTAGGTCTTCATATAATTTTTTTTAATATCCTCTTAAAAAAAAATCCTAATATGTAATTTAATATATGGCTACATTTTGTGAACATTCCTATTTTTATTCAGAAATTTACTTGCATATACCTTTGACATTACACATTTTTCAATTCAACAGATTAACCCAAAATTCCACAATAAGATGATTGCTGCTTACTTTGCAAATCTGAAAGAAAAGCTATTAACAGTGATAACATCAACAGGCAAAGAAAATGCCTTTTGAGAGAGGAAAACAAGACTTCAGCAAGAAGTTAATTTACTGTCTGAAATCATGCAATAATTTCTGGGAAAAAAAAAGTACATATTTTCAGACAGACAATTCTTCAGATTTGTAAATTCAATTATAAATCCAGAAAGAATCCAGTTGAAAGGGGTTTTAATGACAGTTCCCTGCTTCTGCACCATTAATTACACACTGTGCAATTCACAGAGAACCAGGAGTTATTGTACAACCACAAACACAGCCCATTGCAGAAAATATGAATCCTGAATCCTAATCAATGGCAGAGGGTACTTTAAAAATAAAATTTCCTTTTCCCACAAAACAATAAATAGGCTCAAACTAAATCAGGTTATTAAGGAGCGTGTTGTCTATTTTTACCTAAATTGCACACTGGAGAATTGTTTCCCTTTGAGCATTAGAAAAATTGGCCTCTACAATAGACCAGAACCCATTATGCCTACATATTTTAAAATACCACTTGGAAACAAGACTATCTGTGAGTTCAGAAATTCCCACGGACACAAGAATATGTCATCCAGTTATAAATAATAAAAATTGAACTTCATTGCTTGAAAAAGAGTCCTTTCAGGAGAAAAAAACCCATCTCAAAAAGCATATGAAATAGCACAGAAACAAGTGCCTTTCACAAAGACTCAGAGACTATGAGACATATGATAATGTGAACGTGGCTGTTTATGCTGACTTTTCCCTTCGTTGTTTTTTCTCTATATTTTGATATTTATTGAAAGGATAATGTGAAGTTGAGATCTTTAGGGAAAACATGTATCATCAAGTATAATTATATTGACTTATGGTTTTGGCTGGTAACACGATTTATTAATCTTTGAGATATAATAATGTCATGGATTTGCTAAAGTCAATATCTCTTGTGCCAATAAATCTTCGTATTGGCAAGAGAAGTCAATGCCTACTTAGGAATTTTCCAACCACTGACGAAGCATCCTGTTAATATCAGATCTGCAATCATGCTATAAACACTTCCTTTAATACTTCATTCTGGCAATGCAATCTGTTTTACCCAAAAAGCAGACTTCTTTCCAAGTTCCATCACTTAATTATGCATAGAGTCAAGCAGAGAGGGACACACAAAAAAAGCATTGCTTCTGTACCAGGACAGGGGATGAATGGTACCTTACACTCTAGCAAGGTAGATAGTACGAGATGGTAAGCAATTGTTGGCATTTTCTTACAAGCCCAACTTAGTGAGACATTTTGTGAGACAGCTGCTTAGCCTCTTGGCCTATAAAAATACAAACCTTTCAGTGTGATGTTTTGAACATTGAATACTCTTGTAAAGACTTAAAAAACAAATTATATTTGAGTACAATGGCCAAAAACTGGAGGTTCAAATAAAGCTCTTTTTATTTGATAATAACCAAACCTGAAACCCCCAGAGATAATTTTTTTGAAGTTACAATTGTTTGTTACAATAATATTTGATTCAACAACACTGTACTATCTTTCCCCAGTGCTAACAGTGACATCTTTGATGTGAAATAAAATAACAACAATAATAGTCTGGAATTTTTCAGCGATTTCTAACTTATTTGTTCACACACTATTTCACTCCTGCTAGGCTATTCCTTCATATGACTAGTCATATGGTAAAAATAAAATCCGTTATCCAATCTGACATATCTTTTCCTGACAAAATAACCTCTTCATAAGAAGGGAATGCATTTTAAATATAAATCCAAACTTTGTTAAAAACTAAAAAAATATTGAACTTGTCAAAACATTTCAAATATTCCAACACTGGTTTCTAATTTAATTCTACACTTACTAATCTGTGCAACAATATACTGTGAAAGTCAATGTCTTGATGGATCACTCATGGAAAACTGAAGTAATTACCCTCATTCTAATATTCCTATTTAAATGCATGGAAAAATGATTAGCTGAAAGTTCTTTATGTAGCAGAAATGGCATCTGCTTAATATTTATGATAATGTGAAATACCTTTTACCCTAAAGGTTAGGGGTGATGCATGAATGAAAAATGAAACTAAACAAAACCAAAACAAATACAAATTCCTGCTACATAACGCCACTTTAATTATTTTTTTCCCTTGCTTATAGCTCAAATTTCGCATTCTTTGAGTGTAATTCAGTTTCTTGGACATTTTTTTTTGCTAATATAAGCAGAATCCTACTCTGGGGTTGTGGTGGTTTTTCTCCTCCTCTCTCTCCTTTTGCTCGTGATATCTGTGAGACCTAAACCAGGTTTAATCCAATGTACTAAAGATGTCTGGAAGTCTCCTTAGGGTACAGTCAAATCCATTTCATATATATGTATGAGGTAAAACATGGCTACCTTTATCCAAGTGTTGGATAACCCTCTACCTCTTCATCACCATACAGGCTCAGGTGTGTGTGCCCAGGCGGCCAAGAGCGCCAATGGCATCTTGGTCTGTGTCAGACACAGCGTGGGCAGCAGGAGCAGGGCAGGAATTGTGCCCCTGCACTCAGCACTGGTGAGGCCACACCTCGAGTACTGTGTGCAGTTTTGGGCCCCTCAGTACAAGAAGGACATTGAGGGGCTGGAGAGTGTCCAGAGAAGGGCGAGGAGGCTGGGGAAGGGGCTGGAGAACAAGTCCTGTGAGGACTGAGGGAACTGGAGTTGTTTAGCTTGGGGGAGGCTGAGGGGAGACCTCATCAATGTCTACAGCTGTCTGAAAGGAGATTGTAGCAAGGTGGGTGTTGGTCTCTTCTCCCAAGTGACAGAGAAAATGGCCTCAAGTTGTGCCAGGGGAGGCTTAGACTGGACGTCAGGAAAAATTTCTTCACTAAAAGGGTGGTCAGTCAGGCCCTGGCCCGGCTGCCCTGGGAGGTGGTTGAGTCGCCATCCCTGGAGGTGTTTAAAAGGTGGGTAGATGAGGTTCTTAGGGACATGGTTTAGTAAGGGGACAGGTACGGTTGGACTCAGAGGTCTTTTCCAACTAGATGATTCTATGATTCTAAGGTCAGCAAAGGGAGCAAGAAGTAGGCCAGTATTTGTCTGCCCCATGCCTATCCTGGCTCATCCAAGAACTTGCACTTCAACCCAGTCCTGAATCAATTCATTCTCCTTTTATAGATTGCAATAGCAAAGTATAAAAATGCTTACTTAAAAAAGTGAAGGCCCTTTCTGCCAGTCATTACAATTTCTTTTCCTGTCTCTTTCCCCCCTCTTTTTCCTTTTTATAATGGGTTAAATAAATGGAAAAAATAGTATTAAAACTGACATCTTGATTCTAATTTTTAAATAAATGTTTGACAGCTTAAAATAAGAATTTTACTGGTTGAATCTTAAACTAAACTATATTTAAGAGGTGCATGGAAAGAGAAAGGATGTAGGCAGGAGTTAGAAGACTCCTTTCTCTAAGCAAAATATTGGAGACAGGCCCACTTCTCTTGACCTGTTTCCTTCATCTCTGGTGTTCCCTTCCTCTGCTCACAAACAACCCAAGACTTTCTTTTTCCTTATCTTTATATTTATTTTTATCTTTATCTTTTTTATTTTTATTTTTATCTTTTTCCTTTTCCTTTTCTTTTTCCTTTTTCCTTTCCCTTATTTTTCTTCTCTTTCTTTCAAAATAAGCCCACTATTCCTACTACTTTGTTTGATAATGAAGATATAAATGGATTAAAACAACTCCTCTGAACATAAATTCCCTTATTAATGTCAATATAGTTATTGCACATAACAACAAAGTAATTTACAACTAATAAAATCTAATTAAAAGATGTAAATACTTTGCCATGACACCAACATGTTTATTCTCATTGACAGTAGGAAAGGAACAAAATTCAGCCCCAAAGCTCACTTCTGGGCCCAGCCTTCCCTAGTCCAGGGCTCAGGAGGGATGTAGGAGCTGGGAAGAGAAACAGGTTATAACTTTGGGTGCAAGAAGGGGCCAACAACCTCATGCTCATGTCCTCAAACAGTGTTGAGGACAGTGAAATGAAGTAAGTCTAAGAAACGTTTACTGGAATAATTTTTGAAATACAAGTAAGTCTACTTTAAACTAAAGTTCTCTTTCAGCAGTTCAGACATGTGGAGATTTTATCTTTTCATTCCTATTCTCTATATTGTATTTCAAATTTATACAAGGTATTTAATGAGAAACAAGGTATGAGTTTTAATTCACAGTATGGGAATCAAAATTTTCATCTTTCAAAGACCCACTGTCAGTTTTTTTCCTGGTACCATCCTATTTTTTGACAGCAGGAACATTTTTTCCATTTTAATACTGCTTAAATTATGCACCTTTGTTTACTAAGAAAAATAAATAGACTAAGAAAAAGGTTTTTTCTTTTCCCTCACCAGCCATTAAATATTTCTGTTTTGGGGGAGAAAGCGAGGTGAAAGGTAGGAATATTAATTAGCAAGGGAACAAGAATAAATTCCTACAAGACTCAACTAGAAAACACTAATTGGAAATCATCCTCTGTTTACACACACTAGTTAGCAATTTTAAACCTATTCTATTTATATAACATATTAATTTTCAACTGTGAACCATGTGATTTCAAATCAAATGCTATATAGAAGATTTAATCACAAAATCAACAAATAATTTAGGCTTCTGAAAGTAACCTGGCCCAACTGTCTGGCCAAAGCAGGGATGACTTTCAAGTTTAGATGCAATTCCAAAGCTTGATCAAGTTGCAAAATCCAGCCAAGTTTCGAAAACCTTTAAGGTTGGAGAGATGACAACATCCCTAGGCTTTTGTTCCAGTGCTGAAGCCTCATGGGGAAGATTTTTTTCCCACATATGCCCAACCAAGTGTCTGCTGCCACTTCTTTCTCTGTGCATCTCCAAGATGGATTCAATTTCTTTCTCTAAAACCCTCCTCTCCCACACATTAACAGAAAATTGCAATTATATCCCTGACTCTTGGCCTCTCTTCCTAAATTATACTCGCTAGCCTTCTAACCATTTTAATCACCCTCTGCTTTTTTGAGCTTTTCAGTATTATTCTTGTTTCATCTTTGAAGTGGAGTGTGATTAACAATGCCATGGCTGACTCCTGCTAAGCAAATGCCTCCTGAAGTTTTGCTTTGAAATTCGGTGTCCTAGAATCCAAGCCCTGAAGGGCAGAGCTGTTTGCTCTCCATAACTAGCAAATCTCCCTGTAGAAAACTTAAATAACAGCCAAGTTAATATTACATACATTCCTCACCTATATTTTACTCTTTTGGGGAGGCTGATGTTACTGGAGACTGGAGACCCAGCACACTCTTTGGTGTTTTAAGAACGACAAGGGATGGTTTTAAGCACTAACAACGCTGGGGAGTTCTTTCAGCACATGCCAGATAGAGCTTCTTTTTAAAAGCTCAGTATATTTTCCATAATTTGTATTTGTTTTATTTATACTCGCTACTATTAAACTACACTTTTGTCTGTTCCTTTTGACCAGTTTGCCCTTCTGGTGATCTGGGCATACGAGGCTATGGGAATTATCTGCTACCCTCAGCCAGGCAGCTGTAGGCTCTCCAACACCTGACGTGTCTCTAGACAGTAGGTTTGACCTCTATCTAAAGTTCTATAAACTACTAGAGGTCCTTACTCAAATACTGTCTTACAAGGACTGAGTACCTCAAAAAAAAAAGGGATATCAGAAGAAGAGAAGACGTCCCTTCCTCTGCAAAAGACCAAACAGAAGGACTGTTGGGAGCGAAACATCAACATCAAGAACACCTAAGCACTCAGAAGTTGGAAAGAGCTAGGAATCATCTGCAGACTCCTCAGGAAAAATACTTGGATGCAAAGCTTCAAGACCCAGAAAAAAAGCACTGGGCTCAGAAGGAATGAAAACTCAGTAATTTTCAAAAATAAGGCAGGACTGAGAGCTGTGGAATTGCTATGCACTAAATCAAGATGGGCTGGGCCTTAAGTTATGGTGAGTATGTTGAAGAATACTGCATGAAATTTGGGCAGGAGGAGCAAGAATTATAGGAGGCTGGAAAAGGAAAACTCAACAATGTATTTTGACTAAGCTTAAGCTAATGAGTAAGACATAATGATAAGACTACAGAAGATTTAATGACAGAATCAGATAACAACTAGAAACTGAGATATAAAAAAAGCCACTGAAAAGCCTGAAAAATCTTAATTTGGGATAAGATATGGAAAAGTGTGCAGTCCTTCAGAAAGAAATGAAAATGCATGATGTCTATGTAGAGACTGTGTCTTTATATCTGATAACAAATTACTGAATATTTACAATATTTCCAGGCCTAATATCTACATGATCACCAATGACCAGGCTGTGAAGAAAAAAGCTCCATAGAGAAAAGTTCAGTAAAACTGAGGGTGCTTAGCAGAGAACTAACATATACTTAATTACTGTATGACCATAAGTTCAAAATCAAAAGGAACCAGTAAAATATTAATTACTGCTCAGTACTATATGGAGTGGTTTAAAATGCCAACAGAAACGCATACCTTAAACAATCCATTGAGTGTCTTACAGGAAATTAAAAACCTCAGAGAAGAAACAATGCTGGCACATAAGATAATGTTGATCGTTTGATCTAGGCATTGATATTTACACACAGAGGTTACATTTTACTCTTATATTTCCAGAGATTGTAGATCTTCATATGCCAAATCAGTGCATTAGAAATAGTAGTACCTGATAATGGCTTTCAGTTCAATGACCAAGACTCACAGTAATTTTCAATTTTAACCTGCACCGTCAAGCCACAGACTTCATTCAAATGGTCTGAGGCATAACAGAGCTTAAACTATTTTTGAAACTGGTAATAAGTGAAAGGATTTGAATTCAATGACACACCCATATGTGGCTGTATTTGACATAAAGTAGCATCATTAAAACAGTCAACATACACAATTTCACTTTAATCTTAATTCCCATTAACAGAAATTGTTCCCATTCGCAGTCTAACAGAAACATGAAATGAACTGAGTAAGAAAACAGAACCTGTTGAGCCTCACAGAAAGAGTTCTTGCACGTTGTAGAGGTGTCTAATTTTCAAAAACATAATACCTTTCGACACATCAAAAAAATATAAAGAAAACACATTCCCCCCTGCCCTACCCCTCCAACTAACCACGAGTTTTTATACATCCTTCTTAATTCTAAGTTTTGCTTCTGCACATGCTTTAAGGTATAAAGTCCTTTATCAGAGCAAGCACAGTAGTTTTAAAAAGGATTACCAAAAAAACCCCAGAAAATCTTTCCAATCTTTATTTATATTTCTTCTTTAAAACTTTCCTCTTTGATTTTCTTAATAATTAATTTTAAACTGGAGAAATTGGTCTCTTTCAATACTTAGAATTAAATCATAACCACTAACAGCACATGGCAAGTTTAACCATACACACCTAATTATCAGTAATTTTTGTCAGGTGATCAATTTTTTAATCAATTTCTTGTTTGTTAAAATAAGATTTTTAGATGTACTTTATAGTTAGGTGCAAAACTGGATTTCAGTATTGGAAATCAAACTCTATAATTTTTAGAAATACTGTTTAACATACTAGAATATAAACTACAGCAACCACATTCCCTCTGAAGTGAAACAGTTGCAGTTGTTAGCAGGAAAATTTAATAAAACAGAAATATATAGCTGTGTAGAATATATGCAAAATGGATTAATATTTTATTTCTTCATGAAGGAAAGAATTTGCACAGTAATAAGCATACCAAGAATGGATTCCACTTGCTGGGAAATCTCTTCACAGTTCACATGGGAGTGTTTTTGAGTTATGAGAATTCATCTCACTTCCAAATCCTGAGCGTGCCCTTTAGGCCACCTCTTTCTAATCCTTTCAGTTTGATGTTAGGAGGTGATAATCTCCTACATTTAATACAAACACTATAGTGGCAGGTCCTGTCAATCATTACACCTTTTGTGCTGAAGAAGTCTAAAAGTATTAATTTTTGGATTCAAGTCTAAAATCTGCTAAAATGTTTACATTTATCACAGAGTGTTTCCATCAGCCACTGAATTATGAAGGTCCCTTATCACATACATTCTACCACAGGCAGGTTTTTTGAGTTAAAAAGGCTTTCATATAGGTGAGGATGTTGCTCTATGAACTGTAAAATCAGTATTGAAACAACTTGGCAAAGGATCTTAGGCCCTGGTTTAATTAAAGTTGAGCTTGTTGTGCAAGTAAACGGCACACAGTTGGGATTTGCTCTCTGTATAATTTACACGCCCTTCCTGGCTTGCTTTCAAAGCAACAGGGACTAATTCTAAGGGAAGCCTTGCCTGATTTGGTTCAGAGGTCTTGTCATTGGAATAAAAAGAAAGAAAAGTCATAAAATTATATATTTGGGCAAGCTTAGCTCAAAGTTTCAAAGGCCTGGACATTGTTAATCATAGTATGCAGAAGTAATGACATTTAGTTTGATAGCTGCCAGTAGAAGAGTTCAAGACTCTGCACACTATTCAAGTGAAAGCTTTGTAAAAGTCTTATTCAATTCACTAATCAGAAATTCTTAGGGTGAAGTATTATGACTACTTATTTTAAAATTATGGTTGTAGACGCTTGACTGATCATCTCAATGCAAAAAGGAAAGCTACTGCAAATGCATTTTTATATTAAAAACTGTATGTCCAACTGTACTTTCCACATTTTGTGAGTCAAATGATATCGTAGATTCCAAGTTCTCTGGTGACAAAAATCTGTTGGTCCCACTGTATGTGCTCTCGGGCCCATGTGTCAGCCAGTTTGATGCTTTTTGGCTTTCTACTGCTGTAGTAAAGTTATTATGCTCTCCATCTGTTGTTCCTTACAGTGCTGAAGTTCGGTAACTGTCAAGCCTCTTAAAAACATGGGGTATTTAAACACAGAGGGTTTACCAGCTCTCTGCACTTACTGGCAGGGAAAAATATTTTTAAGTATTTCAAACACAAAAGAACGAAAACATTTGGGGTGCAAAAAACTCATCTCGTAAAAAGGAAAGTTATAAGCCTGTAATGTCATCCCATTTGACAACAGAAATGTACTTTTAAATTATGTGAAAGTCAGTGAAAATGATGTTTTCACAAAGACTGCAAGCACCTATATTCTTTAGCTATAAAGGGCTAAATTCTACAAAAGCAAAGGGAGAAATGCACAGTTGCAGTTGTGTCAGGCAGTAACTCAAAGGCAAGGGACATAATCAGTGACAGGTAATGGTGGTCCAGATCACTCCCACCTGTGTGTGTCACCTGAGGCACACTGGGTAGCACCAAAGGAGCAGGGAGGGTGTCTACCTCATTTCTTATCCGTGCTTAGCAGTGCTGGTTTGCTCCCTGTTGGGCTCTCACTTTCAGCCCAAGTCAGTGGTGCAGAAGACTTAGGGATACTTTATATGATTCTTCCTCTGGCAACAGGCATTGGCCACAATCTGGGTCAAAAATGAGCAAGGTGATACTCCACTATTACCTACCTAGTCTTGTGTTTGAAACATTAATGCAGGAATGCAAATGTAAGATTCTATAAAGAACCAAAGGGAAAAAAAAAATCTTTCCCTTTTCTTTTAAAGATTTCAGTACAGTAAAATAGATACTGTAAAAATATGCAAGCAAAGATGTAAAAACTATTTAAACTCAGACAAAGAACAAAGCAGTAAAGCAATTTAACTGTATAAAAAGAAGGCCGTAAAAAGAACATGTCACTGAAAAAGATGAATTTTTTTCTACTACATGCTGATCACAATCACACAATGAATCATGATTTATAACACAATCTTTGCAAATAGACTTTGTGCACTGGATTGTTCTAACAGGTCATGTTCTTTTATATCACTTCAGAATCCTGCTTTCACAACGACAAAACTTAATGTACAGACCTTGAGATTACTACTTGGTCATAAAACAAGGTGATTCTTCTTGCTTAAACTGAATTATTCTTAGAAAGTCATTCTCCCCAAGATAGAAGACACTACTGGCATAGATCCTACTCCTTGTTCTTTTGCCCTCTCCACAGGTCATTGCTCAGATGGAATTTCTGTTTTCATACAAAGTGACTGATGTGAACATATTCACAGGCAACTTTCATAACATTTTTTTCACATGGCAGAAAGAAAAATGGGAAACACGGTGGAGGTTAAAAAAAAGAAAACAGAGAAAAAAACCCAAACCACCCCCCAAAAAAGTATCCTTGGTTTTGTAAAAATGTTCATGTTTTACTTTGCAACATGCACTGATATTCCCCCTTGGGAATATCTATCTAGATTTAGATCTATATTTTAGATTCTAAAACAAACCCTAGATGTTCAAAATTAATAGAAGTAGATGTGAAATCTCATTAGTACCTTGATTCTGTCACTTACAGTATTTCTAATAGAAATCTTTTTATTAATGGCCAATGTTAGACATTAATGCTTTCTGCCATCCAAAGCTACAATTTCATTGTTCCAGATGGCACACATCATTGATTCCATACCTATTATTTCTCAGGTTAACAGTCATAAATTGCAGTAGCATGGGAACAAAAATAACAATCAGAGTCATGGGATTTTTTATCCATACAGTCACTCTTCATTTTTTAAAGGGCTATAGCCTACACTATCAGTCTCATTGGTGTGGAAAACACTGGATATATTAAACAAATAAACAAAAAAGACCAGTGAGGTTATCAGCTTTTCAGAACTAGTCCAGCACAACCTATTACAATTTTCTATCTTAATTTAGCATATTTCTTAATCTTTGTAGGCTATTAGCTATATATCATCACAGAGAACAATCCAACCCATAAAGTCACTCCAACCAACACAAACGATTGTGAGGATACATATATGCCAACAAATAATGCAAATTTCTAGTTTGATCATGGGTCATATCCTACTGATTATGTGTCTCTCTCTTTGAAAAAAGAGAAAATGTTCACTCAGACACAGCTGAGGTGAGGTTGTGGGGACTTGCTTTGCCTTCTCTGAATGATGCAGCACCACTGAATGTCACCTTCTGCCAGGAGCAATTCTCCTGTTGAAGTTGACTATTGCTGTCTATCATCCCCTTGACATTACACCACAAACCACTACTCTACAGGCTGTGACTTAACCTTCTCTCTATTTAAGTTTGCAAACTGGATTTCTCCCCTTCTGTCATACACCCAGTCCTCGTATATCTGGGAGACCCAAGGTATATGTGGTGAGAGCGTCATCAGGTCAGTCTAGAAGGGATTAATGGGAATGCTGTGGATTTGAAGCACCCTGGACCTCTTTATTCTGCAAGCTAGAGATCAGTCTCTAACCAATGATTTACTATTGTAAGGTTCAACTCATGATTTCCTCTTTCAGCTGACATCTTTCTAAAACAAAGCTGTCCAGCTTTTATACTATTGCACCAGAACCTGATAGTGCTAAACTATATCTTTACTGAAAAGGGATATCCCCATCATAACTAGATTTTTTAAAATTAAAACTGCATGGTTTTTTTACCTATTCCATATCACCTAGACTTATTATTGTCTGTCAGTTTTAATACTTACTTTATATTCCATTTCTTATTTTCTCTTCCAGTTTACTGTAATTGACATGTTTTGCTGCCTTTTTTTTTTTTCCCCAAGAAATACCTACTGAAACACTTCACTCAGCATAAGAAGGCAACCAATGACCAGTGGCATCCTCAAATAGATCCTTCTTCCTATAATCAAGTGCACAGTAATCAATTATTTAGTAGTTTTGAGATACTGCATGTCAGTGTTTCATCTGTCAAGAGGTATTTAAATTTAAAGTCAATTGGAAATACAGTTCCAAATGACATTTTGTATAATCTCATAGCAAACGAAAATTTATTAAATCTAGGTAACTTTGTCTCTTAACTATAATAACATTAAAAATGCCATCAAATGAAAGTCACATGAAGTAGAGGCTATTTCTCTGGGTCGTTCCTCTAGCTTGTTGGTGAATGAAGAGATTAATTCCTTTCAAGCTTGCGACTTCATCAAACTAAGAACTAATTTCAAATTTCTGGATACGACATTATACATAATGGAATATTTCTTAACTTGTGACTTCTCAGTTACTTCTTACTTTATCCAAACAGAAGTCTCTCACATTAATTTCATTGAAATGCTTCGCTTTGTTAAAAATGTGCAAGAGTTCACAGAATTTTAACACTAAGGTCACTAATTCAACCCAAATTTATTTCCCATGATCCAGTGTTAATTATAGGTGTATGTAATACTTGCAAACCTTGTTCAGTGCAAAGAGTTTATACCTGCAGTTTCAAGTTTCATTTTTCATGTGATGAAAAAAATGTTCTAAGACGGAGACCAAGCACAGAGAACTCCAAACTAGACATTTAAGTCTGGTAAGACTGTAAGCTACAGGAAGCAGGCTTTAATAATGGAAAGTATTAGGCAACGTTATTTCCTTGCTGGTTTGCCTATAAGTATTTTGTCAGATACAATTTGCCTATTTTCCCTTCAGTGCATATGCCTTAGGAAAGAAGGAACAATTATTTTATAAACTGTAATTATATCAGACCATATTTCAGGAGAGGATGTGATTACACTATTTTACAAGAATCAAAACATAGTCAGAGGACAATTATGTGAAGTCAGATATGGTCTGGGCATAACTGGTTGTCACTTCTGAAAGCAACTTATGAAGGCTGAAATAGAATGTCAAAACTTTAAGTGATCAAACCTCAGATTTACATCCTTTCCAAGAAAATAAACTCTATGTAATGTTCTCTTAATGCCATCATTTATGCTCCTTTGCCTTCACCAACCACTCCTATAAATTGTCTCAAGCTCCTGACAGATTTCCCAGCGAAGCAGTGACCAGCCTTCACTGTGCCTTGGGCTTTATCACAGTGAGAGAAGCCAACAAATCACCACAACTATAATATACTATATTTTTCCACAATGTTAACACTGACCAATTATATTCAAAGAGCAATCCTCTGACCATCAATTGAAAAAAAGAAAAATACATATACTAGGCAGACACTCAAATATCTCTTAAAAGGAAGAGGCTTGTAATACTATGTTCCTCCACCCTTACTTAAGACAGAAAAAGTACCATAGCAAAACATGTGGCAATGCCTCTCTAACCTCTTGAGGTGCCCAGCTACTCCCTTATTCTGGATTCCTGGAAGCCACAGCTCTGGATACAGAGCAAAGTGTTTGCTCTTAGTTTGCAACCCCTCTTACCCTGCCCTGGTAGAGTGTTATTTAAGAATAGTTCTTTGAAACTGTTTCCACTGTCCTAGTCTGGTTTTTTTTTCTGAAATTGCTACTTCAGTAAAATGTTTTGGCCTGGAGAGAGGTATGTGTCTGCTATTACCCCTATTTATAGCCCAGGTGTTAGCAGCTGTGTTCTTGGAATCATCAGCCACAGCCACCTTAAATAATCTACAGGTTTGAGAAAACATAGCTTCAATGAATTTGCTGGCAAAGAGGACTGATGATAGGGTGGAGAGTCAGCACAAGTGCTTTATTTCAGACTTTCTCCGTTTTACCTACTAATCTTTCTTTCTTATAATCTGTCTCCAGGGAGGAATAAAATGCAAATCCTTTCTTCTGTAGATGGCAGGTGACTGCAACAGGGAAGAAAATTTCCTGTTATGACTTAAGTACAATAATTGGAATTATCTCTGGAATTTAATTAACTTATATAAGAATAAGCAAATAATTTCATCTCACTTGTAAAGGCCCACTTAACTGAGAAAAAATAATAAATAAAAAAATTTCCAGAGCTGGATTCAAGACAGCTAAATTTACAACTTTCTTATACAAAAGCAAGTTCCCCAGATACTAGAACTTTAATTAAACACAAATATGTTTTGTAATATCAGTTAATGATATATGACTATGTACAACACTTAGAAAATCTGATGGATTTATAACTTGCTGTTTAATGATTACTTGGTGATTCATTTCCAAGTATATCAGTTCTTTTAAAATGTTGGCTGTTAGATATAAGGCCTATAAGGGAAATGCTTAAATACTGGTATAAAAATGTCTGCGATAAAACTAGAAGCTCTGAATTTCATGGTGTTTTAATGTTACCTCTGAAATAATGGAAAAGCCATTTTCCAGCACTTGCTTCAAAGACTCCACTAACAACATTTTTCACAAAAGATTCTTTCTCAAATGAGTTATTGTGAAACTATTCTAAAGTATTTACAACTGTGCAACTAAATTTGATCAGGACTTCTCAGTCTTTTAATTCTGTCTAATTAAAGGTTTGTAAAATAATTTTTAATCACAGTTTCTATTGCAACTTGATACGCAATCCGATAACAAGAATAGCGTTACCAACTTATTGCCTTAATACCACCTCTTCTGTACAACTTACTCTGCCAGTCTATCACTACAAACTAGTTAAAAATCCATTTCTGGCCAAAGCTAAAAACTGGTTTCAGAGAAATCATTCTCATCTAAGCTTCATCCAAAAAAACCCACTGCGCCGCTTCACGTTTAGCAGAGAAATAAGGGGCGGGTTGCACAGTGACAAAATACACTGACAGAGCTGTGCAGGAAAAGAAATATACAAATATTCAGTGTTTTCCTGGAATCTAGACAGAAAGAAAAGATGTATTACAATGGAAAGTGCAGCAAGTCTTGTCAGCAACAATATGTATGTCCTGACAGACACAGAGGCTACACTCTGCTCCCCATCTTATTACCAAAAGAGTCATACTGCAACTATGTATAGCCTTGTTTACTATCACCAGCCAATTAAATAAACAAATTTATTTTTTTTTTTGGAGCCAGCAGTGAGGATTTAGCTGAATCAATTAAAAAAAAATGTAGACTAGGAATATAATTACAGAGATCCTTCAACAAACGCTGACTTTCATTTTTCAAGAGACAGCAATTTCTTTTAATTTCTGACACTGAATATATAAATTTATCTTGAGACCAACCCATGAGGCCTGAATCTAATCAAGATTTAAAGTCTTTGGGCCTGAGGACTGTGCCTTTGCAAAAATCATTTGATGCAAAATTATTCATGAGCTACCCTAACTGCTTTCAGGGACACGAAATCCAGATGCTCTTCTGCCTTCCAGGAATTTTAACTGAAGCTTATGGGCCTCTGGATCTCCCTCATTCAATCTACCCAAAGAACACAAATCTGTGCTGCTCCTCCTTCTTCTGATTTGTAACCCATACCGAATAGGCAAAGTGATCTCCAGATGCACCCTTCCAAATCAGTGGACGTAATGGAGAAAACTGCAGAAGCCTATATTTGCTTGCCTCCTACTAAGGGTGCTCTCTCCACTTGAGCTTCCTTCCCTCCAGCCCACAGAGGAGTATTTCCTTGACAAAAGAAAGAGGTGCAGCTTTTTTCCTTCTCTGGGGTGCCAGGACATCCATTCCCTGCATATTTTTAGGTCCTTCAGTCTGAAAGGGTTAAAGAAATAAAATATGTTGAAGTCTCCTGAGACACGAAAAGGCAAGTTCCCTTTAAACTCCTCTGTTGTTTATCTGGCAGATTGAACTCCAGATAGTTGCCATAAAATATTGGCTGAAAAGATCCTAAAACATTAAAAATCCATCCACTGAAAAAATAAACATCTATTTTTTTAATAGATTGTTAAGTTAATAAAGTTTCAGAAAGTCTGGAATTTAATCTCTGTATCCAGGCTGCTTTCATGAATTTATTCAGTTCTCAAGTTTAAAAGAATTGAACTAATATCTGATTTACTAGGTAACAGGTTTGCTAACTAAAAATGTAATTAGCTGTAAAGAGGTAGAAAGACAAAAGGACCATTTTCAAATGGGGAAAAATTATTTGCCTGAGATTAATAACTTCATATAGTATCAACTGCCCAGAAGCCCACCACCAAGCCTTCCATGACTCTCAGACCTTACCATTCTGTCCAAAAGAGACAAAGTCAATATGAAACACAGTACAACAAAGGTACCATATTCCAATTCAGAAAAACACCTCTCCAGCTGTTAAAAATGTAATTCAAGATTTAATGTATTAAGGCTGCCAGTGAAATGTCAGAGACTGAAGTGAGCTGGACAATGCTCCAGTTCACTATCGAACAGCTTCACAATTATAAAATTGCTACCTATCTTGGGCTGGAATGGTTGAAACTGATGACTGTTAAATAGTCAATAACACACAAAATAATTAAGCATTACAGCATTATCCTGTGATTATTGCTTAATTATCTATATTTGCTTCAGATGCATTTAGCTTATTTTATCCTTTAGGTCATTCAATAGCAAAAAGTATTATATAAGCAAGCATTGAGCTTTAGAATGTGAACTATTTCCCTCAGTAAGGTACAGTTCAAAAATACTGAACTTTGACATAATTTCTACAGATATATCTAGTCATATTCATAGTATTTTTAAAAGTTATCTCTACATGTAAATGTATTGAATATGTAATAATATATATCTGCAATATATAGATCTATCTGTCCAGAGATATTTTGTTAACCTTATTTTTCAAAGAAGGGGTGAACCAGAGGTCACATTTTCAGAATTAGAATTATATGGACAACATGAGAAAAGAGCCTCCTAAATTTTTTTTATGGAAACTAAATCCAGAATGAACTGATTTAAAAAGTCACAGCATTTACTAGTTTTGCTCATGAATAGAAAAATTATAGCTATTAAAATTCTTCATGATAAAATATACTGATGAAATACAAAAACTAAACTATTTCTTACCTGCAAAGCCATTAGGAATATTAGCTTCAAGTGTACATGAGTTTTTAGATTAAAAGGTAATATACATAATCCACACAGGATACTGGTCTGAATTATCTAGGAACAGTATATGTACCTTTAAACCTATGGCCTTTGAGTGCTGTGTTTAGAGTACAGATTTATCCTGCTGTGCTGGTTTCAGCTTAGTTTTCTTCATAGGAGTTGGTATAGTGCCGTGTTTTGGATTTAGGACAAGAATAATGTTGATAATGCACTGATATTTTAGCTGTTGCTGCACTAAGTCAAGGACTTTTCAGCTTCTCACTCCACCCCACCTGTGAGTAGGCTGGGGGTGCACAAGAAGCTGTGAGGGGACATAGCTGGGACAGACCCCAACTGGTCACAGGGATATTCCACACCATATGACATTATGCTGAATATAAAACTGGGGGGAGTTTGCTGGGAAGCACTGACTGCTGTTTGGGGACTGGGTAGGCATCAGTTAGCAGGGGGTGAGCAACTGCATTGTACATCACTTCTTTTGAACATTAATTATTATTACTAATTTCCTTTCCTTTTCTGTCCCATTAAACTGTCTTTATCTCAATCCATGAGTTTTACTTTTTTCTTTTCATGTTTCTCTCCTCCATCCCAACAGCAGAGACTGAGTGAATGGCTGTGTGGTATTTACCTGCCTGCTGGGTTAAACCACAACACCTCCACATGCACTGAACTACATTCACATGGCATTCCTACAAAAAAAATTCTTAGGTTCCTGATCAATCAGAGATAAAAAGCCCTGCCTGAACCTATGTTTTCATCATTATCAAAGTGAAAAGTAAGGTGTTCCTAAAGTTTTTATGCTTGTAGGCAAATGAAATACTAAGGAATTATCTATGGACACAAAATAAATTTACATATAGATGTCAGACAGATACTGCAAGCAAATACACACAGACCTTCAACATAACTATGCGTGGCAAATATAAGTCTCAGAATAAGCTTTTCCCTACTGCAGCCCCAGTTCCATTAGAATACCCCTTCTGGATACCCTTTCTAAATCTTTAAACTGTTCTGGTAGATCCATCATTTTCTCACTCATTAAGAAATAGGCAGGACTTGGTGGCAATATAACAGAAAGGCCTGAGATGGGCAGTTAGTCCTATTTTTAGTGATACTAAGATAAACTGATCTTGCAGTAACCAAAAGCTTTGTTTATCAAAATGTGACCAAGGAGTACCTGACCTTTAAGGGGCAGGTCTTTTGATAGATAATAGAAAAAAAAAAAAAGAAAGAAAACACAGAGAAACCTTTGAGGTTGACATTACTACCATTTTCTATTCATTACCCTATGACAAGAGAAAGTTTCCTTGCCATCTAAATGTTCACACTAGCAATGACATGATCCAGTCTGACACAGCAAAAGCTGAAGGAGTGTTGTATTTCCTGCAGACAGTGGGGGTTCACATGGCTCTGTAGGCAGCCAGGGCTGGTGTTAATTGCAATTACAATCAGCAACCTTCTATTCTTACTCACTTCAGGGAAATTTTAAAAGCAAGTGCTATATTAAAGAACCTGTGAATATGGACTGTACAAATGTTTTGACATACTGTATTAACAATAAAGTGAATTCCTTTAGGCCCAAACACAAAGGCTTTAACTCCAGTTACAGGAGGGCACAGCCTTGTCAAAGCTTGCCCTTAACCTAAGTGTAAGTCAAAGGCTAAAAGACATGAGGGGAAAACACAGTGAACAAGGGAAGAGTTCACACCACCACCTCCCCCTCCAGCACACTGCTGGCAGAGGTCAGCCTTGGAGATCAGAAAAAAACCCTTTCTTCCTGTGGAAGGGAGACTTTCCAGGCTACTCAAAATACTGAAATAACAGTGTAACACCTACTCAAAATGAAAGGTGCAATTTATATCTCTAAATCATAGAATCTTCCATTTGGAAAAGACCTTTGAGATCATCGAGTCCAACTGCACCCTTCATCCACTAAACCATGTCCTTCAAAAACTCATCTGCCCGTTTTTTAAACACCTCCAGGGATGGTGACACAACTACCTCCCTGGGCAGCTGTGCCAGGGCCTGACAGCCCTTTTGGTAAAGAAATTCTTCCTAATATCCAGTCTGAACCTCCCCTGGCACAACTTATGGCCATTTCCCCTTGTCCTGTCACCTGTCACTCGAGAGAAGAGATCAACACCCGCTCTGCCACAGCCCCCTTTCAGGCAGCCTTAGACAGCAATGAGGTCTCCCCTCATCCCCTCAGCCTCCTCTTCTCCAGGCTAAGTAACTCCAGTTGTTTAGCACTTATTGCTAGAACATAGGACACGGCTCATTTGACTAAGAACCCTCCACTACACATCAGGCAACCAACAGTATTAGGAACACTTAAAAAGATTAAAACAGCCTGAATGCTTTAACATTTTCACAGTACACAGGTAGCAAAAAATATCCGAATAGAACATAAACTAATCCAAGGAGAGAAAATATCTGGGAATAGCAATATATATTTTAGAATTCATTTTTAATGAATAACATTGATTTACAGACAGCTCCACGAGATGGTTTCTTGACACTCACTACTCTCCCGCACTATCATACTACATTTAGGGCTGCCTTAGAATGTGCAGAAAGACTATAAATTTCCAAATTGTCCAGTTAACCAACAACAGTGCTGAAAAATGTATATATTCAATATCATAAAGAAACCAATAATTATTAGGTTTCTTAATAAAAGACATTCCAAACAAAGTTCACCTTATAATAATGGCTATTTTGAGAGGAAATTTCTGAGCAGACAATCAGATGTTACACAATACAAATTAATCCATGGAAAATACCAACAGGTTTGATTGCTGTTTTCAAATATTTGCTGGAAGCTGTTTATTGACTGAAGATGCATCATTAATATAAACAAACATTGTAACTTCAATTCATCATTAATAATACAGACAGAATAAATCAATTCACCTAGAAATATAAAGATTCATGCAATTTATTATTATTTAAAAACACTGGAAATGAAACATCCTTTAATACAAGCACAGCATTTGAAGTAGTATTCAGAGTTGTCCCACATTCTAGCTAATTCTCTGCTATGTAGAAGAAAAAGAATATATTTTAATGTTAATTTCTATTTTTCAGATCTTATAGCGTAGTTTACCCCAGCATATGTTTTCTTGCACCTACTCAAGAGCCTTCAAGGTGATTTGAAAAAAAAAAAAGATATTAAAAAAAAATATACACCCAGAGTTTACACAACTTTGTCTTTAGCATTTTGATTATATTTAGTGTCAGAGAAAAAGCCTGAAAACTTTCATCATGTGCTACCAAAATTTGACTGCCTCTTAAAATGGAAGAGAATATGCTCATATAGACAAATTAAATAAAGATACAGACTATTCAAAACAGACCTGTGGTTGTAAGACTGAGCAACTCTTATGTCCCGTGCTTCACAAAGAAAAAAAAACAACAACCCATCACAAAAAAAATTCCAAAACTAAAGAAAATCCCAAGCCAAAGCCAAGGCCCACCCCTAACAATCCTTCAATATCTTCCCTTAGACCTAAAGAAAAATAGCTTTCCATTATTGTTGGGTGTTCTCTTAACTCAGCCATCAGTTGCGGCTAGTCCTACATTTTCCATGGCACAAGGCAGATAATAAACAAGATGTGTTACATTGGCTGCTAACTGCATTTTATACATATCTCTAAAATGGACCAGACACTGTTTTTCTTCATTCTGTATGTGGAATGAGGTAGGATATCATGTACCGACCCCTGGGGATGCATAAAGATTACTAATATCCACAAAATTCTTGTATTATATTTCAGGGTTCCCTGCGTCCCCTGAAAGCTGGATGGATACTATGGAGGGGAAAAAAGAAAAATCATGTCTTAAGGATGTTGCCATGGTGAATTGAATTCTGCATTTACATATTCACTGTGTCAGAAGTTGTAATACTGGAAAAATCAGAACCTTAACTTTCACAGGTGGTTAAACATTCGTGTTTCACTTTGTCTATGTTCTCAGCTGAGGAGTCTGGTTCTTATTCGCAGAAGGCCAAATTTCTCAGCTGTGGTTCCAAGTAGCAGCTATATTTTGAACCAAACAGTGCCCTGAGAAGGATGATGCCAGTTATCTCAGACCAGATAAACAAATTCAGCTGCTATTTTTGACTGTAATCTATTTGCCTCAATTCTAGACTTCTACTACATGTAAACCAGCAGTTTTGATGCATTCAGTGATAAAGCTTTGGAAAACCTAATCTTTAAATGAGGATAACTATGTCAATACCATTTCACAATAGTATTGTGAAATGATAGGTCTATTAACATTTAAATGTTTGGACTCTGTAATGATAAAACACCCTAGAAAACTCACAAGGATTTAAGTAGTTCTATTTGGCCAGGATTTGAAAAACAGACAGTAAGGCAGGTATGGGGACTGTACATAAAGAACAAGCAGGAAAAGGGAAGAAAAAGCAAATAACCCTTCCTGAATGAATTCAGACTTTGGAAGTGAAAGAACAGTGTATGCAATACAATTACACTGTATATGCATAAGAAGATTAAATGGACATCACGAAGAAAACCTTCACAACACCTCCTAGCTCCTGAGAGCTAAATTTTATGACCTTAATAAGGCTACTTTAACATTTCTTTTGCATATGATATTATATAATCTTGGTTTATTTATGATTTACACGATGTCAACATGCACACATATATTCCCCAGTAAACACACCCTCACATTATTATTTCACAGCACATATTTTATTACTCCAGTCTCACACCTGGAATACTTTTCCTTATGCATCTGCCAGGCACAAGGCAAACAGCAGATTACAACACTCTCTACTATGACAGTGTTTAAAGCAAGCTCATGTGTTTTTATGCTACACTGCATTAACAGTAGATAGTGCAGGAGTTGCACTATTCACTGTAGTATCAGCACGCCTCTAGGAAGCAGTTACTGACCCCATTTTCTCTTCCTTCATCTCACCTCAAGATGCTGCTGCCATTGCCCCATTTTATCCCACAAAGCTATCCAGACAGGGCAGAGTTGTGATCTAAAAGAGTGCAGCAGAGTTTGAGATCTGCTGCTCCCAATGCTGCTGCACTGGCACCAGCACAGCAGTGAGGATGAGGGTGCTGGGCTGCCTCCTGCCCTCTGTAACCTTGCATTTTCTCCCAGCTCTGCATCGCATCTATGAATGACCTTGGGTATCTCTTTTCAGCTGAACACCAGTTTTGCTTACAGACTTTGCCTGGCCTGTTTGTGAATTTTTGGAAGGCAGATGCTCATTAACATGTATAATGTCAAATATGATAAAGCTGATTTTGAAAGGAGACTCTAGGTGCTACTATAATATAAAAAATAAGTAATTTTTCCTCTATTCTTGATAAAGACAGGCCAGAGCTGTTCATGCTTTATATGCAAAGCCCCAGAGAACACAATATATCAAATCAATTCCACTCCTTTAATACTGTTGCTTAAAAGGAGCTTTTTTTTAATGTATTTCCCTTTAACAATAACATCAAAGAACTAAGGAAAACAAATTTTGCATTAGGAAGGGTTTGTCAAAAAATATTTCATTTCCAACAAAGCACCCCTCAGAGTTGGCAAGATGAGGGATTTAAACACTAATTAGCATCAATTTATGTTTTGAATTATGACTTAAAGAAAATGTTGTGTGAACCTTTGATTGAACTACTGTTCTCCCTTCAAACATTTTTCATAGCTAAAATGGGTTCTTAAACTTATAAGCATGGATCATACATTTGGAAAGTTTGATTTTTACAGATTAACCCACGTTTCCAGATTTATAACCAAAGGATGAGAGGACTGTCTCAATCACAGCATGCACATTCAAGATCAGAACTGTTACAGAGTATGCAAGACAGTATCTCTATATCACATTTCTATGTCAGAAATAACTAACTTCTTCATATATTCTGAATGGGCAATGGAAAGCAAAGAGTTTTTACTCTCATTTAACTACAAGTCTTACCTGATGAGCAGACAAACACTCTGGACTTCAAAGTTCTCTACAATAATGGCAAAGGTGCATATAAGTGGCTTCTCTTTTCTACAAACTTTTCACAATCATCCATTTGTCTCAATGATCACACAGATACATACAGGTTCCCAAAAGCATTACAGGTTAATCCACATCTACCTCATGTAAATCCTCTTCTTCAATATTCATGTGTGAAAAACAGATTTCATGGATGAATGAACTTAAGAAGAAATGGAAGCGTCTGTCTGCACAGTCTTCCCATGTGTAACAAGAAAGATTTACATAGGGAGATGAAAACTGACCCAAAACAATTTCATGATGGGGGATCATACACAGAGCATTAGTGGAAGTCTCAATTAATAAGGATTATAAGCGTGTGCTGTGACTGAGATGCCAGAACATCAGAAAGGCACCCAGGGGATTAGCTCACCTCTACCCTAATGAGGTTTCCTTGACAAAGGAAAAATGTGATGATGCAGGCAGTCTATATATAATTTATGAATTCTTGGCACCATTATTATAATGTTGACAAGTAATTGCTTTAAGGAGGAGTGTGTATCTGTGGGAAAGGTGACTAACGTGCTGCTGTGGGAAGCAGGATAAGGTGAAATGGTTAAGTCCAACGCTGCTGCCTTGACCCAGGAGTGGGCAGGCTAAACAATCTGTCTAGATGGGCAATTAGTTTGTCAAGAGTTCTGTGGAGAGAGGTGAAGAAGTGATCAGTGAAAAAGTTGCCAATGTCCAATAAAGGAACTGAGCCCCTGAAGTGAATTGGCACAATATGGAAAGTGAAAAGCCTGCTTTATTAGGTGGAGTCCTTTCTAAGCACAGGGTCAGACAAAGGGCAAAAGCAAGTGGGTTTAAAACAGGAGAAGGGTTCTGGAAGACTTTGAGAAAAAAAAGTGATTCCTATTTTCTGCATTTTTGTACAAGTTAAGGACAAGTTGCATTCTAATCTTATGCAACATGAGCAAATCTGTACCCTATAGCCTGCCATGCATCCTTGAAAAGATAAATTGCAACCATGGATCATTCAGGGGCAGAGTACTAGAGCATATAACTGATTTCCAAGTCAGCCTGAAAACACAGTTCTCATGAAGGGAGGACAAGAACTTTTACTCAAAACGCACACAAAAAACCCCCATGGCAGGTGGGGGTGGGAAAGGCAAGTGAAGAAACAATCTGTCTACTTTGTATGCCAAGAGAAGATTCAGAGTACAACAGTCCAGTAGGTAAACTACAAGAATTTGGAGTTTCTATAGGATTGTGAGAACTTCTAAACTTTGATGGCACTGTGACTACAGATCTGCCAGGCAATAGTGGCAAAAAGGATAAGAACTCAAAGTCATGCCTTTCAAAACACATTTAACCCATTTTCTTGCAAGAATATTGGATTAACTTTCACATCTCTGTGCTTTCAGAAAAGGAAAAACATACAGCATAAACTAAAAGCCAGTAAGTAAGGCCCTAGTCCATCTCTCCATGTGCTAAAGTAAATATTTAAAGTTTATAGGAAGAAGTAACTGAGGGCTTATTATCTAGATTTACATTGTAGAAAATTAATTCTCAAAATAAAACATTTATGTATTTGAAATATATAATATATATACTAAACAGCAAAATATGACTTGAATTATTCTAGGATA
This sequence comes from Tapera naevia, assembly GCA_033556795.1. Taxonomy (NCBI): domain Eukaryota; kingdom Metazoa; phylum Chordata; class Aves; order Cuculiformes; family Neomorphidae; genus Tapera; species Tapera naevia. Next base: position 1,942,894 of record JAUMJJ010000054.1, on the reverse strand, counting down.
CCCGAGTATGTTTATCCAGAGGCACTATAATATCTCTCTACATTAAGATTCAGAGCAAGATGCACAGAGAGATACTGAGGATGTTGTGATCCCTTTCCTACTCCACTTGCCTTAGCAGCTGGTATGGTTATGTGCTTGCTGCTCGATGTCTTTTAATCCCAGGCTGCTGTATTCTGCCCTGTGTAGGAGGTGTGTCTGGCTTTTTAAACTAGTGATCTGCAAAAACAATTAGAACACTGTTTACCAGATCACACAAAATGTTCAAATGATACACCACATCTATGCAAAGCACAGGACTCGGAGATAAAAGGATTATTTCAAATTAAACCATCATGATTCTTTCTCTGCAGTTTATACCACTGTGTTGTGCATAAGAATATTCAAAGCCTATCTCAGTACTTTTGTCATAATGAGCTCCATGACATCTCTAGGGAAATATCTGTGACTTGCTTCAAAATATAAAAGTTCTATTTTGCTGAGTGATACCATGTTTTTTTTCTCTGGTTCATTAGTAGGCAATGAAAAAAGAAAAAAGCCAAAGAAAACTGGGGAACAAATTAAAAAAAAGAAGAAAAATCAGATGGCATTAAGCCATGACTCTTTCAGAGGACCTGTCCTTCAGAAATGATAACAGATGTCTAGACCTGCAAGAAGACCTTCTGTTGTAAAAATAAATTATATCATGAGTGTGAATGGCCTCAATCCATTTAAAGTATTCTTCAACTGACAGTTGGTTTATGCTGAAAAGTCCAAGCTGTTGTAGCAAAATCACCCTCGTTTTCAAAACACATTCAAAACCCCACCCTGTTTCCCGACTTTTGGGGAAGAAAAAAATTCACAAGACATCACTGTGTGTTGCCTTTTGGAGGATGATTTTAGAGATAAATAAGCAGCTAAATGCTGGCATTTATCCCATATGAAGTTAAATACACACTATTTAGATCAGTTGTCACTGAAGCTGGAACAGATTTGAAGACAAAAGTTGCCTGATTTATCCCACAAATTCCATTTACTGAGCAGGAATTTGGCAACTTACAGAAATGCTCACACCATGTCCTCATGGAGCGGTGTCGCAATTTGAGGAAAATAATGTTGAGAGCTTAGGACTCCGTTCACTCTTACTTTCCAGAGCTAGTTTATACCCCAAAGAGAGTATAAAGCCTGATATTCAACCCTAAATGATGACCAAAAGAGCCAAGGAAGGTGGCTTTTTCACTACTACAAAATTATGTCATTGACCAATGTAACACTATCCCTGAGCAATGGGAATGGATGGTGAGGAACTGTATATCACCACAGATGGAGAAGACAGGTCAGGCTGTCAAGAGGGCAAAACGCAGCTACTCAGTGTCAATTCTCAGTTCCCAGGATTGTAGATGACTAATAAGGCTCAGCTACACACCCATAATCCCCAAATCTTTCCCCCACTACAAGCATACAGATCAGGTGGAAATATCTCAGGATTACTGCACTTAAGATTGCCTTTGTGGTACTATAAAGCACATGTGGCCTGCTGAGCAGAAACACTTGCAGTCATGTTTTTTTGTTTTGATGGGTGTGCTCCTTTTTGGTGATGTGATGGTTGTATTTTTTTTAAGTTAAGGAAATACAGTCAGCCATACAATAAAACTTGTCTGATTAAACCCAAAGGATTGTAAGTATGAGGAATGTATCAAGATCGTCTGCTTCCAGAACTGCCAATAAAAGTAAATGAATACTTATGTGGTATTTTGCTTTCATATGCTAATTTCAGATTCACAGTTGATACCATATATTTGAAACTTAAAGCATAAAAAGGTTTAAAAATACAGACTCCACTGAATAAAAGCCAACAGATCTATCTAGTTAAGCTACATGAGATAATAAAAAAAATTGACAGCAAAGAAACTACCTCATTCAGGCCGTTCAAAATACTTGTCATTAAAAGATGTTTTGTTGAAACTTCAGACAGGCTAAATGTATGCCACATTTTGAGTGAAAGAATTACCTTTCCAGGGCTGCAATTACAACTGTACTTAGTTGTCATGGCAACCTGGCAACATATAGATGTTGTCAGATGAAGACATCAAGGGGCAGACAGTGATTTTCAAATCACCACATGCCAAGTGTCATTTTTTCACGGGTATATCTGTGCCCAGTTAGGAAAAAATAAAGAGTAAAATATTGGAAAATTAGCATTTTAAAACAGTGTTTGAATAGCATTCAAATTGCAATACCAATGCCCCAATTTTGCTGAGTGATTTTAGTATTCTTAGATTACTGTTTGCTTTTTCTTCTTTTTTATTTCAGTTAACATGTTCCCAAAATATAATCACAACATGGGGAGTTGAAAGGCAAAGAGGTCAGGCTCAACTATGAAGGTTACCATGCTTTGGTGATTGCTTAAGTCAGGCTATTATCTTCCCTCTTTTCTTTCTGTTTTAATTGTCTGCTGTCTTTACTTGGCTACTTTCAGTCAGATGCTCTTTTTGACCTGTACTTCAATTCTTCTTGGGCAAAATGAAAAATGGATCTATACTAAAAGCCATTGTTGAGCATGCCATAATGATGTGAAGTTCTGCAAATACTCCAGCTGTGATCTATTTGTAAAGGTTGAGGCAGAATCCAGAAAACATCCAGTACAAACACAGCTTTCAGTTCTTTTCAATAGGTAGCTCCTACTGTGGTGTTGACATCTATACTGCTATTTTTGCTTGTACTGACCAAAGTGGCTTTGCTGTTTTATATTAAGGGTTCAGAAAAAAGTTTTCTGAACTGGTGTTTGATTTATTTACATGGACTTCTCATACCATGATGCTGTACTCATTAATGCAGACGATATAGTACCAGTTCGAAATGGATCAAGGCTGAAGACATTCTTTGTGGATCCTTCCATCTCACCAGAGGGCGTGCAGGTGTTTATGCTTTAGCAAGACAGAGACACAATTATTGCATAAAATTTGCCTGAACAGTAAATAAATAGTGGAAGCAAAGAGAAAACACCCAACACAATCTACATCTTCTTTGGACAAAGCTACACTTCCAGAGGTTTCAAACACATTGGAGCTGGACTAGTTTTTTCCCCATTTGCGTCACTGAGCTGTTTTTAATCTAGTACTAAACCATTTCAAAATCCAAATGCACAACCTTATCAAAACTGGCTGGCTCATTGAAATACCCACAGCATTCAAAAATTGATACTGAAAATACAGAGTGGAAGCGAAATCTAACTCCTTAGGTAAGCATAATTTGAAGTTACTAAGCCTAATCTGCACACATTTAAGACAAATAATCATCCTATTCTGTTATTCTTAACCACCTTCAGTAATCTAAATGATTTAACAGAACCCTTTTTCTCTTCTGCATAAAAAGATACAGTTCCTACAGCAGAGTTAACTAGCAAAAAGATAATGAAAATTTAAATAAAATAGATATAAGTATAGACTGAAAATCAATATCTTTTAAGGGGAAATAGTTTTAGCTAGTATTTGTAACAGAACGTAAGATTGTTCCAACTATCTAGAAATTTCTCCAAACAATTATAAACTGATTTACATAGCAAGATGACTGGTTTTGTGCTTACAGATATTCAATGAAGAAGGATTACAAGATAAGCAGTGCTCCACCATAAGACTTTTCAGGGTTACGGCTCAGTATTTTTCTTGACTTCATTCCCTTAATAAATGGTTCAGAAAAAGACATTGCTCTTATTATTAAATTCTAGCACCTCCCAAGCTTGTAGAAATGAATACATTGATAATTTTTTTTCTTCTCTTGTGCAAAGAATGACAATCTTGTTAGTGCAGCTTCACACAAGAGAAGGGAAAAAAAGGTAATCTAAGGAAGCCCTCAGAGCACAGGTGTCCCACTGTGTGGCAATCATCATGAGAAAACAGAACTTAGTCCATTCCTTACAAACATCATGTAAGAGAAAAAAGAAAGAACACTGGAAGTATGTATGTATATGCGTACAAAGAAAGAGGTAGGAGTCTTTTATTCATGCTAATTCTACATTTGGCTTGCAGTAACATTGCAAAATTAAAATAGATTAGAGCTTTTCCTGACAGCAAATTAAATATAAAATATGGTCAATAACTTGAAATTCCAATCTAAAAGGCCCTTCCGCGTTTCATTAATGAATGCTGATCAAGTCATACGTCTATATCTATTTTTTGAGATATTCTTCTGGACCTCATACCTGTATCTGTTCTCCTCTTGTATTCCTGGTTTGAAACAAAACGAAAATCAACAAAATATTTGGGTTTGCCAAAGAATAAAGAATGCCCTGATTTATGATCTTAACATGAAGACAATTTACATCAGTCCTGGCTGAGTTGTTCTTTTTCCAATAAAGGAATCTACAGAGATATAGGTATCTATCAACCCAAGTTTTGCTTGAAAGAGCCAGCTCATTTTATCCAAGTTTCCAAATATTCATCAGACTATGGCCCTCAGTTACTATTAACTACATTAGGCTATGAGTTGTCTCTGTATAGAGTCAATTATTAAGACTTTATGTGCTTCCATGGTCAATCAAAGGTCATTGTTAAACTGTAGGTTGCCTGGGATTGCATTTATCACTTACATGATCTGAAGCACTGTAACTTTCCCAGCAGGCAAAACAGTGTTTCTAAAAACTTACCAATCTGTCTTAATTTCTCTCTGGCAAGAATTTTCAGGGGTAACACCAACATTTCTGAAAACAAGGAACCTTAGCACACTAGCACATTTAGCCACAGCTTAAGATTTAAGGTACAAAACAAAGAAGAAACGTCAGACATACCAGAAAAATCTTTTTCTCTACCTGGAAGACTCAGAGGAGAATACAGCTGATTAAGATCTACACTTTCCAAGTGGGATCAAAAAATTATCTTCCTGTACCAAGAGAGAAGAATAACTGCAGGTAAAAAATTGCTCAAAGCCCCTACTTTGTCTGAAATGAATAGGCAATAAAAAGATAGAGATGCAAAACTGGAAAAGAAATTACTAAGGGCCAACCAGAGTATAGGCTAACCCTCTAGAAAGGCAGCAGAAACAGAAAGCCTCTCCCCTGCCACCCCATCCATCTGTGTAAATAAAAATGAGGATACCAAAATCTGCTCAATTACAAAAGAAGCTAAAATTTTAGTGAATTTGCTTATATGTTCTTCTCTCAGAAATAATATCTCTCTGCGTTTTGACTTCAGAATCAAGCATCGCTATAAAAGAGCACAGAATATGTTACATGAAATAAGAACAAAAAGTATCCAAAGTATTTGCAAGAGATGTTTTAGAAAGAGGGATTTTACAATTTCAAAGTGTTTTTGGCTAGAAAAAAATGTCAATACCTTTGACATTCTAATGCTATTCATTTTGGATATAATAATAGCTCAGTCTTCAAATGTTGAGACTGGCTTTGATAGTAAACACTTAAGAACAAATTATAAGAAACATTTCCAGAACTGAGTAAAACCAAGCACCTGTTCTATAAAACAGTTTTTCTGCAGCCCAAACAAATGTGACTTATTAGAACCCTGCAAATTATTTCCACAAAGAAAAATCATCAGTCAGGTGTTACTAGATCTCAGCAATTAAATTCTACCCAATTATCCCTCTATGAAGCCAGGTACCTTGCATTTGACTTAAAGCACACTCTGGAAATATGAAAGAACCCTAAGAAGTCCATCACCTGTGGGTGCTGTCCTGAATTTCAACCCACAAGACCTTGCAGAAGACCAAAACCTCTTTATAAAGAGGGAGGGAATTAAAACGGGGGACTGGAATTTCTTAATGCTGAGACTGAGCCTTGAAAATGACACCCAACTTCACGCAATGTTCCCCTCTTCTTCCCTCTGTACAAATATCACACTTGCCTATCTCACAGATCCATACAAGATTAACTAAAAGCTTTCAAAGTATATTCATTGTGAACTGAAATTATTACATGTGTAAATGTTTGTGTGTTCTTTTTGTTTGTTTAAAACAAACACGATTTCACTTTCTTCATGCTTCAGAAACACAACTTTAAGTTCAAGTACAATACGACATCAACAGGAGTTGTGAATGAATCAAGTCCTTATGTCAAGTCTAAACTTCTCTTTCAAGGCAGAGGTGGTGTTGGGATGAGCCAAACTCAAGAGTCCCAAACTCAAGAGTCTGAAGTATCACTTGAGGAATAAAAGTAGAACAGGGAGAACCCACAACAGATATGAGACTTACGAGGAGAAGATTCAAATTAGGACCTTGGAACCTGGCAGAAGAGAAAACTGGTCTTATAACTCCAGCTGGAAGCAGTACATATTGCCATGAATGGGAAGAACTAGAGAGGGGGAAAAAAGACATCTCTTTCCTCAATTCAAATTTAGAAAATTACGTTGTTAAAAATCTGTTAATACTTCTTGTGTCAGTATCTTTCTTCAGCTTCCATTCATTGCCCCTTGCAAGCCACACTGTGGCTTTGGAATGCACAGGGGTCTCTGGTGTGATTTACAAAGACATCTTGACATAGAAAGTTATAAATTATCTACATAGGACACAGAAGCACCTAACAAGCAGCAGAGGAACTTAATAGGTAATCTCTCAATCCATTTGTCAAAGCACCTGTAGGACTCATTTGAAGGCAGATGAACTAATAAACCCCAGCAAAACAGCCACCAAGAGAGCATTCTGATTTACTAAAAGGATTTGTAGCCTTTCCTCCCTCCCATCCTATCCCCACCAGAACATACACACTTCAACTTACTGGCTCTTATCTCACTCTAATATAATAAATAAGAGGTTGGAAAAGCTAGTGGAGAGCAGAACAACAGAACTGGAAATCATGACCTCAGTGTGTAGTAATTGAAAACCACAGAGAGTTCAGAGTGTAGAATGGACTTCTGGACACTTCTACACTGGGAGCTTTGAAGCCTGAAATTATCCACTGTTACAACTCTAGGTTTACATAGTAGAGTTGTCAAACTGTAAACTAGGGGTGAGTTAAATAATTATAGTTCACAGCCTTAGTTGGTAATTAGAGCATCAAAAAGCCCCTACACGGATATACTATTATCTCATTTACAATAGCATACTTTTTTTCTGTCTCCTGGGACAGCTGATGTTTATACCACCTGTTAGAACATACCAGTTGCAGAAGTGCACAGAGCAGCTGCTGAGACTGCAGTGTCTGTAAACAGCTTCAGAAGGCAGCTGTATCTTTCCATATCGATGCTCCCACCATTCCAGATAGAAATTACACTGGAAAATTATTTTTTTTAATAAACAAAAAAGATCCAAGTGTAGCTAAGGACCAGGTTAACAATCAGAGTACCTAAAGCACAATTCTCTGTTACCACCTCAACCTTTCTAACTTTACTCACTGGTAACTGCTGTATTGTTGCCCAAACACACATCACTCAGCTGTAAAAAACTTGACACTGAAACGTCTATGGTTGCCACCATAAATGAAACAATGATGTATCATCGAATGAAATGAAATAAATGAAGCATCAGTGGCTTTTGACTCTGGCTTAACTCATTAATGTATTCCATAATATTATCATTCTTCATCTTCAGATCACTCAAATTAAATAAAACCAGAAAAAACATAATTGTCTTGGCAGCCTCACAATTAGAACCTCACAAACCCTTTGCCTGGTACACCTTTCAGTATAAATATTTTATCAATGCCTGTGTCTTTGGAAGAAGTGTTGCCTGACTGCAATGAGAAAATTTACTACCAAAAGACTGAATGCCTTTTGATTTTTCAATAATAATAAAATTCCTTCAATTGAAAAGACACTGTCTTCGCAGGCAAAAGAAAAGCTTCTGGGAAGACTTCTGTCTTCTGTGCTGTTCACCAAAGAAGGTGCTGAATTTGGTACAGAAGTCTTCTGTCTTTTGGTACATTTCTATTTCAAGCAGTGCTAACCTCTAGTTTCTAAGGAATTGGGAGGAGAAAAAATTAAAATCCAGTAAGTTCCAAACACACTGCAAGGGAATGAAAAGCTCAATAAACAAATAAATAAAACATAAAAACATATTAAGAGAAAACATTTCAAAATTATTTACTAAAGCAAAACGTTAAGCACAGTAAAAGACTAAATCTGAAGCCATATCTTTTCAGTGCAAAACAAAAAATGTTTGATTTTATAAAAAAGAATTATTACCATTTTAGTGGGAATGAACATCCTACATGCAATATTGCTCCCCCCCAACAGAACTTTTCAGGTACAGTTTGGGGATACTGCCACATCACACAATATTGTCGTAGTCTACCACCACCTAATTAAGAGCTTAACTAACACATCAATAGAACAATATGCTAGCTTATATTAGAAAGTGATTTAAGCTCTATTTGTCTGAAACTGTTCCAAATCAATGCTAGAACCACTAAAGTCAGTACTAAATTTTGAATTCTGTAAATTAAATACAGAGATAGGGAAATTGCACTTTCAGCAGGAACTATTTTCCTCTTTCAGTGGAAACACTTTTCTTGCACCTTGACCAATCCAAGTAAAAGCCCACAAGCTCATCTATCCCAAGGATTTCACTTTCTCCACTTATCCCAGTTGTTTATTTGTCCGTAAACTCATTCAGACACCGTGGCTACATCTACCACGTGCTCCTACCATTTGAGTAGAAAACTGTGAAAAAGGCCTTTTTATTTTTGATAGTAGACCAAGAAACTGAAATCCCTGTGCCATACAATTAGAAGCCAGGAGCGGAGTCCTCTTAGCTTCCAATTGAAGTCACCTTGCTCAAGGTGAAGGCTCCTTTTCTTTTTCTTCTTCTCCTCAGTATTTCCCCAAACACTTTAGAAATCAACCATTTGCTAAAATAAGCCATTTCAAAGACTTTTCCCCAGTGACAGCTATGAAAACATAGCTTGGATGTGGTTCTTTTACACCATCAACATCCTAGCTCTTCATAGTCATGTCCAAACGTGATTTCTTAGAGGTTTTTTTAATGTATAGTAACAATAAGATATCTAGAAAACATGTAACTTGCTTATACCTTAAATAGAAAAGTTTGCTTTAAAACTGGAATCAGTTTTCTTTTTACATTCTAATATCTGCATACATGTCCCTCAAAATGAGGTTCAAAAATATATCTCTATTAAAATTTTAAAACAATCTTTTTAAGTTGATACCAAAAATATATTTCCAAAAACATTTTAAAACAATCTTTTTAAGTTGATATGCAAGAGGAAATAAATTACACCTGCATCCTCTGAACAGCATATTAGTCACAGCAGCATTTTATTATTCTTTCAAATACTTATCTAATATTTGTATTCTACTGCTATGGAAATAAGAAAATCTCAGTCACCTGACTCAATTTTAATTTGAAGCAAAACAACCCAATTGATCTTAAAATCCTTAGCTGAACAGCACTGCTTCAGAATGAGGAAACCATCAGGAAGAGAACAGCATAGAAATGCTGCCCATCATCTTCAGGTGCATCTCTGAATTTATTTTTGACAGGCAGAGCTGATTTTATTTCTCTCTGTGCTCTGCTTATGCATAGCAATATTTGTTACATAGGAAGGCTACAGTACAGTGATAATGTAATTTAGGCTTCTACCATGCCAGCCTCAGATAACATATATACTTTTCTCCACATTACCATCTCAGCATTATTAGCTTTATGCTTCAAGGCCTAAGAGCAGGCTCTAAATCAGGCTCTACCTTCATACTTCCTATATTTCACAGTTGTATTCAATGTTGCTTGCTAAATCATCTGAAGCTATTTTGATTCCATATGATTATACAATGTAATGCCAGACTTGAGTGTAATGTCTAAAGCATAGCATGTCTATGGAAAACTTGTGAACAAGAAAGCTGGAAGAACTACAGAAACAAAGAAACAAACAAAAAGTAGCTGGAAAACTACATGTGGGCTCATTTCCATTACTACAAAAAACCCCTGAAGAAAAACAGAATGAAACCACAAAATTCTTTGAGAGTAGAAAAAAAAACCTGAAGAGAAAAAAATGACAAAGGAAAAATAATATCTCCTTAAAGACAGCATATGGTATATATACTGGGCCCCAACTGCAGTACATAGGCACACAAGTAAAGGGCAGTTGTCAAAACCCATATATCAAAGTAGGATAAAGGAAACCAGAAATCCTATGTTTAGAAATGCCATTGATATAATCTCCATTATCATATTTATATAAAATTTAGGACATGTCACACAAGTTTAAAAGGAAAAAAGCAGATACATGCAGAGGCTCAAACTAAGGAGACACACAGACAGGAATCAAGTTCCCTGTAAGCATACAATTTAAGAAAACATATTTACTATGGAACAGACACTAGACTATGTTACTTCCTCTGACATATGAATCCGGTTCTGCCACTCTTTTCCCCAGACTTTTGTCAGCCTCTCCCATAATTTAAAATGCTTTGGAAAAACCATCCCTGGTTCTGGCTCTCTGGGAAGTACACAGACTGCATCCATTATGGAACCAGCCATGACTTTGGAGGGATCAGATCAGCTATTTGAAACAGAAGACAACAGCAATTTTGAAGAAGCAGCCTGTGCTATGCAAAACAGAAAGAAAGTAAAAATGGTTTGAAATGGTGATGTTGATGGTTTAGCTTGCTATAAGTCTTAGCCTTGCACTTGAGTCAGTTGGAAGCCATTTGGAAAAAAGGCAGAGTTGCCTTCTGCCATTTTATTCCCACCGATAAGGAAACAGGTTGCCACACGTAATGACAACAATATGAATTGTAGTAAAATTAGAAGAAGCCAGAGATAAAACAGAATAGTACAGACAGATACGGTGGTGATGTGGCTGAAGAGTCTATTTTGACAATAGACTACACTGACAGCTGAAGAACACAGCAGAGGAAAACCAAACAAGTGGGTAGCAGCAAATTCTGCACCCCTATCCTCCAGCTGCAAAAGCAGCTTTATCAGTGGTTCAGTGGAAGGCTGAGCAGCACAAACTGAAGAAGCCACACACTACACTCATATATTTAGCATGAAGCTTCTCCCTGCCTTCAGATAGGTGTGCAGGCACTCACAGGGCTTAAGACAGACCAGGGAACTGGAATAGCTGAGGATCTGTTACAATGCTCATGCTTTGAGGGAGGCATGTGCAAAGGCCAGGACAAGTGGCAGGATCACTGAAGGGCAGCTCCGCTGCTTTTGCACAACGTGGGGGACCCATTCCTTTGCCCTTCTAAGAGAAATCCCCTCCCTTACTTGAGTAGAATATCACAAATCAGGAGTCTGCTACTCAAAATGCAAACTGAAACAAAAATACATCATTGACTTTACTATTATAACTCAAACATATGGTTTTTTTTCCTCAGCAGAAGATATGCTGGAATGCTGAAAGGTTATCATGTTGTTCATTGATGGTTAAGTGAGGAAGTTTCTATTTTACTTGGCATTTACAGTAACTGATACAAACCACAGCAGATGCATTAATTTTATTCTTTGTTTGTTTGGTTTTTTTTTGTTAAATTTCACCTGGTACACATTAAGACACCAAACATCTATATACAGGTACACACACTTGCAAAAACTCTTCCTGAGTGTGTGCAAGAAGTACTGTGCCATTGATCTGCTGTATACAGATCTAGTAACAGGTGGAATTGACTGTAACACTGTTCAAATTTAGTATTCCAAATAGCATTGAAGGGAAATGTGAAATAATCCATAAGACCAGATTCAAATGTATTTGATGAACTTGATTATTCCCAACAGATTTTCAACATATTTGTTTTTAAAACTACAGATTTAACCATCATATAAAGTATTTTGGTTCTGGTATCCCAAACAACAGATTCCCTGTCAATGAAATGTTAATAACTGCATGTCGTATCACCAACCAAAATTCTACTATACTGAAAATCACCTACTCCCATAGATAAAGCTACAGGTGTCAGATTAATTATAGAAGAAAATGCTCATACTCTAAGTAACTGTAAAATCTACCCTGCATATCATCTTGTTTGATCTTCCACAAAAATTCTTTTTTCCCTCATGATCAAACAACACATCTGAGAGTACTGAAAACAAGTTGCTGCTCTCAAATAACAAATTATTTTTACACATTTACAACATGTTACAATTTGATATATTATTAGATCCAAACCAGATTACTCAGTTCTAGAATATTACATCATTCCTTATAGCTCCCCTTTATTTAAAATTACATTATGTGATTATTATAAACAAGAATGCAAGTAGGTTTATCAGAGAGAGGGCTTCCAAACTGGGGGCATGTACTTTAGAGACATTCAGTGCACTATTGTGTTTAACAAGCAAAGTAATACATTAAGCTTTATTTTGCATATCTGTATTTTATAAATAAATACACAATATAGAATATTTTAAGAACCCAGCCCAAGGTATTAAAAAAAAAAAATTGAGAATAACTTCATTACTTTTTTTCTTTTTTTGAGCAAGAAAATTGACAGAAATTAATAAAAGAAACTTTAAACAGACTTCAAAGTGGAAAACAATCTATTATTTCCACTTCATTTTCCTTTAGTATCACAAATTTTACTGTTTAAACTCTACTCCTCTTAAATTTCCTTACCTCAAAAGGAGCCAGACCGAGAACAACCAGGCCTGCTGCTATGTGACCAACTGCTTTCCTTTAGAGATGACGAAGAGGTGATAGAAAAGCTCATGTTGCACAGTCAAACAAACGTCTCCATGAGGCACATGAATTAGCAGACGTGTAACATCCAAGCTGCCATCATGGTCACACAGCAGGCAAAATAATGCCAAAGGCAATCCACTTCCTCAACATAAAGAGTCCAATGAAGCGTCGGCTGCACTGACACGGCAAAGTACATGGATAACTGGGACCCTGCTGTCATGGTCTCTAGCACACCCTAAGAAATCATTCATGTGTTTTTTTCAGGATATACTACTCTTTCTAGTAATTCTGCACTGTGTAAAACATTCCCAGGTTGTCCTGGAGATTTCTAGGGCATCAAGTATCCATGGCGATCCATGGCGTTTGGCAAAAATAAGATATTTATCGGCAACAAATTTGCCTCTCAGAGCAGAGCATAACAGTAATTGCAAAGATGTATGTGCAACATCAGCTGGATGCTCCATTTCTTACACAAATATGCATTCATCACACTTAAACAAGATGCCATCCATGTCGGTGATAGATGAATCTTTTTCTAACCAATAATTTTTTATTCTGTTTGCAACACATTTTGGTGGCTTTCTAAATGTGTAATGCAATTCCTCATAAGAAATGTAAATAAATGTCTGCTAGAGAAGATTAAGTCAGCTATAATTTCAAATCACAAAACTAAAGCTTACCAAAGACCATTTTGCTAGATTTCTAAGTGAAGTATGGCTGTAACTTCATTTTCAGACACACACATTTGCTGAGCAAATACATTTGATGGAGGTGAGTTTTGTTATCAGTTTTCTTGATGGTGCCTATTAACAGCAGTGATGTAGTTGACTAAATACCAACATCTTTGACTTAAAAAAAGAAACAATTGTTTTGAATATATTATGTAATATAGGTGTTAAGGCCAAAATGCTATTCTGTTTCTACGTTTGGCCTTCTTTTGAAGAAAAAGTTAGCTTGAAAGGAATAATAAAAGTTTGAGGTGTTTATGATTCTTGGAACACAGAATAGGAAGAATTTCAGCAAACAGACATCTTCCTTCCTGGAATACCTAGGTATAAGACAGGCTGAAAGGATAACAGGGCTTTTACACAACTTCTACACAACTCAAAATGTAGACAGATTTTAATTTTAGACATACTGATTTTAATTGTCGTTGCATTTCTGTTGGTGAGAAATTTTCCCTCAGGAGTAAAGTTTATAAACCTGCCAAGCAGTTTTCATAACTCCCATGAAGTGAAATCAAGTAATATTCAAAGCATTAACATTATGTGCTTTCCAGCTTCCTCAGTTTATTGTATTACTGTTTACCAGTATCATTCATTTGTTCATGTTCAGTGTGGAAAGGGCTGGGCTAACTTCTACAGTCAGAAATGATACGCAGGCTGCAAATAGGAATTTGATCGCTTCTCCAATCAAACTGTCTATATAATTAGACAGAACATACATTTTACTTATACAATATATAAGAATATGTTAGAATAAGTAATCTGGTCTTCAGATTACTGTAATAACACATTGTTCATTAACTTTCAAAGATATATATAATTTCAAATCACTTCTAGTTCTACATAATTATTAAAATACGGGTCTATTACTTATTAATAATTAAAACTGAAGACAAAAACATTTAATTCAGAAAAGAGAGCTGACAATCTCGTACATTTGAATCCTACAAATATATAAGATTTCCCATGTCTTTTTCAGAGTACTCTTGTGGCAGGCAAAAAAAATAGCTCAATAGTTGCGTTTCAGCCTCATCCAGCAAATCCATTCCCAAGAAGCTTTTTTTAAGACAATCGTTACATCACTGAAATCAGAAAGGGCAGAATAATTTCAAGAAACATTTATTCTAAATCATATGACCAAGAAAAACAGATACCTAAAAGATGAAATTTCTGACTGAGAGTATAGGCTGCACCAACACTATCAGTGTCCCTCAGAATAAGGTTAGATAACTTAGTGATTTTTGGTCAACATTCTTTTCACATTGATTGTCTTGTCAAGCCTCACATGACTTCAGCCAAAAAAACACATCCTGTAAATTTTGCAATTTTAGTTCTACCTGGAGAATAGTATAGAGTATATTTAATTTACATAGATTTCTTTGTATAATAGCATATAATTACATACTTGATGAAACATGAAAGTATTAAACCACTTCGCAGCTTCAGGTGAACAGCTCTGAAGACTATTACCAAGAACTGATGCCTTCAAAGTTGGGGCTTTGAAACTGATGCCAGTAAAGGGCACTATACATGACTAATATTGATTATTCTTACAGTTTGAACAGCCATCTTTGCAGATAAGCAGGGGCATTTAAATAATTTACTACTTCTTCCATGCAAATTAAGCATATCTTAGTAAAAGGCCAGGTTGGATAAGGCTTTGAGCAACCTGATCTAGAGCAAGGTGCTCCTGCCCATGGCAGGGGGTAGGAACTTGATGATCTTTAAGGTCCATCTCAACATAAACTATACTACGATTGTATGATTCACCAAAAATAAATTCAGGAGAAGCAGATATACAAACATCTCTGATGACAAAGATCAATAAAGCAGGATACAAGGCAAAAAAGGCACAGTAAAAAAAGCAAGTATTAGCTTTCATTTGCTCACCTTCAGGTGCTTCATACCACATGCTTGGGGGAAAAAAAATAAGAAAGAAAAGAAATCTCTTCACCACTGTCTCCTTAATGGAAGTTACTTAGAAGTAACTAATCTGCAAAAATACTTTAAGCCTCCTTATTCACTTTCTAAACGTGCAGCAGCATAGCAGATGGCTATCAAGGAAATGAAGCTGAGCATAAACTGGTTGTAGATGTCTGTGAAGCTTGAGAAGTCACATCTTCCCCTAAATTTATTCAAGTTTTTCCATACGGAAACCCTCAGAAGTTGGTCATATAAATAACTTCAAAAATTTGGGCTTTAATGAGTAACCAACAGGCTATTTGTAGCTAGTACTAATTGGTAACTGATGCAGGAAATGATCAGGGAAGTAATTTCTGAATTCTGGAAAAAAAACACCTTACTGCCAGCTGTGTTCACTGAGTGCTGGTAGAGAAGCCCACCTGGGTACCTTCTGAGAGCCCAGCACTTCCCAAGCAATGGGAAGGTCCCCAAGCATCCTCCCAAGCCATGAGTAGAGAGAGACTCTTCTAGAGGTAAATCTTGTGGAGGAGAAGCCTAGGGACAGCTACAAAACACAACCAAACTAGTAGGTAGTTTATGCAAACATTGCTCTGTCGAAATGGTTTCTAAATCAGTGTCCTACCACCTTTAAAAAATACCAATTAGTACAAACAAATCCTGAATGGAAAAGGAGGGAAAGAAAAGTCAAGATTGTTTTACAGGACATGCCATGATACATGACAAGAATAAACATCCTAATAAAAAGGGATGTGCTTTCTGAGCTTTGGAGTCTTCAGCTCAGGGAGTTTTGTTTTTGTAAAAAAATACATATGTACTGGTTCAGTCTCTACAATGTTTTTTAAAACTCCCAATACCTACACATTTTCCATGGCCAGCAACAGAAAATCACTTATGCTCACATGAAGAGGCATAGGTAGGTGGATTAGTTAGGTTCAGTTTAGCTAAGGTGAGAGTAGTCACTGGGGACAGAAAAAAAGAGCAAGGGAAAGGGGGACCTAGATAAAAAACCCTATTTATTATTCCTGAAAGTGAGGCTCAGGCTGACAGGTGAGCCACTGAGGGTTATGACAGATTCTTCCCTCATTCCTCAAGCCCACAGCTACTCTTCCCTCACAAGTGGCTTCTCTTATGCTGGGGAGTTTTTGAAAGTATTTGTAGGTCACCCTCAAGAAATTAAGCCAGAAAACTGGGAAAAGCCTAGGACTGATGAGCTGGCATTTTACCTGCTGCATTTATCTCTGTGTAGAAACAACAGGAGTTGAAGTGTTAGCTGCTGGTTGCCTCCATTTGATCTGATTAATACCTGACACTGCAGAGAGGCAAACAGCATTTCAAGACAGCAAAAAGTGCCTACAAAATTCCAAGCCTGAGACTCTGAGGTCCTAAAAAAAAAAAGAAAAGAAACACTCCCTTTAATCTTCCAAACTGTTATTCTGCAACAGAAATTACAGAACACAAAGTAGAGAGGCAGACTCGGCAGTTTTGCTTCTTGCTTTTCAGTGAACTGCAGCTTGGATCAAAGATGCAGAACTGTTTCTAAGTAAACAAGTTGACAGAGTAAAGGTCAGATTGCTAAAGAATAAACCTGCTGAGACTCTTCCTTGTCAATGAGATTCAGTAGAGAGCTTTATATCTTGGGAATGCAGAATATATAATCACAGATGGGAAATCTGCCAAGAAGAAAGTGAAGAGGAAGGGAAAAACGGGAGGTAGTCACAACAGTCCCTGCTGCTTTTGTTTATTGTTTTATTTTAGTTAAAATAAATGGAATATGTAATTCTGTCACAATATAACATCTCTATATTGGGAAAACTAGTCAAACACAATTTACATTATTTTGGCTAATGTTAATATCTACGTGCAATTCTTGTTTTGTATTTTTTACTGATTCAGAAAATAATTATTAAAACCAACCTGTCCTGAGCATGAAGTAAGACTTTATTCAGTATTAAGAACTGTCTTTGATTTAAAAACTAGGAATATAACCAGAGTTCTCCAAAAGATCTACTTATTCTTCTGATATTTTACATACAGAGTGTCAAGTGACCTGAGGCAAGCAGCATTAACTTGGCAAAGCGACACATACACCCTATCATATTATTTACTTTTGGTTGGGGTTGCATTAAAAACATACATTAAAAAAATACATAAAGAAACCTATAAATACTTATAGATTTATTTAAATACTAAAGCCAGGCATTTTATTCCTCATTGCCAGACCTTCCTGAAGCCCACTTGTAGAAGAGGGGCTCGGGAGGACGAGAGAGAAAGCACGACGAGACTGCAGCAGCCACATTTTGCCCTTCACCCCATAGGAATAATGGTCAGGTTCTCCACTCTTAATTCCTACAGCAACACTTCCAGAAGTGAAGAATGCACATGGAAGGAATTAACCTGTTTAAGGCTGGACTGAATTGCATAGAAGGAAGATGAGAAAATAAGAGGTGATTGCCACCTGCCTACTATTTCCCCTCACTTCACTCGCTTAAGGACCTGCACTTTGTCACTAAGATGGACACTGACAGGTTTGAGGCAACGCACTGTCACCAGAACTGTTTCTCAATCTGATTTTGAAAAGCAAATAAGGCAGCTGAGTAACAATGTTACCACTTATTCACAAAGCTGAAAAATTAGGATCATGTAGTCTACTGGAGAATGTGCGATACATTAAGGATGATAGTAATTTCTTTGAAGAACAACATCAGAGGGAGGATGGTGTTTCTTTTATTGGAGGTATTTGGATAATTGATCACTTCCAGCAATTAACCCAGAAGTGTCCTATTTTTCAATGAGACAAGGATCTCATTTGTACATTATCACAGACAACAGGATATTCCGCTCCCTGTGGCTTTTAAATGGTGCAAAGTTAACCTTACTTGTCCCTGCAAAATATTTCACTTGCATTTTCAAACAAATTGCCAGAACTTCCCTTCAATGGAACAAGGTAAAAATGTGTCAGATACAGGAGAGACAATTGCAATCTCCAGTCCCGCACTGAATTAATTTCCTGCTACAGCTGCACAAGAATATTGGGATGAGGAGGTTTAGAGTTCAGTGGAAAGTCAGTCTAGCCAGTATCCAGGTTTTATCAAAATACATTCATATAAAGCTTTATATTTTATACCTAAAATTCAGAATTTCAGATGCAGCAGCTTCCTCTGCCAAAAAGAAATTCTGTGTATGTTACTCAAGTAGTATTTTCAAACCACACAGCCTTTAAATTATGTTCAGTCCTCCCAAAGCCTAGGGCAGCTCTAATTCCATTATAATGTTCCTTCTTGCACTCTCAGTAAAACAAACTGTGCCTCAAAATTTCCCTCCTCTAAATAGCACATTTGAAATTCATATGGCAGAAGGATGAATCAACGGGAAATTCCCCTGCCTTTCTCTTGCTAAAATTTAGGAAAAAAAAAAGTCACTTTCCTGGGGAGATCCAGAAACTGCTCAAACTTACCTCACTGCAGCACTCAAAATGCCCTTGTATTATAAAGATCACGTGAATCAGAGACCCAGAGCTATGTAAGACTTTCTCCTTTTTTTCTTTTCTAATCTCATTACCATTGCCTTCATCATCTCTCAGAGGTGCTACCCTAGTTCTCTCAAGTCTGCTTCAACTCTTTCTCACAACGCTCTGCTTTGAGTGGAAGCATTAACAATAGTAGTTATTCAGTGCATTATAAAATACATAGCTATGTCACTTTTAAATATGTTGTTTGATTCTCCCATTATCCAAAATTACCAGATAAATGAGAGGGAAAGGCAGGCATCACTGCTGAACTGTCATGTATATGCTGAAAAAGCCCCATGATTGTAAGGCCCAACAGGCTTTCGTTCTGCTGGACTGGGACCTATTTAAAACAAAATGATACATTTAAAATGATTTCCTAGTGGATTTGATTAGAGAAATAAATTAATGACGGCTATTAAATAAAACATTTTGGCACTGAATATTATGGCAATTTGATTTGCATAATTTAACAGTTGCAGGGACTTCGGGAAATAACAATGTAAATGAGAGCTGAAAGTGTGCAGTAATGAAAGAGCAGATTTTACTATGCATAAGACTCTCCCCCATGATTTTATTTTAAGGATTTCTTTTCAGTTCTTAATTACATTTGTAAATAAAGGTTAAAACAATTTGTTGCCAACACCTCTGCTGCCACTCCATTCTGATGTTATTATAGTTATTTACAAGTTTCTCTTCCCATCTCTTTTCCATAAAGGAAAAGCTAAGTTCTAAATGCAGAAGAATGAGAAATCCTCACAGCTGGCAAAACACACACCCAAAAAAAGAGAAGCCATTACTAACAAGGTATAAAATAGCATTTTACTGTTTCCTGTTAGGCAAACCCTGAGGAAAATGGATATTTCTTATAATTAGGAAAGCTCTCTTTCAAATAATGATCACAAAATAACAAATGTTTCACATAAATATTTAATAAATTATTTAATAAAATAGTTTTCAGTTACAAGTCATAAATTCCACTTTGTTTCAAAAAAATCATGACAGTAATTGCAAAGATCAATACTTATGAGTCAATCCATGATATTAATTTTTGCATGTTCACAGCAATTAAATACTCTAGAGTTATTCTGATCCATAAACGATAATATGATACTTTTTTAATGTTCAATTTTTATATACAACACCAGACAATCTGAATTTCAGTTTGTCCTCATTAGCTGATGGAAAAGCACAAAAATATCAATATTTTCAAGTTCATAAAATGTTTAAAGCTAGCCAACAACCCCATGAACACGTAAACTAGCAGATACTTAGTTTCAATGTCCTGCTTTGACTGTCATAAACACAAGCAGCTAAACATTGAGCTAAGTGCTCTCAACAGGGTCTCAGTCAAGTCTGAGAGCTCCAATTTAACAAGACAACGTGTCATCTCTAACTTACTGCACACTGGGTTTGTACAAAGGACACTGAACAAGCCAAGGAAAACAAGCAATCTGAAACCACATCGCACGGAAGCTCCCTGTGGTTACTGCCCATCGTGGTTCTCCCTCCAGCACAAAGAAGCAAACCCTGCTACGGAGGATCATGTGCATCTTCTGGGACTACACTGGGTAATTCTATGCAAATTCACCCCTCACTTGCAAAACTAATAAACAAAAAACTGCAGCTACAAGCTTATTATTAAGTCTTTTGAATTGTTTAATACACTGAAAAATACAATTAAAAGATTGTAACTACAACCCCTTTGGACTGGACTTCTGAATTACTGCTACTAATACTTTGTTTATGAACAGGATTCAGACTAATCCCACCAAATATGTGGTAAAATAAAGGTGAGGCCATGGACTATAAGAGATTACAGTGCAATACAAAATACCTGCGTACAAAATCCAAAAAGTAATGCAGTTCTGATCATCAAAACGACCAATATAATCCAGCTAGACTGGTATTAAAAACCTGCTGAAGTTTCTTTGAGAGATAACCCTAACTAGCCCACTGCAGAAATAGGACTGTTTAAGAAAATCTCTATAGCATAATCATGAAAAGCAAAGTTTGATGCTACTTAAGAGATTAATACAGTAGAAGTAAATTTATTAGAAGCAATCTGTCACGGCAAATTTCACATCTGTTCCAAAGACAAGATGGGGTGCGAGTTGTTGTGGGTTTTTTTTTACACCTTGTATTGTCAGCCTGAGATCTCATCTGCTTCATTCTTGTTCATGAAACATTTTGAAATGCAATGATTTATTCTTTAAGATAAAACTTAAAAACTATATGGAGTACAAATGAGGATCACTGGGGTAAGCAGGATTAACAAAAAAAAGAAACTACGGCAAATTGTTAACTGCAGCTTTTACAGTAAAAAACTTCAGGTGTCAAGAACCAGCACCCACAAATCAAATGCAAAAGACAGACATCTAGGTATACCCTTAACACCTGAAATGGGGTGCAGCTGTCAAGCTGTTGGACTGCAGGGTTTGCCCTGACAGGTTTGCCCTGACACTGTTGTCTTTTGCTCTGACCAATCTCCTTCGAGGCAGCTCTTCAAACAGATCTATTTTTTTCATGCCTCTGTTATTCTTAAAAAGGCTCAAAGCACAAGCATGAAAAAGCCAACTCAAAAACTGACCTTCTTCACCTTCCCATTTTTCTACTTTCTGATCTTTCAAGTCCTGCTTCTTTAATAGCAAAGAAAAGCATAACAGGGCTGGAAACAGCATGGGGCATGGACCTCGATGTAGTACCTAAAGTGAAATCTGCTGTCTTTAGTACTTTTAAAGAAAAAAATATTTGTCTGCCAGGAATTAATTTTTAAGTGTTTCTATCCAACAAGGACATAAAATTTAAAAACTGAAAAATAATATGTAGCTAGGCTTGACACTGATACAACTTCATTCTCAAGCACACAGTTTTCTTCACACATAGACCACTGGCAACTAATCAGCAGAGTGTATATAACGTTACATATGCACATGAGGGGAAGAATAGTTTCTAACCACACAGCCAATGCTCAATTAAAGCAATAGGGATGACAATTTCCACGAGTGTGTTTATTCAACTTACTTTGGCATGAAATGTTCTTCCATTTGCACATTTTCTGCTTTCAGAGATGTCAGTTTTCTACTCTGCATCACCAGGCAATAAAATGTTATTTGAGTCAGTAAGGGGTGATTGGATGTTTTTTTAGTTAATTTGACTGTCTCTTTGACAGCTACATTTTTCTTTTTTTTAAGAGCTCAAAAACCTCAATATACATAATGTTTTAGTGAGCATTTAGGGAAAAAAGTGGGTGAAAATAAGTACTTACGCATTCACTACATTTTAAAAAAAAGTAGTAAATATTTTTTATCAGCACAGTGAATCCTACTAAGAAATCATTTGAATGCAAACTACTTAAAACTTAGGTGTTATTGAAAGGTGGTGGGCTGTTGGTTTTTGTTTGGTTTTTGTTTTGTCTTTTAAAGTTACTGTAAGCACTGGAAAACTTTTGAATCACTGGACAATACCTTTAAATAAAGAGTTTATATATTTTTATATGTACATAATCATTTATATGTGTTATGATTTTGTCTGCTTCTAGCTTCTCCTTCACCTCAGTATTAGTTCTTCAGTTGCAAGAATATATAGCCTTTAGAAAAAGCATATTCTATTTTGATCTAGTAATGAGTAAATGTTTCCCTTAAGCAAGCAAAAAAACCCAACCGAGTATCCTCCAGCTACTTCACAAATGCCTTGAGTAAAACCTGAATTTTACAAATATAGGCTTAACTATATAATGATCTTTTTCCACAGAAAACAGACATGCCAGTGTAGATGGACTGTGCCAACTCTTCATGTGATCACTTTGAAGCAGGTCGTTAACATCACCATTGTTATCTTTTTGATAAAGGAACAAAAGAATACAATACAAATAAATCAACCTCATCCAGTTAAAAAGGCAAACTGTACTTTTCTTTACTGTGTACAAACTGCATGTCTTAAAAAAACTACTGAAAAAAGCCATTTTAATGAACTGAAGAGCTATTCTGCATTCTCATAACCTTCTTTATGTGCATCCAAAAATACCACCAAAATAAATATAAATAATATATTTATATAATATATAATACTATCAATAAAATAATATAAATAACTGAATATACTTAAAGCACTACCATAAGTAGTAATGCATTCTTTAATCCAATATACAAATGAAAACCACATAGGATAAAGGTTTACAGTCACAAAATTCCCAACCCCCACAAAAGAAATCAAAACTCAAGCAGGGTCATCAGATTTCATTTCAAAGCCACGACTGAATAGATGATGCTAGAATGTGAGATCCCAGTCCTTTCAACAGGAGGGTTACACAGGTATTGCCATTCCCAGGGCAATGACAGAAACACAAAAGCAGGTTTCTCTCTCCTGCACTCTACTGTTTCATTCATCATACACCTGCTTAGGGAAAAAGTGTGGGATTTGCATGAGCCAAATAGAAAATTCCCCCCTTACCATCTAAAAACACAGTTCCTAAAAAATAATCTGTCCTACCCTTTTACCCAGATATGGTAAATCAGGAACAAATTTAAACATTCATTTTTATGCCAAAAGACCTCATGGCTAGGTGTTCAATTTTTGCCCCCTCTTTCATACACACATACAATTTATAAAGTAATTTGCAATTAAAAAAATTAATTCAGTAATAAGTCTGAGCCACTAACGATCAAAACTGTGCTACTGCAAAGCATTATGAGATAATGCTAAAGGATGTGACAATACCAGCATTTTTTCCATAACTGAACGCATGAAATTTGGAGTAGCCAAAAGATAAACACGAGTCAACCACTTCAGCTAACAACCTTCTGATCAAACACAACATAACAAGCTAATGCTGTACCACTGTAACATGAACGAAAATGAGTAAGGAGACCTACAAGCTGTACAACTGAGCAGTTCTGCAGAGGACATCTTCTGTATTCAAAAATACCAACTTCTGCAGGAAAAGCAGCACATGTAATTCTGTGTGTGTATATATATGTGCAGCCTTCTAGAAACCATCCGCTGCCACTTATGGATCCAATTTACAGTGCTAATTTAGACACAGATTATCCCTATACCCATGTAATGGGGAACACTTACCACAGCAATTAAACGCATCCCCAAGTCATGACAAGAAAGCTTCCACTTACCTAAAATAAAACAAAAAAGAAAGAAGATGAAAATAATATATCAGGAAATCTATGTTACAGATCTGACATTTGGGACAGTGGAAGAAGTTTTACTTCATTCAGTTTTGACTCTCCCTTCTTCCCCCTTCTCTCACAAAAAAAAAAAGCTAGGAGATGTTTTGCAGGCATTAAGAAACTATAGGATCCTGCAGGTGTACTACGACCAGCACATGCATTGAATAGATATACACGATCATCGATATGTCTGTTATCCGAAATGATGCAGGAATTCACAATACTGAGAAAGGGATCCATAATCTAGGTGATGGGGGGAACTGAGGTTCTAATCCTTCTGCCTGCAGCAACAGCCAAAGGGTCATTCAGTCAAGGTGTGCCCGAGGCAGCTCCACCCCTTCTGAAGGTGTTGCTTGATTTCAGTGGCCTTACTCAAGAGCAGTGAAAATTAAGTTCAGATATTATCATAAAACCAAAAACCTATACAATCGGCATAGTATTAAAAGCCAGGACTCATAAAATAGTTCTTAATGAATGTAGTGGTCTTAAGTCAGAAGTCCACTATTATTCAATAGTTTTGTAAGCAAAAATTGTGATAATAAACATGAATTTAGTGAAATCTGAAATAAGGTGGTGTCTGAAAGTTACTAGGAGGTGGCATTTTAATAAAATACAAAATATTGTCCCCACTATACGTGTGTATATGGGCATTCAAAACCCTTCTAATTACTAGCATATATTATCAAAGAAGGGGTAGTTTGAGAATACACCACTGTTCAACCAGATGAAATGCTTAACGTGTAAGGAGACTTAAAAGAGCAGTCAGGAGGAGAGAAAAAGGAAAAGAACAAAGCTCCTCATTTACAATTGATATTACCTTTGAACTACACTGCTCCTTTTCTAAATCCACCATCATAGGAATATTTGAATCATTTAAAACGTGATGTTGTGCATTTAAATAGGGAACTCTGAAATACTCTTAAGGAGAAACAAGGGTTTTTCTACAGACCATAGCTGACTTTTATTATAAAGTACTAGTTCTTTGAAGATTTTAAATAGTTTGCACGCAGATGTGTCTGTCAAACATAACTTCTTTTTTAAACACAGCAAGAATGTTCCTATTATTGTGGACACAGAGATGCCAGCTAGCCAGCACAAGGCTGTGTCACACAGAATAGTTGCAGAAAGCCCCTTTCATCATAAAGTTACAGAGAAAAATAGATGGTGTGTCCCCTGGTCCAGAGGGACTGAGCTCCCCTCATTGGACACTTGGCAGACTGGGGTACAGGGCTCAGCAGCTCCACAGGGGACTGCTCTTCCACTGGAATCTTCTGGCTGAGCATGAGAGTACAGATTGGTGCTGGGACACCACAGATGTTTTCTACTCATGTGCAGCATTCAGCAGATTGTTACCCCTCTCCTTTAACCCAAGGAGAGAGTGAACGACAGGGGCTGGGGGCAGTGATACAATAAAATGAGGATGACATAACACCAAAAAAACCCTCTGTCAATCTATGTAAAGCTCTTCATTAAGTCATCTTTTGTCTAAAACTTGTATCATCTATAATTAAGCTAAAATCTTTTGAAAAATACATTCCTCCCCAGCCATTCACTTAAAGTTTGCATATTACTCATAACTAAGACATTGCTTTTCTGTCCCTTTCTCCCAAATAGACACTCTGCATTGAAGGATGCAGAATGGGCCCTAAACAAATGCTCGTATTTGGACAAGAAAATTAGTATTTGCAATACATTGCAAACCAGAATTTTGAACATTGAGCATAGCTCAAATACTGTTTCTAAGGCACCTCTTATTTGTACCACTATCTTACCACCATTGGATAGCTAGAAACATAGAAAAACAGTTGACTTTTAACAAGGGTATATAAGCATTAAAAGTTACTGTAAGCAGCAATGCAGGAAAGAGTTACCAAAACGTTTAACTTGAGTGGCTGTCAGAATGATTGGGCTGCATCTGATACAGCTCAGAACTAACTCATAATTCTGCTGCAGCTGCTGCTCCTCCTGGGCAGTGCTGCTCAGAGTACTGTGCTTTCCCCCTCCACATTCTCCTGCCATTAAGTCACCCAACATGCTGTTAGAAAAATCCCACATTTCCCTTTTAATTAAAACAAAGAAATTAGCAAAAGCAAAAAAAACCCCTAAGCATCTATTTTATACACATTTCAATTCTAGAAGTTCATTATCATAGAATCATAGAATCATCTGGTTGGAAAAGACTTCTGAGATTGTTGAGCCCAGCCATACCTGTCCACTTACTAAACCATATCCCTGAGAAACTCACCTACCCATCTTTTAAACACCTCCAGGGATGGCAACTCTATCATCTCCCTGGGCAGCTGTGCCAGTTCCTGACCACCCTTTCCTGACATCCAATCTGAACCTGCCCTGGTACAACTTGAGGCCATTTCCTCTTGTCCTATCACCTGTCACTTGGGAGAAGAGACCAACACCCACCTCACTACAACCTCCTCTCAGGCAGTTGTAGACAGTGATCTCCCCTCAGCCTCCTCTTCTCCAGGCTAAACACCCCCAGTGCCCTCAGCCACTCCTCGTCTCAAGTCCCTTCACCAGTCTTGTAGCCCTTCACCAGCCTCGTTGCCCTGAAGACAATTATGAAGATGATTAATACACTGTCCTCCCTCGAAACTGTGACACACTGATGCCCTATTATTATATATATTTAACATACAGACTACTCTTTATGAGACCTTGTATCATCATCCTATTCATGATTCTATTATCAAAAAAAACAAACAAAACACAAACACAAAGGAACCTCACAGTGCATGGGTACTGAAGGTGCTACCACGAAATAATTAAGACTGACAGGTATAGCTGTATCCAGAAAAGAGAAGCTGTGCTGCAAGATAAGCCTTTCGTATGAATGGCTTTCCGCCAAATTTCCAGACTTCAGTCTCAGAGGACACCCTTGAGAACTCAGATCAGAAAAACCTGAGTGTAAAAGTTAACCTTGCTTCAGAGTCTCTTCAGCTTCAAGTCTAAATGCTTTACCAAATGGAAATTTTAGAAAACAAAAGCTTGGTATGCCATCCAATGAAAGCTCTCTTTCATTTAATTCTAGTTTAAAAAAAACTAAATCACATAAAGTTATGGCTCTTGCACACATGCAGACACAGTTTATTCTAGTCCGTACACATCAGCAGAACCAAAATAGCACAAGAAATAAACAGGAAAGTTTTTCTTGCCTTAAAATTGTTTCTGTTCTACCACCTATAACACCAGTAAACCTGTCAGCTTCTACATATATTTTATTTTAAATAAAATCTGAAGTATCCTACACGTTGGACTATTCATCTCCTACCACTTCAATCCTGAGCAGTCTAGGCATCAGCTCATAGGACATTGTCTTGCTGCTAAGCATCACACCTAAGGAAAATAACACAACTAACATTTTTCTTTCACATAAGTGTACTCAAGAATATCTCTAAACCCTTGGTCTATTTTGTAACCATCCATTTTTATTCTCCTTCATTAGATTCAGTTTAAAGGGATTTGTTTCTGCACCAAGTGTGGTGAACTCACAAAAAAATGCCTGTAAAACAGAGATAAGCAATGACCACAGTTGCTGCTCTATTAGTTTGCTTGCATGGTGGATGTTTTTGTGATTATAGTTACTCCACGATTTAACGGTAGGAGGCTAATGGAAATGTTACTTGCTACAGTAGCAGACTAAATCAGTTGGGGAAAGGAAATGAAATGTGTTTACACTTGAAGATGTCACATAAAACAGTGGGAATCTCCCACCCCTGACACCAGAACTGGCACGCTCACTCAAGGACTCATCTACATTATTACATGCCCCTTTACACTTAGAAATCTATTAATTTACAATTAGCTGTATTGACTTTATAGCAGATTTGTAAGTTCTGTAATAATTTACGGACTACTGAAGAAATTAACTATGCCCCTTCCACAGATAAGCATTATTGATAAAAAGACTTTGGCATGAGTTACAGAACACATCATTGACAGTCTGGATTTTAGGTTGTAAATTCTGCATTAATTACAGCAGAACTGATTGGTAGATCCTATCTGTCCCACCAAGAGTTTCTTCCCTCACTCCTGACAGTAATCCACCAGCAGGAAATGCAATCAGCCACTGGAGATACCGTCAGTTCAGCCTCTGACACCTTGTTAAGTAAGGAGATTTAACATAATGTAGCTATTGCACATACCATCTCACTGGCAAGGGCACTGTGTTCTCAAAAATATCCAAACCAACCAAAAGTAAAAAACAAAATCTGAAAAGTACTGCTGCGTAAAATACAATTTCATCATATTTTGAGAGCTATATCTACTGTGGCACTGAGAAAATTGTCAGAGGCACAATCATTGAGAGTGAACTGCTTCTATGGCATATACTGTATAAAACATGAGAAGATGTTTTCCAGATTAAAGTCTGCTGCTTATTATTTTATAAAATATTTTGTAAAGTCGGGAGAGTATGTGTCTGCATTATCTTAATTAAATAGTAAGCTATTCTAAAAATAGGTTTGGGCATAATAGTTCTGGTATATTTTTGCAATTCCTCCATACAAATACATAGAAATTTACTCCAGATTAAAAATCAAATATCTCAAATACTTTCTGCTTTGCTCAGTATTTCACTCAGTAAGTGTGAACAGAATTTCAGTGTTGGGTGAATCTATTCCAACATAAAATTGGTCACTACATAAAAAATAATGCCTGATTCACAAAATCAAGCTACAGAAACACTGTATCAGTTCTCATCATAAAATTATCTGCCAAATACTGACGGTCTTCAATAAATCTTTTGGTTCTGTGTATATCTTCTTTAAAATAAAAAAAATCTCCATTTTACTGGCAGGCCTTCACTAAGGTACTGAACATAACTTTGTAAACTTTCTGCATCTGGTATTTTGGCACCTAAATGACTTATTACCTAAAATGCAGACAAATATAAACCAAAAATAAACACCAACTACCTAAAACTTGTATACATAAACATAATTCACAATGGTAAAAGTGTTGGTTGTGCAATGTTGCTGCCAAAACTTCTATCTCTGCGTGGCACCTGCTCACTTTACAGTCAGAATTTATCCTTGTGAAATCATGTTTTAGCCCAAGTTGTATTTACAGGACCCCACCAAAATCATGGAAGAATTGTTAAATTGTACATGGGTCATTATCTAAACTGTATATATTTTCCAGTTATCTCAATATTCCTTAAAGCAAAGTATCACAGAAGTCCTTTGCTGTAAAACTGAGAGATGCCTGAAAATGAAGGTGCTACAGTTAATTTTTTTCCCTGCAATATTTAGGATCTCACCAATAAGAATTAGCAATGTAACCCAGATCTTGACTATCACTTGTACTTCAAATGAAGTCCTACCTGTCCCCATATGCCTTCTTTTAGCATACCTTAACGATAAGTAGGTGAGTAAACTAATAAACTAGAAGAGTGAAGAGAAGAAACCACATGCTTTTAATAGACCATGTCAACGTGCTAGATAGAACATTGGAATTTGTACCATCCCAAGATGATGTCACAAAGAGTGGGAAGAGAAATCAAAGGAAATGTTACAGACGAGCAAAACTAACAATGTCTAACTGGACAGCAAGTAGTATTTCCATCTGATGAAGCCGTCAGCTGTAACACAGAAGTTCTTTTGACATAAGCCAACAGCTGCTGATGGAGGGAGTGCACCTATATAAATGTTTTTTATTGAAAGCATTATCAATTTTCTCTAATTTTTATTAGATGCATTGCCTAAAAGATTTATTTGGATAATACAGGCATAGACATTTGGTTACCCAGTATTAACACATTCCAAGTGCTACCAGAGAATGCCAGGCACTTGCTCTATACTAGCTCTGTAAACCCTCGTACTGTATGTCATGTCTGAAAACTTGTGAAGTGTAACATTTGACTGTCTCATTTTTCAGTAGCACAGTCTTGCTTTCCTCCATCATCGCCTGTTGCCATATTCTCACCTATCTCAATAACAAATGAGCTCCCCATGTTTACTCTGATTAAAATTCATAGCTACAGCTAACTGCTGCAGGTCTGCACTCATCTACGGGAGTAAAACAGGCTGTGGGTCTGATTAGTGATCAGCCATACATTGCTACTAAATAAATTCCATGGTGCTACTGGCAGTCACAGTTCATTTATGCCTCATTGTGATAGATGCACAGACAGTCACGAAGAGAAGGTTGGGAGCCACTTACACACACTTCGACCATTAAAACAGGCAGTGTGAACCTCTATAGGCAAATCACAAAAAAACTACAGTGGACAAGCAATATCACAAAACTTTGTTTGTGGATTTACTTTGTAAATGTTTATTTTGCTTATTAAAAATGGTTTACTTTGTGGAAACCATTACCGTATTTCAAGGCCAACACACTTCAGACACGAGTCTCCTAAAGACTCACTAGATCAGACCAGGCAAACGCATAGTCAAGGTGTTTGGGCTGTACAGGGGAGCTAGAAGTGACCTAACAGGAATAATCTACCTAAGAGGCAAGGCAGGAGATGCTTGCTTGGCAGGAGAGCTGAGAGATATGTTTTCTGTTGTTGCACCTCCTCCTGAGCACTCCACCAGTAGCTACTTAAAATTGTGGCCATCCTAAGTAATTTCATCCATTGCTATTACAGGACACGCCCCCTTACTTTTCTTGTGATATAGGTCATAAAATTTATTTAACTATCTGCACTGGCTTTCACTGTGACAGAGTGAGTTTTCTTCATAGTACCTTACATGCTATGTTTTGGATTCATGACCAAAACAGCGTTGGTTACAGAAGGGTGTTTCTGCAGTGCTGAGGAGTGCTTGCACAGCATCAAGGCCTTTTCTGTTTGTCACTCTGTCCCCTCAGCTAGGAGGTTGGGGATGCACAAGAGGCTCAGAGGGAACACAGTTGGGACAGCTGACCCAAAATGACCAAAGATATGTTCCATACCGTATAACGCTGTGTTCAACAATAAAAGTTGAAGGAGGAGGAAGAGGGGGACATTCAGAGCTATAGCATTCGTGCTCCCAAGTAACACATGATGGAGCTCTGCTTTCCTAGGGTTGGCTGAACACTTGCCTGCCAATGGGAAGCAGTGAACAAACTCCTTGTTTTGCTTTGTTTGCACGCGTAGCTTTAGCTTTTGCTTATTAAATTGTCTTTGTCTCAATCCATATGTTCTCTTCCAATTCCCTCCCACATCATGCTGCGGGAGGGAGGGAGTGGCTGTGTGTGGCTGAGCTGCCAACCAGTGCTAAACCACAACACTATCCTAATTTAAACCTCAGCTACGGGGCTTCTAAGGAGAATAAGAAGTACTCTGAGGTCAGAAAGGTGTCTAGAAGAGATACAGGGTGTTGCACAAACAGAAAAGGAGGTGGATGAGAAGTCGATATCTCTCAGAAATATAAAGTATTTCCAGGATATGCTGGGTTTCACAGAATCGTAGAATTGCCTGGTTGGAAAAGAACTTTGAGATCATCAAGTCCAACTGTACCTGTCCACTACTAAACCATATTCCTGAGCACATCATCTACCCATCTTTTAAACACCTCCTGGGATGGGGACTCAACCACCTCCCTGGGCAGCTGTGCCAGGGCATGACTGCCCTTTTGGTGAAGAAATGTTTTTTAATGTCTAATCTGAACCTTCCATGGTGCAACTTGCAGCCATCACCTTCCATCATATCTCCTGTCACCTGGGAGAAGAAACCAACATCCACCTCACTACAACCTCGTTTCAGGCAGTTGTAGACAGTGATGAGGTCTCCTCTCAGCCTCCCCTTCCCTAGGCTAAAAAAACCCAGTATCCTCAGCTGCTCCTCACACGACTTGTTCTCCAGCCCCTTCACCAGCCTCATTGCCCTTCTCTGGACATGTTCCAGCCCCTCAATGTCCTTCTTGTACTGAGGGGCCCAGAACTGAACACAGTACTTGAGGTGTGGCCTCACCAGTGCTGAGTGCAGGGGCACAATCCCTGCCCTGGGTCCTTCTGCCCACGCTGTTTCTGACACAGCCCAAGATGCCATTGGCCCTCTTGGCCACCTGGGCCACTGCTGGCTCATACAAAGCCACTGTCAACCAACACCCCCAGGTCCTTCTCCTCCAGGCAGCTCTCCAGCCACTCTTTCCCAAGACTGCAATGCTGCACAGGTTGTTGTGTCCCAGATGCAGGATCCTGCACTTGGCCTTGCTGATCATCCCATTGGTCTCAGCCCATCGACCCAGCCTGTCCAGATCCCTCTGCAGAGCCTCCCTACCCTCATCAAACAGATCAACACTTCCACCCAGTTCAGTGCCATCTGTTTGAAGAAAGGAACAAACCATGAAGCTTTAGGAAGGAAGGATGCAAGCTCTTCTTCCATATAGTAACTGTTCCTTACGTATAAATAAGGACAGGAAATTCAAGAATGTAAGCAGCTATATAATGAAGAAAGTTCCACCTCTAGGAGAAATAACACTTGGCACAGTAGTTAGGATAAGGAAAGAGCTAGAAGTCTGGCTCAATGGAATATTGTTTTCAGTGCAGGGAGCTATTTGCACACATCCCATCAACCTGTGATGTTACAGCCACAGCAGCAGTGACCACATAGTGCTCTATTAATACAAACGGCTGTTCGGCTCTGCATGGGCTCAGATGTAACAGCTCTCCCCAGAGGGAACAGACCAATCTATGGAGCCAATGCTTAATGTGTATCTAAGGAGGGCAATATTGAGCTCCACTGTAAATATCACAAAGATTACTTAAATGGCTTTTTGCAATGTGACTGGAATGAAGATTTATGAAAAAAGAAGAGCTGACGCTGACAATAAGAAAACTTAAAATCATCAAGTTGCTGAGCATTGTGGACCAACAAACACACAAAGACTCCAAAATCACCTCTAAGAAGATATCACAAATCTCCTTTCCCACAGTTCAAGCCTGTCACCTGCCCTATTTAAAATTACAGACCAGCTCATTGCCTCAGCTCTGCTCTCAAACCAAGAAATCTGCATGGAAACAAACCCCAAAACATTATTTCATTTCTGCACTTTGTGTTTTGTTTGGTTTTGGTTTATTTTTTTTTTTCTAGTTTTGTGGGGTTTTTTTGTGGTTTTTTTTTTTTTTTAAATTATAATAAATGTCTCAAATTGTACCTAAATGTTTGCTTTATTCACAGAAGAGTACAAATACTGAAAGATCAAGTGAGTGTACAGTAAAGAATATCACCCACTTAACAGAGAATCATACTAGGCTTCTGAATATTCACAGTTGCAATTGGTGTTTCTTTCAAAAGTGTTCTAGATTAAATAAATGAAGCCACATGAGTCATATACATCAGAACACTGAGTTGAGAGAAACTGCTTCTCAATGAAAATTATTAAAGCCATAAATTTGGAATAAAGGAAAGCAATATATATACATGGATCCATTACATTTTTCCCTTTAAACTTCAGTTTAGAGAAAACTAAACACATAAAATAAGAATACAATTTTACAACTGTAGTATACATCATAAATTAAATCCTTGGAGCTCCTTATGTGTTCCCTTACCCTGTCAGCCCATGCATGCAGACTGTGATACCCAATAGTAGAGGCGTATGAATTTTCTATCAGTCAGTAGAATAGCAACACATTTTGCAAATACCATTATCCAAAAGCAGATATTTTGAGCCTACCTTTTCTGGTAGTCACTTCAGACTAAACAGCCTTCCTAAACTATTTTTTTAAGATGCTAAAGACTCTAACCCACCAGTTATCATCTGTGTGCCTGGAATTATCACTGTGGAAACGGTACAAGAACACTGGTGGCAGGAGAGATACGAAAAAAGTGTACTGAGTAACACACAGATACAGAAATAGTGAAGGCTACAGACAAGAAAATAAGGAAACAAGAAAATGGGGCTGATTAAATGCTGGATATGAGACCCAAAAAAACCACCCTATACTCATCCCCCCCCCACTCCGTATAATCAAGGTTCAAACATGTTGAAATTTCTTATTCAGCATTTTACTCAATTATCAGCCTGCTTTTGAGATTTACTGTTTATTCAGTGTGGTTTTGGTTTGCATCATCCCATTTGTAGGCCAAGAAAGAACCTCCATAAAGGAAAATGCTGGGTTTGCTCTGCAATTTCATTGTTAATGACAGCAAGGTTTGCCTAAGGAAGCACAGGAAGAACCATGCAGTGTCGCAATTGTATTTCACATTAGACTCTCCAAATATCAAATGAAAACTCCCAGTGCCAACCAAAAAATGGCATTCCAGTACCTGCAATGAATAGGCAACACTATTTGGTACAGATAAACCTATCAAAACTCTAATTACTCATCCTCTTATTATTCTCACATTAGTTTTCCTTTCCCCTGCTCTCCCTTGATCCAGATATCCCAGGGCCTCTGGGGGAACAGGGCCACCTGGTATCTTAATAAACCCTGAATGCATTTTCACAGATACTGTTTGGAAGTACCTGTTGCTCTTAGGGCATATTTCTGAGCTTCTAAGGATTATATCATATACAATTATATATCAGATACTATTTATAAGGGTAAAACTGAAAGACAATACATGATGTAAACATGGAAGTTTCAACTTTGATCACTAAAGGCCTTTTATTCAACAAACACCTCCAAGAGCAAGAAAATCTCAACCCAGTGATTAGATTACAGTAATTATATAATACCTAACTGAATTTTCTTGCAGTTTACTTTTGATAAAATATGCCCATCTTTATATCATAATACAAAGGAAATGTTTAAAAACTTTTTTTTATTAATAGTTGATGTATTTAAGAATTTGTCTTTTACATGATACCTCCCAGATGTGTCTTAAGATTTTTTTTCACCTGTTTATACACTATTCGGACAAAAGGTGACACAAAATTAGAAATGTTTATTTTAATCAAATATATTTTTCTTTTATATAAATAATGAAAAACTGCCTTGTCACTCTAGTTCTAAGTTAATAGAGATAATGCAACCTATCTCTATTTTTGAAAAGCCAAGGCAAGGAAGTACACATTCTTTCCTGCACAGGAAGATGCTGTTAGCACGTAACATCCCAACACATATAAAACAATTTATGCCTGGAACTCAGTTCAGGCTTCTAAAAACAAGAAATGAATCTTTACAGAGTGAACTCTACAGGAGCATTTTTCCAATTGAGACGCCCACTGTGATTCAAATAAGAATTTCTAAACTTGCATTTAGAATTTTCTTAATGTTACACTTTGAAATACAATAAATAAACCCTGCCCAATAAAATGGGTCATTGCAAGAACAAAAAGTCACATCTTCCTAAACTGTTTTTCTATGAATCAACAGGCATACTTTTATGAATTACCACAGTGTCTTATAAATTATAACACTATGAGAGCGTAAAGTTGCAAAAAAGCCCAAGATTTGAATTGACAAGCCAAGTCATATTGAAGTATAAATGGCAATATTCCTCAGGCATGATATTAAAATTGATGAACACTGCTGACTCATAGAGTAGAAGCCAGTATCTTCAACGAAAACCACTGGAGCAGCAAGTATAAGAATTTGTACTAGACGGTTAGATCCTATCTAGTCAAGGGCATATTTGCTGCCAAGGCAAAATAAAGCAACTGTAAAGCTGGCTTCATGCTTTTCATCTAAATTTTGTTAGTCTGTCTTGCCTCAGTAGCTCAGATTTGTTGCTTTTGAACAATCTGTTTTGATCATCTTCTAGAAACCACCTCAGAAACATTAATGTGCAAGGAATTATCAGGAAAAAATAATAGCATGCTCTACATATCTGCTCACTAAACCACAATGTTTAGGATGCTGGGGAAGCATCCCTTCAGCAAAGCACTCTAGAATGATGCAGCACTTTGGAACAAAGGGCAGCAGCAATAAACAATTAATCTTCTATAGTAAGGAAAAAAAAAATCACTGAAGTAATTTATAAGGAGGTCACAAGCACTTCCAAAAATTGCATTCCAGTTCATGTCTGTTCTTCAGTCAAGAGCACTCATAATGAGTTATTCCTTTAGTTTTCCACATTTTCCTGGTTAAAATCTTGTCCTGAGCAGTTCCTGTTTTTCAGTACTTAGTCAAATGACTTTACAAGTACAGAAAACATGCAAAGGTGATGAGTGCATGACTTCCTCCAGCCTTACCCAGTATTCTGATAGCTTGGCTTGATCTGAGCCCAACCAAATCCTTAGCTCTTTGTACTCCTTCAGGGAAAGAAATTGGATAAACTCTTCCTAATTTGCTACTTATTTGTTAAATATGGTATGATATACATTCACAATATATATAAAATACACAAAAATACGTGCTATATCATTTCACTTTGCTATTGATGTATTGGGAACAGAACTGGGATGTATTTCAGAAATCTCCTGTCAGATCTTCCACGAGGGGAAAACAAAGTAAAAATATCATCATTAAAATAACCTAGTTTAAGAGATTCTAGGAAGGAGAGGGAAAAACAGGGAGCCACTTGTCACCTCTACCAGCTTCAAAGTTCAATATTTCTTATGAAAAATCTCATTGCCACATCTTTCATGTGGCATTCATGAACACTGAAAACACTCTTTAGGTCCACTGTAATTACGATCTCTTCTAGAAGCCGTAATTTAGAGCCTGAATTGTTTGGGTTCATTGGCATTGAAATGCCATCCCCAAGTATATGTTCCTCAAGGCTTCTTTGAGTTTTTTTTTTTTTTTTGCATTTTCCTTTTTACATTCCCCCTCCTCCTTTCTGAAACACTGTCATTTCTAAAGGGTATTTTACAGAACTTGACTAGGTTAAAGAATTACAGAGGTTAACTTTTCTTTCAATTGTAGAAAATACTGTTTATGTGCAATTTCAACCATGCCTGTTGCAAATTGAGGCTTTTCAAAAATACTTCCCTGTCTTTATATGATTTGCAGTTACTCAAGAAACAATTCATTGTGTTCTCTAGTTTGATTCAACAGATGTGATCTATCCCAGCAGTAATCCCTCCTGACCTTTAGCAGCCAGGACACCTACATATCTGCATTCAAAAACCTATGCTTCCAAGGCATCAAAATTTGTAGGTAAAACATCTGATGTAGAGAGTAAATCATGCTTAAAACATTGTTTCTAAGGTCAGGAATAATTCTTTTATGTCAGGAGTGACTTCTGTTTACCAAAAAAAAAAAAAGAAAATGTAAAGAGGGAAGGGACAAAGATTAAAATCTGTTTTCATTAACTTTTTGACAATAGAATTTGGTTGGTCTACTTATATTTGTCAAACCTTTTGTCCTTTAAGTGGAAGCATAGCAACTAGATTCATACTAATTTGATATAACGCTGTCAGAACGCTTTGATACATCAAGTACAAAACATACAGTTCTTACTTTTGAATAAGCCTTCAATCAGTTGGTTCTTATCTACAAGGATAACCAGCATAGAGCATGGTATTGTAACAGTTCTGCATTCATCTTGATTTCCTAATATATCCAGGACCAAATCAATCATAACCTTTTCTCCAGTTCCTCAGTCTTCAGGTCATCAGCTCTTTCCCTCCTCTTACTTTTTATCAGTTATTGGAGTCAAGCCTAGGGGTAAAATCATTCCCTGGATTACTTCCATTTGTACAGCTTTATAGCATCAGTGCACGTTTGGAGGACATGCACAAAATCCTGTTGTGGTCTACACTCTTATTTTCTTGTTTATTGCTAAGGACACCTCTTTCAGTGCTTTTAGCAAACGTGCTGACCTCAAATTCTATTTTCATGTCTGTATTTCAGTCTGTGGTGCTGATCTATGTCACCATCACTGATGCGAATATACTCATAAGGCACTAAAAAAGACCCCAATAACCTACAGCCCTGAATAAGATGAATACATACTAGTTAAAATTCCTAAGGGGTGACAAAAGAAATACTCTCTAACTTGAGTGCTTAAATGGGAATTTTTTCTTACAGGTGAAAAAACCTGCTGTAGCAGTTGCATTTTAATGCCTTTTGCTGCTGGATCTGAACTACAAAAGCACACATTCAAAAAAATTACTCATTTTCTGACTGCACCATAAATAGGTGGGATTGATGTGAATGAAAAGAAATCAGTTAGTATTTTGACCTTTTTCCCACTTTGCTGCTAATTATGATTAATTATTCTGAATGGTGATTCTCTTTTAGAATTAATAGACATACACAATGCAGCATGACACAGCCCTTTCACAGAATCAGTGGTTGTGTTATAATAAAGGAGGCTGCAGCAGCTTAGACTGTCCTTCCCATGACTCACATTGTACAGGAGGAAACTACCAACTCAGGTATAACCATAATGTTTTCAAAAGGAAATTTAAAACTATCCATAGCTGCACGCTTGTGTAATCCTTAATATAGCTATAAAAAACACATGCATTTATCAATTAATAAGAAGGGAAGTGAATGAAAGGAGATCTCAAATATTTTCAAATTAACTGTGTGCGAAGTATTACAGTTATTCTACAATAAATCCATTTTTTAAAATGTAGAGTTTCCTTGTCATCTCTTATACTGGAAAAAGCTGATGGTGTTTTGCTAATTAGGAATAATGTAATTGTACTAACACTTCACATACAAACCACAAACCAAAGATCTAAACAATTGCAAGAAAAGAATTTTATTATCACCTTAAATGTTTGTGGATGTATTAAATGTATTTTATTTCACAAATGGATTTCTCATGGAACTGCCTAGCTTCCCTAGTATTTTCTTCTTTTTTATTGGTTCTATGAATATAAAGAGGTTTCACAGAAATTATGGACATTTGAACATCACTCCAAAACAAGGATTTAACTGAGAAGGTGTTTTTTAACCAGGGCTTTTATAGATACTTTAACACTTGCAACAAATTACCACTACATTCCCAGTAGCACCTGTGTACAGTTTTCTGAACACAGTGAACTGAATTAAATCCTGTAGGTGCATCCCTTGATAGCCCTGAGCAAAGATTCAGTCAGGCCATCAGAATCTTTCAAGTAGATGTGCTGCTTTTTGCTCTGTTCTATTTTCCTGTTCAAACTTGCTTATAGCCCTGACTTAGTACTCAGCAGCCAAAAGAGAGGCTTTCAAAGCATGAAGAGCTGATTTCATACAACAGCATGGAATAACTTCAATACCCAAAATTAGCTGCCTGGAGTATCCACAAGAGTAACAAGAAATTTTCTCATGTCAACTTAAGGAACAACAAATAATTACTTCAGGGGTTATAAAAATGAACTTCTAATGCAGAAGACTAAATCCTATGAGATCAGTGAAGCTGATTTATTGAATTAACAACTCCCTTTCCCCCCTACACAAGCACGTTTAGAGAAGAATCTTGTCTTCAAAAGCATTGCTGTGGAATTCTGCACAGGAAAGGAGAAAAAGATTCAAAAGAAGGAAAATTCTTTTTGAGTTGTTCACATTAATGTACTTGGAAATAAAGTACTTAGAGAGAAACTTGTGCAGTGAGGATGTATCCATCTATTGTACTGAATGTAGCATTCAACAGCAAGAAATCACCTTAAGGGGTAAATTCTCACTGCTGCTTTCATAGCTGCCTATTTTGCAGCAGAATTCTGCACTTGCCTTTCATATTTAAATTTGCAATAGTACTGTCTACTGTGGTATCCCTTCTCTTTTCACTAGAAGAGAGATTTCAGTTCATATTGTATTTGTGCTTCTCTTTTTATCCAGGTTTTCCCCTCTGCCATCACCTGCCATTAAATCTAACATAAAGGTGCAAAGCAATTTTCAGTGTATAAGGCAATGAGAAAGTCTTTCTAAGTTACAGAAATGGCTTAAAAGCTGCAAATTCCCATCACTTTCAGAGTGCCTAAGGTCAGAGTACAGTGAGATTTAGTTAAGCATTTGTATCTTTATGTCGACCCTCTCCACCACATGGAGTTTCAGAAGCCACCCCACACGTTTTGAAATCTTGTCTTAATTACTCAAACCAGATTTTAAGAACAACATGGAAATGCTAAATATCAAAGATGACCCTTAAAATACATAATCCTTGTGGATGTAAATCTCAACCAAATAAAATTGACTTAAATTTCATCTAAAGTAATCAACATCCTGTTTTCAGAAGTTGCTTATAATTCAACAATAAAACAAGTTGTTCTACAATGCACTTAAAAAGCATGGGCAGTACTCACATACAACAAATTAACTGCAGTTATAGTATAGCTCCACTTCTAAAGCTACTGAATATGAAAACCACTGAAAATTAAAGGGTTTGGAGACCAAGGACATATTTTTAGCTCTCTAAATCAGCAAACATTAATTCTGATAGTTTATATTTCCATTTTTTCTCTAAACTCCAGCCTATTCTCAAACTGGTAAGAAGAATTCAGTAACTTAAGAAGACGATTGCTTCTCTGACTAAATCTCTTTTATGAAGAGATTTTTTTTTTACACTACATTGATGAAGATTCCCACCTGCTTTGAAGGTACACATGAATTGTCTACTTAGAGGACAAATAGATATTTGCATTTCAAAATTGATATACATTTTCCTAAGCACAGATTTATACACTTTATATAGCATATGCAAATCAATGCAGGAATGTTATGAAGATAAAGTGCAATTCCCTACCGTTTCATCTGTGTAAGATAACACAGTTTCTTGTGGAACATATTTCTTTTAAGTTCTGAATATCAGCATGAAAAACTGCCAACAACAAGCAGAATTAGGAAAGCCACTTTGCATCTGCTGGACAACCAAGCAAAGCCACTCAGTCAGTGCTGAGGCAAGCCTGCAAATTTTATTCCATCAGACAATACAGAAGCCTTACATCCATCTCTCTCTATCCATTTCCCAAATAAAGTACTCCTTTATTCACATTTTTGTGCAACTGGAATTTAATGAAAACATTTTACATTAACGAGAAAAACAACCAAACAAAATTTGAATAAATTCTGTTGAAACCCCACAAAATTAGCATAAAAGTCAAAAGACAAAAAGATTTTTTTTCCAGCAGCAGCTCCCTTACGTTGTATGTTTAGCACTGCAAACCTCAGTAACAGAAAACTGCATATCTGTAGAGGACAAGAAAAGAGACAGAGATCACAAGGACCCTACTTTTTATTTTCCTGATCTCTGTGGATTTACATTTTTATTCATATCCTAATGTTGTTTTCTATAAAATTTAATGTAGCTGTCTTAAAATGAATCAGGAAGGCAGAGGGAAAGATATGAGGAGTAATTAATTCAGAACAGAAAGAAAAGTCCTGCTTTGATTCATCTTAGCTCATCTTTGTGCACAATTTAATAATTGAGTAGGTTTTGCAATACTGAAAAAATGCATTTATGCTATACAATTAAAAAGAAGGAATTGCGTTCCATACATTTTAAAAGCACAGATATTCAGATAACCAGTTTAGAGCACTTAATATTTCTCAATTCCCCAATTGTTAGCACTCACTCTCCATAAAAGGTCTCCTTACATAACCTCAGCCCAAGCATTAGAAAACACAGTTCCCCAAAGGATTAATCACTCCCAAAAATTTAGGTCAAAGAAGATTTCTACACTTCAACATCAAAATGACGTTTCCCTGAAAACGCACAGGGATTTATTTCTATTTCCTTGAAAAGTTCTGCTGAATACAACAGAAAGCAAAGTGCAATCATCAAACCTTTAGCAGGGCCTCGTGCTCACACATCAGAGAAAAAGAACGCTGGAAGGATGAGACCTCTCAGTGGATGTGTGTGAATACGGGAAAAGTATCATGCAAATTTTCATCAACGAGACTCCGTGAATACTTTCTTTAATTGCAGAGGATCTCTTCTCCACCTACCACTTTAGAAAAGCTATAGAAGATTTCATAGTTTGCTGAAGAATACTTTCTATGAGAATATTAGAAATGCATAGGAATAACAACTAAAATTCCCAGCCCTCTGGGGCAAGGATATAATTATCTCATGGATTACATACATCATAAGCAATTTACCTTGGTCTGTTAAACCCTCTTTCTAAATTAACTGAAAGGAATACAGAAGCATAGAGGGGGGAAAGCTGAGTTTTTATTACTTTCTTTAAATACATACGAAACAGTTAAAGGTTCATAGAACTCAATAATAGGTGACATCACTGCCATGTTCCTCCTAGTAAAGTACAATTGGTGAAAGACATCATTAAAGAAAAAAATCCCAACAAAACCCCCCAGTATACTGATGACAATCTCACAATCTAGTGGATTTGTATAACACTGCTTTTATATCCTTTCTCTACCAAGTAAAGCAATGCTGCCTACACGTGCTCACTGCTCTAGCAATACACAGAAAGGGCCTAGGCAGGC
Source organism: Tapera naevia (assembly GCA_033556795.1). Lineage (NCBI taxonomy): Eukaryota > Metazoa > Chordata > Aves > Cuculiformes > Neomorphidae > Tapera > Tapera naevia. The sequence goes on along the minus strand of JAUMJJ010000054.1, from coordinate 1,900,780 downwards.
CAGTTGCCCTCCTCTTCCCAACGTGGGCTGGAGCAGGGCCAGAAAACCAAGCTGACACCAGGTTTTGTGAGGACAGGAGCTGAAGGAGGAACTGTCATGAAACAGGGCTACTTGATATCATAACTTTCACCATGGGTCTAAGTTCCCCATGAAAACATCTGGCTTCAAAAGGCAAACCAGACCAACCAGGAAGGAGGAGAATGTTGAAGGCATATAACTCCCCCTTGAACCCTCTCAAAACAGTCCTACAGGAAGGAGAAATTAGCACATTTTGCTGTGCTCATTAGTGTTATCGATACCCTGAGGGTGAATTAAGCTTCCCTCTAACTGCAGAACATAAGAACCAAGGCCACTATGGAGCCACAGGGAGAACACGGAGGTCTCCTGGTCACTTGCAACTACAAAGATAGGAAGGAAGTATGCTTCTTCAAAGCTGTTCGTCTAAAATGCATCCATTATATTCCCAGGGGAGATCTTGTTTTGATACGTGATACCAGAAAGGTTACCATCCTGTTTTGTAATCAGTAAAGCTCATTCTAAGCACAGAGCTGGCTGTTCATCATGTCTTTTGGCAAAAACACTCACCCCAAAATAAAAATAAATATTGTGGAGTCTTCAGTAGAAAAAAAAAAGTCTATTTATTCCAGTTGCAACTGAATACCTGAAGTTATAACAAAAGTCTGTCCATATTCTTTTTCCAAATGAATGCTCCCTCTTTCTTTTTAAATATGGATCCATTATTCCAGTATTAACTACAAACCAGACTTGAAACAAAGCAACAAAGAAGCCTGCTTCAAACCATACAGCCTTCAACTTTATTTCTAACTTTACAATCCAGAAAGTGCTAATTCTAAGAGGTGAAGTGTGGAAGTGTCATAATTGCCACTTTCAAAAATTCATCTCTCACTAGCAGTTTGGTAAATTCACTACTAAGAAATAAGACACAAAAAAAAAAAATGCCAAGCCTAGGCTGCAGTGCAGATTTCAGAATCCTCTGTTAGGACTTCAGCTGAGACCCCTGCTGTCAGATAGAAATTTCACTATCCATCTATGACTGTTTCTAGCTTGCGAAAGATCAGCAGAGACTGAACGAAGGTTAGCCTGCTCAGCTATGTAATTACTTAAGGGAAATTATATTATAAAGAGGACTGAGAAAAAAGAAGTCTATCAAAAAGTGAGCGAAAAGCTCAAATAATTGTTCATTTTAAAGCCTCTCTCCAGAGATGCATTTACAGAATTATAAATGTAGAAATTAAAAAAAGTGTCAGTAGATCAGAACTGAATTTTAAAAAGCATTTGCACACTAGAGATACTGGAAGTATTTAACTATGACTTCAGTGCTTCTGCTGCAACAATTGTGTAGGAAAGATGTGCTTCTTCTCATGGCTTGTAATGCCCACAGAATGCAGTTGTGGAAATTACAACTCATCCTCACAAACCTTAAAGGAATATAATATTAATAACCATTTCATTAAGAACCACTAAGAGATCAAAAGAAGGATTGTAGATTAATACACTATTTGAAAATTAATTTCCTTTAAAAGAAAAAAGTTACATATAAAATATACATTACGATATATTATATATGTAAATTATATGTATGATCTAGATGCAAATCTGAGAGATACTCTTGGTGAAGTTTACACAGTCTGCAAATTGATCCTTCTTTGCCTGGTAAAAGTACTCTTGCATATTATTTCCTGAAGCAAATGAATTTTTCTGCCACCCTTGTGTTACTTGAAATGAGGCATCTTATCAGTGGGTCACTAAATTCCAGGCTTGCTTTTAATTTCCACTTGTTCCAATCAGTTAACTGTGAGCAGAGAACAGCCTCTATTTAGCACAGAGTTTCAATTTTCTGCCTCATTTAATTTTCATCTGCATAAAGTCAGAAATTCACCTAAATAACCAAATTATCCCACTCATTCATACAATCACATATCAGAATATGTTAAGAGCAAATGGAAGTATTATTTCTATTCTTATTCTCCTTTGGTCTTTGCATTTGAAGGAGGAAAACAACTATCTTTTGACTGTTGTACTTCTTTTCTGAGATTTAAGTTAAGCTATTAACTGTTCTTCCCTCACACAATTCACTGATATTATAATCTGGTACATAACTTCTATATGCACTTAGTCATGTTGCAGTTGAGAGCCACCCTGAAATCTTCAAATGATGCCCGAGGAGGTTCCAAACCCAGTATTAAATCCAGGTCCCCTTAGCTCTCATGTAGTTTGTAACATGACACTGCATACAAACATTAATAGCTCACTCTTGTACAGTGCAATTACTTTGATGAAACCTTTTCTTTATTATCTTTTTTGAAGGCATAACTAAAAAGCACAGTAGTTTTTACTCTAAAGCTTGCACAACATTAATTATATGAAGTAAAGAAATGCTTTAACTTCACATGTCTTTATCAAAACTTTCCTAAATGAGGTATTTGAGACTTCAGTAGTATCTGTAATGGTAACACAGCCTAAAATCAATGTTTTATGTGAGAGGTAATGTGGTAAACGCCACATCACAAACCCCACGGAACACATCAAACTCTCAAGACTAAAAGTTCTCTTTTAATTTTAGGGTACTATGGCACATTATACAGCAATTTCCTCATGTAAAAACATTGAGACATACTGCCTGAATGATAGTCTTTTAATATATTTATATAGCTATATATTTATATATTAAAAGGATAACGTTATATGGCAGAAAAGTATAGGTAGTTCGAAGTTTGTATTATATTTGCCCCTCTTTTACCTGTGGAGGTGTTATGCCTGTTTGTCCGCTACGTGCATTGCAGAATTCTTTCTTTGTTAAAAAGATTTTCTGTTTCTTCTAGGAGATTTTTATCTGCACAAACCTCAATTTAAACAAGCTTTTCAAGGAAAAAAACAGTTGCTTTCATTTGACACGTTGTCCTGTTAAACAGACACAGAAGCTTGTCTTTTATAATTCCAAGAAGCTTGTGTTCCATTAAAGTTAGCAGAAAAGTTGCATTGTCAGGTCATCAAGCAATTAAGGCTTAAAGGAGAAGCTTTATCCAAATCTAGTAATTCTTTGCAACTGCAGACAGAGATATTTCACAAAATCTTACGTAAAGTACAACACAACTCAGCCTCCACAATTCCTCATGAGAAGCAGTGTGGAAAACCATGAGCCTCTGCTAATCTCCTGTACAGGAACAGGACAAAAGTCACCGTCTACTTTGTGCCCCCTGCAGTGGATTGAGAGAGGCATATTTTATGATGAATCACAGCAAAAAAATGTTATGTGGTAACTACCTACAGAATAAATTGTACTTTTGTGCCGTAAAACCACCTGATAAATTGCTTTTACTGTGAGTCTCTGGCCATCTTCACCTGCCCTCTGCCCACGAATCCATCATTCTCTCACTCCAGTATTTCTGACATCCCTAGGTATTAAACTATAAGGCTTTTATTTAAAAATTGTCACCCATCTAAAAGGAAATCATTGTTTTCTCAAAACTCAGCATTTTTCTTCTGAAAGAACTTAAGAAACACCCAGCAATTAACTTGAACACACGGAAGCGTCACTGACGCGCGGTAAGCTGTGCTCCCAAACTCTTGTCTCCCTGAGCACCTTTCCCAGCTGAGGAAATGGTTGATAGAAAGGTCATTTCACTTGTCTAAAGAATGACAACTTCTAGATGAAATGAATACTGCCAGTGGAGAGAAACAGATATTTCTATCGTATTTTTAGCCCTAATCTTAGGATGTTCTTGACTACACCCTAGAAAGACCTTTTTCTCTTCACTGATTACATAATGAGGTCTACACCACCAGTTCACTTGTAGGTGCCTATGTTGGGGATGTTTGAAATTAAGCACGATGTGCCATACGCTCGGTGTAAAACAATGAGGCAGCTCTGTCCTGCTTACTCAGCACTGCTCTAGGCTATACAGAATGACAAGCAGAGGAACATAATTCACATACCGTGGCTGTGACATGCAAAACACTTGGTGTGTCTGTAAGGAAGTCTTGCAATGACTAATTATCAAAAAACTACAGCTTGAAAAAAACCAAAGCTAACATCGTCAAGGAGAGTATTATTTCCACTTTCACACATAAAGCAGAAACTGGTCTACAGAAAATAATAGATGCTTAAGTATTTTTGAATGCTGCAGGAAAATACAAAATATTAAATGTTTTCTAGCAAAAGCCAATATTCTGAGATAATAACTCCTTACCACGATCATTAACAAAAACCCCACAAAAAGCAACACTGGACAAGCATAAAAATTTTGCTCTGAAAAACATATCACTGTGCAGAAAAAAAGAAACAAAAAACATCAGGTGAAAGCACTGTCCTGTAAAATAGCATCTAACTCCTACAATTTCTTTCTCTCTCTTTCAAAAGCCAAAATAATTTAGATCCTTATTTGTACTCCCCATGCTGTTGAGCAGGATGAGAAAGGCACAGAAAGGAGCCAGAAATTTATTTAATATAAAAATGTCATTACTAGAAAACAAGAACAGAGATAAGAATCAAGCTTCAGATTAGCAAACTTGCATTCTTTAAAATAACTGAATTAAAACAAAATAATCTTAATAAACATCTAAAGATAATACTGATGCAGTGCCCCATAATAAGACTGCTGCATAATCTTCAGGGGACAATCTTTTACCTAAAATACCCTCTTATAAATCCTTCTTTATGCCTAGAATTTAAGCAGAACAAAGGCTATGTAAATCTGATTTAATAACACTTAGCACATACTGAAAGACCAAGAAGACTGAGCCAACATATGAGAACAACTTCCCTGCACCCCAAATCTTATCAAGCAGTCAGCCATCTGTAATAAATGTTGTAGAGAGCAAACAAACTGAAGATCATCTTTGTGGAGCAGCAAGCTTTTCAGTGCCAGCACAAAAGCTTCAGTATAAAGTGTTGTAAAGTTGGCTTCCCCATAAAGGTAAGAAAAGGGCATTTTTGATTGAAAACAACATTTTGATGATAAGAATTACCTAATGAACTTGCGACTATGTTTTTCTTTTATTACTAAGGTGTCATAAGCAAAGGACCATTTATGGAATGAAAGTTTTCATTATTAATTATATAAACCAGTGTGGTTTTTTGCTGCCTCCTGTTATAAAGGAGATGGCAGAGCTTTGACTGATAAGTAGTTAAACCTAAGGAAACATTTTATTTTTACATGTGTTTACTGTCTGCAGTACCTGAAAGTGATATATTACATAACAAATCTCACCAGTTCTCCTCCCTTTCCCACAGATGTATCAGCTTTTAACTATATTTAAAATAGCACAGTGTAGTATATAATACAATTATTTGCATTCACCTGGAACTCTGTAATACATAAAAAGAACCATTAAAAGGAAAAGTTACCAAGCCAAATTCAGCATATTATTTAGATTTTGACCTAAAATCTTTTGGTTCCAGCCAGAACTACAGTCAATTTTCCAAGTCACCTGTTAAAGGCTGTCTTTTGCAAACCCAGGTCCTTGCCCATACTCCTCTCTTTCTTCCACAAAGATTTTGCGTCTCTTTGAGAATTCTGGGCTAAAGTCTCTTCCCTACTCACATGTGAGGGACCCCAGGCCATACTGGACCTCTGCCTTTTGGCTCTGCCCAGGCAAACATCTATTTCTCCAATACCATTGAATTAATATCATAGAGGCATAAAAATAAACACATCAGCGTAAGAAAGATCTACATAAGTAGTATTGCAGCCTAAGTAATACTTTTATTTTAGAGTAATTGATTACTTAAATATTACAAGAGAATGTACTATTAAAAAAGTTACAGAATTAGCAATTTCACTCAGTATTACTGTTGTCATGAGACAAATTCAATCTATATTGCACAGAGTTAGTTATATCAAGGGACAGGGAAAGCTTTCTGCACAAAAACAAGGCCCAGGCACACACCTCTTACACAGAGGAAGCTCAAACAACACTGGCCTGAAGAGAGTTGCAGAATGCATTTTAAACCAGAGAGTGCTCAATGTTTCATATATTCTTGTTCATAAAGATTTCAAAGTAATTTTTGGTTAATTGCATTTTGAATAAGTTTTATAAAGCAGTCAGGGAGGTTGTTCTGTAGACTGAAGCAAATTTCATCTCCCTCTCGCCTCATTTCCAATTAATATTTTCATGGAACTTCCTCCCGTGGTGCCTCCCAGTGTATTTTATGAAAGAGGCCAAAGAAGGAGAAAAGATACCTGTACAAAGTTATAAACAAATGCTGTGGAGAGAAACATTAGTGGCAGAAGAATTATACTGACAGAACATCTGGGTTACCTTATTTATGATATAAATAATGACATAAATAAGGTAAATGGATTCCCTGGTGGGTAGAAGACACAGATTGCACAGAAGACTTCCCATTAAGACTTTCGTGTACATTTTTTTAATACTCCTTCTCCTGTGAATTTTCATGAATATCTGTATGGATGACACCATCTCAGAGAGATGCAGTTTGAACACGTTAAAAGGCACTGACGAAGAACTCTCATTACACAGAAGGTGGTGAAAGATACCTGCACTTGGGTAAAGGGGAGAGAGGACATCAGTTTTTTGTCTACACCTGAATTTTTTAAACAAAGTTCAGGAAGCTCTGCCACGTCTGCCATCACGTAGCAGAGACCAGGCATGTAACTGTGCCTAATTACAGACCAAGTTCAAGCCACCAGATGATCTGCTGTGCAGAAGTCTGGCAAGAGCCATCAAGAAACACCACCTTGAGGGGCTGAGTACAAGCAGGCTTCAAAAGCTTTATTACACTTTTGAAACATTTCTGCAAGTGCACCAGAAAGCAGTAAAAAAATTAGCTCTGTTTTCCACTCTAATGAAGCTTTTAAGAGACTGAATATTGGTGAGCAAATTCAGTAGATACTCAGAGTCAAGGAGCTACAATATGCTACCTAATGATGTGAAAACAGAGTAACCTGTGTGTGTGTTCTGAATATGACCATTAGTTTTCCAGATTACTTTATTATGCAGGTATTTTAAATAGTATCTCTTGTCTTTGACAACCAGTAGAAAATGAGAGCAGAGTCAAGAGTTTCTGAACAGACTAAGTTATTCCCAGTAATTATGGGTACTGTATTTCCACAAAAGCAGTATTACCACTTGATTTATTTCTATCCAAAAGTCAATGCAGTGTTATAGCAAGAAAGTGTAGGAGACAGCTTTAGTCTCCCCACGACAACCAGCATGAAGTGAAAATACCACAGTTCACACAAGAGCAACAGCTGTCTATTAGCTAATTCAGTGTTTTTCAGCCTTTTCCAATTCATAGATACAGAATTGTTTTCCACGGAAGATACAGCTCATTTTAAAAGATTAATACACCTGTGACTCTTCATGCAGTATGTTCATTTGACTTTTGCATTTCACAGCACCCAGGCCTCCAAAGCAGCACAGGGACCCCCATGAGGCTGCAGAGGCCAAGCAGGGACAGTGGTGTGAGCAGGGCAGCCACCGAGCCTGCTCCCTGCCCATCTTCCTGTTCTCCATTCTGCACCTGTCCCCCAACCCCATTTTCAGCAAACATCTCTATGTACAGGCGATGTCATACTCATCTATACAACGTAACAAATTTTGAGCCATATATTTGCAGTGAATCCCTAAAAAACAAGCAAGCTACATCACCATGTGTTCCTGAGGACTCCAGAAATAGGTGACATAGCAGGAGAAAGGCAGGTGCCTCTCCTTGAACGTGTCCTGGGGGACTGAGGGAAAACTGGGTACACAGGGCATCCACAGAACCTGTCTGCGCTGCCTCCTCACTAGGGAGAAGGTGCAGTCAGAAATCTGGCCAGCTTGGGTGCAACCAGAGCCCTCCTTCATGCTGGACAGGAGCAACTCTCAGGCTCCCAAATGATCCACTTCTCAGGAGAAAAGTCCTGCCTTCAATCTGCCTTGCTGTGGGAAAGAAAGATTTTACTATTACCAAACACCAACAAAATCATAAACTGCACAAACATCCCCCCATATCTGAAATGCCACACCTGAGAGCTGCCACAGCATGCAGACTTTAATGGGACTGCTCCTGCATGTCAAGGCCCCTCTCTTTTTTTTCTTTTTCCTTTCATTGCCTGGTTTTACATTTCTTGCAGCTCCCAGCACTTAATAGCTGTTTTTCCAAACAGTCAAACATATAAACCCTTCTTGAGTTATACAGCATCTCATCAAGATCCATCTCACCGCTGCAGTGTACACTTAGGATGGTTGTATGCATTGGAAAAAAATAAGAGAAATGCAAAATATTATTTAAGCAGCTTGAAGAATAGTCATTATTTTTCATTTTAGTAATATTTTAATGACTAAGAAATATATGACTACACAGAGTAATATTTTGAAGATGGCTCTTGTGGCTTTGTTTTGCGTATTTTTTCCCCCCAAACACTAAGTAAAACAACTGAGCTTTCTATTTTATCCAGTTGAAAGAATTGCTCTGAAAAACTACAAATCATACAAGTCAGCTTAAGTTACTTTCAAACAATTTCACAGGTTGAATTCACCTACAATATAAGCAGAGATTAACCTCTTTGAGTGGCATCAGCACAGGATTTTACAATTAGTTGTCTTGGAAGCTTCTCCAGCCAAGCGAACCAGCCACTTGTTCTACCCCCAAAAAATCTATGAGGCAAACTGAGATGCATTAATGCCAGGCTAACACACAATGAGCTTTATAATGATAAGCTTTTCAGAAAGTGACAGAGGCAATCTAGCCCTGCCTCAGGTTTTATAGACAGTATTGTAGGGAAGGGAACTTGGACTGTGTCTGTCACTGCCTGATGTCGGCTCTCAGCAGCCAGGCTCCAGTGAGACAGATCATGCTGACTTCTACTGGGACTGCTGCCCTGCATCCTTCCCATGTAATGGTTCATCTTGGAGAGGATGCTGTTCTGCTAGGCTCCATATTCAAACTCCTCCACTGACCCTTCAATTTGTTTGCAGATCCTTCCTTTACTACTTTTTTTTTCTTGTTTATTTTGACTATTTCACTGCTGCCTTGGCATGTCTGCTTTAATGCCACAGCCACTGCTGCTGCTCCCACTGCCAAAGGCACAGGAGCAACCGTCACTTCTATCAGTCAATTCCTTCAGAACAAACTCAAAACAGCATAGTGGACTGCAACAGGGCTGCACAGCTTCACATGGAAAGCAGAGCAGCCCCTGCAAGGCCAGCAGCTCATGGTTTGTTCTGGTGGTCTGGGAGGAACCACACTGGCAGCATCAGCTAATACAAAACCCAGGGTCCCATGGATGCTGGAGGGAGAGAGTGTGGTCCTGTGATTCCTTCCAGTGGCGCTGTTGGAGCTGCTCAGGGTGCTGACCTGTCACGTTGAGGAGGGCAGCAGCCAACTAAAGCTTGCCTACAGGGCTTTCCCTCAGTGGCTTACGACAGCTACCAACAGCTAAGCCATTCTCTGGCATTTTTCTCATTCAACTGCATTTTCCTTATTTCTCTTTATGTAGGCTTTTTTTTTTTTTTCTACAATATTGAATATTCTAGCTGGGCTCCTTAAATAAACTTTCATCACATGGATGCAAAAAGATGAACCATGAAGGAAACTTAAAAGAAACATAAGATTTTGCAAGCAGCTTTGATGTTCTCTAGTTTTTTATTTATAGACTATAGATTAACTTCCTTTTGTTAACATCTATTGTCATTTTATAATGGGCACTGCAAATGCTTTGATAAATGAATTGAAAGAGTTTGCTGCAGCTCCTGCTAAGTGCCCTGACTGGCTGAAAAGTAGGTTCTGTAAAAATGTGTTTCTGACTGAAAAATGGAACAAGAAAATTTCATCTGATTTTGGATGGTTATGAAATAAACCAATTGCTTTGAAGCTGTGAAATGTGATTTCTTTACTCACATGTAAAAATAAATTCAGCCTCAACCTAATTCACATAGCTGCATTGGACAAACACAACCAGTAAGTCTCCTCTTTAGCTATTTACCCTTCTTTATATAACTACACTGGTTTGCTGAAACCCTACGCATCCATTTTCTTCTGCCTCTTGCATCTCTATTATCAATACCTCTTTACAATACGTTGGGGTATTTTGCTTCTGAGGTGGATATCAGACTCTTTCTTCATTAAATATGGACCTGTTTGAACTTTTCTAGTATCTAGATTCTAGTATCTAGAATCTTCCCATAGGTGGCAAATATTCTTATACTTCCTAGGATCACTAGAAAGAACTAGTAGTGAAATCTATCATGCATAAGCCAAGGTATGTGCACTCTAGCAGTAATGGCTACTGCTGAAATGGTATTTCCCTTATTTCCATTCAGATCTGTTGCTGTCCTCAGTGCTACTGTTCCTAACGCTAGGGTCAGAGGAGGTTTTCAATTCAGAACTTTCACAAACAGATAATCTGAAACTCAAGGGACAAAGGTCTAAAGCAGCACAAACACTGAGGCTTGTAACATCTGGATTAAGTGGATATAGTGGCCTGGGATCCATGGAGGACATTTCACAAACTTTGAGCAGTGCCTACAAGCCGTAACCATACCAAGAAATTAAACATGCATAACCTCGAGGTCTGCTGGTAGGTGTGTAGTAGTTATTGACAGCAAAAAGTCAGAAAGTAGTCACAGATTAAACACCCTTTTCAGTTTGCCATTTCCCATCACAAAGTCTGCAAATGACTTATCTTTTCTATCACTCTCACTTTTGATTGCTAATTTTCTCGTCTCCCACAGCTGCATTCAACACAATGGTACAGCTCCTTCTATCGAACCCAGATGTCCTCTTGGGAGGTAGCAATATACATTTGAGTTTTCTCACGCCGGAATGGAAACTGAAGTCTGAAACTGAGGGCACTGGATGAGTGCTCAGATTGTGAGGTTATGTGTAAAGGTCAGGAACGTGACGATGTAAAAGAAAAAAAACGGGGATTCGTCCATACTCAAAAAGACAATTTTCAGGGATTAATTACAGATTCGGGGTTAAGAATTTCAATCTTGAAGAATTACTAATTCAAGTGTTCAAAAGGGCATCCCATTTGTAAAAACCACCCTCCTCCACAGCATAAATTAGTAAATATTCTTATCAAAATGATTTTTTTCTCAGATTCATAGGATCATGTGACTATAGCCCTTTGCTATCTTCTTTCCCAGTAGCTGTAAGTGCAATAGCAGCATGAATCATCTGAAGATACCACTTAATGGCATACAGTAAACCTAGGCTATACTCAACATCCAGCTTATTTCTATTGATTTTTGAAGAAAGAATCTCTTCTTCCAGTCTAGTAAATTATACTCATTTAGTTGATTTCACCTGCAAGGTGATTACAGAATAGAAAAACGTCTCAACGTTTTTTTTCATTTGTTGCAGGCTCTTTAAGCTATTTAGGCTCCTTTCTCAGCCACCTCTTCCATTTAATTGGCCAGATGAGTAAAAGCAACTCAAGTAATTAGCACATTCCATTTATTCAAATTTAAAACCATGTCATTTTCCGTATTTAATAATTTCCAGCTCAGTTTTGCAAAAATAATATTTGGGGAATTGGACACACTAGTTAGCTGCTATTCCTCTCCCGTTTCAGCTGCTTCCTGCTATTTTCTGCAAGCAGAATGCTCTCTTTTCATCTCAGCTTTTTAACCTCAAGGACTTGAACTCTATTTTTAGCCCTTGTATGAATTTCCAATCTAGTGCATTTAAAAAACCTATCACAGATGTCTTAAATCTTGGAAGTAATTAATTAGGTCCTGCTATTTCCAGACTTACACCAAAACAGTTTGTCATTGCATGTAAAATGGTATAATCGAGTGGTATAAATGTTTTCAGGCCAAGTCTTGCTATGAATTATTTAGTTCATTTCTCCTAATTAATGACCTATGGGAGGATTAATGTCTCATAACTTGACAAACTACTTTAGTAAGTAACAAATTATCCATATAATGACCCCAAACTAAATTTATATAACTTCAGTAGCAATTTGCATAAGTATACAAAATCCAGTGAAATAGAAAGTATTCTTCCTTGATATTCAAAACATACATTTTCAATTTGCACTCAAGAAAGGAATTTGGACCAAATGTAAATCTATACTGGAAAAAAATAATTCACTGGATGTCTGGGGTTTTCACCGTTTACATAAATTTGTTTATAATGACTGCTTCTGTGAATATAGCAAGATAAAATAGTTATGTTGCGAAGAGAAAGCACAGATGTCCTCATGAAAATATGACCTATTTTGCTCTGTAATACATGTAACACATGCATTTCCTGGCTATAGAATCTGTATGATAAACTTGCAGCATACACTATGCACCCAAAAGCAGTTGTAAAAAGAAAATGAAATAAATGGGTCAAAAAAATATTGAAAGATGAAACAGGTCAGTATAGAAACATAGGTCGATCTAGAAAAATGAAATATTGTGTCAATATAGAACAACTTCCTATTTGATGTAAGGAGGATAGTAAGATGCAATGCTATGCTTACACAAACAAAATGTTCAAAATTGTTTAGTTGCCAAAAATTGATAAAGTGAAATATTAATAATAATAATTAAAAGGTCTATAGTAAAACCAGGAAATGATACTTCATAAGCATTGCTTCCATATTTTAAGGCCCTGGCCACCTGTGTTTCCAGGACTGGACGTCCAGCTCTGATCCAGCCCAACTGTGTAACTGTGCTCTGGTTTCAGAGGTTGGAAGAAAGAGCTGTGTCAAACAGCAGAAAGGTGAAAAAAGCAAAATTACAATGGGGTACAGTTACTGAGATGGGGCTTGTCAGTAGCTCAAGGATCCAAGAGGGAAAGGTAAGCCAGCTTTTAAGAGGGAAAGATGAGCAAACATGGAAAGATATAAAATCTTAAAGGGAAAAGCCACGAGTGCTGATCAAGCAAGTTGGGAATCATCAGGTCATGGGTCTGAACTGCCAGGGACAGCAGTGGTGACAGAGCTGGTGGCAGATGGCAGCTCAGCAGTGCTGTGGAGTCAGTGCTGGGGGCTGCAGAGGCTGACCCTGCCCCACTGGGCTCACGCTGGCTGGAGGCGCCGCGTGCTTAGGCCGAAAGCTAACACTAACACTCCTGGACCGATGCTTAGCCTAACAGCTCATTAAATCCTTCCTATCTTCTGTGTACTAGCTAGACAATAATTGCTTTATTCTTTATGCTATATATATCCTGTACCCTACGCCTTTTTGTACTGGCTAATGACACCTGAACAAACTGATCCACACTGGCACAAATGCCTGCCACTTACATTTCTTCCCCGAATACATGACCTATTTCCGTTAGGCACAGCAGATCAGATTGTGACTGGACAACTTCCGAGTCCCAGATTTTCAGACTCTAAGCCAAATTATACCTTGCTTCTGGTTTATTTTTGTCCTGCTTTTACCAGGTCACAGTTCTCTCTAAAAATTTTTTCATAAAATGAAAAACAAATGTCAACTGTTGTCTCCCTTTAGCATCTGAAGAAGAAATTAAAAGCAACATACCTATTCCAGCCTGACTGGAGACAAATAAGTGCTTAGAGTAGGTAGAGAAGAGAAATTATTAGGTCTCTCTGCCTTTGATCCTGCAAACTCTACTATAATACACATAATTGTAAAAGACAATGCTAAGCAAAAAAAGCTGCACTCTTATATGCACCAGATGCTCACAAAAGAAAGATGAAAACCAGCCACTCATAACATCTTACTTGGTTTGTAAATAAAAAAGGGCAAATTAATTGGGAGCTGACTTGAGTTTTGTGAAAAGCACATGAAGAAACGTGTTTTAGTGAAGAAACCATAGCAAATTCCGCAAATCCACAATGAACATGATCTTAGTACTCATCCAAATCCAGAAGTAAAACAGAGAAAAAATCCAAACCACAGTGAAATTTAAAACAAATAATCCTCCCTGACCAAGGGTTTAACAAGTCTCTGAATTACCTAACCTTACAAAATTGCTTCTTCGGAGGAAAAAAGCCCTTTGGAACAGATGCCTCTGAAAATGGAGCAATGGTTAAAATGTATAAATGTTAGAATACTTTACAGAATGATCTTTAGTATTTGTTTTGTTGTACTCTTAGAATACAACTTAACATAACCTCCAACACAGAACAGAGATTTTTCAAAATTCCTGTAGGAAAACCAGAAGAAAAATAAAACACCTGTACCATATCCATAAGAAAAATTATTGCAAGCTGTTAAAACTACTGGAGAAGTCTATTTTTAAAAGTCAGAATAATTAAAATGCAAAATATGCTGCAATTTATCTTTGAGTTAAAGCTCAATAAAATGCAGAGAATACCACGGAAAATACAGTGCCTCCAAATCAATTATAACTGTCTTCGTATTATCCATTCCCTACTTAGGAATGTCTGTGCTTGTATAAAAATATCCCTCCACCTTTAGAGATCAGGAATTATCAGCTTCACCGTAGGTCCATATTCTGTGTTCCGCATAAGCCACATCGTGCACAAGATCTCCTGCGGAGCTGAGGGAAAACCACTCAGTTTGGCAGGATTCACTTTTCTCAGGGTTCCAATCTTGCTGTAACTCCTCCACAGCTTGTCCTCTCTACCAATTAGGTGTTATAAGACCTGGTGGCTCACCTGTGTGCTGTTCAGTTTGGCTGAGCCCAGTGATAAAACCTGCTTCCTCAACTGCCCATAAAAACCTACTTTTGATATACCCAGCTTTGTCTATACTGCTTCTGCCCTCTCCTAGTAACCCCCAGTACCAAGTTCAGCTTGGCATGTGGCACAGCACCCTCCTAGACAAAAATTTAGGGAGACCTGAGATTAGGAAAATGTGCAAACAAGGACCTAAAAAGTGATTTTGACAGACTTCTGCCTTATTTTAACTATTTCCAGAAAGAAACACATTGGGTTGTGTAATTGGTTACCTTTAATTTAGAGATTGCATTTGAAATACTTTCATGGTGTGTTTTGGATGTATTTTTGAAGGTTTGTTCCGACAGTTCTGGAGGGAACAACAACTTACTGAAGACAGCAGGGGAAAAAAGTGACAAGACAAACTCTTGTGTTTTCTGCTGGGAGCTGCAAGGTCAATGCTGATTTAATTGAGATCTGGGGAGCACAGCGTTACCCAGAGGTATAAAAGAGAAAGATGCTACAAGGAGATCTCTTCTCATGAAAATTTCAATTCAATCAATATGAAAGCTACATATTTGGATCAAAAATGGCAGGGAATCCTTAAGGACTCTTCTTACAAAGAGCTCACATAATCTTAAAGCTGCCTTTGATAGCCATTTTGTGGCTTTGAAAACGTTGAAATATCTGAAAAAAAAATCAATGTTGTTGAGATCTTTAAAATTAATGTCAGACGGTGACATTTCTAACTATTCTGAGTGTTTCCATGCTAATTTCCTTCTTCACCAATAAGACTCTTCCTAGGAATGCTATGTGTTCTCTAAGTCCTAATGAGGGTACTTGAAGAAATACGAGGCAAACGTGCAGGGCCACCCTAGGACAAGTCAATATATTACCTTGATTAAGATTTTGTGCAAGAAAATGTTTACTGTCTCAGTTTTCTGTGTGACTCTGCGTGTCTCATTCGCTCTTTTATGTTCTGCAATATGTATTTTAAAGAAAGTCTTGACCTATTTTCAAACTTCAAAGGCTAAATAAAAATACCCATTTTTAGACCTAAATGTACAGGCCTGGTTCAAAGCAGGACTCATATTACTAGGTGAATAATGGGAATTTTATTTAAATTTGACTTGCAGTTTTTCTAATCAGCTTACAGTAAATGAAAATATGTATATATTGAAGGCAATATTTTATTACATTTATATTAAATGCACAGTATATACTTACATTTATAGTTTATATCCTACTTATTACATTTTTAAATATGAATAAGTGAAGAGAACACCTAGAAAATAAAGAAATTACATTTAAAATTACCTGAGATTTGTGAACTGCAACATTAAGTACATTTAAATTTTGCTACTGAAGCATTTTTACTTTGCTTTATTTATATGACACTTTACTTTGGAATGCAAAAGCACTGATAATCTCTTTGAAGAGATATGTGCTCCAAATCTATGACTCAACACACAAATAATTTAAAATGAAATAAATATCAGGGGGCATGTGCAATAAAATGAACATTAAAAAAATTATAAGCTGCTTTAAGCTTATTTATGCATTTTCTTCCCTTGTGTAGAATAAATGGATAGGCAATTTGCTTTGGATTTTTGTTTAGATTTAATCTCTATCTGAAAAAATGTTGCTGAATAGATTTCTGGGATAACTAGAAAATCAGACCAAATTAAACCACTCATGGGTCTTATCAGATTTGTCTACCCTTTATACATATATATACATGCAGAGACAGACTTTTATATAAACCCTCTACTCATCTTTCACTTTACTTTCTTGTCCATGATAGTGTTTTCATCTCTAGGTGCAATAAAATGTGGTTATTGTGTCTTCCTTATTGAACTGCAATGAAGTCATACGGAAAAGCTTTATCATCATTGGCCAAGTCACCATCAGCAGTTACAAAATTTAAACGTTTTGGGATTTTTTTGGAAGGAATGCATTTTGCCAGAAAAAAACATACAATAAGTGGTAGATAACTCATATAGTATAGTAGTATTTCTAGATACTGCAAGAGTTTGAGTCTGGATGAACAAGACTAAGAAACAATGGAGCTCCCTTGTTTGGCAGTGGTGCCACAAATTACTGCTTTCATAAACCATGGCATTTGCTACCAGGAAAATTGCATGTGCTTATAGCTGAATCAAAATAATGTAGCTCATATGCCAGGGAGAATAAAACAGGAAGTACATGGAAGATGTGAGAAGCTGTTCCTTCAAATACAAATATTTGTGACTTCATGATTTTTCCAGGCTCTAATAATTTTGACTACTGCTGATTTAGAGGTGACTAGCAGGGCTGGAATTTGCATGGCAGACTTGAATCTGAGGGTACATATGATGCTAAAATTTATGAATCTCACTGAAGTAAAGCAGATACTGTGATGTGACACAGATATAACATACTTAATTAAATATTAAAGAAGCAAACCCCCAAATTAGTAAAAGTTTAAGAGTCATGGACCACTAGAAATGAAAAGTATTACCGAAAGATAACAGGACAAGACAGATAAACAATATAAAGGCATGAGACTTTAATTTGACTGACTGACTGCTTGAATAAAATTGTTAACACTTTGTCACGGTGACAGGAGACGTAAAAGCTCAAGACTTGACTATGAGAGAAAATATAGCTACAATCTGAAATGCAAATTGAAAAGGAGAAAAAGTGCCTTTACTCGTAATGACATTGAAAATAGTTCCCCAATAACATCACCAGATTTAAAATATGACTAGCAGTAAGTGACTTACCTTTTATTTTAACTATCAACTGAACCTTTTCACAGCCCCAGAGGCTAAGCGTGAACTTTCATGCAACCAGAATCAAGTGCATCTCACACACTTCCTAAAAGGCAGTTGTATAAAAAGATAAGTAATGACCGCAGTAAAAACCACAACAGAAATCCTCTCGTTCCCAAAGCAAAAAAATGAACCTTATTCTGCACCACAATATTTACATGAGACTAATTTTTGCTACCAGTCAGATCCATGCCTTTCTCCTCCTTTCTCATATCCTTCCAGATTAACAGTTTAGTAATGTGTAAGGCCTATGAATCAAGTGGTTTGCTCAGGCAATCCTGGTGCCAAATAACCTTCTTGTAGAGGCTGAGATGAGTGTCAAGCAAAGAGACTGTATCTGTCCTACAGAAAAATTAATCTCCTCCCTTTACTTCTCTGTAAGCATGAAGTCATCCACAGTCTGTGTCAGCCAGAAAGCCAGGCCACTAGGGCCAACTGCATGTCTCAGCATCTCATTTTGGGCAACATCCATTTTAACATTAACATGAGACAATGGGGTTGTAGAAGGATTCAGAAGCAGGAAAGACTGAGGCAGATACTCCTTCAAATGACTTCTGAGAATCAGCTAGGAGTCATTTAACATTAAGAGTAAAGTCATTGTCCCTTACAGAACTGGTTAGGATTTAAATTTCTGTAACTGAAATCTAGTGAAGGAACAGAAACTGCCCCAGATCTCATGCTTTTGATGCTGGATAAGATGAATAGCAAAAGCTTAGAGGAAAATTCTCCTTCCTTCTAACATAATTTTCTTATGTTGGTTAAAGACCCTCTGGACAGCTCTGATGTTTCATTGCCTCTGGTCAATGTGCCAGCCAGCACCTCATTCAGTCTCAGAATAGTGCCTGTCCATGTTAGTGGTACAGAGGGGAGAAGGATAAATGCCTCTGGGCATTCGAGTGTGCCTCTTCTCCTGGTCCTACGTCACCAGGACAAGCTAAAGCACAAAAGAACTGAGAATTGGCAATTGGTGTCCTTTCTCTCTCACACATTTTTCTTTTCTGTGCCCAAGCCCAGCTAAATGAAGTCGATAAATGCCCCTTCCCAATCTGTCACGTGTCTTTTCAGTCTGCAAAGATTCAAGATTTTCTTTTTGCATTTAATAGTATGTGAAATCACACAAGAGCTATAGTAGAAGAATGCTGAACACAAAGAAAAATTGAAAGCGAAACACATAGAAATAGGGAGCAGGTCATCATCTTGATCCTTATTCTCTAATTGAACCTTGCTACTACCCCTAAAAATAAAGTCATGTAGAATATTATAGAAATGTCACCTAATAAAAAAATAAAATCTCTTTAAGAACTTAAATGGCAAGAAGCTTGGGCAGCTGACAACAGGTTTCTCCCAGAGAGACAACTCATCTAGACAGAGGAGTCAGGATCACTGGAGTCAGCTGTCATGAAGCTCTGTGAACTTCCTACATTTCTGTTAGCTGAGGGTATTGGCCCGTGCTGACCTTCTGTACTGTGCTTGAGGCAATCACATCAAACTCCCTTTCTGATAAGCCAACATGAATGGTGCTCTGCTAATGACTCTTCCTGCCACATTTCAAGATTCATGACAGTTACATCCAAAGGAGTTATGGACTCCATATCTTTTACCTGCAATTAAAGAAATCCTTTCAGTTCAAAGACCCTTAACTTTAATGCTAATTCAAAGGGTATCAAAGTAATTGATAGTCTGCCTGAATAAATCTGTGTGCTTTAAAATACTTAACCTTCAAAAAGCCAATCAATTTATAATCATGGTGCCTTAAAATGGTGAAATCACCAATCAGAAAAAATTCCTGAGCCTTACACATACAGTTGGTTAATCTATATTGGGAAAAAGAGTTAATTTCCTTATCAACGGATTTCACAGAGGGAAGTCAAACAGCAAGTAACTACATCCTCCTTGTTCTACACAGGAGCTCTTGCTTGACCTCTGCTTGGAAAAATTCTGTGCTGTGCCAGTTCCATAGCTTGCATTTCCAGTGCTACTCCTGATTAAAAATATCTAAACTAATTAGCATGTAGCAACCAACATTAACAACATATGCTGAGACTTAAATGAACTCCTAATCTGTAAAATGTTCTCAAGGATGCTGTATTATTGATTAAAAATTAACATTTTCTCTTGCTCCAGAGCAATTAGTGAAAATGTAAGATAATGAATATTTATAAAGCTAAGGTAAAAACTTCATCATACCCTAAGATACTGATTTTGTGCTGCCAGCAAACTGCTAGCAAGCAGATCTTATATATGAGATTTTCAAGGCAGAAATTTGTTCATTGCAGTCTGCTTTACAGCTACAGCTGAGAAGGCAAGTAAAGGGCAATTTCCCTTACAAAGCCAAAAAGGCAGCAGAAGTAGCACCAAATAAAGTACAAAGAGTCAAGTCAAGCTAACTTCTAGCGCATATTCCAAAGTGTTTGTCATCAGAAGAGAAAGGTCAAGCTGTCAAGTTAGCTAACACCTTGGACAAAGTCAACAGCAATGCTAGTTACAATTTCAGTTCAGAAAAACAGTTTGTGCATGCTGCATTGTGCTCATTTACTAGGACCCCTTTGATGGAGTACAAGGCCACAGCCAGACATCTTTACTGCGCTGGCAAAGGTTAAATTTGGCCTGTCCTTCAGTCTTGGTAACAGCAGCTTATTTTTATGAGCTGTTAAGCTAGCTAAGTATTTCACTCTACACTCATCACAATGATTATAGCTATTAGCACATTGCCTTAATATCAACTTTTCTTCCATACAAAATTTAATCCTTCTGTAGCCTAGTCTTGGTTGTCAACAAAACCTTCTTATTTTGTATTTTCTGGGTTTGGTTCTCTTAAAGCAGAAGATTTCACATGTACTAAAAACTATTTTATACTTATTAAAGAGATTGCCCCTAGACTTGCCATGCCTGAGGTGATAAAAAAAAGATGTAAAACCTTGAAGCTATATATATTTTAGATAGATTCAACGCTCAGAAATTAGTTATGTTGAAAGAAACATATGTTGATTGGCCATTGGAATGGGCTGCCCAGGGAGGGGGTGGAGTCGCTAACCCTGGAGATGTTTAAGGGGAGACTGGATGAGGCACTGAGTGCCATGGTTTAGATGATGGGTTGGTGTTAGTGTTGGGTTATAGGTTGGACTTGATGATCTCAGAGGTCCTTTCCAAGCTTATGATACTGTGATACACTTCGATGTAGTTGCTAATGCTAGAGGTGCTCGCTTCTGGGAAGTACAGCAGGAGAAAGTACAAAGGAAGAGACTTTTCCTCAAGATAGAAAAGAACATTATTGTTGTGTGGCCCACAGACATTAGAAACAGTTATATATTATATAGTCACCAGATAGGAAAATACCTGCCTGTAAAGGATGTCATATCCCTTCAAAATATAAATATATTCCTAGCAACTCGTCATCTCCAGCCTGAATGGAAACCTTGGGGTACAGGCAGACAGATGAGCATTAAATTTCTTGCTTACTTCTTTTTTTCTGGACCAGATGGGAATTCAGACTCTTTGTGAGAGTTGCCATCTCAGTCTTTCCACAGGCAACTGGGATTCATGTGTCATAGCGAGAGCTTCATCAAAAAAGATACTTTTCTCTTTGAAGAAGAGTCTTACTTACATAATAGCTGTGTCAGCAGAATCTGCTGATCACAGCTGTGGCTGCAATATTTGTCAAGCTGCAGCCTTCACAGCAACGCTTCTGACAATGATGGAAAGGTTGTTCAAAGCTGTGCCTGTCACATAGTGAAGCACCATAGAAAAAGGGGGGGTGGGGTTTATAGCTGGAGCTCTTAGAGACGTTTTGTTTGGGGGAGAGTTGCTTTTTTTTTTCTATAATGAATAGATAGGATCTATGAAAATTGAAAAAGAATCATAAAATTAGGCTGAAATGTTATCTCTCCTCCTTATTTGCTAACTTTGTAGTCTTGCTTCTCTCTGGTGAAGCCACAGGTTCATAGTAACTCAAATCTTAACACCCATTTTTGACAAAAAAAAGAAAAATTCAATGCTTTTATAATGGAGGTCAGAGAAAAACTTTCATCAGCACCTTTTTTTTGCTAGTTGACTTTTTGAGGTATTAATAATATAAGTTAATATGAAGGTTTTTTAATTAAGTCCTTGACTGCAGAATTGGCATTAACAATCAGAAATGAAATGCTGAATGACAGAAGCTCACTTTCTTATATGCATTTCCTCTTGATAACTTCAGTAGATGTGACCTATCGAGAGACAGTGATTAAGATTTCCTCATTCTCAAGAAAACATCCAAAACTGTTCTTCACAGACTATAGTTTCAGTAGGAAAGATTTCTTGCTTGCTTGATTTATTTATTTTTTACATCACAAACATAGTAAACTCAAAATTAGGAAGCAATGTCTTCTCCTTTACTTGATTTGGACAGAGAAAATCTGAAAATTTGTAAAACAAGCATGAGCATCCATGTGCTCCAGGATGAAGATGAGTGAAACCTGTTAAATCCACTGGAGATCTCACCTGTGAATTATGTTCTCCTGTTGAAATCCTGAGTGGGTCAGAGATGATACTGAGCCACAAATTGTTACATGTGAGAAAGAAGTGAAGCTCTTCAAAATGAAACACAAGCCGCTTGAGAAGACTCAAGCAAGACACAGCATATCCTAATAAAGGCTGAAACACTGCAGTGCAGGATCCCATGATGTCTGGAGAGGGGACTGGACTTATATGGACAACTCCCCAACATTGCCCTGACTCTCCAGTTTGAAGCAATCACGCCCCTGCTCTTCCAAGTGGATATGTAGTGTATGCTGCAGGGAGTTGAATCACAGAATCAAAGATTCATAGAATCATCTGGTTGGAAAAGACCTCTGAGATAATCAAGTTGAACCATACTGTCCCCTTACTAAACCATGTCCCTACGAAACTCATCTACCTGCCTTTTAAACACCTCCTGGGATGGTGACTCAACCACCTCTCTGGGCAGCTCTGCCAGCGCCCAAGAACCCTTTCAGTGAAGACATTTTTCCTGATGTCTAGTGTGAACTTCCCCTGGTGCAACTTATGGCCATTTCCATTTCCACATCTGTCACCTGGGAGAAGAGGCCAGCACTCACCTCGCCACAACCTCCTTTCAGGCAGTTGTAGACAGTGATAAAGTCTCCCCTCAGCCTCCTCTTCTCCAGGCTAAACAACCCCAGTTCCCTCAGCTACTCCTCACAGGGCTTGTTCTCCAGCCCCTTCACCAGCCTCATTCCCTTCTCTGGACACACTCCAGCCCCTCAATGTCCTTCTTGTACTGAGGGACCCAAAACTGAACACAGTAAGACCCTTGTTTTTTTTTGGTCTGGTCCTCCCACAAACTCAAAATTCCTCCTAAATACTATTTTGCTTTACTCTTCTCTTGTGCTAGGGGTCATATTATATCAATTATGTTCTACCCTGCACCTTTGTTAATTTTGTAGCAAACTGGGAGGGGGGTAAAAATCCTTTCACTTGCAATCAGGCAAGGCTCAGGGGACTGACTGATCGACATACCAGTCAGAAAAATTTTGTTAGGATAATTGAACAGTTTGGGAGGAGGAGGAGTTACCTGGGGGTCTTCTGCCTAGTTTAATTAATTTTATTGAACGATTATCTTCTGAACATGTTGCATGCTTCTTGTATTCTCCTATTCTTGTCAGGCACTTACATAATTATTCTAGGACTTTCATTTCTGATCATCCTAACTATTGCAAGAGAACATCAACCAAAATCTAAGCTTCTATCATATCCTAGAGATGAGTAATTAGATGAACTACAAATTAGAAGCTAAGAGACTTAAAGGAAAAGTACACCCTGTGATTTTCTCTTCTCATGTCAGAATGCAAAATTATGTATTCAAAATAATGTAACCAAACAAAAAGAACTATGTCTTAACTTCATATGAATTACAGAGGGGAGAAGAGATTTCTGCAGCTCTCACCTCTAGGGGCTGCCCAAGCAGGCACATTCCCATAGTCTGAGGCTCACTTTGGCACCACAAAGGAGGACTGCTTTCTGTTGCAGTCAAGTGAAGGATTTCACATGGGAACAGCAGAAATTTCTTTTATTGTTCATCCATTTCGAGATTTTGTCTTCTTCTTGATTTCATTATGGGTTTGAAAGTTTAGTAATTGTTCAATAAACATGTACTCTTGCCATTTACTTTGTAAAATTATTTAATAAAAACCTTCAGCTCTTCATACATAATAGATTTACAAAAAAGACTATAATTTCTCTTAAATTTGAGTATCCAACATGCCTGTAAAACATTCAGCACATACTTTCCCCATCTTTTTAATTCTTTCAAATTTGCGCTCACATTTCTTTGCCTTTAGTTGTCCTACTCGCTATGAGAATTTTTAACCTTTGTACTGTTTCTTTTGGTTTCCAGTGATGTAGACTACTCATCTATAGTTTCTTTTTAGGTATTTTAGATTCTCTTTTCAGATGTTAGATTCTTAAAAAAAAATTATCACAGAAAAGCTGTAGTAGAAACCAAAGGAATGTCTGCAAGTCTTCCACTGTTCTAATTCACCACAGCTTTACACCTGAACTTTTAATTTATTTGATAGATTTAGTGTGTCTCACAGTATAATTGTTACTTAACCAACTTATGTAATGACCATTAAGATATAATGGAATATTAAATATAGGTAATAGAAAACCAAACTTTTTTTTTCAGCATGTGTTAACTCAGAAAAATGGAGGAAACGTGTAAGGGACAAGAATTTTTCATCCAGAGGTTTTCTCTTTAAAAATGTTTTTTATATCTTTGATGACTTTTGTGGTAAAAGATCTTTCATACACTTATGCTTAGTGTCAACTGTGCAAACCACCCAGCTAATTTGAACAATTAATCTTAAAGAGTATGTGGATCAGCAAAAATCTTTTGTCAATATTACATAATGGCAAAAAAAGAAGTTTAACAACTTCCATTAAGCATTTTAAGCTCTAGTGTAATGCAGTACTGTGAGCACTAACATATGGCCTTTGCCATCATGTCTAAATTAATCAGAGCCCATATTCTCGGCGTTCTTTAAAAAAAAAAAAGTTTATGGTTTCTTTTTCTTTTAAAATCTTGGTGATTTTAACACAAAAAAATAAGGAGCCAGCAAAGGAGGGTTATCACTAACAAAACACACTTGGACAACAGGTGAACACTCAAATAGTCAAGAGGTTCAAGACATGAATTACTGCTGATTACTGCTGTGATAATAAACATCATTACAGCCAAGTGAGGTATAAAGCTGGGGCCACTCTGAAAACATATTTGAAGGTGGACTGAACTGAATCGTGATTATTCCAACTACTGTTCCTCAACATTGCTCCGAAATTACCAGGACACATGGCCCCAGTTCCTGTACATTTGTTTTTGAAAGGAGTGGTGTATACATATAAGCTACTGAAAATCTATGTCTTCAGTTCTGTGCAGCTCCCTGTGAATTCTAATGAAATTGGGCACACCTTGTACCTTGAAGAAGCATTATGTAGTTGGCAAGTTAAATCTCCTATTTTCAGAAGTGCTCAATACAAAACATCAGGGACAGAGTTGCAATTAACTGGTAAATTTGCAAGCCTCTTTTTGTCAGAATCAGTTATGAACTACTAACTAAGAGCAATTCAACGCTGTACTTCAATTCCCATAAGCTGTAATTTATTCTGTAATGAGAGTTTCCCAGCAACACAACTTAGACTGTTGCTTCTTACTTCTAAAAAAAATCAAATACAAGTGTCAAAACAGAATCTGTGCAAGTTTTCAGGAAAGCTGACTTGTTGCATTTCAACTGTATTCTACATCAGCATTGCCCAGGCTGAATCAAATCAAGGGTTTTGCTGTATGACACTGACTGGATTTACTGTATTCTTTACTAATTCATGGTCAGAAACCTTCTGAATGAATTACTCTCTGGCCAGTGTCAAAGGTGCCATATAATATAACCACTTGCTTAGAGTTATTACTATTCTACTTAATTTATTAAGATAAATAAGGAATCCCTTGGCACAACTAGTATTTTACACCATAACAAGCAGGCTATTTCAACAACAGTCAGCATTACAGGTTCACGAGTAACTACTGACATAAATCAATAGATGCTGGAAATATTGAATATACATTCACTGTTAATTTGTTGGCACCATATCTCTTGGATATGACCACCACATCTTTCACTTAAATCTTCCAAAAAAGCCTAGAAATAAATACAGAATTTCAGGCTCTGGCAAAGATTAAATAATCTGCTAAAGACTCTTCAGAGAAAACCTTTGTGTGTCACTGCATCATCAGACTTTGAATGATCCATGCAGTAATTTATTACCTCCTTCTCAATTAGTGTAAGATGTTAATATGGGTTAAAGTGAACTTTCCAACAAAATGAAAGAAATACGACAAAAGTAATAGGGTTTCCTGGTTGCACTTTCCCAGTTCTGGTGAATGGAAGTTAAATGTCATCTCCACCTTTAATGTGTTCTGCTTTGATTGAATTGGGCAGGAGGAATATGTTCAAAGATCAGCATTTTATATTGCTTCATGAGAGGAGAAGCTTTTAGCTTGAGTCACTAGTATTGGGCAAAATAATTTCAGAAAGCTTAAATGGGGTTTAATGA
The DNA here is from genome assembly GCA_033556795.1 of Tapera naevia. Classification (NCBI taxonomy): domain Eukaryota; kingdom Metazoa; phylum Chordata; class Aves; order Cuculiformes; family Neomorphidae; genus Tapera; species Tapera naevia. Next base: position 1,874,826 of record JAUMJJ010000054.1, on the reverse strand, counting down.
GGGAGGAGGACTCCATTGTAAAGGACAAGAGGACAGTACTTAATTATAATGTTTTGGGTTTTTTTGTGAATTACGCACATATGTTTATGTCACAGAAAATTCTGCCAGATGAGGAAGGTAGAAGCTAGACTGGATGTACAAATAATACAAGGAAACAGAGAGACACTTGGGTGCACAGACGCTAGGGAAGAAGAAAAGACAGCAAAGCAAACTGGTCATGAAGGCAAAATTAAAACTCAGTATAAGCTAACTACAAATAAATTTGGTCTGGGAATTAAAGGAAATCACTAGTCTGTATAAGCAAGGGAGGCAACTGTTGTAATTAGCTTTCAAATGGAACTTAATGAATTTATTACCAATAACCCATGAAGCTGTAATCACTGGAATCTGAAATCAGGTTTGCCCTGCTAGAGCAGATCCTCTGAGTTTGCCTTCCCCAAGCACACCGGTCCCTTGGATTTTCACCCTGAAAAAATGTATTTACATTTTGTGTCTGCAAGCACCATCAACTCTCTTTTTCTAATGAGAATTCTCGAGTCTTGGAGAATTTTGTAGTCTTTTCTAAGAAACACCACCTGTATTCCCACTGTCACTGCTCCAGCCCAGGTCAGGCACACACATTTCTGCACAACAGCCATCCGTACCCTCTCACAGCAGCACTTCTTTGCAAGGCTGCAGCAAGACCACCTCAACAGGATGTACTTTTGATTAGACCTAATAGAGAATCAACCTGCTGATAATTGAAATGTTAGTATTTTACATGCTCTGTTTAGTAGGACCAGACCCAGGGGTCTTCCAGAGCCACTTCTCATGCAAAGAGAACCCAGTGCAGCCCTGAGCTGGGCCATTTTATTAATACAATGTGCTTATTTACAAAAAGTTATTTGCAAACTCCCCCTTCCTCAAAGACAGAAGCCTTATAGTTAGAATGTGTTTAAATGTGCTGGTGCAGGAATAGTCACTTGTGCTTCCTCTCTTATTTTTTCTCTAAGGCTGTTAAACAGTGTTTACCCCACAAAGAGAGAAGTCACTCCCTTCATTGTTGTGAGAACTATGTGATGATGATGATCACTGCCCTGGTAAGAGCTAGAGAGTAATGCAGTCTCAGTCATCTTAAAAATCACCCAGATCCATATGTATCATGACACAAATTAAACTTCCCATTTAATTAATGCAATACCCAGGCAGACAAGAGCCTTTAGACTGAAAATGGGACCTCTAATATTTGTCCAGATCTGAATAATGAATGTGCCATGTAATGCATACAGAGCCACATGCCTCAGTTTAAAATACATTGTCAGATTGCATGCTAAATTAATTTCACCAGATTTATTTTGTTCATTTTAAAGAACTGTATACCCATCTCTGCTACAAAGAGTGCCACTTGTTTGGCTGATTGTACATGCTTTAAAAGTAAATAAAATTAAACTGCAGATTATCTCTTTTTGATTCTACTGATTCATTCTTAAATCTGGGAAAAACATGTTGTATAATGTTTGATGTCTTTCATGATGACTTTCAATACCTTTTTGTCTGTACATCAAAATAAATGAAATTTTAATAGGAGACTAAAACCGATTGATGCAATCCAGTTCATTTTAAAATGCAAGTTAATCAAGTTAATTCCAGATGGCAGCCTGATTCAGTCTCCTTTGTCTCTCCTCTGTATTACAATTTTGCCCTACTTTAAACTGTTTATAGTAGGTTATCCTTTTAACTAGGGAAGTAGATGACATCTTTGTAGAATCTACCTCTGGCCAAATACCATTACACCTGCTTTTGGCAATGTCATCAACTACATTGAAAGTCAAAGGTCTGTCCAGAAAGGGATGGCAGCAACCCCACAACCCTAGCTGTGATCTTCGGAAGGCAATTAGACCTGGATGGAAGGAGGACTACTTGAGACATGAATTATTTTGCACACTTGCACACACACCAACCCTCCAAACATCAGCTTTACCATTTGATGCTGGAACCAGATGAGAAATGAAAAGTAGTTAGCTGGCTATTTATAATAGGCTATTGTACAAGGCAGCCTATTTTTACACATGGTCTTATGGCCTGTCAGGTACTGTCTCTCAAATGCTCAATAAGGGTTCAGGCACAGCCTTTGTAACTATGTTTTTTACCAAAGATGAAGCAATTCTCTAAGTCCAGGTGAAAGATGCCCCATGTGCCTATATGCTCATGTTTCACCTCATGACAGAATCTCTTTAGAAGAGGCAGCATCTGCATAATCAGCAGCTGTTCACAAAGAAGTTCATGCACTTCCAACAGATGGGACTGCTAATGACAATGAGCATGACCCATGCAGAGCAATGTCTCTTCCAAAAATTTACTTATTTTACTAAAAAAAAAACAAAAAAGAAAGTTTACTTGGACAGGTTTCATGCAGGAAGACCAAAATTTGGTTACAAAGTAAGAATTGCAAAGTAATTTCTGTTTTAATTTGAAAAGTCTAATGGGTGTCTTTTTGAAATATATAAAATGTTTGGTTTCCTACTCCATTATTAAATTACAGTTGGCCTTTAAGTCACACCTTTGGAGAAAACAAAAATGTCAATATGGGCTGTTTAAAAAAAAAACTACTACTTTTTTTGGTTTTGTCCTTTTACAATTTTGGATGCAAAATAAGAATGTCTACCCAGCTGTTATTTAGTTATAAAGTGCCTACACAACCAGAGGAGTGTTATGATTGTTTCCACAGAACATCTGCTAAATTCAGACTGTATCAGACATTGTTCATTTCTGGAATACTCCAACGTAAAATGGTTTCAGAGAAAGAATGGGGTCCTAGGCAGCAGATTCAATCCAGGTTCAGAATGTTTTTAATTCTTCTTTTGGGATCATAAATAAAGTTGATGGTGGGAATTGAAAAAATGTTGACATATAATTTGTCTCCAAGATGCATTGTGAACTGACTCAGCTGTTGTGGCTACAAAACAATAAAACATTCTGATGTAACCTACCCTGCTTTCGGCATCATGTTTCATACCTCCCTCTAGAAAATATCACTTAAATCTAAAATGTTTGTGGATTTTCCTCTCAACATTTGCAAAACATCCTTTTCTCACTAGTCCCAACCTCAGATCAGTTTAAAATTTGGAACAGAAACCACAGACCTCACTTTAATGAGGAAATGTAGTCCAATTCCTATTTAGTCATAGTGCACTGGCTATATTCCCATCTTGTTAACCACCCTATTCATCTATATCCATCAGTCTGAATGTATGGAATACGTACTGACACTAATAACTTTGCTTCCAGTTTCTGAATGCTGCTGAATAGAAGAGAATAAATGCCACTGAACTCTTCTATGGAATGTGGGCTTTATCCTGTTGTTCTCCCCTGAAAATATTTTTCAATGATTTCGACAAAAGATTCTGAATGTGCTGCACTGATGTTATTTAACATTCAGCAATATTATTGCCTGTGTTCTCAGAAATATTCTGACACCCATATCTATACAACTTGACACTGCACAGGCTTTCTGAAGTCAGCAAAAGAGGCTGTACTAACCTGCAAGGTTAGAACTAAGATCTAAAGGTCCTGCCTGGAAAGCTTCAGGTCATTTCTTTGCAAAAAGACTGACTGCTATATTAACCTATTATGAAGAGGCAGAATACTTAGCTCCCTCCTTGCTGTACCCTCAGTCATATCATTAACAGTTCATTCTTTCTTTTCACATTGGCAATATCAAACCTACATCCAGCTTCCCATTAGATTGCATATAATATAATATGTATATTATATATTTAACACTTTTACCCTATACACTGACATACATCCTATAAATATTGTTTAATCCCTATCCTTGACTGTCTTCCATATACCATGCCCACAGTTAAAGCCTTACAAGGCTCAAATGCTGTTTATAACAGTAATTACCATTTTTTTTCAGTCACTCATCAACCACTAACAAAGTCTAACTGCTTTCCTAAACCAACTGAGTGAGACCTTATTAAACAAGGAATATAACTTTGGGCAAAAAATTTGCATTTGCCTATAAAACATGGGCACTAGACTATCTCATTAGTCCGAATTTGGGCATTATCTGCCTCCCTCTGCAAATCAAAATATTTGATCTTTGCCAAAAGCAGAAGCACACAGTTTAATATGATAATATAGGACCTGTTCTGAGGTAACACAGTAAAAAAAAAAATCGTAACCAGGTCATAAATGTTAAAATGCAAAAGGAAGGAAATGCCTGTTATTCATCTTCCAGGCAGTACTCAGACATTCATGAAATTGAAAGTTAATGTACCAGGGACTTTCATTATCTGACCCATTCCATACTATCCATTAGAATCCTATAGTACTGGAGACAGAGGACCAATATGTCACTAATACAAGATGGAAAAGGTCACAAAAACTAAGCATCAATAAGACATTACTTCTCTATTAAATTTCACAATACTCAGCAGAAAACTCACTTGCTGAAACCAGAATATTTTATTATGTAATGCAGCTAAACTGAGAGAAATAGATGTTTACCAAGGCATGGGCATAATGATTAGTTGTCGAGTGAAAATAATTACTTTCTTCCTCCTTTTCCTCATTAAATACATTTTGTTTGTTTAAAAAAAAAAGAAGTATTGCATGGTTTGTTTTGCCTTTTAAGGCTATTCCTTACAATAGAAATATGTTGTTCCTTTGGCTGTAGCTTCCTTTCACGCCACTGAAAACACATATTTATTGGTATGTTGCAAAGTCAAAACAAATTTGCTTTCCATTTCCTCTAATGGAATATTTCATTTATTTAGAATGGTTTTCAGTAAGAACAATATGACTACTACTGCAACATCATTTTCGTGTAGAAAGATGATGTACTGATTCCCTTGAGCTTTCTTCATCCCATTTCTCCCCTAGCACTGCTGCCCAAGCCCCTCCGCACGCCTCGCTCTTACTACACAGCTGAGAAAAATGCACAGCAGAAACCATAATGTCTGATTAAATTATTATGAAACAACTTCTAGAAACACTTAACTTTACAATTTGATATTACAGAAAATATGTGAACATTCACAATATTTATTTTAAGTGCTGCAGCTGGTTTGTTTGTGAGGCAAAGCTCACTGCCAAAGATCTTGGACTCAGGGCATAACTTCTTCCTCATGCTACTCTATCCAGAACTGGGTAAAGAGACGGGCTTCTCACAGTAGCCCACTCAACTACGTAAATAAAGGTAGTTTAGGTGCTGGTGGACACTGGCTCACAGGATTTTTTGTGAGTTTTGTGGAATGCCACAGGAAAATATCGTTACAGCTGGCCAAGCTTTATTGTTACATCCATTTAACGGTGCTACGATTTTACAGAATCACCAATAAACACTTGGGAGACTGGGATAAAATTTTTATTATTTACAAATACATCCAAATCCTTCAGCAAAACAATCTCTATTAAAATTATTTGAAAATGTATAAAAATAGGCTGTAGGCTGATTAGACTACTTAAGGCATTATAAAGAAGATACAAAAATGAAAATAAGATGATATCAAGGAAAGGAGATCATAGGAAGGAAATTTTCGTTCAGGATTTGTAACAGTATGTTTGGCAAAGTGACAGAATGTACTGTAGCACGTGTGAGTTAAAGAGCAACTCTAAACTGGATGGGTAAGAGACAGAGTGGATCACTACTCTCTCCCTGTCTGATCCCCCGCCCCTTTTCTTTTCTGATGGTTTGAATTTCATGTTAATAGTGCAAACCAGAGAGCAGCAGAAGAAAAGTCTGGCATAATTCAGCTGGAGCCTTGGGATACTGCCTCCTTCTTTCAAGCAAACTTAAAGACACCAAATACATGCAGTCTTTAATTAGAGATTTGAATCTCTAAGATTTGTTTTTGAAAACTAAAAGAATTACTAGAAAAAGATAATTGCAGCTAAAGAAATTCAGAACTGCTGTCTGACAAAATATAAACAACAGGGCTTGAAAGCAAACTATTGCGTTACCTTTAACGCAGCGACACTCGGTGTCTACGTTTCAACTCCTTGCCAACGTATCAGAGGGCATGGGAAAGCCCCTCTTCCTTTCATCAGCTCATGGACCGGTCTTGCCAGTGCCCATCAAGCTTCCAGCTTTCCATGAATCTCCCCAGCTGTGCTGCAGGTGAAGGCTCCTGCTGGCTGACCTGCTCTGCTCTGCTGTGAGTGACAAAAGTGGAAGCTTGATTGCTCTTGGGAAAGAGAAACCTTCTCCAGTACCCTCTCCAGAAAGCTAAACCCAAGGAACAGTGTCAAAGAAAGATCCATCATCCCTCTCTCTTGTCTTTCCTCTATGATTTAATATTCAATATTTAACCAATAAATATGAACAAACCTTCAGAAAGTTCTACTGCTTATCAAAGAGCCCTATATCCATTTGGGTTATTAATCATAGGGCATATTTAAAGCATTTCCATTTATTTAAAAATAATCCCACTGTTAAAGGAGGAGACAGAAGGGCACATTTTAGTTATTTTTTACTCTTGTTTTGGTAAACACTTTGCAATGGACTGTGACACCATTTTTATTTAGTAAGTTGTCTTTTTAACTGTGCCTGAAAGACAGAATCAATAGTAATGCAGACAACGTTAGCAGTTACTGGCTAATCTCTGCCCAAGCTAGTAGGCCCCTGAGGCACATGGAATTTATGCAAAATCAAAGTTAATAGCACTGGAGTGACCCCAACACATAAAAACAGAAGACACTGAACTGCAATCTGATTTCTAGTAATATGATTCCTTCTAAATTTATTCAGCCTCTGCTCCTGAAAAGCTTAGAAAAACAAGAGAGCATTTCCAAGCTCTGCAATTCTAAAAGAATCGCTTCTCTCTTGGTAGGTTACAGTGAACCCACCCCATGTGTCTTTACATAAAGACATTAGTATTATGGTACTAAGCATTAGAACACAGAATCTGTATTTTCCTAAAGAAAATGACAGCTAAGATAACTCAGCCAGCTACATCTCAATTACAGGGCAGGCCATATTCTTGTTTTACTGGAAAGAAAGCACATGACAAGTAAAGCTTTGATTTAAACTCAGTGTGACTGCACCCCTAAAACCAGTTAATCACCAATTAAAAAAAAATAAAAATCTCTTAAAATAATGTCACTACTCAACATGAAAAATACAGCACTGCATAATATTATAGCTTGAACAGCTTGAACATTCAAAAAAAGTCTCTCCAGATACCTATTTACGTATTTGACATGCTTCCATGTATTGCTGTCGCCACTTACTACCTTTTACTTTAATTAGATCCTCCTGTGAGCATTCATTGTAGAAGAATCTGGTACAATGAAGAATAATAAATTCTGCTCTTTCGTCTGTGTTTCAATTATTTTGTTTCTATAGAACAAAAATTATATTTCCTACCTTGGCTACTTGTTATGAGAGTGCAAAAACAGTCACTACAATTCTTTCACAATCTTGTATCAGTTATAACTGAATTCACATCATCTACTGCTAGATTTTCACTTAACATAGTTGAACAGGATACGCAAGCTGTGATTAAGTGCTGCATTACTGAACTCTACATATTTTATTGTGAGTTACACTGAAATTGCTGGCTTGGTGGGGTGAGACAAACACCCCTGCCAGCCAAGCCCCACCCTCAAATAACATCACTGCAAGAAGCGTGAAAAGCTCCAAACTTTCAGCTATGCTTAACTACCTGATTTATGGACTTAGGAGGAGAAAGGTGGTATCAGGTCTCAGCTTAATGGCTAGAAAATCTGCCCAGGAAGTAGGAGTCCTCGATTAAATTTTCTCTCCCATCTAGAGCAATTTCAAGGTAACTGCATTAACAGCAGGTTTAAGGACCACTTTCTACTTAACTTAAGAATGCCACCATGATCATACTGAAAGGCCAATGATTAGTTTTGCCAAGCTACTAGGAACATAAGAATATATCCATATTCTTCCCAACTAGCAATTAATTGTTGAACACACATAAACAATATATGTGCCATCACACTCTTGTTTCTCACAAATGAGAACTAGAAACAAAAGAAAGGATGGTCACAATAAAAGTGAATTGATGGAAAAATCTAGTATCAATTTACTACACTATCTCTTATCGATTACTGCATTACAAAACTTCATTACAACACATTTTTATAAATTACCACTATAAAGATTAAGTGCTTATCAAGAAAAATGCTCATTCTCCCATGTCAGCCTATCTGAAATCTCAGATTTTATTTTATTCTTTCTTATTTAGATACAAATGAATACCCATCCTCCTCTACTTAAGGAATATCATCTTCAGGCTATCATCTAATTCCTGTCATTTTGGGGGGTAGGAAAGAAGGAAGAGAGAAATTCTCAGTCCTTTATGAAATCTAACCCATGTTGAAGTTAATGGAAATCCTGAGACAAATTTCACTGAAGGATCCAAAAATAAACTTAGAATGGAAACTTCTACTTTAATTATGGAGCAAATACTGATGACACAAGAGAATATTACTTGGATTACCCTGCATCTCAGTGATATCCAATGATATTGTTTATACTTTCTTACCAAAGTTCCACATGGATTAAATGGAAATATTACAGAAATCTTCAAAGAGGTTAGAGGAGATGGCCAGCAAAGACAGGAATGTTCTCTTCTCCCTTAAACTAGACCCTTACTCCAAATTAAATCCTGTAGGAAGAGTAAGGAACCCATGGTGCAGGTGGCAGCCCCCGTTCCCCGGGCACAGGACTGCTTCCTGTGCCAGTTTCCCCCATTATCACAGAGCAAAATGACAGCTCTCTTCTGGGACTTCACAGAATAAGGAAAACCTGCTATTGACTATGTTAAGAAGCAGCATAATATGGCTCATCATCAAGTCCTTTCACTCCCCATTTCTGTAAAACTGCTCTGTTCTCAGGACCCAAATGGAGCACAGGTGGAGCTGTGCCATTGCAAGGGAGAATTCCCTGCACGCCACTTCGCATATTTAATACCACACCCCTTATTTAACTTTATCATTGTATTTTAACACCATGGAAAAATATCAGAAAACGGAACATCAAGACTTCTTTTTCCTTCAAGTCCTAAAAAAACTAAAATGCCTTGCTATACTTCCACATGATCTCTGTCTTCCATCGATGGGCTGAGCCCCAAGAGCAACGGGCATGGGTACAAAGAGAGAATCAAAGCACTAAAAGAAAAAGCAATACGGATGCTGCTAGAGATAGAATATAAAGGAAGATAAGGAAGAAGTGAGGAAGCAGTCTACAATATGAGAATAAGTTTTGTACTAATCTTTGTGTCTCATCCTTCTTCCTGGGCACAGAAAGGCAGTATCAAAAAGGTTCTGAACAGCTGAGAAGAGGGGGCAGCAAGCTTAACTGAAGAAAAATAAATGATGCCCTGAGGGCCTGATACTTATCCAGGGTGCAGTTTCATGTAACAGCAGAGAAGACCTGAGGAAGGAATGGAGGAACATTAATTAATTTGATTTGGTCAAGGTACTAGAATTAACTGACTTCATATGGCTGGGCACAATTCAATTGCAAAGGGTTAAACTGATTAGTTTGAACACAGAAAGTATTTATTTCAGAGAAGTAAGAATATATGGATGAAAATTAACCTAAGAAATGCAGGAAGGGGAACAGGTAGCATAAAAGAGCATTTCTCATTGCCTTCCTGGTAAACTGGCTTAATGCTTAAACTCTTAAAAGTCCAAGAGATTTTCCCCTAGGTAGAATCCTCAGGAAACAGCATCTATAAATATTTGGCTCGCTTACATTCTTTGCAAAACAAATTTCTAAACAATCCAGCAACTAAAAAAGTTCCAATTTTGAGAGTCTGAAATTGAGAACCAAATGGCACACATAAGGATTGAACAATTGCATACACAGCCACCTAACTTATGCATGGCAATGAATGCTTGTTAAAAAGTACTCAAACAATTTCAGATGCCTCACTGAGACTCTTCTGAAAATATGGCTTCCATATTTTATTGAATTGTTTATTTTTCCAAGTAGAAGATTTAATGCCAGATAAAGTCACGTGGTCGTGAATTTTTCACATTTAAAGCTTTTAATTGCAACTATGTTATAAAGAAGAATAAAGAAATGTTGCCTTGAATGAAATTCTCCAAATGCCGATAGGCTTGATGGAAATAATTTCCTCTCCCATCATTGTACTGTTACGTGGCTATGATAAAAATTAGTATCAATCTGAGCTGGCAAATAGCTCAGAGTATTTAGTTTTTAGCAGACTGATGGGACTCAACTCAAATAGTTTTGAGTTGAAGTTGACCAGCAGTGAATCAGACTCTGCAGCCTTCTTGGCAAGTGAGCAGGAGGGATGGTAACACCCGCCTCTATGGTGACAGTATCTGTAAAGTGGCATGCAGTATTAATTCTACCAGGTGTGACTCAGTTTGTTTCTCACTTACTGAATTTGCATTTTATCCACGTAGTGTGTGAGAACAGATGCTCCTTACCCAAAGAGACTTTATGTATAAGAAGATTCCACAGTGTTAACTTCAGACTCTTATTTTCTGTTTAGGGTTAATACCAAAAGAAAAGCTAACATTGGTTCTAAATATACCTTCCCGCACGTTAACTTGAAGAGTCTAATCCTTGCATTCCTGAGAACCAACTCATTTCACTCAAACAAATCAACCTCTATTTGCAGTCTGAGCTAATATGTCACAAATGCATTCACAAAATGCCTTTATTTGTCCTAATTATTTTAGCTCACCTCATTTTCTTTTCTACACCTTACCCTGGACAAGGAAGATGATCTGGTTAAGACTCCTATTAAAAGCAGCACAGTGTTGGCTGAAATCTTTTGTACCTTTGCCAGCAGAGAATGATCGACATTAATAACAACCCATATTGTAGATAATCCCAATAGTGAAAGCAAAGCAATGGCTGATGCAAAGCTAGGGCCAGCATTTTGAAACAGGCAGGGAAACAAAGTGGGCCCACATACCTGGCAGCAATAAGAGTCCCTTCACTGATGGATGGGAATAAATATAAAGGCTGATAGCACAGTAATAAAACAATGATGATAACCCAAAATTATTTATTACAAGGCAAGAACACTGCTGCCTTCTCAGGCTTTGCTGTAAATGGAATCCGACATCAATGGATGACTCTCAGTGAGAAAACATGGCCCATTTTAATTTGGGAAGTGTCATCTCATTTTTTAAGGTGAAAGCCATTATCAGAGGTGACAATGATCTATAGTAAAACCAAAGAAAAAACACAATCCCATATTTACGCCCTCAGTCCAGTACATTTGCTACAGATAGTAACTTCTTCAGAAACACCAAAGCAACATCTTAGGAAGTTAAAAAACACTAATAACAGCTTCTTGGACATCAAAAATCCTATTGCGTTTATTAAAGAAGGACCAGAAGTGATATTTTCTTTGAAGATAATACCATCAGCCAATATTATTCAGAGAATGACTACCAGTGAAAAACAGGGCACCCCATCAGAAATAATAAAAGATCACAGAATAGAAACCTAGGATAAGGTAAAATTCTGATTAATTGTGTTCAATAACTCCTACAAGGGAAACATTTCTTCTCACTATTACCTGCCTTAATATAGCTAAACCTATATTGACATATTCAAGGCAAATAATGTGCAAAGGAAGCCTTATGGCACATCCCGTATAAGTTCTATGGCCTCGAGTAAAATGTTACCATAGAAACGCCTTTGCCACAAGGAAGGAGTACTTTTGCAAAAGACCTGAGGGCAAATATTCAGATTCCCATGGCAACTGTTGTGTCCAAAGGCTGAAGTACCATGTGTCAGTGTCTTTTGGAGTGGAACACAGGACAAGGAAGAAAAAAAAAGCCATCCAATATTTTGTCCACTGGCAATCACAGCTGATAATCATTCAAGGCACCTACTTGAAAGAGGAATGGCTGCAGATGGTATTTTGAGTTAAAAACCATGTGAGTGGGATAATAAAGGAAAAATCAAGGAGGAAAGTAATATTAATTAAAATGGCAGTGAATAATTTGAAACACTTCCAGTGAGTGGCTTTATGTTTTTAAAGTTAGAAGAGGGTCTAAAAATCACCCATTCGTGCTTATTACAAAAAGAACACAACATCAAACATATACGAGTCCTGTTTGCCCATCAGGTTTTATACATCCTAAACCAAGAAATTATTTTCCAGTCTCCTATTCAACCACCACAACTTGCTGGCAACAGATGTCACCTGGAGAAGACAATCCCTGACAATGGTGAAGATTAAGACTGTGCTGAAGGAGGGCTACACATTTCTCATACTTCAACAACTTTTCCATTGGCTAATCTAGAGCAGCTAAATAGGTCGTCCCATGTGACCCATTTCACTGTCTCAATTTTTCCCTTCCAGTTAGCTATATATCTGGAGTATTTTTAATAATTATTTAACAACTTGTTTGAGATATTATCTTATTAAAAAGCATGTTGAACAAGGAAGGGTATTTCCTTTAATATGCATATAATTCTTCATGATCCTTTATAGTGGGTCAAGCCTTATATCTTGGAATAAAAAAATAGAAATTAAGGAAAAGGATGGATTTCTAAATTTTGTTACAGCCTTATGTGATCCCTGGTTTGTTTGTTTATCAACTATTTATTTATTTCTTTCTTCTGGTTCAAACCTCTTTAAATATGATTGAGTGTGATTCTATGTTTAAATGTTTTAATCATGCTTTCAAAGGGAGTGAAGTTCTTACACATCGCTCGGGTAGAGGAGTAGATCTATTTTTTTTCTGAAAGTTGAGGTAGAAAGAACATTTTGCCTATTTTAAGCAGTAGAAAACAGATAGGCAACCAGTATTTCTAGAACTCAAGATCAGTCCCAGCAGAAGATGACTCCTGTCCAGCTAGGAAGATATGAAAGCTGGAGGAGAGGAAGAACTGGTAGAGACGTTTGGGATAGCAGAGGCAGGAAAATGAGGATTGTGAGGACGTATAGTGCCATTTATTGAGCAACTTGTATTTTCCTTATTCTGTTTCCTTTTTTTTAAATGCTAAATGCAGAAATGCACAGAAAATACTGAAGCCAAGCAGCAAACTGATACAATTCAAATATTGCTCCTCTTTGCCCAAGAAGCAGACCTGTTCTTAAAACGAGTGTTACATGCACTCAGAAATGTTTTAGGTATATAAACTGAAAGTAGTGGACAGTTGCTAGTAGCATCTACTAGCCATAATCTTTTCAGTGATAACAGTTGAATTAATTTGGTTGTCAACCAAAGCTGCAGTCAACTAATTCAGTTATAAAAATCCTAGACGAGAGACAGACAGGTAGACTTTTTTCTAATTCCAACTGAACATTGTAGAAGATAGAAAATCCTGCCTTTGGCCTCAGGGCCACAGTATGCAAAAGAAAAATGTGCACACAAACATTCTAGATACTACATACCGACTCTAAGGACACACTACAACTGTTAATAGGAAATGTTTTAATAGAAATTTCTTTTTAAAAAAAGAAATGCCAATCTGTTAATTTATCAAGGCTTTGGGCAATTTTCCTGATGGCATTCTCTGTACTTGTTCTTGCAGACTTAGTTTAAGAAATTGAGAAATTAGAACATGCTGGGAAAATGATTCAGAACTGGAAGGAAAATTAAAGAATTCTTCTACTAGGATATGAGTATAATTAACAGCACAAAAACATTGATGCATTCCTCAGACGAATTTTGAAATCTTGTCCTTTCTGGAGCACAACAAAGGTCAAGTTCTTTAATGAATGCCTAAGTCAAAAACTGTGTATATTTTCTAAGGTTGAATGAGAAATACAATGATGTTCATTGTCTGGAAGGCAAATCTCTTGGTTACTTGCACTGAAGCCTAAGATACACATGTCCAGAAGTCTGAGAGAAAACTGCTTGTGGACGCTGAATTGCTATCTGTTAGAACTCTGATAGTAACTGAACTATTACCTTTCTGTGAACTGTCTAGGAACTCTGTTATTCTCATGAATCCTATTTGATCTGGTAAAACCACTGACCGTTTCTGTTCAGATGTAATCACTTGTACTAATTAGATGTGTGTTTTCTGAGGTCTCTGAAACCATCTTTAATGAGAACTTGGAAAGTAACCAGCATTATATCTGGTTACTGTCAATGTAATTAGAGTTCCTTGAGAGTAAATACTTAGAAATTCTTAGAAAAAAAAAAAAAGGGAAGTTTTTCTTTGGTATCTGAGTTAAACTGGGAATATTTTTTTTAGAATAGCCAAACCTGGGCTAAGAATAAAGGGACCCTTCTGGAAATATGATAAAAATGCTACAAAGTGTCTTCAGCTGAAAGATTTTGTCACTGCACACAGATATTATCGTTATCAACAAGTTGCTTATACATTTCTTGTCACAATCCAGACAGAAAAAAAAAAATCAAAGAGGACAAAAAGGCATTGCTTGGAATCCATCTGCACTATGGCAATGTTCAAGAAGGACTGGTGACACAGAAAAACTAACACAGAAGGGCAAGCTTCCTTTTAGGACAATGAAAAATCATGAAACCCCAGGACTTACATATTATTATTTCCAAACCAGAAGGCCCCGATTCTGTCAAGAAAACATTCTTGCACTCAGCTGGGAAGAGTCAACACTGTGCAAAACTCTCCTTCTGTTACAAAGAAACTTAAACATAACCCTCCAGAATCTCTTATGGAAAAAAAAAAAGGTAAATATTTCTGGTAAAAACAATTCACAGCTCTATCCTTCACTGCCACTTTTGCAGAGGTTAGTCATGGGAATGCATCTCTGATGTGGATTATTAAATTTTATTTTCAGTGCTTGAAAACATAAGAGCTCTCTTCAAAGGGAAAATGTATACTTGAAGCAATTGCACGCCACCAAATCTAGTCCCCCGCTATACTAGACAAGCTGTTATGTCACATAATCCTGTTTATAACTTTATCAAGTGTCATCTTAAATCTGGTTAGATTTCTTACTCCTACTGGAAAAATAGTGTAGTTGTTGTCTCAGTACTTGAAGAAATTTTCCAGGTAAGAGGTACAGACAACAAGCTGACATTTGTTCTTGAACAAACATGTCCTTTCCTTGATAATCTGCAATGCTAGGAGTCCTTATTTGCAGTGATTTTAACATCACATTCATCCTTCCAGAAGACAAACATGCCCATGACATTTCAGAAGGAGCCCCATCAACAATAAAATAGTTGCTACTACTTAGTACAAGATTTACAAATACTTTATGCCTCTTTGTCATCATGTGTTTTCACAGTCAAGTCTCATCAGTTTTTAATAAACATCCCATGACTGCCAAATCCACTTAAGTTTTTTTTATTCTAACTGATGAGAACTTAGAATATAGCAGAAATTATTACTTACTTTTGACGTGTGGTTTTGTCTTTCCTACTATCAAAATCTTTTTTTATTCATTTCAACTCTTGATATTACCTAGTTCATCCTACTTTTTATTCAACAACAACTCTGTGCGGAGATTGACCCCATCTCTACTTTATCAGCAAATTTCATTTGTAAGTCAAGATAATTAAGAAGAATATTAAATAAGATCATTCACTTGATGAACCCCTCTAATATTCTTTTTCCCTGAAATACTTCCACTTTCCAGATAACTGATCATCCTGGGTAGATAAGGAGCATACATGTAGCAGACAAAGGGTCAGGAACGAATTTGATTTCTTGGAGCCTCTTCCTGGAACAATAATAAACTGAAATCAGTTAGTATTATTAAAGTTATTACATATTAATTTTACTGTGGTATTGGGGGTATCAGCTCTGTGCCTCGTTCTGACCCTTTGCTAAGCCACTACATTTTGTTATGCCAAACTCATCCCTGCCTGGCCCAAGCATGGGGACAGCACTGCAAGCATGGCCTGTGCACGCCAGCAAAATGCCACGTGTGCAGCCAGGGGCTGCTGGAGGAACCTGGACGGAAGGAGGGGGGCTCTGATGAGGGAGAGAGAGTCCTCACAAGCTGCAGCACAAGAGCTGATGATATGAGGCAAAATTTCCAGGAGAAATGTACTCACATCCACAAAAAACTAAGACTGGCTGGAAGTCAGGAAGGAAAGGAAAAGACCCGTAGACTCTTAAAACATAACTGAAACAATTTCACAGCGTCACTTATTTTGCAGTATCATGATTCTTACTTTTTAGTATCAATATTGTGATACTACACATTCTAGTACTATAATATTCTGCAATCCTTATGGCTTTGCCAAAATGCTTTTATAGCTGTGGAACAAAATATCGCCCTCTTGTCTTTCAGTGCTGATAGGTTCACAACCATTTAGCCAGTTCACTGGAGCTGGCAGGCCAGTGGTGTGAGAAATTAGACAATGTTGCTTAGATAAAACCATTGCTAGGTTTAGTAAGGTTGCAGGCTAAGCCAATCTGGCAGAAATAAAGAGAAAAGGGGCAGAAGGGGGGAAAAAAGGGGCAGAAGGGGGGAAAAAAGGGGCAGAAGGGGGGAAAAAAGGGGCAGAAGGGGGGAAAAAAGGGGCAGAAGGGGGGAAAAAAGGGGCAGAAGGGGGGAAAAAAGGGGCAGAAGGGGGGAAAAAAGGGGCAGAAGGGGGGGAAAAAAGGGGCAGAAGGGGGGGAAAAAAGGGGCAGAAGGGGGGGAAAAAAGGGGCAGAAGGGGGGGAAAAAAGGGGCAGAAGGGGGGGAAAAAAGGGGCAGAAGGGGGGGAAAAAAGGGGCAGAAGGGGGGAAAAAGGGGCAGAAGGGGGGAAAAAGGGGCAGAAGGGGGGAAAAGGGGGCAGAAGGGGGAAAAAGGGGGCAGAAGGGGGAAAAAGGGGGCAGAAGGGGGAAAAAGGGGGCAGAAGGGGGAAAAAGGGGGCAGAAGGGGGAAAAAGGGGGCAAGCAGGGGGGAAAAAAGAAAGGGGGGGGATAAAAAGAAAGGGGGGGGATAAAAAGAAAGGGGGGGGATAAAAAGAAAGGGGGGGGATAAAAAGAAAGGGGGGGGATAAAAAGAAAGGGGGGGGATAAAAAGAAAGGGGGGGGATAAAAAGAAAGGGGGGGATAAAAAGAAAGGGGGGGATAAAAAGAAAGGGGGGGATAAAAAGAAAGGGGGGGATAAAAAGAAAGGGGGGGGATAAAAAGAAAGGGGGGGGATAAAAAGAAAGGGGGGGATAAAAAGAAAGGGGGGGGATAAAAAGAAAGGGGGGGGATAAAAAGAAAGGGGGGGGATAAAAAGAAAGGGGGGGGATAAAAAGAAAGGGGGGGATAAAAAGAAAGGGGGGGATAAAAAGAAAGGGGGGGGATAAAAAGAAAGGGGGGGGATAAAAAGAAAGGGGGGGATAAAAAGAAAGGGGGGGATAAAAAGAAAGGGGGGGGGATAAAAAGAAAGGGGGGGATAAAAAGAAAGGGGGGGGATAAAAAGAAAGGGGGGGGATAAAAAGAAAGGGGGGGGATAAAAAGAAAGGGGGGGGATAAAAAGAAAGGGGGGGATAAAAAGAAAGGGGGGGATAAAAAGAAAGGGGGGGATAAAAAGAAAGGGGGGGGGGATAAAAAGAAAGGGGGGGGGATAAAAAGAAAGGGGGGGGATAAAAAGAAGGGGGGGGATAAAAAGAAGGGGGGGGATAAAAAGAAAGGGGGGATAAAAAGAAAGGGGGGATAAAAAGAAAGGGGGATAAAAAGAAAGGGAAAAAAAAGGAAGGAAATTCCAGTTACTTTTGCCCTGCTGGCCTATGCAGACTTGCAGTACATATAATGGCAATAAAAGCAGGTATGGAGAAAAGGTGGTCCCTAAGCGGAAAGGAAACCAAACGGCAGGCAAGCAGGCTCACAGACCATGCTAGAGCTTTCTGGACTGCAGTTAAACCATGAGGTAAAAACATAAGGAAGTAAAAGAGGAGAAAGCAAAGGAGAACTGAAATAGATTGATTGCATCTGAGTGACCTTCATCCAAGCCCACTGTCTCATGATATATGGAAAAACAAACTGACTTTTGAAGCATGTTGGTCTATTTGATAGCGATTTATTGACAAAAATTGTGTTTTGGTTGCAACTAGGTTACAGGAGTTCACACAGAAACTTGATACAGGTAAATAAATTTTTGCAGAGAAGCACTCAGCTGGCATACACTGGCCACACAGATACGTTACAAACACAGCCAGGTTGGCAGTTTACTTACAGAAAGATAACTTAGAGAACAGCCTGATGGTAAGCTTTTCCTCTGTAGGTGTGACTCAGCTTTTTGGATTACTGTGAGGAATTTACAATTTTGGAGTTAGAATTAAGATTTATAGAATAGTTACAAATTAAGTTTTAAAAGCCTTTGCAAGTACCTCTAAGAAAGATATGCAAAAAACCCTGTTAAACACTATTTAATTTATTTGAAGATAGAGGCTAATAGTATAATGGAAAAAAGAGCTGTGCAGTCAATAGCCAAATGAATCAAGAATTAATCTGGGATTTCCACAGAACCTTGAAGAATTAGGCAAGCCTCTGCAAATCCCTTTCTTAGAAAAATAGGTAAGGCCTATGAGTTCAAAGAAAAGTCAGTTGTCAATTAGTCTCCAAGGGCAGATACTGCATGCAAAGGCAAGATGTCAGAATTCAAGGTCAGGGTTTTAAGTAGACAGAATCTCTTTCATTAGCTATTCTCCTTGGATATTAATCAACGTAAGAAAGCAATAAAAAGTCTAGAAATGATTGAAGTGTGATCTGAAAGAAGTTTCTCATGACAGCATCAAGACCTGTATCAACACTGATACGATACTTGATTATAAAATCCTCATGCAAAGGAATTTTATATTTAAGGATACTTAGTGATTAAGGATTATATCAAAAGCCTGCAAGAACATGTTATAAAGATATGAAATATCAGCAATTTCATTGTTTTAAAAATTATTAAACTGATGTCCCTTTCTTTGGGTCTTACATACCAGTACTATGAAATAGATCCAACTGAAAAAGTTATGTTTCATTTCCACTGTTGTCTTGCAGAAGTTTCTTAGAACATCAGCTGAAAAATATTTTGTGTATTAAAAGAATAACCCTCACCTGTCAAAAAGCCAGCAGACATAATTCACAGGAGGGGGGAGGTACTAGGTGCTTTTTAGGAATTGATATGCATTATTGACTGTTTTGAAGGATGTCACTTCATCTTACAAATCAGGACACAGTTTCAAGTATCCTTTCTTTTCACTTGCCTCATCTGGCATTTGGAATACAACGATGAGGACAATACACCTGTAGCTATTCAAGTAAGCAAAGATAAATCATAACAGGGAAATCATGTTTGGATCCCATAAAGTAGTGGCAGAGAAAGGAAGTTTGGAAACTCTGCCTCCCTAGGAGGGGTAATTGCCTTCCGACAGAAGGAAACTAAAATGTTCTGCTCTAAAAATAATGACCTGTACTATAACACAGACGCAATATTCTGTCCATGCTCTATTTTTCAGTTCTTCCTACAACTGAATTAAAGAAATCAAAGCATAATTTTATTACTCAATATTTTAATTTCATAGGCTGAGACCTATTTTAGAGCAAACTACTCTTCCACAGTAGGCAGCATTCTTCAAGTTTCACAAATTTCCTTTTCTATGTCTTTTTTTTATCATTTAAGTAAATGAACTTACAAGCACACAATCTATTGACCACTTTATGAGAAAAATCTAACGTGTAAACCAGTACAACATCCTAAAGTTTATGACGTAAAAATGACATGAAATTCACTTTTGTTTTTTAAGATAATTACCTAATTCATGCACTTGCTTCATTAAGCTTTAGGTTTTTTTCAAGAAGCAAAATGCTAACTTCCACGAATTTTAAAAAGCTATCACTTTCAACCAAACGGTTGAAGGAAAAATTCTTAGAAAGATTCAGCAAAAAAAGAGTTTGATTATGGTTTATAACAGCATCATAAAGATCAACACTTTAAAAGTTAAAAATACTACTCATAAGAACACAGGCTGCATGATCCACCTTGAATAGCTTGACACCAGCTGTGCACAACAAAGGCTCTTTTCCCGTTGCAAGATGTATAAACTTTTAAAGCACAGTTTAACAGAGTTAAGAGATCAGGCGAATCAAGTTAATATAAATACATAAAAACATTACTATGCACATCATCCCCAACATAAGGATATGGAAGTGTTGGAATGGGTCCAGAGGAGGGCTGTGAAAATGATCAGAGGGCTGGAGCACCTTTGCCATGAGGATAGGCTGAGAGGGTTGGGCTTGTTCAGGCTGGGTCTCCGAGGAGACCCTGGAGCAGCCTCCCAGTACCTGAAGGGGCTACGGGAAAGCTGGGGAGGGGCTTTTTAAAGGGCAAGTAGTGACAGGATGAGGGGAATGGCTTTAAATTGGAAGAGGGAAGATTTAGATTAGACATTAGGAAGAACTGCACGCTGAGGTTGGGGAAGCACTGGCACAGGTTGCCCAGGTTGCCCAGGGAAGCTGCGGATGCCCCCTCCTCCCTAGAAGTGTTCAAAGCCAGGTTGGATGGGGCCTTGAGGAGCCTGGGCTGGTGGGAGGTGTCCCTGCCCATGGCAGGGGAGTTGGAACTCAATGGGCTTTGAGGTTCCTTCCAACTCAAACCATTCTATGATTTTGTGTTTTTTGCAAAGCAGAAAAATTAGTACCAGATATATGTAATTATTAAAGCCAGTAAAAGAAATTGAACCATCTGTGAAAAGCATATTCTTTTTTAACAGGTGAAAAGTCTTTTCAACATGAATTAAACTTAATCACATCAGGATATGGCACATATTCAATAGAATAATAGTTACTTCCTTATTTGAACTGTCATAAGGGATATTATTGCTTTTCCACAACACTGTTCTTTTTGTTGAACTTTATTAATAATAGTATTGAATGCAATCATTAAATATCATTAAATCGTGTAGTATCACCATAGTGTTGAATCAGCTAGCTCAAAATGGATTTAAACTTAACAAAGAACAAAGTAGCTACACTATTTTCCATAGGTTTGGAAAGGTATGTTGTCTACTCTATAGGCAATTCATTATCTGCTCTGCCTGTTATGAATTAAGAGGATTGTGGCTACTTTTCATTGAAGCTGCTGATTCAGAATCAGATTAGGACACAGAACAAACTGAAAAATGTCTTAGGTTTGTAGAGAGAAAAATAATCACATATAATTAATGAAATTTTCAGTCAACCTTCAGTAACTACTAGTAAGGTTTAGTAAGGTTTCAAGGTTTTAGCTTCCAGCTACAAACTGCTTTTTCCAGTTTCCATAAAAACCAACATAATCACACAAAATGGAATCAGGTGCCACCACTACAGTAACGTAGCTGGAGAGCTAAGAGGGGTGCTAAAAGATTCCAGAATGCAAAACAATACTATTTCAGAGATGTGCCAGAGAAAAAGGCTGTCTTGAAAGCTGCATTAATTGTTGAGCAAAACCTACAAGCAAGGGGACAAAAATCTATATTAAATTTGACTCTTGCAAACATCTACTTTTCATCTCCATGAACATGTGTTTGAAGCGTCAGGCTGAAAGACAAATCCTGTATCTCTTCAGTGTGCAGACCAGAGACCATTCAGGAAGGTGAGTGTTCAATTCACAGCATCCACCCAGCCACAGCATGAAAAGACCCACTGCCTAATTAGAGATTTGTCTACAGCCTTCTTCAAGGGCTGTATCTTATTAGAAGTTAGACTTTTATTGCAAAGTATTTTTACACAGATTCAAGTTTCCTTAATAGGTTGTGTGCTATGGCAACAAATTTGAAATCCATGTAGGTAAACTTTTGCCAATTTCTAGATTTCTCTTTGAGGCTCCAGAGGAATTCCACTGAATTCTGTTTTAGCAGATTTGATTATGTTAATGACTCTCTTGCCCCTCTTTACTCTCCTTTGATTTCACAGACAGAATGAGCAGAGTATACAGAAAAGAGTATGTAGCTGACATCTCTGAGCTTCTGCCTCTGCAGACTTCCAAATTCAACCTCAAAATACAAACCTGAAGGGCATTTTTATGTTAAAAAATTTACATGGTAATAGAATGCTTCAGTGCATGGCTTTTGAAAAAGTTTGCATAGTGTTAAAATGGGTGGTGTTGAAAGAACATAAACTTCACCAGATATGTCACTACATTGATTGCTGTCTTTCTGTAGTGAGAATTATCCACCTGTGTGGGGTGCTTCTCAGGTATATATTATAGACTGGGAACACCGAGTCTGGATTAGAAGAGAGAATGGTATCATTGAGAGTCCAGTGAGCTACTGCACAGAAGGTTTCTGCTATTTCCAAATAAATTATGAAAACTGCAGGAGTATTTACTTTACTGCATTGCAACCTTCTTTCCTGTCTCATCTAAAATCCATAGCATCCACACAGTCACCCAAGACAGAACTAGGTTTTACCACTATATTGAGTAAATAAGATATCCACGTTTAGCCTGTTATCCAGGGCCAAGTAATAGGAATTCACTCTATCATTCCAGAAGTGGAAGAGCGAAAAGAAAGGAAGACTCACATGTTGAAATAGAAGGAATTTTAATAAAACAATAAAAACTACTTCTACTGCTAATAATTATGATACTATAAACAAAACCATACTCAGCCCATATAGTGGTTGCAGACTGCATGCTCCCAGCAATGACTACCAGACACAGTGAGCAGAGTAGTTCCAGAGAAACATCACAGCCACATTAAAATGTAGTCAGGTATTTTCTTGGAGAAACCAAGGCAACACACAAGTTTGTCTCCAGCTGTCCAGGAGACTTAAGGTAATTTTTTCTAGCATCTCCTGTGGCAGGTTCTCTGGTGGTATGCCTAGATTAAGAAATAGTACAAGGGGAGATCCAATGGTCTGCTTATGTCTGATGACCTAACACGGCATTGCATGGTGAAGGTGTTTGTCTCCTTGTTCCATATGACAGGAGAATCCTTTCTTTGCCCTGTTTCTTGCACAGGTTTAGGAAGTCAGCTGTGAAACCCACTGGCATTCACTTAAATACTCCAGTGGACCAGACAGCAAAAAATAGTTAAGAATTCAGTAAGGCTCGCAGTCTTCAGGTTATATACACAGTGGCACCTGCCATACCATCACCATGCTCAGCAAACCACTCATAATTGTCCTTTCAGATTGCCATTACATTTCTAATTTTGACTCTGCACTTATAATACCTTCACTTACAATCCAAATTACGCACTGCGTTAAAACTTCTTGAAAGCGGGAAGCACAGAGGCACCAAAAATTAGTTTCAGTAACCCTTGCTGTGTGGAAATTGAATGATAACACCCCCCACAGGGGTGCAGAGATTTAAAAGTAATCATATCTGTTCACACCAACCACTCAGATCCTGGACAATACGTAAATACCAGGCTCCCTAGAGTGTGTCGAACAATTTGCCTACGCTCACTTTCAGCTAATATTTTTTCTTTCCCAAAAGAATTTCATAAGCTGTAAAAGTTTGGTTCAAATTAGATCTGAAGCTTTGTGGATAAAAAGACACAGTATTTGGGGTTTAGCTGTACACACAACATGACTAAGTACTTTAAATGATCTTTTAATTAAAACAGAACAAAACAGAGAGAAAACCTGTACTACACAGCACGAAAGCCTTTAAAAAGTCATTAATCTATCATTTAGCATTGCTGTATGTGATTCCTTTTGATAAACATGAATTTAGTAAGAAAAACTTGAGAAGAATTTAGGGGGTTGAAGAATTTTAGATCCAATGCCTCCATACATATCACAATGGGAAGCTGTGGGAGCTAAGACCAGAGACAGGTTTGTAGTTCAAGAGTTGTATGTGTACAAAGAACGCAAATATCTTTTTGGTAGGGTAGACAGAAAGGAAGGCATTTACTGTTCACTTGCCTCTTTTTGTCTGTAAATATAATTCTCTCAGACTAATAAATAATGATAGAAACTCCAACAGATTTTTCTTTTCCTTCTTCTGGCTTCTCAACTGTTGATAACTTCCATGGTTTTTTGTTCATTTTACTTAAAATACAGTTTTACCTATTTTTTTTTACCTAATTTACCTACTTTTGCCTTAGAAAGAAGCTGATCTCACAATGTTACTTACAACAAAGACACACATATATGCACACACCCTGTCTTACTGAGATGCAGCCACTGCATCTCATCTACCCAGCAACAACCCTGTCATGGTCAGCTTGCTTACTTGAAACTTCTCCTGGTTTCTAGCTTCTCCACTTCCAGAGAAGTTTCATGCTATGCTTTCACAGAAGCAAGAAAACTTTATATATCTTTCAGGTTTTCTTTGAAAGATTCCTCATCTTTCACTGACAGAGTCAACATAAAGCTTCTTCTGGAAACAGTAAGGCCTTTATCCCAGCCAGCTCCATCTCCCTTCTGCCTACTCACTGCTGAACACAGCCACTTCCAGGTAAGGTTGAGGAAGTGAAAATAAGGTAAACCTGCAAGTTAGTGTGCTGTATATCACTTTTACTATGCAAATGATTGTTTAGAGAAGAATAAAAGGCTGTAAATATTTTGAGAAGTGGGCCCCCAGTGCCTCCTCAGTATGCCAAATGGCAGCGTGTGCTTCGTAATTATGTAATATAGAGAATACCAGCTGCTTTGAATCGTTCTCAGGGGCTTTGGATGATATCGAAATGCTCGGCTCCCCCAGCGAGAGTCATAATCAAGCAAGTAATACCGTAAAGTCAGACCAAATTGACATTGAGTTGTTGGCTCTTAACACACTTCAAACCAGATGTTAATGCTATACACTGTGATTTTAAAGTTTTGGGTTTTTTTTTTTCTTAGATAAAGCATTATTTATCTAAAAAAGCAATGCTTTGCTATAGACACTCTCTCAGAAACCGCATTTTATACTTTTTGGAGAGACACATAGCCAGATATATACAGATATATACACTATGGCACAGAATGGAAGGGGTACTTCTTGTGCTGTCACAATAGTGTAGGGAGGTGGCCAACACTCACATATTGTAATATATGCAGCATAACAATTGCTTAAAACAAAATTTGGGGAGCAAACTTTTCAATTCTTACAGTGACACTAACTGAGAAGATGTGGTAGTTGCAAAAAATAGGCAAGCTTCTCTATATACAAAATTTTTGCAATTGTTGTTTCTCTAGTGCTTTACAAAGCAATAACCACCTAGAATTTCTCCAGAGGTTTTGGTCTTTAGCTCTTTACAAAAATTTAGTATGAAACTAATCCCATAACTAGAATCTATAATATTATATCCATTCTGTACGATCTATTACAGAAACTGAGAAAGCTCTCAAGCTTTCAGTACAACTACTCCCCTACTGAAGCATCACAATTAAATCACTCTTCTTCCAGAGAGATTATGGCTTACTTCATCATATTCTTAATATTTTTTTTACAGCCATGCTGAGAATACCTTCAATTTTTATAACAGGGCAAAGAGCTCCTTCCCCTTGCATACCACATCTTCCCAGGTCAAAGACCCTGTAAGCCAAAGAATTAATCATGAACCATTCATCATTTTTTCCTATGTCTACGGCTTTCAGTGGAGCTGAACATAACTGGAGCAGCTGCTCTTCCTTCTGTTTATACTAGCAGGTGAAAAAAACACATCTCATAGAATTGCAGAATGGTTTGGGTTGGAAAGTACCTTAAACATCATCCAGCTCCAAGCCCCCTGCCATAAACAGGGTCACCTTCCATTAGATCAGGTTGCTCAAAGCCTCATCCAGTCTAGCCTTGAACACCTCTAGGGATGGGACAGCCACTTCTTTGTGCAACCTGTGCCACTGCCTCATCAGCCTTGCTGTAAAAATTTTCTTCCTAATATCTAATATTAATCTCCCCTCTTTCAGTTTAAAACCATTACATCTTGACCTATCATTGCCCTCCCTGATAAAGAGCCCCTCCCCAGCTTTCCTGTAGCCCCTTCAGGTACAGGAAGGCTGCTCTAAGGTCTCCCTGGAGACTTCTCTTCTCTAGGCTAAACAAGCCCAACTTTCTTAGCCTGTCGATGTATGGGAGGTGCTTCAGCTCTCGGATCATCTTCGTGGCCCTCCTCTGGATACACATCCTATTCACAATTTATAATTTTCTCACAGTATTAGCAAAAAATCTGCAAAGTCTCAAGGCTCCCAAGACTGAAGCGTGGCTGCCACGTGTCACATATGATTCATGAGGTCAGACCATGTTCCTCTTCATCCTCCCTCCCCCCCAGAGTGGGGAGTGCCACTTTGCCACTCTGATCCCTTGAATGTCATTCCGCAGGTTTTAATCCTGTGTGCTGCTGTCTGAACTGAGCT
Source organism: Tapera naevia (assembly GCA_033556795.1). Lineage (NCBI taxonomy): Eukaryota > Metazoa > Chordata > Aves > Cuculiformes > Neomorphidae > Tapera > Tapera naevia. Next base: position 1,848,690 of record JAUMJJ010000054.1, on the reverse strand, counting down.
GTGTGAAACAAAGTGCTAGGAGATTACAGGTGCTATGAAACAAGGCTACTGCATAAGAGAAAGAGTTCAGCTACTGTTTAGCTGAAAGAAAATGATAGATACACAAAAATGTACTAACCTACATTTATTATATGTAACATCCCAAAGTGAACCACAGTAACATTTCCTCCCTGAGACACTAATATAGCACAGATTTTGTATAAATATCTACTGATTCTTCACCAAAATCAGCCTAATAGCATTTTATTCTCTTTAATAAGCACTAAAAATGCTTTAAATACCATCAGTAGCCTCCTTCCAGACAGCTGTGTTAAAGAAGCAAATAGACAAACCCTTAGGTAATAGGAAGAAACACAAGCAATTATGTTATCAATTATTCAGACAGATAAACTACTTTAAAGAAGACAACACAGTTGCTTTAATAATTAATAATATTTAGGACACTAACAAACAACAATGTGACTTTAAAACATTTTTATGGCCTATTGGGCAAATATTTTTTTGAGGAACAGAAAAATAAAGGAGCATTTGAGAAACTTCAGTTTGTATTATGGAAAGATTATACCTTTGCTCTATATTAAAGTTACTTTCTTTAACAGCCTTCTATCCAAAATGAACTATTCTTAAAAGAATGTTGCAGTCTTGTACTTTAATAGTTAATATTTATTTTCTATTGAGTCTTTTTGAGAATTGTTTTTTCTTGTAACATGATTTCCAATATATTAAAAACTGACCTTCCATCCTTCTATTCGCAATGGGAGTCCATAAAGAATCCATATCAAAATGGACATTTGTTAGGAATGGGTGCTGAAATAAACATCTTACTTGGAGTTTATTAATATTTTAAGAAAATAGGAACAAGAAAATATCCAATCAGCTATTGTACTCATAAAGTTCCTTTCAAGGAGCTTAACAAAAATGTACGCAACTGCATTTTTGTACCTATGACACTAACTCTACCTTCCTTATCTGTTTTATTAGGTTTTCTTAGTTCCATTTATCCAATAGGAAGGAACAGAGATTTTTGCCCTGAAAAGCACTCAGAATTTTCTTTACAGGATAGACTGCTAAATCTATGCTATAATATCTAAGAAGCTTGACTTTCTGACATGAATCACAAACAGCTGTCTCTGAAGGCATTCACCACCTTTTAAAATATCTGAAGGCAGGTTTTTATTCAATGTCTGTTAAAGAATGGAAGACTTCCTAATTTAGTAGGACAATTCTTATTTGAGATTAAAATATTTATGATCAACTTGTTCCTTTTCAAGACCAAGATCCTATGACAGGTTCTATACATGAAAACTCAAGAATTAAACTGGAGTTGATTTGGGGATCAAAGCTATAGTGGTTTTGCTTACATTTGTCCCTCTAAAAGGTAATTATCCTGCAGGTTTCTTTCCCAGAACCATCTCCGGCAACTGTGCTTTACTGATTGCTTATGATTCAAGGACATAACTGTGCAGGAAATTCGTCACAGCAGGCTGCAGGGGTATTCCATTTATGTTTGAAAAACTGCAGACTCTATGGTAATATGTCTTCAGACTTGTCCCAGCACAGTAACTATGCAGCGAACAGCTTCTCAGAAAATATCAACACCTGACTTCCAGAGGGAGCAAGAAAGCAACATGTTTTTTGATTCACGACGTGATGCCTGGACTGCAGATACAGACAAACTTAGAAAAGAATTTGCACACGGAAACAATTTAACTACAGTGAAGTTTAAGGTAATAAAACCTTATTTTGAAAGAAACATGAAAATTCTATGTCAGACCTTAACTATCTACAAAAGAAACGTGTGGTTCCTTCAAATAAACTAATAAAGACATTTGCTTTGCTAAGTATTATTTTACATCTATTTTTGATGCTAAAAAAGATTGTTGACTTTGGGATTACTTATTGAAGCTGCTTCCCTCATGGCTTTTAGAAGCTCATTTAAAACTATTCAGAAAATTCTGTGCAAACAACAAAATATTAAATATGTCACTGCTTTGGTAAACCTATAAAATAAGCAAAGATAATCTTCATTCTAGCACAACTATACAGGCACTGAACTGAAATGAACCACAGGATTCAACTAATACTAGACTAATAAATATAAATACTAATAAAACTAATAAATACTAATAAAACTAAACTAATAAGTCTCCCTTTCTACCCTCACATTCCCAAGGGCTCTAGCTGATGCGAAATCAACACCAGAGATTTGCACTTGGAGAGTGTTAAAATAGGGGAGGAAATTATTTAGCTATCATTACCAGTGTGTTGGATGTTATTAGAAACATAGGGATGAGACTCAAGATAACCATAACCAAAAATCACAGATGGCAGGTGTACTGCCATTACAAAAAAGGCTTTAAAATATAGTAACAAGGGAAGATGTAGCAATAGTGAAACCTTCAATTATAGATGGAAACGATAAAAATTCACAACATACCAATGAGACTTAAATGTTCAAATGATTCTTGTGTTTGTTAAAAGCAGAATATGGTACTCATTACATAAGAATGATGAAAGATTTCTTCATTGTGTAACATAAATGGATGAATACCCAACTTGGACTAGGGATAATGATGACTAAACCAGCTTCTTTTTTATAATGACTTCCTGATGCTCTATGGAGATGGTTGGAGAGATATTTCAACCACTATTACTATTTTTATATAAATCTTGTAATAGTCAGGAAACAAGAAATATAACATTTCAGTGTGCTGTTTGCTTAGCTTTCTCCATATGAGTAGCAAGACTTGCTCTGAAGCACTGGGCCACAAGCTGGGAATTTCCAGTTACAAACTTTCCAAGTTGTATACAACCTCTTCAGTCAAAACACAGCCTCCAGAGTAAACAAAAATGGGAAAATACAGAGGCTTCAAGGATACAGACCATCAACGCCAGCTGCACTAAGACAAGATAACAACCTCTCTGAAAGACAGTGAAGGAGTCCTACAAGGAGCAAGATGATCCTGGACCCAAAAATCACAACTGGGTTCAACCATTGCATGGGGGGTGTGTGTAAAGTTGTAATTGCCCAGGGATTCCTTGCCTCATGTTGGCCTCTCTCTGAGGAGTCGGTCTCTCTACCCAGAGTAAACCATGTTACTATATCCCTCTATTGAATTATTTAATTTATAAAACTTGATGCCTGAAAGTCTGCTTTAGAAAACCTGAGATTCTAACTTCGGCATGAACTAACTCTGGACATGCAGATGGAAGCATCCAATGTCAGATGTGGATATATAATAATTTGACTATAATTATATAAAATTCATTAGCTATAAACACACATAACCTGATATTCTCTCATATACTTCCTCTATGCAGTAAGTAATAGCATGACCTCATTATCAAACTCTAAGCCACACTTTCATTTAGATACCAGTTTTATCTAAAAAACTCTTCCACAACAAAGACATTCAGCATTTGCCTTACAGATTCCCTGGAAATATAATGGTAACCTTTCAGCACCATCATGCACATGACATGTCAAGTCACCAGAACTTCCCAAGCAACTGCAGATTGTGCAAACTATTATGACCACAAAAGACAAGGAAATTCCCCCCCAGAAACAGAGTACTTAGACACTTATTCTTAAACCATATACAGACAACGTAATATAGAAGATAGCTGCTAGATTAGTACTGTGTTTGCAATTTTTTCCTCTCTATATTTGTCTTGCTGCTAGTAAGTGCTTTCAAAGTTACACAAGTACAAATGCCACAGAAATTTAAAGTCTACTTATAAAGATTTACTCATCAGAAGAGTTGTTCTCAGTCAGAATCATTATCACTGGAAGAAACAACCCTTTCTGATTAGTCATGTAGATGCATTTTCAGAAAAAAAAATGCAAATATTTAAAATCTTTCAAGAGAACAGACTGCTAATGAGGCTTTTGTTCTGTATAGCCTTATTAAAAGTTATAAAACAGTGCATTTTTACAAAAAAAATCCAAATGCAGTGAGGAATGAACTGTAACTGTTTAAAATTCAAGTTAAATTCTGAGGTAACATACCTCTAAAAGTTTGCCTTTCACTTCAATCTGTTTCCCCCTTTGCCCACAGAAAGCTTAGTTAAGGTTGGAGGCATTGAAAACAGCCAAAATAGACATTAATCTCAGACTCCTGTGTATGATAACATTTCCTCCTGCCTCAGCTCATATTGCGCAAGAAGTAGGATTTCAAGGGTTTTGACAGCTCATATTTTAGATGTTAGGCCACTAACATTTGAGCATCTGGTAGAGAAGTTTAATTTCTTGGCCAATCGTATTTATGTCTACCAGTTCTACAGATTCAGCATATTAGTTGTGCACTGTTGGAAGCTGTAAAGCAATATCAGGCTGCTTTGATCATTTCTGTGGCATTTTTTTTGTTGTAAAGGCCTTATCTACCAATGCTCACAAATATTATTTTGCCCCAAATTATAAATGAGATTAGGCAACATCAGAAGAACTCATCTCACAGCAAGAAATGGTCAAAGTGCCTTCTGGGCACTTACTGCAGCACTGACAGTCCTGGATTTTCTGAAGTGGAGTTCTGGTCACAGTTCTGCCCTAAAAAGGCATCTATTCCTTCTAGAGAGGATCAGGATGGTCATTTTATGACAGCAACACAGAATATGAAAGCCACAAAGGAGAATGAGGAAATATTTGTCTCATTTTCATAGCACTGCTGTGAAAAACATCACTCTCCATAGCTTACATTATGGGTGACTGAGAGGGGCAACAGAAAAAAGAGTGAGATCTAAAAGAGGTAGCAGAGGGGTTCTTAACAGACAGAGCATCTCGAAGAAAGAAGATGTAACTGCCCCTTTAACCATGGAGAAGAATATAAGCACCAAAAAAGAAGAAAACTAGTGAAATGAAGCAGATGCAACACATGGAAGCAAAGCAAGATCATATTTAAAAAAAAAGAAGAGATCCTGTAGAAGCTAAAATATAGCAATATATATATGAGAGGCAAAAGGAGGTCTGTGTATACTGGATAGCCAAGAGATGTTGAAAGAAGACAGACATAGGAACTTTGCAAGAAGGAGAGGATAAAGAGGGTAAAGGCAGATGAGGAGAGATATTTTGAAGTGGAAAGGATCTAGGGATGGTGTGAAGGATGGTTTGGAGGAAAAATATCAGGATGGTTCAGACAATGGAAAAAAGGAATTTTAGCTTGAGAAGGAATGAAAGAGATGTTTGGTAGAATTTACTTTATTTTTTAGAAAAGGAGCTTCAGAGTTAAATTGTTAATAAAGAGAAAGGGCCACTGATAGAAAGACGGTATGGAAAATATGGGCAGTTTAAGGAAGAAAATTCAGAGAACTGGGATGGGATTTTTCTACTTCAAAAGGCTGACTACCTACTCAAAAGAGATGCCCAAGGTACACAAGATACTGATGAAGAATTTGATTAGACCTCTAGAAAGATCAGAAGCTAAACCAAAGATGCGCTAAGTGAAGTAAATGAATAGTGGCAACCAGAGATACAAAACTGCCTGCATTCGTGACAAATGGTAGAACCAACATTAACCAATCTAAGCATCCTAAATAAACAAGCAATTAATCAAGGTAACATACGAAGAAATCATATTCAACAGTAGTTGAAACCATGTATATTCTCAGGATGAACAGCCATGAGTTTCATCAACTTCTAGAGGTCTTTAGTATATCCACCTGCTATATTATATTTTTTTCATATGCTGTACACCTGCAGGCTAAAGGACACATCAACAGCACTTAACATGGCTCTCTCCAAATACTCATCTCAAATTGATTACTGCAGTATATATTACTGCCTGTCTAAGCTGCAACTTAAATTACTGAAAGACTCAAAACAATCTTAGATGATGATAAGCAAGAGTACACAACAAGCATGTAGTATTGTTTTAAGCCCTGCCAAAGAGTAGACATCTGCTCCAATATTAATAAGAAATATCAGTTACTTATTTCCATTGAATTAACAGGAAATAACTTGACAAAGAAAAAGCAAGAAAAGGTATTATGTCTTTTTCCTCTTCTGAATATGCACTTGTAAATCTGTTACATCTCATCATGATCAGAAGAAAAAGACCTCACAAAGTTTTAGGAAGAATTTTTCTTAATATACTTACTCAAATACACCTAAAATATACCTGGAAATACTCATTTTGGTAGAGGTCTGAAAAGTTACTCAAGTCTATGAATCAGAATGTGAGATAGCGTTACTCCCAATAAGTCAGGCAGCTTCTGGGATTCTTGCACTTTCCTATCAGATAACCATCAACCTCAATCACCATTGCTGGTGTATTTATCATATTTTTGAACTTTCATTTCACTTTATCCTTTCTGACTCACCTTTTGAGTCGAGGAGTTCAGAAATGAAATTTCTTCTCTTTTCAGCACTTCAAGAGCATCCTGTTCAGCTGTCCCCATCAGCTATGAGTGCATCACTTATAACACCTTAGTGTTTTAGGGTTTTTTCTCACTCAGGAGAGCACAGAACCTGTGGGATTCTTTCTTTGCATCTTCGCAAGACTGGAAATAGTACCAGTGAAGCAACACATCACAGATTTATCAGTATTATGATATAGCTGCTTGTGAAAGATGCTGGTAGCAGCTTAGTTCAGAAGATCTGTCTGCCAAGCAAAGAAGTTTATTATTTGTTATCATCTGCTAATACCAATATAAACCAAATTTTGGGACTATCAGAGAAAAAAACTGTACTTGAAATCATTTTTAGGGCCATTTTAGCTCCTTGGCTTTAACACATAAGACCTTGGGCCAGAGCAAAGTTTTGTTCTGTGTCAAGGAGCTCCATGACTGGTGAAAAACTGCTCCCTTTTACTGTTCCAAGCCTTGCCTTATGTTAGTTTCAGTTCAGCTCCATCTTACAGATGAAGAAATGATCACACTGTTGTCACATTCCCATTTGTCATCTCTTTTCCAGCCTGAAGAATCTTCACTCACTCAGTGATTTCTGGCAGAAACCATTCCATAACTCTCCCTTTTGCTCTTTGTGATTCTTCACCTATATCCTGCAGCATGTGATGTGCTACCTTTGCTTAGCTTTAAGAGAAGGCTTTGGGAGATCTTATTGCTTTCTGCAGTTACCGAAGTGGGAGGTGTGGATAAGATGTAGCCAGAGACTTCTCTGGGATTTTGAGGTGGGGTGATCAGACCACACATGCTATTCCAGATGAGGATTCACAATGGATTTATACATTGGTCTAATTTTTTTTTTTTTTTTTTTGCTTTGTTCTCTATTCTTTTTCTAATAAGCACAACTATCTACCACTAATTAGCAAAGCATTATTTTTTCTTACGTCTGTTAGAACCTCCAGATATTCCTCCTGAATAATAATGGTGAGCTCAATGCCATAATTTTCTGTGTGAAGTTCAGAATATTTTTCTACGTGCATCACTTTATATCTATTATATCCACACTGCATTTTATCTGCCATTTCACTGCTCAGTCACCAATTGCTATAACTTCATATTGCAGTTTGTTACTGATGGACCTTGCCTTTACTATGCCGAGTTAATTTTAATATCATCAACATACTTGGTCACATCTATATTCATTCTAGTTATTTCTGGTACTTGGTTTCTGGTTTTAGATCCACTACTTCATTATGCAAGGAATTGTATAGGCAGCAACCCTAGAGTCACTTTAATTTCCTTAAAATATTTGGGAAAGGAGTCTTTTTGAAGTCCATCTGGAAATTCTGACAATCTTCTCTACCCACATATTTGCTGATAAATTTGAAGAATTCTAGTATCTTTGTGAGTTAAGCACTCCATTTTAAAAGCCTCCATAATTGTTCATTACCTATATCCATGTATTAATTCTATTTTTACCACAGTTTTTATTCATTTCCCTGAAAACTATATTTTTCTGTTACAGACTAGCACCTGTACAGATTATAGCTTTTTCTTAACCCTAACTTCCTAGAAAGCGTTTTTAAAAACTGGTTTCACTTTTGCCACCTTCCAATCCTCAAGCACCAGAGAGGTTTAGGTGATGAATGATAAGCTGCTGTTACACAACAATGATGAATAAACAGCTTTTAAAACCGAATCAAAAAAAAAGCTATTTTCAGCTAATGATGTGACTGAAAGATTTAAAGCTGTTGCTCTACTTTCTTTCAGCTGCACATGACTACGTGTGCACTTTACCCATTCAAAATTGAAAGTATTATACCTCTTTAAAGCAAAGATAGAAATTTTCTGATTTCCTGATCATGTCCAGAAACTGGTTTGCAAGCAGTACCTGCCAGTATGTCTTTTTCACAACTGGGAAAAGGCCAGAACACAAACCTTAACCAGCATCCCTCCCAAGAATTTCTGCTTAAATTTAATTGGATATGATGACTTCCTGTTGTTTCCATATTTTGGTGCAATTAAGTTAATATTTAATTATAACTAAAAATAGCTAAATTTCCAAGAGAGAGCTGTTTAGTTGCGATCTTTCGACACCGTAAAGACTGCAATAGAATTAACAGAAATAATATCTCTGATACATATACCTGTCATCACATCAGTGATACTCAAAAAGCCCATTTAAACAATTTTGCTCACCAGCAACTACGGCTACTCTGGGTTACTTCTAAGAATTACAAATTCAAATTATGTACAGAAAATATGCATTAGCCATACAGCAACGTTATCTACAAATATCCACACTAGGTTAGGATACTCTGAGTGCAGAGAACATTTGTTCTGCTACCCAACACATGAGGAAAATATTATTGTAGATAATATATCAACATAAATGACCAAATGACATTTAATATGTTGAAAATAGACTGTACATACACAATCTCATTTCATTGCAGTTACAAAAGCTGTGTCTAATAAAGACACAAAAAATGGCAGATGACTGAAATACCAATGCATTTTCTTCCAGTCTTTGTCCAAGGAGGGGTCTCTGTGCTTCACCAAGCAGAGAAAGATGTTTTTCTTCCTTGCATCAGACACAAGAAAGTAGAAGCTTTTGTATATTTGTCGCATGACAACATTTCATCTTAATATAATCAGGTCACAGCAGCTACTGCAGAAAATTGCTTGCAGTTTGCTGGCACCATGGGAGACCATCATTACTGACAAGATTGAGAAACCCATCAATGACAATATGGGACTCAATCTAACTGTGGCATCCAAGTGCTGTGCTTTTTTTATTAGGGCTATTTTGTTGCATCTCTTTAGTTCTTATTCATGTCCATTGGCCCTTGGCTCAGATTGTGATTCAATGCAATAAAGGCTTCAGCTCAACTGAATTCAATCTCAGAAATCATCAAAAAGTAAGATTTATGTAGTTTTTTTCAGAAAACCTTATGACAGCCCCCAATTCAAGTGAAGAGATGTAAGCTCTTTCTCAATGGTATTACAAAGATGTTCACCTACCTCCTTCAAAAAGGAATCACACAGGGCAGCCTATTCTATATTATGTCGTGATGACTTAAGTCCCTTTCTCTCTCAAAAAACAATTACCACTTGTGCCCACATCTTTGTTTAATTGGTTGGTTGGTCATCTATCATATGGTAGCTTTCAAGAAAAAAGTAATTCACTATTCAGTCTCATGATCATTCACTCCAAATAAGACCAAAGCCACGACTGCTCTTATAAATTATCTGAAAAGTGCGCAGAACTATTTTTTTGAAAATATATGACTTGCTGAGCTTGCAAATGATGCACAACAACCAGTAGAAAACAAGAACTAAAGACCACAGGTCTATTTTTGGCTTCCTTGTTACTGCAAATGATACAAAAGGAGAGACACACTAAAATTCTGGAAATAGGACCAAAACACAGCCCCTTCATGAATGTGGCATAAGACACAGATTCACGCCGCCCTCAGCTGAAGCTGATGCACCTGTCATTCCTGTGCTTCACCAGTTCTTTGGTCTTCATCCACACTACAAACCTCTTCCTTCATGCAGTGGCAAAAATTTACAGCTAGCTTTTCCCAAAGCAGAGTTAATCAAATCTGTAATGAGAATCTCACTTGGGGGGAGATGGATCTGGGAGGGGGCAGTCTTGTTGTCTTAGGCTAACCTTCAGTCCCTCTTCGGAATATCTCTCAAAAAACTACATCCCTGGTCTCTCACTGGTAAGTGGTAGGGTATTCTAGATTTTGATTTACACCAGGTACTGAAAAGTAATCTCTTGAAATACACTCAGAACATCCTTTTTTTTGCAAATTTAGTGCAGATTCCCAATTTCTGAATATGTGATTTGGAGAATTAACTCTAGGGGGGTTTGTGGGTTCAGGGTATTTCAATGTTATACAGTCACAGAGAGAAAAAAGGTTAGGCAGGAGAGTGCTGAATATAGCTCACAAGAGTTTCTGAAGGTATTAAAAATATATTATCTGGCTGGTCTTCTTTCCTAACTTAAGGCTTGTTCCATCCCAAGATAAGACATCACAGACCAACTTCATCATGGACATCACATTAAGTTACTGCCATTAAACAAAGGAGTGAATTAGGTAAATGCCAAGGAACAATTTCCCTGTCTCTTTCATCGTTATATGACACAGATCCATAGACAGATACCAGACAGATCATGCTTCAAAGCCAGTGTTGGCAAATGCTCCAGCAGCCCTGTGATACACAGCCAGACTTTGATCTGGGAAAGCAACACTATGCAAATGGAAAAACACACCTGTGTGCTAGGGTATGCTGACCTGTTTTGAACCATACGCTCACTGACTCTCAAACAAAGCAGGTGGCAAGATCTATTCATTCTTTATGTCAGTAAAATAAATGTGAAACCCACAACAAATAAAAACATATCCAGCACTTAATTACAGTCAGGAAACAGAATAAGTAGACAAAGTTTAAAAAGCTAGGATGTTTGAGTTTTTTTATCCAAATTCATTTTTTATATGATTTTTTTTCTTTTTCTAGCCCAAATCTGTTTTGAATCTTCCTACTGTGACTTGTTCTTTGGTCTCCTTATAGTCCTCACTGTGACCTTTTCTTCACTGAACTCTGAGTGATGCAGTGGGATAATTATTACTAATAATATGGCTAAGAAGTTTTTTTTTTCTTTCTGGTACTTCTAAATATTCAATTTCTACTAATTTTTAGGCTTTTTTTTTCAATATTCATGTGTTTGTTTACTTTTTGAAAAAAATACACTGGGCAAAGATAATTTCACTTTATTTTACAAGCTCCTTCTCATCGGGTACATATAAATTTACACTGAACAGTACTTACCTTGAAATGGTAAAAAATACAGAATATAACATTACTATTTATATTGAGTTTTGAAGCCTCAGATCCGAGCATAGAATCTTAGAGTCACAGAATGTCCTAAGCATAGAGTAATACAAAATTGTCAGCTTGGCATACATATGCATTTGTGCACACACACATTTTTCATTGTTAACTTGAAACATCTTAAAGATATTAAAGTCTATTCAGAAGACTTAAGGTTATTGTTGAATGAAACCACAATGTTTTAATTCATCCCTGTAATTGTTCTCTCTGAATTTACTCCGTAATGGTTTCTGCTTTCTTCTTTACCTGCAATTTGATTTTGAATAAGCTTTAGTTTCAACAAGGCTTACACTTTGGAGGACCAGTACTCTACAGAGAAGATAAAAAAATCTAATCTGGGAGAAAACAGTGTAGGTAAGAGCCACCCTCTATTTGCTTCTTTTCTCAAGGCCCCAAAACACAATAGCTCAATTTTTTTCCATCATCTAACTTGATCGTCTGTGCCAATCACCTTGTCCTATGAATACAGTATTTACTATTCATTTCAATAATAGGAGAATACTTATTCAGCACAGAATAATAAATGTTGAGTCTTTTATCCCTTCTGCAATGGAAATAGTACAATGAGATAAGGTATTACTCCATGGTCCAAGGAATAGGAACATATCGTTACAGACTATACACAGTCTTAAAGAAAAGTCATTCTAAGAGTTACTAGGAAGATTAGAATTTTGAAAAGGTTATTTTTCCCATAGTTAAAGACTACAAACTGTGACTGAAATCAGGGGCATGCCCCATTAGAGTTGAACCTGTAGATTCTACACGTTTTCATTAGGCGAACACCTAGCAATCAAATGAGAAAGAAAAATAAATACATTTTCCTTCAAGAAAAAGCTCTAAAATAATGTTATTAATACTTTTATCCTATATTCACACAAGGATTTGCAAAGTAGAATTCTTGTCCTAACTTCTTTTAAGTCCAGTTTTCAACTAGGAAGCAGTGGACTCCACAGGTTAAAGGCGATACTTTCTTTAATGATGGGAAAATAAACAATAAAAAAAAGAAATCAATGGACTTCAAAAAAAATCTGTTCAAAATTCACTGTTACTTAATTTAACAGTTCATACATGGAACTGTATGAATTTCCCACTAGGTAATTTTTTTGCTGTGAGATGTGTCTTTGTATGACACTCTGGTGAGAGAAAAGCACTGGCAGAAGATGGTCACAGAGAAGGCTGTGCTTAAAGTGATTTTAGATAGAAAATGTACTACTTATGATGCAAAACCACATTTACAATGCATTTCTCTTCATTGCAGCAAATACTGTAATTACAAAATGATCAGATTGCACGCCACAAGCCTCTACAGAAATATTACAAGTCTCTTCCACAATACAGTTCAAGTTATTTCCTCTGAAACCACTCCATAGCAGTGGGATATGCACATGTGCTTTATCACAGATACGCAGAAATTCACATGTGCTCAGCTTAATCAACAATTCCTGGACACAGGAAAATAGTGACACAACCTAAGGTGCTTGGGCTGGACAAACAATTTACGTAGAGGTTATTAAAATGCTGGGATTTATTAGGTAGTTGTGGAGTAGAAGCTAAAACTGGATTGCTTGAGAACCTTCTACATGTATAGGGAATATGAATATAATATTAATCATCAAAAACAATCAACATATGTCTAGTTCAACTAGGAAAAAGGCAGTCTCTCTTTAATGCAAATCTAATTAAAATTATCTTTCATATAGTGTCTCCAGAGTATGCTGAGACAATATGGAAAACAGGCACATTTTAAATCCCTGGATTTAAATCTAGCAGAGCAAAGAATGCAAAAGCATGTAGAAGGAGTACTTTCAATTAAGTTTAGAATTCTAAGTGGTTTTTTTCTCTTTGGCAGATAGAATCTTAAATTATTTGGCAATTTTATTTTTAGTACATTTATTTTTAGTACATAAGACAGGTCTCTCAGGCTCTGTAGACAACAGCCCAGATGAGTAACCTAGTTGATATAACAAATATTATGTGATAGAAGAACTGGAACTTTACATAATTCTGCTCCTTCTTCGGAAGATCCAGGAAGGTCTCATGAATAAGTATACTCCCTACTAATCAGAAGTGATTGAAAATACACTCTTAAATAAAGATCTCTCTCAAGCACTCTGGTCCAAAGTGATTTCTGAAGAGCATCTAGCACCAGGAAGAAAATTAATTTCCAAAAAACAATCTGACCAGGAAAGATGGAAACATCTGGATATTACGGAAGGCAACTGCAAGAGATCTAAAATGCATTCTGTAGTTTAAGGAATGGATGATGGTGAAAAGAAAACCAGAAATAATCTGATAACAGTGGATTCTTGAGTCCTTGGTATTTTGGTTGGCAATCATGCAGAGGCAAGTGCAAGAGCATTGCATATAGCTACAGAGGAGTCATACCTCATGTAAGACCTAGACATCAGTTTTAAAACATGGATGTTCTAATTTTGAGGACAGAAGATAAATTAAGCCTTGAGAAAGGTTCACAAATGAAGGCAACCTACACTGACTGAAATGGGGAGCTCACACTGGGTGGATGAAGCCATGCCTACCTCTGTGGGGCACTCAGTAGTTAGCACAGATACTGACAGAGGCAGGACCCAAGCATTTCCAGTCTAAGAGTATTTCAACCCCATCACTCAGGATTGCCTTGCTTATCCGACAAGGGGAAGGACTGAGAGGGAGCTGCCTCCTCCTGGAGCTGGGAAACCAAGAAAGGAAAAGGCAAAGGGCTGAAGATAAAATAAGCAAGAGAAATGCTGATACAGTACCTCTATTCCCATTCAAGGATCATTGCATGCACCTTAAAAATGGTTTTGAGAACAGGCACCAGCAACCTGAACTCCCAGAGAAGTTTGCTCTTCACCAGGTTATGAGTTGTTGTACTTGACATTTAACTTCAAATTTAATAGCCTACTATTACAGTAGACCATAGTTTGTAATTTGCAATACAATTTCCTAGGAGACAATCATAATAACCTACAGAAGCCTAAGTACCAGGTTAAAGTGTTTATAGTCCAGTCTGCCAGAGTGTTTGACTATACCAATAAAAAACCCAGTAATTCATGAATGCTTAAATTACAGAGGTAGGAGAGGATGGGTCAAGGTCATACTTCTGTACTTTGCATTTTGGATTTTATATAGAAGCAAAATACGCAGAGTGGCTCTCAAGTTTTACACATCATTCAGTTCTGCTGCTGACCTGCTTATAAACTTAAAAGTTACTCTCATGGAATGACTGAGAAAACAGTATTGAAACCGCATTAGCCTGATAGTTCAGATCTCATCAGCAAATGTCCAGTTTCTGAGTCAGTAAGTTTTTTTTGAAAAGCTTCTCCATAAAGCAGTTCTAATACTGGATTACTTCCAGTCTATTTTTTTTTGTCCCCTTGTTGAATTATGGGGCATGGGTTTTTCAAGCAAAGCCCTCACTACCTGCCTTTAATCCTTTTGGGTAAGCAAATCACCAAGCCTTTTAATCACTGGGATTGATACAACCACTCCTAGCAAAACATCACAAACCATCTGCCAATTTTACAACTATCAGATCCATGAGTGAATGAAAGTAGAAGATAAACAGCATGGTGTGAAATGTCACATTAGAACCATCATAGAGATGATGGATTACTGCTTTATTGTACTACAATCCATAGAGGAGTTAAACCTGGACATATCATTCCTATTACGTTAGCCTTTGCCCCAAACTGCACATCTAAGCTGTACATTCACAGGCTGGTTTGTTCCCACTGCCTAAAATAATGCTACATCTGAAAGAGCACTTTAAAATAAAGTCTTTGTATCCTTCTCACTCACATGTGTCCTATATAGTTATATAAAACTGAAACTGCTCAATAGGATACGAAATTCTCCTCCAAAATTAAGGCAGGCCAATTTCACAGCAGACTAGTTGGTAATACTAGGCACAAAACAAAACCCACAGCAGATCTTTTTTAAAACAGTTGACTATGGAGGGTTACGAGGCAAGGGGAGAAGGGGTTTGTCCTCCCTCTGCACATTTGGATTGGAATAATTTATCCACTTTTTTTTTTAACATACCTAATCCTTCTAGAGAAAATAATAAAGGAGAAAACCCCTAAATGCTGCTGAAATGTAAGATCACTGAAAAAAAAATGAATATGTCTAATCACCTTCACAACTCATAAGAATCAATACTGGCTCCAAGCAGAATAAAGGAAACAGCTTGGAGCTCTGCTCAAAAGTACCAGCAATCAGTCCTGTGGGGCCCCTTCTGAGGCTCCCTGAATCTTGTAAAGATCAAAATAGTCATTTCAAGCCTTTCCAGCGTAAATTTAAAACTCAGAGAGCCAACTATTTAACAGTAACAACCAGAAAAAAAGGCCAAAAGTAAATGCAAATTGTAAAAATTATAATTTCTGTTTCCCTTCCCCTGGGCAGAGACTTCCATATCCATTGAGAGCAGCTGAATCATAAGTTTAGAAACAGCAGGTGATTGGGTGTTAACCACAGATTACAACTGACAGGCATCTACTTCCAGTGGGAAGAGAAGACAGAGACTCTTCTGCTCTAGTTTGGCTGCTTCTCCCCAAGCCTCTGGTGCAACAAAAAGCAGCTGCCCACCCCTACAGCAAGGGCAAGCCCACCCCTACAGCAAGGGCAAACTCACCCCTACAGCAGGGCAAACTCACCCCTACAGCAGGGCAAACTCACCCCTACAGCAGGGCAAACTCACCCCTACAGCAGGGCAAACTCACCCCTAGCATGGTTCCTCAAAGCTGATGGAAAAAAACACTGCTGATAGAGCACAAGAAGGCAAGAATGACTTAAAATGATGCTCAACCAACTACAGCTTAAGAAAATGAGAATTAATAAGGTGGACAGCTCTGACTGAATTTTGAGAAGGGAGTCAGCCTGGACACACAGCTCCATGATGAGTTCCTAAGGGTAAGCGAATCAGTAGAAAGGCAGATGATGACACAGACCTGCAGCCCACTCTCCCCACCACCATGTGGTAGCTGCAGCCATGCTCCATGAGGAGCTCCACTGGCCATCATTTCTTTGAGATCTCCTGGGGCACTCAGTTGATCAGGTCCCTCTGAATATTCAGGCAGAGGACGGCCTCCTTTCTGGATCCTGACTTAGAACAGGAACCAGATGAGCTGGAAACACAGGTCCCCTCCATGATACTGAATAAAGGACGGCCAGGAACTGCTCTATTTATGTCCCTGTTGCTCAGGACCCTCCACCAGAGCTGTGTCTGGGGCAGAGCTAGTTTGAGAGGCCAAAACTACCCCTGCGGTTGTTCCTAGGAGCAGAATGGTGGCCCTCAGCTGAGATAATGTCCTGGGCCTCTTAATTATCTGTATTGAAGTATTCATAGAGAACACAAGGAACACTCTTAGTAAAATAAACAAAAAACAAACCCACACAAAAGCATTAAATCGATTTTTGTTTGTTTTTTTTTCCTAAAAAGTACCAAACTTGGCATGATATAAATGTTTGACCAGTACTTCCAAATTTGGATGGCCAAATTGTGTAAAAATGGAAGCAGCCTTTAAATGCAATTAATTAAATTTCTACAATTCAGAACATTTGGCAATCAGCTTAAGTTTTTATTTCTGATATGTAAACATGCAAACCTTACTTAAGTATCCCAGTAAGAAAATACCAGCATGACTACACAATGTCCAAACAGAACGTCTTCATTAAATTTAGTTTATCTAATTAGCATTCTTGAAGGACATTTATCTGCAGAACACACACAAAAGTTATTTCTATTAAAATCACTGATATCCACCCAAAAAAAGTCTATGACTTCAATGGCAGAATTGACTCAGCAGGCCAAGTGGCAACATTAGTATAGGAGAAAGTTACTCAGAAACGTATTTATTTCCAACAGACCAAATCAATCAAGAAGAGAATTACTAGAATCTGTCCGATATTGTTTAATCTATTTATTGTGCACAACTACAATTTTAATAACAATTTGTTATATTTTAAATTTAAAGAAATTAATGATTAATAACATAAACAGAGACTACAGCGAGGTATTAACCTCTCCAGATGACAGAAGTATCCCTTTGAGGTAATTTATAGAAATTTTAAGAAGTTCAGAAATAACACTACTGCTTTTTATCACAATAATTTTTGGCAAGAGCTATAGTTTTGCCTGTTGTAACCCTTTCCTAAAGCCTTTGAAAGACCTTCCTGATGTGCCGGGCCCTTCTGAAGGCTTTAGGCTCTGTCATTTATCACATTCAGCCTCATTTTACAATTTCTAATGTTCTGACTGTAGAACCTGCAGTTTAAGCATCAGGGGAGATACATGCTTTTTTTCAATTGGGTCAGCTGGCCTCCTCCCACTGGAGGAAAGGCTTCAGTATATTCACGGAAGGATCAAACTATGATCTGGCTTCAGGCTTCCTATTATCTCTTGACTCTTAGAAGTCATTACTATTGTTAGATTCTGCTATAAATTTATATAAGTAAACCCAGAAAGTTAATCTCCTACAGACAGAATCTCCTAGACTTCCAGAATGGTCTTCCTACTTTCTGTATAGTCTACTTTGTTGAAATTTTCTCAGTGCCTTTTAACTTCCACAGCCCCCATTCAACCAGTGCCTCTTATCCTTTCTGCACAAAAACAATGGGGCTATTTTCACACATAATTATTTGAATTTTCATAGTTTTAAATACATTTCTAATTTAAGACTCCCGTGAAGCGTGTGGAAAAATGAGCATGTGTTGCAGAATTCAAGATCTGAAACACAGAAGAGTTACAGGCCTAATCAGCTAATAACCAATCAAAAAAGACTGATTACCTGATTACTGATGGACCAAAAATGTATTCCTTTCACATTAATACTGAAGTATTCATTTAACAGTGGAATCCAAGCTGCACAGTAACGTGGGTTTCTCTATAGTGGTTGAAATGGTAATATAAATTGCAGATGCTCTAACCTTCCTGTACCTCAAGAACATCTTGTCCTCAACTCTGATAAGATGAAGAGAGACAGGTACTCCATATAGTTTCGTGACCCATGCCAGGTTAAATCCCCTCTGCCCCCAAAGAAGCAGTCCTGCCCTCCCCACACATCTGTGTTCCTGTTTCCTCTTTTTCCCTTGAGACACCACATGATTTTTGCAAAGGTACCAAATCTCTTAAAAAAAAAAAGGAAAAGAGATATAGCAGTAATTATGATCCAGCTTCAGAAAAACTGGAGGAAGTGCATCACTAAAAGAGAGCATATTTGCTGGCTTGCAGGCTCGTTTGTGTAAAATCCCTACGTAGTCCAGGAAGCAAGGAACAGAACCAGAATAAGAACGTGCAGGCAGCTGACCAGAATAGCCCATGCTTGCAGCCACCATCCTGGTCTATGTCACTTGTGGTCTCAGCACATTCTTAAACAGATCTAAGTCCATATTGATCCTCAAAATGGCAGTTTCTCTCTTGTCTGTGCTCTCTACTTAAGTGTTTTTACCTTCCATCCCTCAGTCAACCTCAGATCTTGGGAAATCACCTACAGATTTTGAAGCAGGAGAGATATTTTCACCAGATCAAGTCTTGAACCATTAACCTAAACAAAAGTCATTGTTGCTACATCAGGTTATTTATATACTTGAAAGATGCTGGATGCTTCCAGGCACTTAAATAAAAATAATACATACAGTTTGATATTCCTAGATCCTAGAGTGAACCACTACAAAACTATGATTTACAATCAATGTCTTCACATCTCAAGAGAGTGCTATGCCTCTTACTGGTGATTACTACTGAATAAAGTTACTTAGATGGTGAAAGGATGCATAAAAACCAATACAGCTGCTTTGTGAAGTCTGAAGTCCTATTGTAAAACCATGAAATACCTTTCCCTATAGCTATCAAGAATATACTTGAAAAGAACACAGTCTATTTTTTTATGATACTGTATTCCACGCCAGAAATAAGGAAGATGAAAACTGCTTTAGGATTAGAATCCCCACAATCAAGTTCTCCTTAGAAACTCAAAGGTACCCTATATGCAGACATACATGCATATTTCTTACATTTTGCATCATAAAGACTACTCAGAGGGTGAGTTTTGTATACCAACTTCGAATCCTTTGAAAACTTTCAAACATACCCTTACAGTAAGCGTATGACCTAGTTGGTTTGTTCCGTGTTACTTTACAGTCATTTACAACTGAAGATTAGACTGAAAGAACTGTCAGTCAGAGCAATTTTAGAGCATTTTAGAACATTATATAAGCAAGAGTAAACCTGCTCCTTTCATTATGTGAACATGAATAGGAAGTGATACAGTGGCAGCTGCAGTATACCTCCTTTATCTTCTTCAACAAGGCTTCCTTCTCAGCTTCTCTCTACAACTTTTGTACTTACACAGGCTTTTAAGAAACCTTTTGTAAAAACATGGAAATGACCTACTCAGTCCTTTCTTGGATGGACGTGCCTTTAACACATGACCACAGCTGCTCCCTCCCATGGGATCTAAAGCCTGCTGAGTCTAGTGACTAATGATATCTTGCAGTCTTGAAACTCTCTAATGCACTATTATTTCTACCATGCCAGAAATGAGGGAGATCAGCCATCTTTGCAAGTCCACCCAGAGTATCCCCTGCTTTGTGATTTCAGATATTTAGATATATTCCCTCAAAATGTATGGATAATTGAGCTGGGAAAAGGTGCCAGCATAATCTACTCTACTGATGTGCTAAACCTCCTGGAGAAACATGGGAAGAAGGCAAAGAACCTTGTCTTATCCATCAAATTTATTAACTTTATAACACCTCTGTCTGAAAAAAAATATACTGGAGAGTTATCAAACTGACAAAAGAGCCAAGAAAAGAGCATTCTCCTTATGTGGCACTCTTCCCTTTGCTAAGAAGTTTGAGCTGGGCTCTGCAGCTAAGCCTGCCTATGTAGACCTGGCTAACTATGATTACTTTGCACTGGAGAATTTCAGGTCTTTGCTTCTCCACAGTCCATTCCCTCAAACACACACATATATTTCCTTTTATATTCCCACACATACATATTCCCTATTATTTTCTGTAAAAAGTGATTAATAAATGGGAGACTACCGTTGTAATAGGAAAATATCTTTCAGTAAAAGGTCTTTTATAGCACAGCAAACACTTGGAGCCTGACACATCTGTGACAGATTTGTTGCTATAAACCACCCCAACAGACAATGAAGATGACACCAGAAAGGGAAGGTTTCAATGCAGAGCTACATTCTTGAAATAAAACGGCAGTTTACCAATCTGACACATTCTGATTAAAACAAGGGATTACTTTTTCATATTACTGAAGGTTTTTGTTCAGAATGTATTTTTCTTGACCCAAGATTCAAAACTTTCAAAAGAAAGTATTGTGCTTTTTTCCTTACCCTTTCTTGATACATCTCCCTACTCAAACACATGATTATGGACTTTTTATTGAGAATCTTTCAAATGTGTGAGATACAGTTATCATCTTCCTTTTTGCTATGCTTTTTAAATAGAAAATCTTAAGATACTCTCCAGAAGAACCAGTAACAAAGAAGAACCCTTTATCAGTCTGATGAGTACAACAGAAGCCAGTCACTCAGTATATCATTGTGGTCAGAAAGAGCTCTCAAGATTGGGTTTCTATTTTAAAAGTCCTCCCAATTTGTTTTTTACCTCCTTGATCACCTATTATATTTTTAAACAAACCCTTGTAATCCATACATCACTTCACTCTTGCATATGAAGAACTATAAATCAGCTGTTAAGGACAATGCCGTTGTCAGATGCTTGAAATCCTCATTCTAGAGCAGCAAGACTTCTGAAAGGATACACTAACCTAATAGCATGAGCAAAGAAAGAGGCAATGTAATTTCAAAAAACTAACCCTTCTTTAAAAAATGGAAATGAGAAAACAAGCTCATAATCAAAGATCCTATTATTAAACAATGTACTGTAACTCATGCAAAGAATGTCACGAATCCTTGTTCATTAAATGAATATAGTTTCGATGGATCAAATGTATATTGTGTTTAGCAAGCATCCACAGTAATTCAAGATGCTGTTGTTCCACAGCAATGTGTTACTGCCTTGGTGCTTGATGTTTCTGCATTGACCTGCATTCTTCAGCTACTCAGTGTGAAATCCAGCAGCTTAGCCAAAGCCACATTTCCATGACATCAAAATATAAAATCACTGAATTTTGCACAGGCTGAGGAACTTCACATGGCCTGTTGATGCTGCTGTCCAGCAGGAGCAAGCAGCTGGTACATTGTTTTTAAGCTTTTGCAGCTGATTGCCATATGACATCCATTTAGAGTTTAATTGTAAAAAGCTGAGAATTAAACACAGTTCACAATTTGTACCTCTAATTTGCCCTTTCAGAAGCCAGATTGTTCTCTGGAGTACTCTTTTGGTCTAGTTTGCAAGTAGAACTTCTCACAGGTCTAGAATTAGTGCTCCAGACCTTTCTATGACTAGCCCAAAATTAATACAAAGGTTCAGATTTCTCAAGTACAAAAAAGTGTTTTTTTAAATAAAGTCATGGTATAGGTTTGATTGCTCAGTCTCTTCCTGTTATACACTCTAAAAAAAGCTAATTTAAACACAGGAACTGGAAATTTATGCTTTGCCCTGAGGCAAAAGGCCTAAGGAGATATGGGTTGCAAAACTAAAGCTGTGACAATCTGTACAACACATGAAACCACACACACAAAAAAAGTGACGGAATCAAATCATCTGAAAAGCAAAAAATAAAATTCCATTCCCTACATAAGAAGTTACCAGTACAGTACCACAAGGACACAAAGCTTCTATGATTGAATTAAGCACATATCACGTTCAGACTGAGGCATATGAAGATGTTTGTAACCATGTTCTGTATCATCTGAATAGTAGCTCAGGACCCAGTTTCCTAATAGTCACATTGGAAAAATGTGCTGGTGTCAGGGGACCTGAGGGAAAAATGTCATTTTCAATTATTTATTTGGTCAGCTTCTACACCACACATCATAATCACTTCTATAAATTATGGAAACTTTACTCTTGTTGTAATGACTTGGTAATAAGTCCAAATGCTCTGGAGCATGATACAATATCCAAACCATCATACAAAGTGTATAAAATCATTACCTTGGTCAGAAATTACTATTATAAATAACACCTTGTGCTAACAGTTAACAATCTTCATTGCATTTGGAAAACGACGAGTCATTTTCAGGCACCATTTACACTGCTTCTCTAAGATTTGTGTATTACTGTGAATCAAAGACATCTTTCAAGTTAGAGCCAAAACTCTTGAAGATTTTGAATGTGTGTATTCAAGGAAGACAGAATGTGGATGTCTTCACTGGATGTCCATCTGGTTTGGATGTTGTCTGTTTGGAGCATGCACTGAACTCCAGGATGTGATAACCTCTTTGAAACTCTGTGAACTGGATATATATTTGATAGTTGTCTGCTTTGCAGCCCTGTCTATCATATGCTATCCATATGCTTCTTATCTCTAATGAAAACATAATAAACCAGTTTCATCATAAAATAAACTTGTGGAGTTTGGGGAAAAAAGTTTAGATCAGTGCATAATGAAAGCTACCTTCTCTGCCCCTTTCTCAAGGGCACAAGACAAGTTCAGTTTTGAATATCACACAGTTGGAAAGTTTCCCGTAAGTCTTCTGAGAGCATAAAATCCACTTTAATTTTGATACTTTATGGGTTTGGATCCTAAACCATCAGCATTGATGTTTTTAGTGAAAAGGTAATATGATTATAATGACAGTGTCCAACTAATTGCAGTGTGGTCCTGTATTTCCATGAAGAGACTACCCTCTTTTTTAAGATAATTTATGAACTGAGACATTAAAAACCCAAGCATTTTGCCCCTTTTTTATGTTAAGACCTTTACTATCATCAAGTAACTCAAGTGCCAGTTCCAAACTTTGGAGCTTCACCAGAGCTCCTCATTAACCAAAAGCAGGAAAAGATTTTCCCCCAACTAGAGAAAAAATTACAGCACACCCTCCCGTCCTTGTACTAAGTCCAGGAATTCACTACCCACAGGATAGTGCTTATGTCCTCAGTACATTATTACAGCATTTATAAAAGCTTCAGTAGCCTCTTGGTTTACATTACTTACTTTTCTACACCTTCCTTTCTTGTATCTCTTCATCTTTACTCTCAGGGTATAGAAAACACACTGAATGCACTGACTCATGAGCTTTTGTCCTATATTTCAAGATTTGGGCACATAACTACTTCTGAAACATAATATCGTTTCTCTAATTATAGCTACAGTCAAGGAAGATTAACATATTTCTTCAAATAAAGAAATAGAAGCATAAATAATAAATACAGAGGATTAAACAAATACAGAAGTATAACCTGTTGCTCTGTAGATCTTCATAATGCATAACAGCCAGAAATAACATGAAATTAGTAGCAAAATCAGTCTTGACAACAGAAACTATGTTCTCTTTCCACTACCTCTTTATCCAAAATCCAAATCACAGTCAAACTGAACATTTTTTGAGCTTTGAAAAACTCAGCTATTTTTTTCCCAGCAGGATTTTCTTCCTCTGTGATCTCCAGATCACAGGAATACCAGACAAAAAGCAGCTCTTGTGGTCAATGGGAAGCAGAGAAAGATTCTTTTCAGTTGTCCTGGGCTGGGTTAGAGTCAATACGTTCTGTGACTGAACGACCCTCCAGATTCCCGCAAACACTCACGTTATTTGTGATTCTTCCAGAATTAATACTACGAAAGGCAACACTTGCATTCTAGTAAGTGCTACTTTTATTAGCTAACAGCTCCATACAAAAAACATGAAAGACATCAAGACTGGCTTTATACAACTCGACGACCCCCCCCCCCACTATCCACTTTTCTAATAATAAAGCATTTATTCCAGAGACTTAACCAGCCTTTTTAATATGTTCCAAGAACATTAGCAGGATTGCATCAAAGTCCCATTAATTTCTTCAAGTTATTTCTAACAAGGTAGCTCCTACATCTATTGAGTAAATATTACACCACAGCTGAACACCTCCTAGATGTGCAATATAGGAAGCCGTTCATTTGTGACCACAGTCTTAAAATCCCTCTGACCCAGCCACACAAGACGTAGGTGGGATACCAGACACATTCAGTATGCTTTTGTTTGTGAGATTTCATGAGAAACTATGTGACTGAACTACATCACAAAAGAGATATTCACTCAAGCACAGCTGTAAAGCTTTGACTTATAGCTGAAACACATAATCAAGCTGGTAACTTCTTCAGATTCTCCTTCCAGAGTGTGTGCTGAAACCTTGTGAGTTACTTCTTCAGTAAGAAAAATAGTAAAATATTCCAAGATCACAGTGTGATCCTGTGTACACATAAGCTGGATAATGCACCAGCTTATACACAATCATTATTCTTCTATTTTATGGATTTGCAGTTGTAGGTGTTGTCTGAATCACATACCACGCCGTAATTTAAATGACGGTTGGAACGTATAGCTCATTAGTAAGAAAGCAAAGCTGAGCTCTCTCCAGCTTACTGTATTTCTTTAATTAGCACAAAATTGGCTCTCTCTCACTGTTAGAATGCATATTAATGAGATCTATTTCATTCGGCTACTAATTTATTATAAGATTTTTCTTTCAAAAACTAGATTTTGAAAGGAAGATTCATGGTTCCTGTTGTTTTCACAGTTCAGTTCTTTGATCATCTGATAGTTAGGGAACACAGTAGGAGATGCCTTGTTTCAGAGGGGTAACTGGGGACGTACCATATCAGAGGATTTATCTGTACTTCGTTGTGCTATCAATAAAACAACAGAGCTCCTGCTAAGGAAGCAGTGTGTTGAGAGCATGTAGCACAGTAGGAACACCACGTCTGTCTTTAAAGATGACCTGAAAAAAACTACGTGATACAGCTGAGCTGTTTATTACGGTGTCGTTCATTCTACAGCAGAAATCTTGTCACACTCAAAAATTAAACCAAAATGTTACTCCAACACAGAAAACCTGCAGGAAGTGCAGCCCAGTACACAAAAGAGAGAATGTCAGCAGACATGCACAGTAATGATATAAGCTAGACACAGTGCAAATTCACACACTAATAGATGATAAACATTTACAAAGGAACATCACTAATCTTTTGCTACGCCCTTCATTCCTGCAGTAGTGACACATTTTCATTTCCTTTTCAGAAGATATAGATGACATCTTATTTTTTCCCCCTACATTCACCAGCACAGTTCCAAACACAACCAGCTCAGGATGCTGAATGACTCTAGAGGTGGTTCAGGCATCAGAGCTGGGCTCAGCAGATAGGTTCAGATCCACTGTCTATATTGCTTTAACTTTTCTCTCTCTTGTCTTTACCCCATATGCCCTTCACACCCTTTACCCTTCGGAGGGACATCACGTTTTCTAAACACACGTACTCAGTGCAGGCACTGAAGCACCATTCTCAGTGCATCTCAGGGATATGCAAGGCGATAAACTACTGATATGTCAACAGTAGTTACTTCAACCACATAAACTGTGTCAGTTATCTCAAGTACATTAATTCACAAAACATCTCCCTCACCTTTTTAACTATGCTAGTCACCTCTCATTGCCATATTAGGTGAGATGACAGTAGCTTTTGTGAATAAAGAATACAGTAAACTACATAAATACCTACAATCTATCTTAATTTGCTATCCAGCTCTTCATTAGTTTAAATTCATACTCTTCTTAGGCTGATGATAAACATCTTCATCATTTCAGCCTTTAATTTGCTTAATATTCTACTGTCTTCTCCCTTCAACTGGAATGAAAATGTGATTACTATCTTCAATATACATATGCATATAAAAATAAATCCTCTCTTGATGGTATGGGCAGATTGCCTGAATGGCAGCTAAGCTACGTTACACCCCCAACTAATGATTGTGCAGCTCAAGTTCCATATTTTACATTTTTCCCTTTGGAGGTTTGGATTTTGTTTTTCCTGCATTCTGTTGAGTCCTAGAACTCATAACCCTAACAACAGTTACCAGCACATCGGCCTTCATATCCATGTTAAACACATACTGACCTTTAATTTCTGCTGGCTTCAATAGCATTGGAAATGACTAAAAGGTATCTATTAACAGAGAGAGATAATCTTAATGCACTGGTGAAATACATATTTAATTGCCATAAAATGGAAGGAAAAATACAATATGATTTTACCAGGAGCTACAATGCATGTCTTTAACTTTGTATTTTGGCAAAAATGTCATCTGTCCTTGAAATGAAAAAATAATGTCTCATAAGAGCATACCCCTCCCAGAATGTGGTCCTCTGCACCAAGGTCACACAGTTATGAAGATGTTTTTCCTCCATTAGAGCACAGTGCCATTATGATTTATGACTGCAAAAACCTTTTCAAATTAAGATTTGTTTGATTGTCTGTTTCTATTAAGGGTATTACAATAATATTTTTCCCTTTTCCAAACAAATGTTCTACACAGACTAGTATCTGCAAGACATACACAAGGATGTGACAGTGATTAATTGCTGTTGCTGAATTCTTTATTTCCAATAACTAATTTAAGATTGTCACCACTTTTTAATAAGTAAAAGATATAAATTCTGCAGGGTATTATTGCTTAGGTAATTGATAAAACATCTTCATATTAATGACTGTAAATTATGACTGTATTATATAAATCTATCTCCTTGGAAGTCTCCTGTAGAACACAGCAGTATAGTCAGAATAGAATTTATACTCTTGAAAGGAACACATCAGCACAATGCCAGAAGTTGCCAAAACAAATGTAAATAAAAATATTTCTTCTGCCTGAATTTTATCTGGATGATAAAGTTCTGTTGACATCATACATAACTGGGATAAAATATATATATAAACATACGGTTGTTTCCCATAGGAAGTGACAAAAGCACAATTTGATTGGGGTTTTTAAAAGGATATTAGACAAAACACTAGAAAATTGCATGTGGAGTACAATGGTGCAATAGCAGACAGGACAGGTAACAACAGAACTTTCCTCCTATCTAATAATTTCTCAGCCTCTGGTCCTTCCTTAGGTAAAATTATAATCAAAGATACACAAAATTGGATGCAATTACAAAAATTAATGGTAAACTAACTCTCCACAGTTAAAGCAAGCTCATAAAAACATTACTCTTGCTTCCACAGGGTCCTTTCTTCAAGCTGAGGCCTCATTAGAATACTGGGAAATTTTCTTGTTGTGGTACCATATGTCATACATGATTTAAAACATCTCAATGTTTAGAAAAGAACTTGGTCCAATGATATCTCTAGGTATGGCAAATTATTTTTGAAGAAGCTATGTGAAGTTTTGCTAGGCAGTGAACAACCCCAGTCATAGTATAGATGGATAACCAGAATTCTTATGGGAGAAGATAACAGTTTGATTCCACCATTTCATTCATCTGTAAACTACTATACCCTCCAGAAATTTCTTGGCTGCAGTAAAAATATGCCAATATTTCATCCAATATTAGTAACTATACATTCATATTCCATTTTATTCAGCCTTACAGAAAATCATAGTCCAAATCTTTGGGTTAATAAAGGTCAAGATGATTTCCCATAGTGAACATAAGCCTGAGAGAAAGACATACTGAACAGAAACCTGCTCTTTTGAAATATTTTGTCAAATATTATCTGCTAAGCACCATGTCTGCCGGGGCATGTGACCAGACCACAGATGGGATTAAAGAAAAATTCTTCAGATAGTCAACAGCTGTTCCTTGTTGTGTATTTTACTGGGATTCAAAGAAGACAATATTTCAGTGAAGCATATAATCACAAGTACTGTATCTACACAGAGTGAAGGCAGGATCATCTCTTATTTGTACTGCACTATCTTTGGTTATATTGCAGCTTTATAGCTGCACAGAAACAAACAGAAGCTACAGATGATACGAGGACACTGACACGGTCACTTCATCATATCATACTTGGAAATCTATATTATACTGGTGATTAAAATATCTCTAGACTTCCTATCCAAGAAACCTTATATCACTTCTCTTCATGCTACTACCTATAATTCTTTGTGTAGACAGGATTTTAAGGTTTATCAAGAAAACCCAATAAGGAGCTCCTGCCAAACAGCTCGTCTCGGACAATACACAGGACAGCAGAGACCTTGTATGTGAATATACAGCTGAATTTTAACAGCCCTGGAAGAGACAACAGAGAAAGGGCTGGGAAAGGAAGAGGATTCTTGGTCTACAGGCCAGTGTGCAAAAGTATTATCCTCTAAACATGTGCTTCTCAGATATGCTCTTAAAAGCAATATTGCGTTAGTAAAATTTAACAAGAACAAGAATTCAGCTAATGCTGTAAGGAGAGACTATTTTTTAGCATTGTCCTTTTTGCAATATCAAGGGATTTATTCAGTGCCAGTCAGTCATATTTTTCAGGGACCAAAAGTTCTCCTGGAAGTGACAAAGACATCATGTTACATTATTTTTGTACTCTAAAGCAATTTACCAGGAATGGAGCAGAGTAGTATAAGAAAATTACAATAATTCTCAAATTGACCCGGATGAACTTGCTTCTACCTTAAGTACATACTGAGTATCACTGAAAAGAGAACTTTGAATTCCAAACAAATCTTTGCCTCAGCCTGCAGCTGAAGACACCCTCCTTACTTTTCACCCTTATTCAGAGGTGCTATGCTGGGGTTACTCCAGGCTACATGCATTGCTGGGGTCAATTTCCAACCTCCCTCCTCTTTCCTGAACATCCCTTTTCTCTTATCCAGCATCAGCATGGTGCAAGTCCTTCCTTTCTTCCGTTATATTTCTTCCCAACACTGTGAAAACATGATCTCACTTTCACACTATCATATACTTTTCCTACTTTTTGGTTCTCTCAAATCTAAAAGAATAATTTCTAGCAAACTTCAAAATAATCCCTGAATATCTTGCTTGTACTTACGCCTGTCCTTACCACATTGCCTGAATTTAACTCTCTTCCTTATACAACTCACATGGCAGCCACATCACCAAAGAAGAAAGGCACCAGAGGAATCCCTCAGGAAAAGTACACATCTCCTAGCACAGTCAAGAAGAGAAGAAAGGCTGAATAAGCTCCTCTCTCACCATACTGCGCTGGAGCACATGATGTCCCATGGGAGCACAGATAATTAAAGCCACAGACAATTCAATAGGACACAACAGGGAGCAAATAAAGCAGCATGCGTATTACTCAGTAGGCATTACTGAGTGAGCCACAGAGAAAGTATTTTGGGATACAGAAAGAAAACAAAAAGGGGGCACTCTCTTGTGTACACAGAGAAAGAATTTATTTGAATATGAGGGTGTCTTCTTCCAGTTGTGGAGCATGACATGACACTAATGAGCAAAAACACACCCTGCCCTTGTCAGAGTTCCAAACTAAAGGATGAAAAAGAACTTTCACTTTTTTTTAAAGCTTTTACTGCACTGACCATCATTGACATAATTTGGCAAAGGACAACTTGTGAGGGCAGCGTCCTGCTATAGTTTAACTACTGCTTTCATGTGGCTGATGAGAATAATTCCCTAGAGACACAACTGAAGATATTTTCAGAATGATTTTAATAAGATGCTCCTGCCCACACGATTCTCACTCCCAACTCAGAGCATGAGCAAAGTTCCTTGAGCTCATCTCAGAGAAAAAAAAACACTCCCTGAGTTCACCTTGTGCTCTGGCAGAAAGGAAAAATATCTATGCTTACTGTAAGGAGTTTACAACTGTCATTTAATATTTTCCATATTTCAGTTCCTACTATATGTCCAAATGAAAGATAAATCTGGGAGTTTCACAGATTTTTCAGACATGAATCGTTTCCAATGTTTCCAGAAATGCATATTCATCTATGGCAAATACCTATCTTTCATCTTATCTCCAATAGAAGAATATATGTTTCTGCTGCTAAATCTTTAAAGTACATGTGAAAAAACCCTTTCAAATGCACTGTGGTCTTAGAACATATGACAAGCCAAGGAGAAGGAAATCTGGAGTTGAGTTTTGCGTTGTTTTGTTTTATTCAAAGGACAAGCACAGAATTATTTACTGGTTGGATCAACTGACTTATTTGATTCCTCGTTAACTGCAAAGGTTAAATTGCTCTACTTCGTCTTACTTTCAGCAATCCAGCATTTGATTCAGAAGCTCACAGACCACCTGCAGCACATTCAAATACAGGCCTTCAGCTTCTAAAGTGAGGTCTAAAAATCATAGAATTACAGAATTATTCGGTTGGAAAAGACCTTTGAGATCATCAAGTCCAACCATACCTGTCTGCTACTAAACCATATCCCTGAGCACTTCATCTGCCCATCTATCAAACACTTCTAGGGATCAACCACTTCTCTGCACAGCCTGTTCCAGGGCCTGATAACCCTTTTGGTCAAGAAATTTTTCCTGATATCTAATGTGAACCTCCTCGAGAGCAACTTGAGGCTATTTCTGCTCGTCCTCATTCCTCTCATAAGGAGTCTTTCCTTGTAATGAATTTATATCACCATTTCTGAGTAACTGGCACCACCACAAGAGGTTAAAGAAAATATCCAAGCTAGTAAGAAAAGAAATGCATCTTGGTGAGCATTGCCAATAACATTCGTACGTATGAAGTGTAAAATATTCATTATATGACAACGTGTTGCATAGCCAACTTAATAAACAGCTTATTTCATTTATGAGTCACATTATTTGTATAAAATATTAATATGATTTATTATACAAATTCAACTTTTTTAAAAGGCCCCCAGCAGAAAGTTGGATTGAAAGTCTGAGACCTTGAGCACTGACTACCTCACTTTGGATATCAGACTTTTAATAGATCTTACAGCTAAAGCTATTAAGTTTCTCTGCATTCTTGTCTCTCTGCCTTGTATCAGATTTAGTGAATTACACAGCTACATGGTGAGTTAGTTCAGCTGGCTTATCCTGTGGAAACCTAATGCTGCCAACACAGAAAACAGAAGGAAAGTTATCTGATAGATTAACAAGATATTTCAACTCAATTTCTAGTGAGAAAAATCACTTGATCCAATACAAAGTGTTGTTGGGTAGAAGAGCAAGCAGACCATTACTTTAGTAGCTGCTTGCCATTGGGTCAGCTAAACCATGCTACCCTCCATGAGTCCCAACTGTATGAATCATTCCTTAAATTTTACCATCCAAGATTTCTTCATTGGTTGTGACCTAGCAGTACTTTCTACTCCTTTTTTTCCAGGGAAGGTGAGATTGTACTTACAGCACTGTGACGACTGATGAGTTTTTTCAATGCTAAGTGTTGTGATACCTCTCCCAAGTTATCCGTGATTACTTATCTTCACAAATTATTATTTGATAAGTTCTTAAACCATATTTTAGAAGGTGTAGTAAGCGTGGAAAGCACCTGAGGAGGGGCACCTAACAGATTTGGAGAGGTAGTACTATTTAAAGAGGTCTTCCTGAAGTACTCCTAGGCCTCCTTGCTCATGAAGTCTCTGGGACAGAGCTTGGAACAACAGGATAATTTTAAAAACTTTCTTTGAAATAAATTCACAATTCAGTGAAACTTAGACATCCAAGGCCTATAGGGCTCCTGAAGAAAAGAGGACACAGAATAGATACGTTGTTGCTGTAAGGAAAATGTTCTCTTTTTCATCTTCTAAAAATGTCTCAATATATTGTCTTCCTCTGTGAGATCTGTAACGGGGAAGTGACTGAACAGAGCACCCTGGCTTCTTTTCAAAGAGAGAGATGAAATGCAGACAAAACCATCCACTGAAAGCCTGGATCTGCAGAGTGCCAACTTTACCTCATGCTGTTTTATATGGAATTGGAGCTGGCAACTACCTGAATATCACATCTTTCATGAGGTTTAGCAATGCAGATTTCTACAGAGAACTAACTCCTAAGCTTGGCAAACATCCTCAGCAGCTTCAGTGATGAGATGTTCAGTGCTGAGCTATGTGGCCTGACAAGAGCTGAATGGTGCTAACAACAAACCAGTGGAAATCACAGGTGCCTGCATGCGAGATGCTGCAGAGGAGAGAATAGCAGAGGCCTCATAGCCCTTTGAGACAAATAAAATATTCATGCTTACAAGTAGAGGTCTTGGAATAACGAGTCTGGGATCAAGAATAACAGCAACAACAGTAACCTTGAAGTTTTTCCTGGGTTCTCAAAACCAGTTGGTATGCAGCCTCTAACAGCAATAGCATAATTGTTCAACTGTCTCCAGACCCGATGAAGCCACACTAGAATTTGCAAGCCTAAAAGCCAGGCACCTAGGGATCTGCCACAATGACTAAAGTAGTCTCTTGAAAAGGGTAGTCAGTAGGGAGAAACTAGGTGTACAGATAAATGTACAGTTACTTTTTTTTTCCTTTCAGACACCAGATTTATAGATCAAAGAATATGAGAAATAAAATCCAATCACAAAATGAGAACACAACTGCCCCTTACATAAATGAGCTGTGTCACAGAAAAGACACAGCCAGTATTTGGTCTCACACTAAGCTTGACTAGTTGGTCTTTTGTTGTGGTCAACAGCCATTTCTTCCCAGTAACATACTCTCATAGTCTATGTGAACATTCACGTGAGAACAAACAGATATTTGAAGAAAAAACACAGTTACAAGTAAACTAAGCAAATTACCACAACTGAAAGGTGATGACTAATTCTCTTTGAAGTTCTACCCTGAATGCATACTTCACCACAAACACTATGGTAGTTTCACAACTGATTTGTTTTCTCAGCTTAAAGCCTTTGATTACTATATACTGAGACTGATTTAACAGGGTTAATTCAAGGAGCATTTTAGAATCTTCTTAAAATATCTTCTCTGCAGGACTAATTTTAATTATGCTGTCCCTGTATAACTTCCTCTCCTGAGCTGATCAAATACCTCCAGCTTCTCTTTTGTTACTTAGGTAACTGGCAGCAAAAGTCCCATTTGGTAATCCTAGATTTCCTTCTTCTTTATATACTCAGCCCAATGCAAATGAAACCCTAGATCATATCTAGTACTGAAGAACATCTCAGTATGCCCTCAACATTTGACATCTCAGTCATGACAGAGAAGCTCCAGAATCCAGCAGAGGTTGTGCTACTCCAGCTGCTCAAGGTGTGGAACATGGTGACTGTACAGAATCCAAGACTCCAGGAGAAGTGAAAAAAGTATAGCACCATGGTACTTCAAGTGAAGTGAAACTCAGATCTGTTTTTCCTCACAACTAAAAGATGAATTCTCTCTGAAAGCAAGAAGACAGAGATCACTGTTGTTTGCTACTGATCTGAGTACAACCAACATAGATAAAGCTGGTGACCATTTTCATCCCTTTTCTGTTAACCAGTGTTGGAATAGCTGACCTGGGAGAGGCTGAAATATGCCTTCAGCTTCTTTGACCATGAGACTGAAGCCATTGGACAACGTTGATCAGTGGCTGAAGATATGCTGCACATTGTTTTTTTGTGGAGTATGTAGGAATTGTACAATCTCCAGATTTAGATTTGTCTTCTCATGTTTCATGTTCATGTCCACAATGACCAGTGTACATCCCTCTTTCAGAGCCTGAGAAGTCTGCAGGCAGCATCACCAAGAAAGAAAGAGGGAAAGGAACAGAGGACTGCCTATAAGAAAGTCCTTGGAATTTAACTGTAAATATACCAGCACCTACAGCCACTGAGGTAACAGATGAGTACAGATCAGTTCTTTGAGGATCTTCCAAGGCACTTCACCTTCCATCAAAATGCATAGCTAGGACTATCTTATCAACAATTCTGCAGTCAGCACATAACTGCACTCGCTCCGAGGAAGTACTTTGTCAACAGGAAGCAAGTTTTTAGATAAGCAAGGGTAATCTTATGCCAGGAATTTTCAGCAACGGTAGGGTAGCATCTGTGGCCACAATATTTACAGTAGTACTCAAAATAAATGTAGTCTCATGTATGTGAGTCACACATGAACCAAATATCTAATCCTTGTAGACATTAATTCAAAGAAGAAAGAATAAAACAATTGGGTTGCCCGTATAAATAGAGGACCAGAAACACCAGTCATTGTTTTTTAATGCTAAGGAAACAATTAATATATACTTTCTGAAAAAAAAGAATATTAAAAATAGTCTCCAAAAGAAGAGGAACAACATAATCTATAAGTTTAAAATAAAAAAAAAACTAAGAAAAAATTGGATTGAATATTCAATACTGATTTTTCATTCAAAAATACCACAGGACTGCCACAATGCTGCCATAGACGTTAACATTAATGCATGGATATACTGCATACTCTGACCTTTAAATCCAAGATCTCCTAAACTACTGCAGATTGTATAAAATATACAAGATGTTCCTTTTCCTATCCTAATATTAACCTCCTGAAATTTAAACTAAAGAAAACAAACAAAAAAAAAGGGAGTGGGACTTAAGACATAGCAATTTTGTTTGCTATTGGTCTTTTCCATACTTCCTTCCATGCTCATTTTTTAGTATTTGCGTTACGGATATTTTAGATATTCAACGTCAGCAGACCTCCTGAATGAAGTGAAAGATTTATGGAAAGGAGGGCAAATTACATAAAAAGTAAAGCTAAACACAATAGTTAAGGAAAAAACATATCTTGTAATGATATTATGTGTTATTGTGAAACTATACACAAAAAATCACCAAGTATTTTTTCATTATATCAAAGAAAGCATCTATTTTCTATACAATAATTATGGGTTTTTATTCAGAACTCACTCTCCTGAAAAAAATCCCCCAACTTTTTAATAAATCATACACAGTTTCCACAGGAAACCAAAATCTGTGGTCTTGACCAGTTCCAGAATTACGTAATTAGTGTCATTCTGGAACTATAGTAGAGACTACCTGTATCTCAAACAGAATGAAAGGGCACTCTTGGTGTTCTCTTCATGCATTGTATCAGATAGACTAAATGAGTGCTGCAGCTAACGCTGTTAAACAAAACATGTGATGGTTTTCCAATTGCAGTCAAAGTAGCACGGTGCTGAAGTTCTGTTTTTTAGATGGCAATATCCAATTATGAAGGAGTTGAAGGTAATGAAATGGTAGTACTAAATAACATAGATTATGTGGTTTGTTTTTTTTTTATTTTGAAAGCTCACAATATTCATTAGAGGAACACATGAAGAAAAAATTCTGTTTGTAAGAAATGTCAACACATCTCATTACAGCGACAGCACAATAGCATGGCTTAGATATTAAATTCACAGCTTTGATAAACAGCCCACACATTACCTCTTGAAGGGAGCTGCATAATAATACCTGAAGCATAAAGAGAGGAAATGGAGTTTAATTAAGTGTTGCCCAGCTCAATCACACCAAGAAAAGCATGAGGAGGTAGGAAGAATACTGAGAACTTCAGCCCTGCACAGAGGAGGTAATACAGAGTGGCCAGGCAAAAGGCTGTATCTGAAAACATGCTGAAGAATAGGTTACACATTGGCAGTTTCTGGTGAGTGAAATCACCTGTTCGCATTCCTCTCTGCAAAGTCCCTTTCAACATACAACATTCATCTCCTCCCCCTCGTACACAAAGAGTGAAAAGTGGTACCACAAAACAAGGAAAAATGAGTGAGGTTGAACCACGTGTTCTAATTCATATTTAATACTTAAAAAAATTACAAAGCTATAAGGCAATGTGCATGATTAGCCCAGCAAAAACATCCTGAGAAAAAAGACCAGAACCATTAAGGCAGATGGGGCCACTGTAGAGAAAAGCTGCCAGTATTACACTGTGGTTGGAAGCCAAAGGCACTCCAACATTTTTTTTGCAGAATTATTCGGTGTTTTAAATCAGGATTGGCATGATGTTAAAAACTAACATGTACACTATTTTCCTTAGGTATCACAATTAACACTCCAAGAGGAGTACTGATCACTTGGAACTACCTAAATGCCCAATAAAATCAAAAGCAATGTACACTAATAAATTTGGATAGTTTATATTATATTACGTTTTTCAGGAGTCCAGCTTCTGTAGGAACAAGTAATTTCACCAAAAACATGTCATTACAGTGCTCTGATACTTACTGACATCTCACAAATTAAAATGAGCCTGAATTCTGTTTTATCTCTCTACTAATAATCCTTGACTCGGAACATTTCGTTTTGCATTAATGTTCTATTGTCCTAAATAAATGAACTTTCAGAAGCAGTCAACAGATTAAGTGTCCTAAATTTAGTGGCATTTTTTAAGATTAATTTCGTAAGCAACTATTCAACCATTTGATAGGATATAAATTTCTAGGCTTTTTATGACTGTGAGAAATATTTCCAGCCCTTGTTTTTCCTCACTCTCATCCCTAAATTGAAATGTACCTTCAATATATGTGAGTGTATGTATGCAAATTTAATATGTAGTTAGCTGGTTTCACAGAAAAGACCAACCCAACTGCAATGCATATTAATCCAAGCAAGTCTGCATTGAAGTCAAAGAACATTTTGCAGCTGACTCCAAAGCAATGCACTTGCCCTTTACACCCAAGCACATAGAGATATTGTAACACCTCTTGCAGTTTTAGCTTTGTTTAATTAATGAGTAGAAGCTCTTTAAAGCATTTTATGCAACATAATCCCACAGGAATATTTCTTCCCAGAAATTTCATTTTTTCTTCAGTAGGTCAGTTGGCCAAATGCTAACCTGAAGCTCCAAGAAAGCAACCATTACACTGCTTGTTCTTCTGTAGTGATACTGACTCTGAACTGGAGACTGAGCAGTCAAAACAGAAAAGAAGTTCAGCAGCAAATTGCCTGCGCTAATAATAGAGACAAGACATCATCTACTAATTAACACACCAATAATTGAATATTGATTGGAGTTTGTCACTTTTAAAATAATTGAATCTATCTTGCTTCTAACAGCCAAGAGACTGTTAAAGATTTGTAATAGAAAAAAACCCAATTCAGGACTGCTTTGTCAGCTTTCCTTTTGTGTTCTATAAATGGAAACTTGCACTCAAAATATTTCCCCCAGTTGATAATTTTCCCTGTTTTTCAGTTGCCCAAAAGAAAACACTTGGGATATAATGAGTGCATAAAATTCAAACATACCATGGTGTTCCCATGTATAAAACTAGATCAAAGTACAAGAGATTTAAGAGAAGTAAGACCTGGTGATACTGCTAAATGTTACATCATCTACTGGAAATTTAGAATAAAATTATAAGGGTTGTACAGCAGCTATGAGAGGTAAGTAACATAAAACAGAAGGTTTTTTTCTGGTGCTTCCCCCTCATCCCCTGTTAGTTTTTGGAGACTGAAATTTCAAAAAGACAGCTAAGATATAAGTGATGCAGGTACCAAAAGCTTTTATGTGATTCCACGGAGCCATCAAATCCTGAGAAACGGCAGCACTTGAGATAAACTGGAAAAATGATGTCTGGGAATGTATCTACATGGTTAACAACAGTAACAAGTTAAGAGTATAATCCTGTTCCATGTCTGAGAACAGAAAGACCATTAATCTTCAAATATTTTCTTCTTGAAAGTGAGAGGAATATAAGGCTATGAGACCGATTATCCAAGTCCAAACAGGAGAAATGGAATACTGTTCAGAAATAGCTCCTCTGAGTGCTTTTAACTCTTCAGTTTCAAGTGTCTGTAGTCCTTTATAGTAAGGTCTCACAAAACATAAAGCTGAAGCAGTTGCTTTGAAAATAGTAACAATGACCTTATCATCCTCCATTTGGTTTTCATCATAAGATTTCATATTTTCGAGAGGTTACTTTCTTTCTAAGTTTAAAATTCACATGTGAGTATATTTTTATGTGTGACACATATATACACATACGTGATTTGCCAAGATAATTTTAAATGGGATGGATATTGATGTAATTTAATATTAATTTAATTTGAATCTATCATAAAATTGAGATTTTCTATAACAGGGATGGAAGAAATGCATTCATTTAAAAAAGAAGTAATCTTGATTCCATGCTTTTGTACTAAACCAAATAATACTGTGATATTTGCTTCCCAGATGTTGAAGCACAGGGAACCCAATAACCGAAAATGGACAACTGACTTCTTGGATTCATACTCTCCAACCTGAAGGAAGTGCCAGGGCTTAACCAAATCATAAATCATGAAAAGCAATCTCTATGGTTAAACACTACTTTGGGTAAAACAAAATGAGGTCAAATAAATAAATACATGTATTCTACCACATTTAACTAATGGGTCAGTCTGTAGGCATTCTTTTGGTATTCCATGTTTCCTACAATACCAAAGTGAGGGGCCCTCTGCAACTTATGCAGCAGCTGTGGAGAAATGGTGACACATATTCCACTAAATACATCATTTTCCCCTCACAAAATGTTTCTTCTGAGCATGGATTTTGGGGAGAATATTCTGGATGAAGAAGTTAACTTTTCGTTAAAAGTCACTGAAGCTCATCTTTAAATTGGTGCTAAAAATGGCTCCTGCATTGCAACATTTCATGTCTGGATTAATCACATAGGGAATTTTTTACAGCAAATTCTGCACCTCCTGCAAAGCATGGTTTAAAATGGAAGCTCCAACACAACATTAGCAATGGCCATGCCATGATAAGAGAGAAGAGAATACAAAAACTGTTATAGTTTGCTAAGCTCCACCAGGAGGACGTGGTGGTTAAATGGATTACTTGCTGACTTTTCACCTCTGGGATTCCAGCTCTCACTGCAGTGACTGAAAATCATTCTGATCAGTCAAGTGAAAAAAAGACCAAAGTGAAATTGGACCAGTGGTTTCAGCTCGGTTCCTGGAAGTACAGTGCTGTACTTCCAAATCACAAAACCACAGCACGTTGAACACTGCTAGCACAGGAGAAAGTGAAAGGCTTTAAGGCTTAATGAGCATGAATCCAGCTGGCTCTCCAGCTTGCAAACACCTTAACATAGATTATAACCACCCTACACAAACAGGCACAAAGTGGAATAAATGACTAGGGATTACCATACAAATTAATGAGAAGCAATCCCTTGCAAACGTGTATTGAAATGTCTGCACTGTCTATCACAATCACATAATTATTAATCATATTAGATTAACTCTGACAGATCATGTTTGGTAAACATTTAAAGAAAATCTCTATCAGAATTTGAGTATTTCTATTAAAAAAAATTCCTTTTTATTTTCATTGTACTCCCAAACACCAAATAATCCTTGTGTATCCCATGACTCATGTGTGCAATTATTGAAAGACAGGGGAACAGAGAGCCTGAAGTGCTTTATCCATAGATTTTTAAGACTAGAAAAGAACATTACGATCATCTAATCCGACATCACACTTCCCACCATTTCTATACAAGGCTGGACAGTGAGAATCAATAAAGATAACTGCTGTTACGATGCAGGAATCCAAGATTTCAAACCTAAGAACTAAGCATAGAAAATTTGCCTGGAAGCCAGTGTTTTACTGCAAATAAAACAGTCTTGCCCCGTGCTGTTGCCTTTAGCTGTAGATCAGCCAGCAGACAGACAAAATCCCTCTTCCTCCCGTGAGACAATTTAAATGAGAAAGAGAGCTAGTTCACATTAAACGTGTACAGAAATTACCTCAGTAAATTACTGCTTGGAGCCAATCAGGAGAAAGATCTCTGTCATACTTTGGATAATTCAGGGTTAGTTTTCTCCTTTGGTCACTTTTTTCATTGTTTTGAATCATCTTCTAAGCCTGCTACTTTATGGCAGAACCTGCAGTGAACACAGGGACAATGTAGGTATGGAAGAAACTGATTTTGTAGGTTGTAGCTAAGATGTCTCAAAAAAAGACACCGCAAAGAATCCTATAAAAATATAAAAAATGGATGTTATTTATGAGATTATTATTTGGGGGCATCTAGTGATAATAATTAAATAGAAAATTAATTGAGGAAAAAACAGAACCTGGGAATTTCTCTAGGGGATCAGGTATTGTTCCTCACTCAAAAGTAGTGTTGGTTTTCCATCTTGGAGTTTCCTCAATTCTCATATCAGAGTCACAAACAGAATGCAGCTGAACTTCTGCCCACGGAATTCTCTGACATTATTCTCCTTCCCTACCAATTATCCACCTTCCATGCTCTGTTTAATGATATTAGGGAATATTAGGAAATCTGCAACGTTGGACTGTTGTGAAAATGTGTGAGAAAAATTTAGAAGTCGATTGAAGCATCCTGTGTACGTGGAGAATTTTCAGATATGGCTCACTGCAGAAGCCTTGATTAGCTGGATATGATTGCAATCACTAATTCTCTTCTTTAGGGTCATATGACAGCTGAGATGCCCAGGAAATTTCAATTACAAAGCAAACAGGCTGTGTGTGCTCCATGACTGTTTCACTAACCTAATACTGAAAAGCCTTCTTAAATACTCATAGCTCCTACAAGGAATTTCATGCTTTAGAGCTATTTGTCTTTATTTAAAAAAATTGCTTTATAGGACTTTTCTTGGTTTATTTTAAAATAGTAGACAGTATAAAAGTGCTTGCAGAACTCTTGTACAAATTACATTTAATGAAACAGTATGTCAAAAGACCTTCTAGAAACACCTGACAGTTAATTGGTTATTGGCAAAATACACATTTTTCCAAACTAATTTATTTCATGTATTGCACATACCTTTTACTACAAGGCTTCTACATGTCTACCCTTCAGCTCTCTGCCTTTTATGCAGTTGAAAGAAGACTGTATTCATAAACTGGTCATTCTTTTTTTGGATCAGCCTTTAACAACTGGGACCTGGATTACCTACTAT
Organism: Tapera naevia; assembly: GCA_033556795.1. NCBI lineage: Eukaryota > Metazoa > Chordata > Aves > Cuculiformes > Neomorphidae > Tapera > Tapera naevia. The sequence goes on along the minus strand of JAUMJJ010000054.1, from coordinate 1,807,762 downwards.
AGTCAGAGTTAGTCTGCTACTGAAAACCTTGTGACATTGCTTTTCTCTCAAGTCATACACATTACAATAGAAACTGGTTCAGTGAAAAAAAAAACCTAGTCTGAAACTAATTGGTCTCCATACAGACTCAAATATGAGACAAAGGACCTGATGCACTCTATCATAAAGGAAAGATCAGATTTGCTAATGGCATTTACTGCTATGCAAAATTAAGGAATTAGATGCAAGTTAATTGCATCTGATCTTTCATCTATTTCATCGTAGAAACTCTTCATGTTCTCTGCCTTAGAAGAGCAGTACTATAGAAAATGATGTTATCTTTCTTTTGCTGCATCACCAGAAATTGAAAATGGCTTTTTAAAGAGTCTATTGGGGAACCAACATATTTTTCACAATTTTTTTATCCTTTGTTTCCCCAAAATGGATTTTCTTATTGATTTTGGAGCTATCATGCATTTTAGCTCACAGTCGCATGGCACACTGAAATGTTGCTACGCACATCTATTTCTTTTGCTCTCTGCTGTTTAGCTTTTGCATTAAATAGCCATTCACCTCATAGTGTGCAAGCCTGCATCATTTCCATCTGTGAAATCCATTAATAATTTTGAACTTTACTTTCACATCAACATTTTTTCTTACCAAGGTAAGTAAAACTTCATTAAAAATGAAAATCTTAAAACCTACTCCAGATTGTCTTAAGCAAGTCTAGACTATTTTAGTTCATGTCAAGAGGAACATACTTGTTTAATTCCTATTTTCCTATTTTACATTTGCAGCAGTATCCAACAAAACACTGCTGCTCCAACAACATACCTTCCAAACATGCTGTCTCTTCAGAATGGCTACCTTAAGCCTAATTTCGTTTAAGAGCTAGTAATGAGTCAGATGCATTTTTCTCATTTAAATTGAGGTTTGCATCCTCTGAATCAGGTAGAACAGTTTACCTTAGAACAGGCTAACACTGATGCAAGACATTAAAACGTTGAGAGTTGGTTACATGCTCTTCCCCCTGCCTGGATGTAAGATTACACCCTGATGCCACAGCCAGGTTTGCATTTCTAAAAGTTAGGCATTGCTTTCACTCATCCTTCAGAGATATCATTAAGGCATTCTGATTTACTCTCCTTGTCTTCCACAGATAAACAATGGGAGGAAGAGGATGCAACAGCATCCTAGGCAGGTTTGGGCACAAAGCAAAACCTTCAAATCAGGGCTCTACTCAGCAAAAAAGCCTAGGAAAAAAGAGTCAGTATTAAGACTGTATCCCAGCTGTCATGTCATCCAAGCATCCCCACAACTTGCAATAAGATGCAGCAAAGAGAAAAATATTTGTGTTAATCACAAGAATAGGAAGATATGAGCTTGATTTTTCCTGCATTTTGCCATCTCAAATTTTAACAGATGTGTTAATATATTTACCACGGCCTAAGTTTTAACATTGTATTTTTTTTTGAACATTCACCTTTCATTAAGGATGTTTTCTATTCACCCTTCCACACCTGTAGCTATGGGTTAGTGGGGGACTCAACAGCTATCACAGTACCCAACACAGAATTACAGCAGTCAGAAGCAGGAGACAGGGTGGGAAGGCTCCTGCAGCAACAGATAACTCAAGGCATCATTCAGAACAAAACACCTTCCAACAACCAGTCTCAGTCAGACAGTCCTTAGTGAGCAAGAACCAAGCGAGTCTAAACCCCTGTGGTTGTAACAATACAATAATATTTTTCCTAAGGGAGCCTTTTAGGTTATTTACATTTCTTTGCAAGTTATTTTTTTTCCAGCTTCTTCACACAGTGGGGACTGCATGCAAGCAATGGTTAGAAGCTCCCATTCCCTGAACCTCTCACTACCGTGATGAGGCACTTCAAGTGGAGGCATAAAAGTTACTCTCATTACACGGCAGTGCCACTCCCGCCAGGTTTCTGAGAGGTATAATTCTCCACTCTCACAAAAAAAAAAACCCAGTGGAACACATTTAATATACTAGGAGGAAACCATCTCCCTACCAGCTACCTTTGACAGAAGGGCCCTTGAGCACCCTTGACTTCATTTATGCTGCTGATACTGGCAAGACTTTGTTTTCCTCTTACCGGTGATTGTTGCTATTTTAGGGAAAATGCTGTTTGAAACGAAAGCACCTGTAATCACTGACTGTTCATAAAGTACCCTCAGGCATAAAGGCAGCCTTGGTCTTTTTATTCTAGGGAAAAGTTTTTAGATATACCTAATCTTTGAGAATGCCAATATATAAAGATAATTGCATGATACATTTAAGTTAGCCTTTCCCCCCACAGTAACACTGCTTGGAATGGGTACTTTTAATACAGCACAAACAGAAATCTCAACAAGACTCAGCCATGATGTTAAGAAATAAGTTTATATGAAAAACTGACATTATAGCAGCATATCCTGCAAATAATAGCTCAGTTTGGTTAGATGTCCAGACATGGTCCCTAATGAATCAATTTTTCCACTGGTAACATCGGAAGTACAGCCCCAGACCGCAGGTGCTACCTGAAAACTCTTAAGTCTCTCACTAAAATAACACCTTTTTAAATAATATCAACATTTTTTTTCTTGAGGAACAATACATTTTTACACAATTACTGACCTCCTCCCACTAGTATTTGGCCAATTAGCATCAGATCATTGTATAGGAAAAAGAATCACAACTGGTCGCAAGTTCTCTGAAAGTAAATATTCCTAAACTCTCCCTTCCCCAAATAACATCTCCAAGAGCTACAAAAGGTAGCGACACCCCAAATAAGATTCCTAAATTAATTTTAGTAGTGAGATAATACTCAGCACCACAAGTCGGGAAAAGCTTCTATTTGGTAAAATTTGGCTAACCTAATATTATTGTTTTGATACTGGATGAACTTTAGAAATCACATTTAATCACTGTAAGATTAAAAAAAAGTGAAGCAGAAAATTGAATATGAAATATTCTTATGTATTAAAAAGGTTCTCTTAAAAGAACACTCTTAATTACAAATACATAAAATATTAATCAACTTTTACCAAAAATAAACTGGAAAACTGTAGCCAATATATATCACAGCTCTCAGACAGCCTATAAAAGTATTACCATTTTGTAGTTGTAGTTAAGAGCATACAGGATTTATGCAACTAATATCACTGTGAACACAAAGAATTTGTATTTTTCTTTAGGAATATAAGCTTATGCTATATCCCAGTTAAAATGAAACATAAAGCCTTGGGGATATTACTGGGTTCCCGTGATATGAAAACAAATAAGCCTAGATCTATTTCCGAACTACCTTTCATATTTCAAAAAGGTCGGTGATAAAAGTGGGAAAACACTGGCATTTTATAGAAGGCACTTTGTGTTACTCAAATAAAGATTTAATTAATAATTAAAATATAATAAAGGTTCTTTGCATTGTTTTCACTTAATGTGTTCAACCTGCTGTCCACAGAGTTTCTATTCTTTAGCAGTAGAGGATCACTGAGTGTTTGCAGCTTCTTCCCAGTACAGTTTAACCTGAGAGAACTACAGCTGGTACAGTCTAGAATGCGTTTGATGGTCAAGTTTATTTTTCTTTGAATGGCCAAATAGTTTTGCTCATTCTGCTAGACAAAAATAGGAAGATAAACCTGGCAGGGACAGCCCAGGGAGTGCAAGCAATTCCATGTTTTAAACTTCTACACTGATCATCACTTCTTTCACAAGTCACCACTGATTCATAGTAAAACTAACCACAATTTTGTTCCCTCTGCTTCTCTGGGGATGTTGCTCCAGGAATGTGTCTGTCTCACCGTGAGAAATATTCACCCAAGCCAAATATATTCAGGGACAGTTACACTCACTTTGCTCTTGTTGCTACCACTGCCCTTCAGCTGAAACCAGTTTCACTTCCCTCCCTAGTGCCTGCCCCTGAAGGAGTAATCACACTTTTCAGCACTAATTATACTACATTTAAGAAGCCAAGCTCTTTTTGTCCCCTCCACGTGGCAAGCTCTCCATTTCCTTAATTGCTTGAGCTCCAGCTGTCCCAGTTCAAATTCATTTTCCATGAACCTGACTAAACAAAATTGTCAGGTGAAGTCTCACCACTGTCCTGCACCATGTCATGAATGATCTCCTACTTCTACCAAAATGCACTGCTTCCACCTGTCTGATTTCTGGGTTTGGCATGCAAGTGTCTCTGGTACATGGGGCCAAGCAGTTTTTTTTTTCATACTTGTTATTTTGTGATTGAATGGAGCATCTCAGCTTAGAAACTGGTAGACTGTAAGGCTAAAGAAAACAAGTCCCAGGACTTCCCCATCCCTAAAGCTAGGTACACACTACACCACATCACAGATTAAGATTGAGCATATTTGGCACTTTGCTTGAGGACACGATGCTGAGGTTGACAACAGTGACCATCATTCTTACTATTGATATTATTACTGTTGTTGTGGGGTTTTCTTCAGAAGTATCTGAAATAATGAGAACTCCATGTTGTAGCCCACCACTGTAGTATTTTTATGCTACAAAACAGAGGCCATGCATAACGTGCAGCACAAGGGTGCAGTATGAAAGCATATGGGAATGTCTGAAAGTGCAAAGTTTGTCAGCATTAGGTGGTGCCGATGTCGATACAGAATCATAGAACAGAATCATAGAATCATCGGGTTGGAAAAACCTTTGAGATCATTAAGTCCAACCGTGCCTGTCCACTACTAAATCATGTTCCTGAGAACCTCATCTACCTGTCCTTTAAACACCTCTGGGGAAGGTTACTCCACCACCTCCCTGGGCAGCTGTGCCAGTGCCTGGCAACCCTTTCAGTGAAGAAATGTTTCCTAATATCCAGTCTAAACCTCCTGTGGTATAACTTGAAGCCATTCCCTCTCATCTTATTGCCTGTCACTTGGGAGAAGAAACCAACACCCACCTCGCTACAATCTCCTTTCAGGCAGTTGTAGACAGTGATAAGGTCTCCCCTCAGCCTCCTCTTCTCCAGGCTAAACAACCCCAACTCCCTCAGCTGCTCCTCGCAGGACTCGTTCTCCATCCCCTTCACAAGCCCTGTTGCCCTTCTCTGGACACATATTGTCCAAACTGAGTGTCAGGAATGGAGTTTGGAGCACAGTATTCTGTGAGCCATAACTGACCTTTGACTTGAGGAAGGCTGGTTGACACAGCCTAAAACCATACCAGGGAGCATGCTAAAAGTTAAGGACTGTGCTAAAAGTTAAGCAGTACAACCTGTAGTCACTGCCCAATCTCATGATCAACCTCAGGATCAATCTCCATTTTATTTAGCAGTCTACATGTAGTCTATAGGAATAATCCTACATTTTCTAAAATTGAATTTAATTACATTTCTGTTATTATAATCTTCAAGTTCATCTGGTTCTTCCATCCCACTACCTCAATCCTCTTTCTCTGTTGACAGTTCATCCTAAATTTGTGTCAAATGCAACAGCAAAGCACTACATCTTGCTATGATATTATTAATGAAAACCAAACTAACTCCATTAACATCTTAGTCTTTGATTCCACTGCTTTTTACCCCCTCAAGCCAGTATTTTCTTTTTCAATATAATCCACTGCCATTTCTTATAAGCCAGCTTTTTCAGGCCCTAATATGTCACATACTAAGTACCAGTACCATATGTCCTCAGCCTTCTAGTCTTTGTCATTCCTCTCTAAAAATAATTTGCTGTGCTTCCATATTATTCCTGTCATTGCAGATTCCTTCAAAATTATTACTTCCAAACTGACAATCTTACTTGCAAATTTCCTTATGTATCTAGGGTATAAACTACACAGATCTCCAAAACCAAGCATTTTAAGCTCTGGAAAATGAGATACAGTAATTCCCATCATCACACAGTCACTCCACAGCTCCTTATGCTTAAGCTCAATGCAGCCTCACAGTGTGGAAAATCAAATTCTTCATTATATCTTTAGGTACAGATTTGAAAAACTTATTTCTAAAGTTTTATAAGGATTTAAAAGTAGTGTAGAAGTGCCAAAATATGTGTCTTTTACGGTACTATGATTTCACCTTTATTACACCTTCACAGCAGAGTCTTTTCAGTGCTGTCTTACAGTCTTCAACTAAATAGTTATTAAATGTATGCTTAGGTTCAGACCCTCGCAATAATAGTAATGCAGCTTCACAGTAATTAATAGATGAAACTTTTTGAGCTTTTCAAATATTGACCCTACTGATGAGTTGCTGAGTCCAAATTGTACTGCTAAACCCCCCCACCTTGATTTTAACTTTACATTTGTATTGATATTATTTTAAGCATGCTTTAATGAAACAGCTGTAATACCTGAAAGTATTTATGTTAAGGAATTCTTGATTTTATTAAAAGTGTTCTCTCCCTTGAAAGTAAATGGTACCAAACATCATGCTATAAATTCTTTACAGCCTATTGCTGAAAGATATAGAATTTTCATTCCATCACTTAGGTTTTGAACAATTAGACGATTACAGTATTTGTTTTTCACAAACATTCTATTTCAAAACAAACTTCTTAGCTGTTCGCCTCAGCTATTTTAAAAAGCTCCCAAACTTGATGTATCTCTAACACAAATGTTCAAAGAAATTGAAAGTGAAATATAGCCTCTGTCAGAGGGAGAGAGCAAATAAGGTCATCAACTTATAGAAACATTTTACTATTTTACATCTGCAAGCTTGCCAAAATCACTGGCTACAATGAAGTGATGAGCTCCTGATTAATTCCAGGATGTACTTCATTTTCTGGCAGTTCCTACAAGTTATTATTTTTTTCAGTTATTTGCTTTGTGCAAAAAAAAAATCAGCTATGTTCCATTTTTCCTATGACAGGAATTGGTTTAACAGTGGTGTGTCTCAGAAGTGCTCCTCTCCTCCAGCAACTCTCAAACTGTGAGCACCGGATTCAGTGAAAGTTGACTATCCTAAACGCATTTGTGCCTGACACATTCCAAAAGAGACCATAAAAAGGTGAATTTAAAGAGTTTTGTGCTTCTTTGTGGTGGGGCTTTGAGTTTTTTTCTTTCCTGACAGAAGAAGAGGATTTACTCTTTCTTCATTCATTAAGATGTATAAAAATTCCTCTAAGAATTTTTTTTGTTCACCTCTTGTTCTCTCAGTTAAAAGACATAATACAACAAAAAGCATACTCAGATTAGTATTCCACAAAATAACCAACTGCTTGAGCTTATTCTCCTCTCAACAGCTGAAACAAAAAGATAGGAGCTAGAGCCTTTTTATCATAGAAAGCTGTCTTTCTATGCAGTCTCAGGTGCAGCTTATTTATTATTTGTACACTCCATTCATTCCAGTAGCCCCTTTGACTGTAAGAATTACATACACCTGCAAGACTAACACAAAAGCTAACTTTTAAAAGTTCTTCTTGCTCCCTCCTTTGCCAACACCTCTTGACCCAGTTTCCTCTGTCTCTCAGAAATTAAATGAAAGCCATATGCTGAAAACACGTAACTTGAACACTCTTCCAATGTTAAGAGTCTTATGACTTGCACTGACAGAACAATGCTTAGAGGAAAAAATAACCCAGCTACTGTGGCATATCATCTTTTTCAGAAGCAAAGCACACATCCTGATCTACCACTCATTTTATGTACTCATAAAATCACAGAAAAACTGGTTTTGGAGACAAATCTACCAAGTAATCTGATGGATGTTCCTCCCCTTTTCCAAAACCAGCTAATTGTAAGAGTCTTTATAAGAAAAAATATTCCCACATTTATATATAAATATTCCCACATTTACATGGAGAGGTAAAGCCATAATTTATTTATATCTATTTAACATGCACATACACAGAAACACACACCACACTTTGCCAGATTTATTTTTCAGATGCAAAGCAATAATTTGTGAGCATGCAGTTTGTGCAAGCGAAACACTTCAATAGAAAAGAACCAACAAATGCTTCTACATTTTCCATCTCAGCCATACAGTCCAACAGCACAATGACTTCTGATATGTACAACCACATTCTCACATAAAAGGAACCAGGAAACTGAGCTTTTTATAACCAGAAAGCTCAGTTGAAATTGAAATATCTTTTTTTTTTCAGGAAGGATTAAATCATAAACTCCTAGAGAGAAGACATACAAGAGAGTTGTGGCTTGTAGAAGATTTGGCAGACAGCCATTTTAGGTCTGCTCCATATATCTTAAAATTAAATTCCATTTAAATATAAAAAGTGAGAATTATAACACAGTATTTACAGATTCTACAGAAAATGGAGAGTAAACTCCTATGAGGTGCATAAACACATTCTTTGAAGTGTTCCTAATGAGTGAAGATTTGCATGTAACCTCCACTTCTGCTACAAGCAGTGGTAATGCTGCTGGTACTCTAATAACCTCCATTATTAACATTGATTTTTAAAGACTGCTAAGAACTTCAATGCAAGTAAACACATTATTAAAAAAACAAACTTTTTTCTCAAAGATATGACTGAGGAAAATGAGAGCTTCCTTTTATAGGTTGGTGTTCATGAATTTACATAAGTAACTATCATTATTACCCACAATTCTTCTTCTGTTGTTCACTGTATTTTACAGAACCACAGAATCCTCTAAGTTGGAAAAGACCTTTAAGATAGAGTCCAACTGTAAACCTAACATTGCCAAGTCTACCACTAAACTGTGTCCCTGAGTACCACAATCTGCAGCCTGCTGAGAATGGATGCAGGTTCACTTCCCAAGAAGGTGATCAAAACATCTAATTTTCTTTTGGTGGGAGGTTTTCTCACAAATGACTTTTTGCCTGAATGCCCTTCTCTAAAATCTCAATAAAGCTTTTCATAGGCAGAATTGTCTTTTACCATTTATAGTTTCTTTTCTTTTAATTAATAACTCAGCATATAATTGCAATACAGCATTTCAGAGTGTGCAATTATAGTTTAATAAACCATGCAGGGCATTTAAAGGCAAAGTGCCCTAGGTTTTCAAGTACTCTGCATTATTTGCATACTCTGACATGCTTTGAGGCTTAGTCTGATGTGGCTTTTCTAACTAGAAACAAACAGAAGTTAATCATTTAGGAAGCAAGAGGAAAAGCAGAGTCAGAAAAATATACCTATTTTGCATACATCTTAATTCCATGCAGTAATTTAGACATAACTTATCCTTCCCCCCCAAATAGACTGAAGAATTAGAGCGAGACTGACAAGGGAGAAAAGATAAACCAGATAACTTATAAGCCTTATGGCAAAAAAATCTGTTAATATTTATTTAAGAGTTTATCTGTCACATCCATTGACGTTGGCTTCTGAGCAATACCTTGTAGTGTTCTTCCACAGAGAACAATAAACACAATTAGTTAACCAGATGATTCAGAAAAGAAGAATTTGATAAGGGTATCACCCAAGTTGTAAATGGAATTGCATGAATCATTTGTCACTTAAGAAAGCCTATGGTATCATTCCATTACTCATTTCCGAATATTTTGGAACTTTCAAGCTTCAGTGGGCATAATTACTTGGGAAAAAAAGTACAATTGAGTTATCTAGGAACAAGGTCAGATGTCCATACAACCTGAAGACTTTATTAAATAAAACAACTGTTCAGCTGCTGTCTTGTGGAAGCTCGGAAAAGATAAGGAAGCTGGTGCATGCAAAGGTTTTGACATAATTCATAGTACTGAGTGGGGATATGCTTAAAATGATCATCCTAGTGAATCAGTTCTGGTTTAGGTTATGTAATTTAGCCTCCACTTTCAAGCTGTACTATTTTCCAAAATAAGCCACAACCAGAACTGTCAGGGTCTTTAGCACTCACTGCTACAGACAGGCAGCTCCAGACCTTCTCAAAATGACTAACTTTGATACCAAGTCTTCTAAATATGATCTCTTCCTACTTCAGACTACTGCACAAGTCAAGTATTTTTACTTTTTTCTTTGTAATGAATTATGCTCTGAATAAAAAAAAAAATGAAGAAACAGAATAAACTCACTATGGAAAACCAGTAGGATTCTGATCAAAACCAGAAAAAAATGTTCTTTTTATTATTGTAGTAATGACAGGATAGGAATTAATATATTATCTATTTTTTGCAGTTTTCTACTTACCCTATTTGTAAAAGCTTACCCTCAAATATTAATTTTCAAGTATTACCCAAATAAATTTCTATTTTTTCTTATTAAATGTAAAGGTTCTGTGAAGCACGCAGTGTGCCTTCATTCTTGCTGTGCATATATCCTAGGTACATTAACTTGCATTTGACTAGTACTTTCCTTTTCTTTCTGCATATTTAGCATCGTGTGTTCTTAAGCGTTTTGCTTGAATGGGTCTTCAAGAAATAACCATTATGAAATTGGTCCTCAAAACTCTCACCAATAATTTAATACTCAAAACAGAAAACTGCAAGGTACAGTTAGTTATGTTCAGCACTACATGTATTATTCAATCTAAAGAAATCTCACAGTAATATACAAGACCCTTGAAAGAGCTTTGTTACACTTTTTTTTTGTTTGTTTGTTTTCCTGGGTTTTTTTCTTTGTTTGCCAGTCTCATTTAATAAAGAGCCTTTAAATGCATCAACTTCAATTCCACAGCTGATAAGAGGACGATAGAAAAGCCCCCAACCACCAGGTGCCTACGTTATGCTTGAACTGAGACACTTTATTTTGCTAAATTCCCACAGAACTTTTAATGAAGTATTTGGTTTAGAAGGTGCTCAAAAGTGGTTGGCAGTTTTATGACGAGAGAACAACTCCCAGTTCCAGTAAATGGAAACTACTTGCTATAGGTACTTATCTTCCCAGCACCTGTGGAAGCTGCTACCAGAGCAGATGGCCAAGAGGAGGATGAAAAGAAGATGGATGAAGGAAAGAAGGAACCAGACGGACGAGCCAAGAAGGTATTCATCTAATTCTTCCCGGTTCATTTTTTCCTGTTTCTTCCCTTCTGTGCTTCTGTCTGTTCCAGTCTGAAAATCAGATGCCTTTCTTCAGGACATTTTACAGTTTTACAAATAAACTAAATGAACACATTTATTCTGCTTTTACGGGGCTCCAAATAGTGAGCAAAATAAATGTCCATTTATAATAGCAAAAATGCTAAACAGAATGTGTTTATTCCTGCAATAAAATGGCTTTCTGATTATATGTTTCTACTAACACCCTAAGCACAAAATTGTTTCACAACAATTCAAAGACATTTCTGAATTTATCTTCCTCAACTCCTGATTACCTCTGCATTTTACCTATGTTTCTCAACCGCCTAACGCCATTCCTGAAACCTGTTCTAATGCACTTGTAAACCATTACTAAAAAGCATACAATTAGACTTAAATCAATAGCTGGATATCTGGATTGTGCAGTGGTAAAAGTCAGGCAATTCCACAGAAATAGTCCCTGAGGAATATCCTCTGCTGCTCTACGAGGGTTTAAATTTTACTTTCTGCATTTTGACTGATTAATACAAAATGTACCTTGGCATTTTTGCTGCTTATAATGCAAAAAGTTTGCAACATTCAGCAAGATACACCTTTGTTTATCCAAAATTTCTGATATAAATACCGTCTTAAATTTTCTGAATTAAAGCAGCAGATTTTTATTAGGCTTTTTTTGTTTTACCCATTGGTAAAAGTGGTAGCCTTTTAATTTTTTTAATGACAATTAAAAATCTGTTTATTTGATTTAATCACCTCGTTGAGCATTCCCTTTGTACCTCTAATCCCTTAAATGGGGATGTCAAGGAATGTGACAGCATATAGCCATGACAATAATCTCAGGAGGTTTTCCATCGCTGCCATTTGTAATAAGTAATGCACTTGAGTGCTAAGAAGACAGCTGTACTGATCATAGTGGAAATCTACTCCTCCCCATGCATAAGAGCAGCACCTGGCTTTGGGCAAGGAATTTCATAGGCCCTGAAGGTACAGAACCCAGGTTCAAGGTGGGAGCTGGCTCTGTAACCTCCCCATAAAGAGTCTGCCACTCCATCACCTCTTCTTCAGCTCCTAGGCTAAGGACAAAATGATAGCTGACTCAGTTTAGCTCACGAGCCTCCTTCAGATATACCTCATTCAGAGGTTGCCATGGAACCACCAGTCTGCCACTGAATATAAGCACTATGAGACCAACCAGGAAAAAGACCCTTCCATATCCAGTTACGGATAGCTTTCAGCATTTACATATTGTGACATACACAGCATTAGACTCTGAGCGAATGTATGCACAAAAACCATGCCCATTTTTATCCCAGAATTGAGCACCTTCAGTCAACCCTTCTCAAAGGAGCTGAGTCACGGCTCTAGCAAAGGCTGCTGAAATTTCAATTAGGACAAACCTATTTTGCCAGCAGGTCAAGGAAGGTGATTCTCCCCCTGTATTCAGCTCTTGAGACCCTACCTGGAGTACTGTGTTTAGTTCTGGAATCCTTTACACAAGAGAGACATAGAACTGCTGGAATGGGTCCAGAGGAGGCCATGGAGATGATCGAAGGGCTGGAGCACCTCTGCTATGAGGACAGGCTGAGAGAGTCAGGGTTGTTCAGCCTGGATAAGAGAAGGCTCAGAGGAGACCTTACAGCAGTCTCCCAGTACCTGAGGGTGCTACAGGAAAGCTGGACGGGGATTTTTTTACAACAGCAAGTAGTGACAGGACAAAGGTGAATGGCTTTAAATTGGAAAGGGGAAGATTTAGATTAGATGTTAGAAAGAAATTCTTCATGCTGAGGATGATGAGGCACTGGCACAGGTTGCCCAGGGAAGCTGTGGATGCCCCCTCCCTGGACGCGTTCAATTCAAGGCCAGGTTGGATGGGAACTCGAGCAGCCTGGGCTGGTGGGAGGTGTCCCTGCCCATGGCAGGGGATTGGAACTGGATGGGCTTTAATGTCCCTTCCAACCTAAACCATTTTATGATTCTATTTTAACTGTTTCAATATAATTTTAGTTTCTGGTACTCAGAATTGAATATTGTTGGCCACAATCAATAGGTACATGTATTACATGTATCCATGAGGTAGGTTAGAGAAACATATGCTGCAACAACAAAGAAAAGTTTTCATCTGCAGATGCACAGGTAAGCTTATGCACACTTATCTTATTGTGTATAAAATGTTTGGTTTTTTAACACAGAGTCAGTTTCCTCCCACTCCAGTCTCCCATTCACTACAATTATTTTTCCTGACACTCACCTCAGGTCTCTTTACAAACTCATCAGTGCCTGAAGTTGCAACATGCTGCAAAGGATTGTACAATGCTGACTTGCTTTCATTTGAATGTGTTCACTCAACAAGGCAGGTAAAATAAGTCAATGAGGTTATCATGATTGCTGAGTCATTCTGTCTCTGGACAGCTACAGAATCATTTCTAATAAGACAATTTTTGCCTCTCTCTTTTCTGAGAGTTTTCCTCAGTGACTCTGAGAGCAAACATAAACAGCAACAGATGAGACAGCACAGTATATGCAGTGATGCTTACCTGTTTGTGCTGGAGTTGACTCTGATCTAAGAGATGTATCAATACAGAACTGAAGAACTAAATCTGAAAAACTACGATATCCAAATCTCTATTGACTTCCGCTGGAGATAAATTCCAAAGGCTACAGAATCAGATTCACTTTTTTTATGCAATAAACGGATGGTTTTAAGCATTCATTTGCTAACCACATGACCATGTAGCCCAAAGCAGCAAACGAGGATACTACAAGCTATTTTACAAAGAAAGGATAATGTCCATATCATGTTTTTTGAGTGACATTTAATGGCTTCTCAGTCATCAAACTGAATCCTGGTTTCAATCTGATGTCTACACCAGGGAAAGCATCTTCAAAGAGTGCATCCCCTTCCTTCTTTATAAGTAATTGCACTAACTAGAAACACCTGTATCTCCTCACCACAGCTGGTTCAGGATTTAATACACTACATTGAGAGAGGTTTGAAAACACCCTGTTATCTCGACTCCCTCCACTAACTGAAGCAAAGAGACCTCCTGGTAAAACATTCAGGATTTCCAAAGCATCAGAGAAAAATTATGAAAGCAATTAAAGACAGCTCAAGTGTCATTGTAAGCATAATGATATCTGATAAGAATGGAGCATTTCACAGACACCTGCTGTATATCTTCCAAGAAACCTCACGTGCATGAAAAACTTCAAGGTAACAAATTAAGGTGGGTAAAAATGACAGACACCATTGTTGCCTTGGGCAGTGAAGTGTGGAAAGAGGAGGGACTTTTTCAGCTAGCTGTAATGAATTCTGTGTAAGCACATTAACAAGCCACTTGTCTCTATTCTGATTTATCTTTGCCATCAATTAGATAACTTTTATTTATGCCTTAGGGCTGTGCTGTGTTGGCACTTGCTGTGCAGTGTTCCCCCAGTGAATTTATTAGCCAAAGATGTAATTTAATCAGCGATTTCAATTTACCACCAGCGAATAACATTCATCATCGTTGTTTCCAATAATAATGTTTTTAAACGATGCGGTACTTTGTTGTGTCTACTTTTAAATAGTGTCTTCAGTATTGCCAATCTGGTCACATTAAGCCTCAACCTGCTTAAAAGAATGTGCTAGGTCCCCTGAGGAGCAACTCTCTATTTTTCCACAGCATACCATGCATCTCAAAAATATCGTGAAGATTTAAACTAACGCCTCAGGACAGTTGCTTGTCTATCTTTTTCTGCATATCTTAAAAACCACTCAGATACAAATGACTGAATCAGAGCATCATATGTGCACTAATGATCAAATGACTTTCATACTTCTGTTACGGTGCTGTTACTTTCTGGATGATATCCCCAATGGTCCAAAATAAAATAACTCAAGAGAAAGCAAGACACTGGATCTACTAAACCTGTGTGAGTAGGGTAAAACTAACAAAAGGTAAAGGAGCCACTGCTCTGTTTGACCTCTTCCTCATTACTTTGTGGTATTACCACCCCTTGTGAATCATGGGCACGTCTAGGACAGGAGCTGATACAGTCGAGGAGCACCTACCATAATAAATATACCATCTGGTTTCCATGGATCTCCCAGTTGACTATCTATTTCACCCAGGTGGCTTATATAGCACCTGCAGCAGGAAAGACTTCATGAGAATTCCACCTACTGAAGCTGCTAAGAGCCTAATATGGGGAACAGTCTGCAGAGGTTGAGAAAGGCCCTAAAGTCACAACAAAAGAGGTCTCTGCTAGGGATCTAACAGACTCTGCAAAAATGGAAACAGGCTTCCTCAGAGATTTTCTTGGCCTATAATGCTAAAGACCTGTGTCTGCAGCTTATGGGTAATTCCTTGTCATCTTTAAAGCCTGAAATCCTTTGATACCTGCTTTTCTGTGGAACAGGAAAATAATGATCATTGTGATTTTTCTTAACACATAAATAAATTAAAACCTAGAGAAGCCTGAAGACCTTCTCCAAATAAATGTGACATAATTTTTAAAATGCAAGCCAACCGCAATATCTGACAGTTTTGCATATGAGCTCAAGGCACTGAGTAAAAAGGTGCTACAACAATGGTCTTCAGAAGAAAAAAAAAAGAGAGCTGAATGGTGAAAGATGAAAAAGCAATGAATTAATTAGCACCTAAAAGCTGTACTCACTTATTAAAAATAGGTTCTCTCATTCTAACTATTCATGATACTTTTTAGTTGATATTAAAATGAAACCATTAATTACAGATTATTATTTCTAGAGAATGTGGTATGTGTATAAACTCTGTAATTCAGATGTCAGACATCAGGCTATTACTGAACAGTATTTTGTGATTTATTGGTTATGCTGTATAAACATAATTTATACTGTTGTTTTATTTACTCTGCTTAGGGTTAAAAGTCACCTTTTTTCCACTCAATACTATGTAATGTGAATTACCTAAAAATTTCTAGCGGATATGGTTATTGTTCACTGCCTTCTCACACTGGTAGGAGATGAAACAGGTGCTGAGTTCTTCTCTCTTGCAACCTTTGAAAGGACTGGAGGGAATGGCAGGAAGATGTGCCAGGGGAGGGTTAGATTGGATATTAGGAAGAGGTACTTCACCCAGCAGGGGTGGAGCACTGGAACAGCTCCCCAGGGCAGCAGTCAGGCACCCGCCCTGCCAGCATTCCAGAAGCATTTGGACAATGCCCTCAGTCACACGGTGTGAGTGTTGAGAGTATCCTGTGCAGGGGTAGGAGATGAACTCAACGATCCTTTTGGGTCCCTTCCAACTCAGGTCATTCTATGATTCCATGAATGGGTCTCGAAATTTCATATGAGAAATAAACCTCTGTGTATAATTATTTTATGCCCATATTTTTTAATGAGTAAAGACTATTAAGAGTAGAAATGAACTCTATGAGTGAAAGTATTTGTAAATATTAGTTTTTATTTGTTCTAGAATTTAGTTCTTCACATGCATATTTATAATTAGCTAGTATATTGTTAAACTGGAATATTCTTTTCCCGAGGTTCAAAAGGCTTTTTAATGTGGTTGAAATAGGTGTGAATGAAGAATTCAATTCTTCTAAACTAAATAGGCAGGTGTTTAAATTAATTTAGTGAACGTACATGTTTTCAATAAGTGAAATTTCAAACATGAAGAGTTGCCCCACCTACATCAGGTTTCCACCTTTTCAAGTATACACACTCACGCCTCAATAGTTACACAAGACTCAGTCTTACTAATTTAAATAACCCAGGTTAAATCCTCAGATAAAAAAACTGCCATTCTGGCAGATCAATAGGGACAGATTGCAGGCAGATCATCCCACCTGACATCTCTAACTTATCACTCTTGATGTTAAAGAAAATAAGAGAAAATGGTCAGGGTTCTGTTTTACTAACTATCATAGTAAATTTAAATACAGAACAGACTCTATAAATTACTGTAACAGTCCCACATTGGCACAGACTTTCATCAGAATCAGGAACTGCAACCAAGCATTTTTGGGCCACTAGAAATTCAGGCCACAGTCTTTACTTAGTTTTGTGAGTGGCTTTGGTTATCTTCCTATCATCACCACCATCCTGCAGCACATTCAGGAAATAAATCAAGGTCCCAGGTTATCATTCTGTGCAATATTAGAGTAAAATGAACTTGTAGTTGTGTGGATACAATCCTGTGAAAGATCCTTTTAAACTGAACTACAGCAAATGGGGTATGAACAAAAACCCCTACAAGCCCTCAGAGGATAAACCATGACACGTTCTGAAACTTACTCCTTGGCTCACAGCGCACAAAATAGCGTTAAGGACTTTTGTCTGATTTACTACAAATTCAATTCCTTACTTGAACATTTCTTTCATCTATAACTGAAAAAGAATAAAGTTCTTCACAATATATTTAGCACTCAACTTCCTATTGAAAAAATAAGTAATTTATTTCCAAGTGAATGTAAGGTTGACTCTTGCTCTATTTAAAGAATGAATACCAAATTAAAAGAAACAACAAAACTCCCACCCTTGGAGCTTTTCAGGTAGATGAACTTCCTTTACATAACTGCAAGTCAACTCTTGTTTATGAGTGATGCTATTGTGTTGTGCTGGTATCATTATCTATATTATCTGCAACATAAATTGCATTATAGATCTCAATTTTTAATGACTTAGTTTTGGGGTGAAAATTTTGCAACAAAACTCTCCAAGTAAAACAATATTGACACTTTATAATTTTTCCAACCGATTACTACTAATAATATTTCACATTTCTGCCACAAGTCATTCGCTGGTACTTATGTACTAGATAAACAGTAATTAATTAGATTTCTCAACATCTTAGTGAAGTACCATGGCATTCATTTCCATCATACCAAGAGATTAAATTGCTTGTTCAAGGATGCAGAACAAATCAGAGATTCAGACGGAAGGTTTGAATCCTAGGTTCCTACTTCTAATGGTGACTAATACTTCCTCTCCTTTTCCTGGAGAGAAGATACCATAAAAAAATTAATAACTAAACTGCTAAACATCTAATAATGCATTACGCAGACTATCAGTATAAGTGTGCATAAATATGTGATCTCCAAGCACTTCATCTTCACTCCAAGACAAATAACTTCAACAATAATGAAAAAAGAGACGTATGAGAAAGAGATCAAAGGTTAATTGTTATCACATTAAACTCTAAAAATATGCTCCCCTTTAACACCTTATGACAGATGCCAGAAAAGCAGACAGAATCTGTCACGAGGGAACAAAAGATGCTAATTTGCAGATAAGCCAACTATAGTCTACAGTAATAAAGTCAGTTCTTGTTGTTTCTTAATAATGAGCTGTCAGCAGGATTACAGTGTGGTTTGACACCAAACTATGTCTCACAGAGAGCCATAGCATTGTGAAGACACTCACCCCTTCACTCTGCTGGGATATTTCAATTCCATTTCTTATAAAATGGAATCCAATTTCCTACATAGTACAAACCAACCTTCAAACCCTTAATATAATTATGTGGGGTGGCCATCATGAGGGAAACCACTTCGTAGGCAAACAAACCACATTACTAGATTATGATTTCTCACAAATAGACTCCCTGCTCCACCCGGTACCTTCTCTCTTCTTCCCCTTGCCCCAGGGCACACCACAGTACTGTGTAGCATATTGCCTTATGAATCTTCTTCAACTACCCAATTATCCTGGTGCACTAGACTTGTCATTACCATGACAGCTGTGTGCACTATGCAGTACATGCTGTCAGAGGTGAAAGATTGTACACAGGCATCCTGCATTTCCATTACAATGTGAAAAGTGAAGGGGAAGGAAGAGATAGACACAAACACATACACCCCCTCAACAAACAGCTTTGCTAAAGCTACTGATTAAAAGTGAGTTTAAGATCGTTTTTTTAAAGCAGAGATATAATTGCCAGACATTCAGGTGCTGTCTCTGCCTCCAGCAAAATTCCTCCTATGTAATTTTTGTCATGATAATCAATGAGGTGGTGTAAGTACATTTTAAGCACTTTTAACAGAGTTGACTAAAACAGTCCATCACATCCCAGTTCCTCCAGAATTAAGCTTTGTATTTTCTTCCTCTGACCAGTTTTCTTCTTTTTAAGAAGTAAATACCCCATCACCACTCATATACAGAGACCTATCCACCCACAAAACTCGGGGGGGGCTGTCACAGCAGTAACTGAGCTGTGCTGGCTCAGATATGCTCCCAGGTATAGGAAGGGGTAGAGAAGGTATACAGGACACTCATCCTCTAGGTGAACAATACTGGCTAAGTACAGACATCTGACACAGGACACACCTGGGAAACTGCATTGTGCCGGATCAAAGCGGGCACTAACATGGTGGGAAGAAAATGATGTTACTCCTTCAAGCATATGTTCATGCAAGGTGACATATGCCCTCAGTTCCCACTAATGTCAATGAGAACCATGTCCTGCAAGCATCACAGGATCAGGCCTTTTAAGGACAAATATGCAGCAGATGACTGGTCACAGTCTATAAGAATGTGCTACAGATTTTCTAATTGCACACAGCATTCGGCATTTATGTTCTGCGTCTCACTTCCTCCTTCCTGAATTATCCCCAGCAGGCCCCTACCAATTCTTCATGTGATCACGCAGTTCATTACAGCTGTAAATATAAACATCCTTTTTTTCAGAACCTATCATTATTAGGAAACCAGATGGGAAAAAAATATCCAGATTAACAGCAGACATACTGTGCTTTCTTCTTTCCTTACTAATGCATTTTCTATTTTAAATCAATGAATAATAAGCTTGTAGAAAACAGTAATTACAGTGTATATAGCTAAGAGAGTTAAGAATTCTTCATAAAGACTAGCAGGCAGAAAAGGCTGTGTAAATAACTCATCATTCAAAATTAATTTTGTCTACATCAACAGAGACAAACAGAAGCAACCTGAAACCTCTGGTCGAGTATTCCAATATCAGCACTAGAAGAGATTTATCTTCACAGTCTGAAATGGAGAAGAAGGGGAGCAGCTGTGCCAAGAGAAGGGAAGAAAAGAGAGAACTCCCACCTCTCCTTTGTGAAGCAGGAATGAGGTGTTTATTACTTGGCATCAGGTGCTTGCTTTCCATAGGATGATACAACACACAAAGCTACCGAATAAGATCTAGAGTTAATACCCTGTGCAGATGCTCAGCACATTGTCTAGCTAGAGGACCTGGGAGGCTAAGGTTACAGAGAGCCAGTCCAGCCTAGTGAGCTGCCTTTCCCTCTGCTCTTTGTATAACTAAGGGACAAACTTTGGTTCCTTGAAAGAGCTATATAAAAAATTGCTCTCCAAAAGCATCCTATCATGAATCATTATAAACTTGCTCTTGAGTTTGGAAAACACCACTGCCTACAAGCCAGCAAGCAACCAAATAAGCAATCTCTTATTTCACTCTTATTACTGTGTCATTATTTTTGCATCCTCTTTGTTATTAACTCCTATTTCAGAGAGCAGACGGAGCATAAGATAAGGATTCAGAGAAATTTTATGAAAAATAAGAATTAAAAAAGTTACTATTCAATATCAAACATTTACACTTTCACAACTTTGCTCCATGCAAAGGCTCAGGAGCATGGCTCTATAACTTTCTTAAGAGTTCACTTAACACCAATTTTGACAACAGATTCAAGCTTGTTTGAAAAACCATCTTTGGAGATGGGATGGGCACGATTACAGTGAGATAAGGGAGTGGAAAAGAGGGGAAAACAGGGAAGAAGAATAAAAGTAGCAATAACAGTGTGAGCTCTAAAAAGATGAACTTATTCTGTAACAGCAGTTAATCTGACAAATATAAAATATGAATAATTTTACTAGTTATGAAAAGTGCAGCTCTTTTATAGCAGATGGTTATAAATTTCCATATGGCTTAGATTATTATAAATTCTTTAAAAATCTTCAAACTAACCACCAAGTATAATCATCATCTCCTTGATAACACTTTTCTATGTAAAGTGAATTGCTTTAATTTTACATTATGCACTGTCATTTTTCACAAAAACGAATACTTATAAAAATGTACAAATACGTGGTTTATCCCATTTCTAAAGTAAACATCCTCTAATGAAGCTGCAAGGTCAGAGCCATAAAATGCAAACATGACCATGTTAGTGGTAAGAAGGAGCTATAAATATCTTAATTGAATTTATTACTAATCTAACGACGTTAGTGAATCCTATTCATGATACTGAATCTTTATTTATAAACATCACTGTGTACAATGACAAAACCAGCAACCTAATAAATGGGAGCACTACAACGCTGGAAGATGTGACAAGGATATGCTTTGTAATACCTGGACAGTATCTATGGGAAGGCTGAAGGAAGGCAGATAGCTCTAGTCTTCAGCTTTTAAAGGGCATTTTCTGAGACTAAGTTTTAGTTTGTCTTAGCTCTAATAAAATTACTCTCATGCCTTTTTTTTTTTTCCAATATTTATTTTCCCTCTTGGCATTTTAGTGTTTCTGAATGTTAAATCATTTGCTATTCTGGCTTCCAAAAACAATGTGCTGTGTAAAAAATGAGAGGTGCTAAATGCAGCTTCAATTCTGAAAAACAAATAAAACAGTAAAATAAGCATATACATTTCTGGTCCCTTCTGAAGGGCAAAAATAACATGCTATCTCGATTAACAGAATGAGAAATTCAGAAACCACTTAGTAATAAAAAGATCAATTTCCTTGAAGGGAGGAGAAAATTGCTCACTGATTATTTAGTCCCTCACCTCTCCGCACACAAGTATGTGCCCAACAATAGAAATTAAAGATATCACTCTGAGAGATGAAGACCTCAAGTTACCAGAACACATGGGACCATCCACAGCTCATGAACCACTGACATCAGCAGGCTCTCCACATGTATACAATGAAGATGTATCGCAGCTCCCTTTCAAGACATTTTCTTATTTTAATTCTGGTTAAAATCAAGCCTTTGATTTTGCAGGCAAGCACACTATCCCAAACCTGCACTTTCGCTACCATTACCATCACTCAAATTACTAATGATATTTTCCAGATCTAAAGTTAGTCTTAAAGCATACTTTAAAATTATTTAATACGACAAAAGCAATTCAACGATGGAAGTTATGACCTTTTAGATTTAGAGAAGGAAGGAAAAGAAAAAGAAGCAATATTAAGCATCCCCTACATAAACCACCCAACCAACACCTGGGAAATAGTCTAAAGTCTAAGTAATAATCTAAGGAACGCTTGTAGAACCAAATCTTCTAATAAACTGTGTATGTACAAGTGATAAACTCTGGCTGATTCATCTAACTGTCAGAAAATGACTCACTGTACCTGTAATCTGTCTGTCATCTGTTGTCTAAACAGTAAAATTCATGTCCTATAGCAAGCACAACAGAGAATCATTGACTTCTGAAGATGATGCTTGCACATCTTTGAGGATATCACAAGAGTTTTGGGAGCCTGGCATAACCAAATCACAAAAGTACCTACTGCCATGGAGGCCTAACAGGTGAAAAGCCTTCACCACCATCATATGCCACCGAGCTCAAACAAAGAAAACACTTTGTATTACAGGACCATGAGGGAAGGTTCATGGTGCTCGTTAGGACTTGGAGCATCCATTAGGACTTGGCCAGAACTGCTGTTTGAACATTCAACAAAAGGAGCTCTATCTGCAGTAGTGTGTGCCTTCAAGTTGATGTAGCCACCTTGTACTACAGAAAACTACAGTTTTCACTAAACCTATGGTGAAACCTACCTGAAGATGAAAACTTTAAAACAAATTCTGAATATACCTTTAGGAGAAACCCTGCTGCTACCTTCTGCTGGGGATAATACCAGGCACTGAAACAATCTTCATTTTTTCATCACAATATTGTAACAAAATTTGAATTGGCTGAAGTTTTTAAAAAACATCAAATGCATTATATTAGAAAGATAATGCATTAGGAATGTAAGTCTTCTGGAGAATTGCCTTGACACATAGACATTCTTGTAATTCCAGCTTTCCTGTTCTTCTCTTACGTGCCTTTTAATAACGTGGCACTATTTAAACTGCCATGGGACAAAAACATTTATTAGGAGAACCTGAGAGTAAAGATAGGATGAAAATTATCTTCTTTCTTTACCTGTGTGGCAAAGCAGCAGCCCCTTGGTCTCTCTCATGCCCACACTCTCTATAGAATGGCTCCTGGATCTGTACACCTACCAGTTTTCCTGATCCTCTCATCATGACCCCCATGTCAATCTCTGCTCTACAGAATTGCACAGACATGTCTAAAAAGATGGTCTGTTCCTTGCAGGGACACTGCATAAGCTCCCCAGATATTTTAATCTTCTAACGATGGAGCATAACATAGGCACTTATCAACATGATGTGGAAGAAGAAGAAATTTGTCCATCTGCAGCAGAATTTCACCCTCCGTCTATGTTCTCAGCATTTCCTTTCAAAGTTTTTTAGTACATCCTTCTCAGCAAAGATATTCTGTATTTGTTTCTATCAGTCTAACATTTAAGAACACTTACAGAGACAAAAATATACAACATCTTTAGTGTAGCTGAAACATAATAAAAGAAAGATAATTTATGAATTTTGAATCTAATCACAGAAAATGGCTAAGACAACTGACATAAACTAGGACACACCTTGCTTGACTATTTAAGGGTTTTTTTTCTACACCATTTACAGTAAACAGCAGGAATGCTTTTAGCATTTAAGGAATGCTAAGGTTGTCTGGGTAACTGTTTTCAATTTAAGTACTATTGCCATTTAAAACAAGATTGGTGGGGGTAGAAGATGAATTCTTCATATCAGAGGAATTACATCCAACAAATGGCAAAACAAATTATGACACGTAGCACGCGTTGCCCAATTGCTTTTCAGTCACGGCTTGGGGCCAAGCTTTGCTTGTCTATTTGCCTTGCACCAACAGCTGGATATATTTATCCATGGCAAACTGCCTTCCTAATGAATTATGTTTAACAACATAATTTATAGATCTCCAAAACCAAATAGAGACACTGCATGAACTTGAGATGCATTACAAGGAGACACTTACTTTTTCTTCTTACAAGGGCTCACACAATGGAATTATACACTGAGTACTTCTGGCCACATCAGAGAAGGTGGGCTCTGCCAGTCCTCTCCAAACATGGGGAGGGAAGACAAGAAGCCTTCTAGCAGGACTTTCTTCAGCAATGGGCTACACTAGGAACGACACACAGCTGCAGCACAGTGCAGCAGTCTCCAAGACAAGAGGCAGATGCATGAGCTTCTCTTTCTGGTATGTGGGGTCACAGACTGAAAGGAAGGCCAGTGCCATCCTTCAAACCTGTAGAATATCAACTAGCTTGGGAGAAGCCGGGCACAGATGCGTGTCTTATATGTACTAGGCTGAGCAGGACTGAAAAGAAGCTCTGCATTTAAAACATTTCGCAGCTGATGTCAAAATGGAGCTGCAGAGGTCTTGTGACAATGCCCATGCAGACTCCATATGTGTCTTGGCCACGGTCCTGAGTAATGCTTCTTCTGGTATGCATTTCCCCTTGGGAGTCTAATAGAGTCTAATAGCATCTCTCTCCCCTCATGTCTGTGCGTGCTCCTACTTCACTTCAGTCTCCAATTTAAAGATATACTTTAGAACATAATATCTGAACGTAGAGGAATATGGAAACCATTCAGTTTTCCCAAATACATTCTTCAAATTTCAGAACTTAGCCTCTTATATATTGGGAGCTGGGGTGCAGCTTCTGTTCTTTTGTGAGAAAGAAATTTTATTAGTTTGCAATGGTAATTACTAAGGCATTTTTACTTCAGAGTTTTAAGGACATCATAAAAAGATAGCATAAAAATGGAGATCATTACTGTCAAAATCTGAAGTTGTCAAGGCATCTTTACTGGCTGCTGCTGAGTACTCAGCTCCAAGTTCTTTAAAAAATTTTGACAAAATTCATTAGCCATCTACTAGATGGCAATGTTGGAAAGTTCTCATAGCTCCAAGTCTCCAAAAAGGATGACTTTTTTTCAAATAACGTGAACAGTGATATATGAGTTCTAGTCTGTGTGTGTGCTCTGAAAAGGGGTATCACTCAGTCTCTTTTTCCAAGCAATATTCTCTAAAAATAACTCTGAATAGAGAGACAGCAGCAGCCTAGAAGATGACTTATTAGAAGTACTCCTTGGTTATACCCACAAAAGTAAGTTTTATGCTGCCAAGGAATGCTCTGGGTACCAAATCTTAATTGTCTCTACTGTTAAATCACCAGAACACACTTTTGGGCTGGGATGACCAGTGTGCTCCCCAACCATTTCCTGCCACAGTTCAGAGGTTAATAAATACTACAAACTGTTCCTAATGGGCAGTCTGCCTACAGCCATGCTGCCTCTGTTTTGAAAAGAGTGACATCTGAAAAGAGTGTGAAAATGTATTAAGAGTGTATGGACATGCCATAACAGTTATTGGCATGATTTATTTAGTAATGACAGTTTGTGTCAGTTATAGCAGATCCCAGAAGCTGATTCAAATAACGTTCAGAGCAAGCTATTAATAGATACTGTGTTCAGCAAGAGACAAATGTTTAACTTTTTAAAGTATGTGTTTACCTTTGCACAGCTGGTATAAAGGGCTGCCATAAATGAAAAGACCAGACATGAACCACTTCTAAAGAAGTAAAAATTGCCAAAAAATTTGCATAAAATTTAAAGAAAGGGTAAGTGCATTAAACAATGTTTCTGGGCTCAGTCAATGAAGTTTTATTTGCAAATACAATTCTGCAGTGGGAAAACATCACTTTAGGGTAAAGATCTTTGTTAACAGAAAGGAGGTTCTTACATAGGAATCTTTGTATATTGTTGATACACAATGTGAGGAAAAAAAGTGCATTGTACTTGTGTGGAACAAACCCATTAGTGTTACACAGTAATTGCCATGAACTTTTTAAGGTCTCTACTTTCCGAGCACTGAGTGAAAATAACCAGTATAAAACCAGACATTCAAGTAGCATGCAACTCTACTGCTACCAGATGTATACTGTCTGTATTATTTATTTTGACTTGTTTAGGTTATAAAGGAACTTTTGTCCTCCAGGAGAAAAGAGAATTGGCAACATTCCACCCAACTCGCTTACGTGCTGAACCTAGGGGTTCCGGCCAGTAACTTTATCTTGCTTTTGTTTTGTCTTTACATAAGAGTCTCCATATGCTTTACCAAAATATTGACATCTTTTCTTTCTGCATCTGAATAAAGAACCTGGGGTTTTCTTTTTTTTTTTTTAATTAACAAAGATTTTGTTGACATTTATCTCACGTGAAATGGAAATATTAAATGGAAAATATGTTTTTTTATTATTATTATTAAAATGTAACCAGTTTGGGAGCCCACAAATGGCTAATCTTTTACTACTGCTCTGAGTACTTGGCTGTCAGTTCCAATACCTAGAGTGTAGCACATTATCATGTATCTTACGGAATCTGGGACAGTGCCTTCTGAACTGTGTCTCCCCCAAGCATACAGCTAAGTTCCTCTTCCAAGAACATATAAACAATTTTGAAAAAAGCATACATATCAGAAGAAATATGGTACATGATTTGGCTTGAATGTCTGGTTTTATAAATAATGTTTTTGCTAAAACTTTAAAAGCAATGGCCTTAATAAGTTACCATTAACTACTATATTGCAGTTTATTATATGCAACTGTGCTTTTTTCCAGGTAGTGTGTCAGCTACTTCTTTTTTTTGTTGTTGATTTGTGGACTATTATTAAATAAAAGATACAACAGAATCACAGCAAGTAAAATTCCTTTCTATTTCAATGTCTCTCCACTACAGCCTCCTTTTTAAGTTCACCCAAATAATACTAGTTTGGACATAGAGGAGGAACTGTCAAATGTTTACCAAAATATACAAATAACTGGACATTTTAGAATTTAACATGGGAAATAAGACAGAAATCTGGGGAAACAGACTACCATGTATGGAATAACTTCTCAATGTATAACTGGGATTCTTTTTTCCATAGAACTCTTTTCTGATACATCACTTTATGGATTTTTTTTTTTTTGTGGGTTGGTTTGCTTGTTTACACTTCCAATACATACAGCATTTAGCCATCTTATTATGCAGTGAAACTTTATATATTTATGTATATATGTGTATATCCACTGAAAGAGATAATATGAAAAAAAATCACCTTATTCATATGTGGTGAACATCTGCAGTTGGTCACCCACACACTTAGCAGCAACTCCTCTAGAGAAGTTAAAATACCATGGATTTTTCTCTTGAATCGTAATAATACCTGATATTTACTGTTTAGAAGAGTCCTTATATTATATATTGGTGTTTTAGCCTGTCTGCATTTTAAACATCATCTCCTCAAAGATTAAAAACCCTGCACATTATATTTACTTTGTAGAAAAATGTAAATAATATATATTAAAAAATATATAAAATATATATAAATATATATTATATATATAAAAAGACTGAGTATGACAGTACTTATTTTATTCTGAACGTACAGCCTTTTCCTTGTGAGATTTCTCTTCCCATGTTGTTCTCTCCAGGATACTTCCATGGAAAGGGAATATAAAAACTCCACAAAGACATCATCACTGAATAACATGACTTTGTAAATCAAAAGATGTATTATGGAATCAGGTAGCTACACTGAGAGATAAGAAATAAACATAGAAATTAATAATACTTAGAGATCTTCATTGTGCAAGTTTGAAAGCAAAGAAATCTCCATCACAAGGAAACACTTGCAAAACAATATTGTTCTTGCAACGAAAACACAGTGTATCTGTGTAAAGGCTTTACACTCCCCTTAAAACAGATGATGGATGCCAAAAGCGTCAGCTACCTTATGAAAACAAATATGCAACTGAAAATGTTCAAATGCAGACTGGCCATGAGCCAGTACAGCTCCTGTCCACTAATTTTATTTGCAGTAAGTGCCTGTGACTCCCAAGAAGTCTGATTTCTATCATGACAATGATGATGTGTTATCTCTCTCTCTTCCTATGCCTTTATGCATCAGATATTCTGTCTTAAAGGAAGTTTTCTGTTAGTCCTTTCCCACTGGCTACTAATTGCTGTAAAAAAACTAGCACTTTCTGGTTGCCACAAGCAAGTACAACATGAATTGTGATGCTACTTGTGCCATTACAGTAGCAAAAGGACCATCTTGTCTCTTCCATTCCCCTTAGGGCTGTGTTTGTGAAGTAATGTGTACTTCACTATGTCTTAAAACAACAGTCCATGAACACCCCAGACAGTCAGAGTGAACTGCAGCACATTTCACTATGAGAGCCCAGAAAGCAGATACTCTGCAATAACAGGAGGAGCAAAAAGCATGTGTGAAAGCCCATAGTAGAGAAGAGCGCATTTCACTCTCGTCTGACATTCAGCCACCATGTTATTCAGATGGTGATATAAAACAAAATTAAAATAAATGTGTTTCATAAAGCTCAATGCTAAGAAAAGAATCATGAAAAAGACAAGCTGGCAGATAATAATTTTCTGTTACCCAGCGAGACTGGTTAAAGTAATCTATGCCTGGCTTTCCATATATTCTTATATTGGCAGTAGTTTTTGAGAATCTTTAAGTGATATCTGATGGCTCATTTTATTTTTATAGAATTCTTTTTCTTTATTTTTGTAATATGATGCACAGTTATAACATGCAACAGAATAATTTTTGCATGTTCTGTAAGTTAAACAAGCAGAAAAAATGGTATCTGGAGGAATCCAGAGAAAACACACACTTCAAAATATTCGAACATTCCTCTGCCATCAGCCAAGAAGAAGCAGTACCTCAAACTTCACAGAAACGAAGAGGTGAGACACAGACTTGAAACAGGCATCTTCTCTATAGGTACTGACTCATAATTAGATGACCAACCAAATGAAACCTTCTGGAGTAATTCAGTTAGAAAACTTTCTTGATAAGAGAGAGTTGTGGCTTTGAAACCCAGCATTCTATTAGGATGTGTCCAAAAAATTTCCGTAAGACTTAATCACACACAAACACACACAATCCCCTAAAAAGCATACATATATCAACTACAACCAACAGGAAAAACTAACTTTGAAAATTACTGCTTTGCTGTAATTTGTGTTTGGTTAGGCCTTTGCTCCTCAGACTAGGGTGCTTCTGGCTACACGTGGAATACAGCTGAAATATTTTAGAACTTGACATGATGTGCTCAAATAGCTGTGCTTGACTTTGCATATTCTATAGCCTTTTCTTCAGCCATATAACCCAGACTTCACTTGAACACAGCTTTTCTGTATCTCTGACTTCTGAGACATGAAATGAACTTTTCCCCCATCGGTAAAATCCACATGGCTTCACTCTTAGAAGCAAAACCAAGTTTAAATAAGTTGATGGTGAATTAAATTTTCTTCCCCTAAACTGCTCCTGGTTTTTACAGTGTACACAGTTCTGCTCTGCATTGTTGATGACTTGCACATAGTGGAAGTTTTGCCTGCTGTCTTTGTCCTACAGCTTGGAAAATTGAAGTGAAAAACATTCCAGTTCCAATTTTATTTTCCATTGGCCACAAAGAAAGAACATGGATATTATATAATGCTGCCACAACACTATCCACACCTTTCCTTAAAAGTTTTTGGGTTTGCTTTTCCGCTTCTTTATAAATGTTGACAACTCAACTGATTTCACCATTGCTTATACTTAAAATCCCAGAGTTAATTTTCCCTTTGATCTTTCCTCCGGGCAGCAGCTGAGTCACACTCCAATTCTACTGCTACATCTTAACATCTCCAAGATTCTGCTTGTGTTTCCAATAAACAAGTCTCTTACTCAGACCCTCATTTTATCCCATCTTGAGCACAATCATGTTCCTTGACTTGTCAAAAAGACTCCTCTCATTCCATGCAAAACACAGCTGCAACAGCCATCTTTCCCACCTGTCAATTTGATTATGTCAAGTCATTCTCTCTTTGAAGCATTCCACTTCCATCACATCAAATTTAACTTTCTTGTCATCACCTTCAGAACTTTAAATTGCCTGTCACTGTCCACCAGATCCCTTGACCAGATTTCCTTATGCTGCCAGTTCCCTAAAGCAAAGAACGTCCTCCTTGAGCACTTGTAAAGTGATTAGTTGCATGGCAGAGGCTATTACCACATATAAATCAAACAAAGATCACAGAAAGACTCATTTTTTTTTTTATTTCACTCTAAACCTTGCAAGCTAATTCCTATAGCTCAGACAATAGTGAGGTAAATTTCACTTTCTGGATGACATCTGCAAAATTTCTAAATTGTTGGCCTCAAAAACTCTCCCCCAGAGTAACAGAGAAAACTGCAGCGCAGAGATACAAACAGAAATATGCAGAATGTACAGAAATTTTTTCACAGACAAAATTGAGGGCAAAAGGACCAATATAAATTCTCCTCAAAGGAGGCTTACACAACAACAAACAAATGCTCTTTTCCTTCTAAACAAAACTCTACAAAAAGGTTTTATGACTCTATGCACATTACATCACACCATGAACTAATTTCTTTCCTACACAGCACTCTGCAGCGAAGCCCTCTGTTTCTCAGGTATGTCAAATATGGAAGAAAATTTCACACCTGCTTTCATTTCTTTATGAAATTATTCTACAGAGTAATATAGCTACTTTATGTGCTTTCACACCCTTATACAGAACTAGTTCTGTGGTACTTGGATGACTGGAAGGAAACACCTCAACAGTGGAAACACCGTTACCCTCCTTGCTATTTCTTCACCAATTTTGATTTCCATAGTTTCCCAAGAGTTTGCTACAGATATTAGGTACAACAGCATCTTTGCAAATAGTCTTTTTATAGATAACCAGATTTCTTAATCTTAAATGCTGAAAAAATGAGAGACAATTGCACTTCATCATCCAAATCTTCTGTCCAAAGGTGTCATTATGAATTTAAGATGAGAGCTAGCTGAAAGAGTCCATATCTGCTCCAAATAACTTGCCTTTTTATATGTATTCCAGCTTTCTGTGTGTTAATTAAGCTAAGCTAGATTTCCACTTGAGCTAACTATAATATATCAACATCTGTAACAGATTTAATCCCTTTTTCTGCAGCTGCCATTACGTCAAATGTATTTTGATAAATTCCCTACTTGCTCATGACAGGTTTAAACTCAGGTTTGCAGCTCAGCAAGAAAAGGGAGGATTCAAGATTTTCAGAATTCCAGAAGTGCCACCGGGAAACCTCCTTAGGCCACCACACTGCCCTACAACCTTCACGTTTCCTCTGTGTCAAAGTACCTGTTGTTCGTACCACCACGCACTCCTCTCCTTTTATTACTTAAATATTTCATTCACACAATGAAATTAGTCTGTAATGTTTCTAGTGCATTAAAAAAGAACCCAAATCTTATCAGTAACTTATGTTCAAGAAAATGCTTCAGAGAAGGCAGAGAGACTCAAATCATTCCATAAATTCTGTTAAACTTTTTTTTCTGCAGCAGCTGTAATTTTCAAAGCGCTGCCACAAGTTCACAGCGATGACAAGTTCACAATGACAGACCAGCCTGGTGATGCAGAGTTCCAGAGCTAATTCCCAGTTCTCTGCTGCTACTGGCTTCTCTTCACCTCTGTTTCCCGGTCTCAGCTTTACCTGCTCCTTTGGTTATGTCGCTGGGGAGAAGCGACACAAGATGAGCCAAGCATATCTGAAGTGTGCTGCTATTGAAGGAGCTCTCTGTGCTGCTCTTTTGCCATTTTCCCATTGATCCCAGTTACTCGATCTGCCCTTCATCCTCCTTTGCACTACATCAAGAGGTTGTCCAACTTTGCACTGTGTACAATTATTCATCAGAAAAGAAGCCTGACAGAAGGATCTGAAAACCTTGCTGCTGAATTACCAAGTTAAACAAGTTAAATGAGAAGATAGTGAGAGCCAAAGCTGTGGCAAAGGAGATAGGCAGAACTGTGTGGTTAGCAGCAGTCAGGAGAAGCAACTCTTCTCTACACCTCTCTATAAGCTCAGCTGTAACATATACTTGCAATTCCAGGCTGAGGCTCTGCAGCATCCTGAACAAACGAGCTACTGTCTACTTAGACCAGTGTTTTACTGGCTTGCTGTGGTGAAATGTAGGTTTGAGGAATACCAGAACTGGCAACAAAGAAGGGAGGAGAGTGGGACTAGGCAGCCAGCAGTGAGATCAATTTAAATTCCCATCTGTTGCCTACAAGAACCTCAGTTACTTCTCCAAGACATGAATTTGTCTCATCCGCGTTCATAAAACACAACTTCAAATTCAATGAGACCACTAAGTGCAATGACACTGGAAAAACAGAATAAAATAGATAAAATAAGACATCACGGTGAACATTCCACCTGTGATGTTTGTTGAACTGGCCATATACTTAGCACGTGACAGCATCAGAAGCATGACAGATTTTGCTAGGAAAATACCTCAGTATATTTGACAGACCTCCTACAGACATTCAAAATGATAGGAGTCCAACATGAAGTGCTTTCATTTTGGAAGATCTATGGGCATCAGAAAGAGAGCCAAAAATTCTTTTTTTTTCCCCCAGATTATTCTTTGTAAGTAAGTAGGAAACATGTATCAACTTAAATATACTGCACTAATGTAGGAATACATGGTACCCTGTTTAGTAAACTGATGCTTTTTCTGAGATGATTTCTAACCCTTTTTAAAGGCTCTTCAAAGCTTAAATAAAATCTGACAGTCCTCTTCCTACCATATGTAGAGGTAATGAATCTATCAAGTCTCTTGAGGCAGCCAGCAATTATCTCTGACATTAGATACAACACACTTGCATTTACCCACACAAGCATAATTTTAACTACGGGCAAGAATAATTAAAACTTTGGAAGCAACTACAAAGTAAGGACAGAACAGCTGGTGAAATGAAAGAACACAAATAGATTTAAAAACTGCAGCGTGCTGAATTTCTCCTGATTGCATTTGTGGCAGTTGATGTCCATCACAAGATGTTCAATGAAACAGTTTGGCCCAGTGCACCACTGAACAGTTAAAGCATCTGCAGACCCACTTGCTCTTAACAGATCCAGTCTCTCTAGGCCTGACATATACCTTCTCTGAATATTTGGTGCCATTTTGGACTTGCTCTTCCTCAGTGCTTACCCTGACTGCAGGTTCCTCTTGTTCCTAGTTTTACCAGTTCTGGTTAAAGAGGGGAATTATTTAAGGAATTATTATTATTTAAAGGTACTAGGCTTGCCCACTCTTGTCTAACCTCATTATTTCCTAAGTCTGAAATTTCTCATGTTTTGGGGCAGGTAGGGTGCCTCTTGTTTTCTTGTTCTCCAGGCACTTTGCACATGGATGATCAACAAACCCTTCAATTCCCTGTTGTTCTCTGCCAGGTAGAAAGGCTGAGAAGTGTCAGATGTTATTAGTTATTCAGTGATGCCTCCACAGACAATTCACTCTCCCTGATAGCAGGGCCAACTTTTGAGAGACAAGCCAAATTGCTGTGAAGGATCACCTTGCAATGGCTCTCAGGGACAAGCTGTCAAGTGCCCCTCTCAGCAAGTAAACTGTCTTGGGCAAGGCTAGATGTGTTCTTGCTGAAATAGAAGATGGAAATCCTAAAAAAAGATGGGACAACAGTTTGGCACATGTATCTTACTGCTATTCTTGGAAACTGGTACTCTCAAGCCTGTGTGAGTTACAATTAAAGAGTGATTTCCACTGTACAACCCAGTGAAAAGCTTCTCATCTCTTCCTTTTAATCTTTAACTGGGTTATCAGGTTCTCAAGCCTACATTACAGGAGAAATGTGGACTGCTTTCTCCTCGTTCCTCTCAGAGTAGATGGTTATTGCAGATAAGGAGAACTTTGTTTCCAGATGGCTCCATGTGCCAGCCAGACTTGCTCGGTGAGCAGCATATCTGCTGTTTGTACAGGTCAGCAGCTACCTGTGAGCAAACAAAGCTAAGAATAAAATACAGCTATCGATGTGCCTGCTCCTGTTCGCGTCACCTCTGGTGTCCTTCAGCAGTGGTGCAAGTCAAGCACTAGACCTCTTCTGCAGCCGTGCTCAAACCTGCAATGAAACACTGCACATGCACATAGGACAGCAAACTCTGTTTTCTCCATAGTGCTGTCATGGAAACATTGTGCCTTTGTATATGCAGGGTCTGATGTATAGGAGAAACACAGATCAGAAACCTGGCACTGCAAAGTGAGGGGGTGGAGGAAGTGTAACACTGACTGTTTTCATGAGACAGCGTGTATACACTACAGCTGAGAAAAACAGCTCTGTTTCTAAATTACATTTAATTTCCTTCATCCACTCCCTGGAACTCACGAATGCTAGAGACCCCTGAAGTCAGAGTTTCCTGGCACTGAACATCAAGCCTGCTTGAGATATGCTCACTTTGGAAAATCCCCGTTGTCAGCACCAGGGGAGTTTGTCAGGCTTGCTTGAAAAATGTTGCTTTTAGTCTCAGCATTACAAGACAGACCCATCACCCAACCATTCCACAGTTATAATTATAAACCCACCATATGTTTGAAATAGACGTGTAAATTCACATTTGCCTCGTGAGCTTAATGTAAGCTTAATATGAATGGCTATAACCACAACCATTCAGAATGGCTATAGTTAAACTTTATTTTGATCACCTGTACAGCTTTCCATTGTAAAAGCATGATGAAAATTAACATTTTTAATGTATCCTAGGGAGATGCATGTTAACTTTTGTGCCTACCTGACACAGCAACTGGAGGGGGAAGCAGAATGGTAATTAACAAACTATCTGGATGTTGTGGCAGTGTTAATTAGACACTGCAAAAGCTGATTTAGCTCCACAACAGTCTCCACTGAGGTAGTCACTTCAAGCACATCTTAAGGGGTCTTTCTGTCAATCATATGAAAAGATTCCTGGTTTGCTTCTTTTTTTTTCCTGACTGTCATAACATACTTAAAAACTTGGCATACAAAAGAATAAAGATCAAACTATGCCTCATCTAATTTTCTCTGCAATCAAAACAAACTCAATACTTGACAAGTCAGGCTTATTTAACTTGTGCAGTATATGTTCCAGCATAGCTGTATTTAATGGTGGAATGACTTAACATACTAGGCTACAGGGCAAAACAAGGGTTCAGTCACTGCTTCTACTCTGTTCCTCAGAGGCAATGTATATAAAAATCAGAAGTTTAAGAAATCTACATATCTTTCGCTGGAAGAGAAAAGGAGGCAGATCTAAGAATGCAAGACAGATTTCTGTGGGAGAATAAAATTGTCAGGCTTGTAGCCCTAATGCACCAAGCACAGAAGATATGTCATGTCCGCAAATTGTTGCACTTGTAGCTGGCATTTTAGAATGAATTAGGTGGGTGGATGGTTAAATGACAACAAGTACTGTATATCTTTAGCCCTCAAGGAAGAGAGTGCTTCAGATCCTCTTACATGTCCTTTTTTTATTCTTTTAGGTAATAAATTTTTCCAGGGAAAGGTCAGGCCAGCGTGACAGAAAATCATTCTGATTTGAAGGCTGTTAGGAGTCATGAAAGTAACACATCCTGCTATATTCAGCCTGGCTGGACGTGTGTAGAAAACTGCACAATGCAAAAGAGTGTGGGGGTTGAGAAACAAAATCTCTACAAAGAAAATTCTATCAAAAATACAGCCAACGATGGGAGGAAAGAGAGACAACAGTACTTGCTTTTGAATATAAAGCATCCTATATCTCTTCTAGGGCTATCTTATACTATTTTTCCACACAAAAAATAGCTATTTCTTCAGAGTATTTTGGAACAAGTTGGGTTAAATGTATTTTTGAATGACAGTAAGGCTTTCGATAAGCAAGACGGCCCAACTGTGAAGTGATTTGAATCTCTTCCCCTAAAACATGCTGACCAGAAGTGAGCTAATGCAGAGGGAAAAAAGCTGTGGCAGGTTTAAAGCTTGTGATAACACCAGTGATGTAGCTTCAAGACACATAACAAAGCTTCTTCAAAGACATATTTCACTGCATTCTTTACCAAACAAGGAAATCTCCTCTAATCTGCAAGTAAAGGAAATGACAAATGTGAACAAAAAAAATGAGCTGCTTACAGACTATTCAACCTTAGATTATATTACACTGAACTGTTAATTAAACTCTTTTTATAACTCTCTCCTGAGTCTGCCTGGGGCTATACCTTTAAATTACCTTTTAATGGGAAATTGATGTGAACAGCATGCAGCCACAAGACCAGGGAAACGCGTCCCCATTCTTAGGATGTCTGCTGTACACATCAATGGACATGAGGGGTCCACATAGATCTGCTACCTCTATTCTTGGCTGTGTGAAGAGCTGGCCAATTAATTGGCTGTCAGGAAACACATACAGAACTATAACACTCGGGTGGAAAATAAGAAAGCATACAAGTCACAGAAAAGAATACAAGATAAGCAGGTCAACTATGGCAAAAGTGCAAAAAGGAACAATAGCTACTGGAAATACATGAACACTGGCTCATACTTCCAACTCACTTCAGTTACAATGAGGCAAGCTTGGCCAACATGTTTATACAACAAAACATACCACACTGTGACATATTCTGGAATATTTCCAAAAGCTTGATTTACATTTAAAAGATAACTCCTGATAGCACAGGTCAGATTAATGGTATAAATGAGATTATTGATATTACCAACTCCTACATAAGAAAACTGAGATGGCTTTATAGTTTTAAGTTAGGAACATCTGCTAATGTTAAAGGTTTGATGGGGTTTTGTTTTATTATTATGGCTGCCTCGTTTTAGAGAAAATATAGGTCTGATAAAGGCATGAGCTTTAAAATCTTGAAGCTTTTTTGTCAAAAGCAGCGTTTTCCACTAGGTCTATCCTCAAAAAATCCACCTTAAATAGAGATAGAATACGCAAGGTATGAATTTATATCTACAAAAAGGCAAACTGCAGACTGTGTCAAATAGGCCTCTACTAGAATGAAATAGAATCAAGCTATGTTCTGCCCTCATGTTGCATCGTAGAAAAATCAGCTTTCACACAGTGTACAGGGGAAGATTGTAACTCAGAACAATGGCAGTGGCAGAAAATATGAAGAATTCTACAATTTAAAGAAAGTCGTAAGTCACCTCTTTGAGTATAAGACAAACTACAGGAAAAAAAACACTAAATGACATACAAATGGTCAAGGTCTTGGTTGACTTTAGCAGCAATATAAATCAGAATAGCTAGGAAGGGACCTGAAATCACCACAGAATTACATGTCAGGTCAGTGCCCCACTGTTCAGACATTCCCAGGTCTGCAGAAGCAAAAAAAAAAGCTCCAAGGAATAATTACTGAAACAGGCATTTTTTTAAATATGTGTTCAGCTACACAAAAATCTCTTATCCTTATCTGATAAACTACTATATAATATAAAACCAAAAGCCAATGAATATTTTCAGAGTTGTGGAGCAGACATTACCCTTTACTAATAAAATCAAAACTGAAAATCTAACAATCTTGTTAAAGTTTGAATTCCATAGCTTTTATGTTTATACAGAAAATACAATAATGACTACATCAGTGCAACATCATGCTCTGCACTTCTGTTCTTAGTCATTTCTAAATGAGCACCACAATTTTAACTAAGAAGCACTCAGTTAATCACATGCATTACAGCAGAAATAGGCCTGAGCTTCTTGATTCTCCAACAGCAACATTTATAAGACAGTGCTAAGGACAGATTACGATAAAAAGTCTACCTCATTAAATATTTCTGAAATAGCACCCATATCTTGAGTTTGAATACACAAAGGCTGATGATTAAATAATAATAAAAAAGGACTATTCACCCTTTCATATCCAAAATCTTACCCCTTTTCTCCCCCCCTTAAGCAGAAACATCAGGAGGGTGAGGAATCATTTGCTATTCCAAAAGGTTATCAGGTAATTGCAGTATTCTTAGAGAGAAGCAGCAGAAAGGAGGGAACTGTGCAAATGGGCCACATCCTGCTAACTTAACACAGCTTGAAGAAAAGAAACCCTTTATTTGAAAATGGAATGCAAATGCTCATGATGGATAAATGCTTTCCCATTTCCTCAAAGAAAAGAAATGTGATATTCACCTGCAAACAGCATCCTCATGAACGATCATTTCCATACTATATTTCAGGATGTTGATGTTACCTGTTCTTTATAATTCCTGAATGACTCTGTTGAACCATGTAAGTCTCTACTGACATTATACTGCAATTGCCAAGAAACAGCATTTGTCTTGAGAGAACTTCAGCAAAGGTAATCATGTATCCCACAATAAAAAGTTAGGGGCTAAATTCCTTTCCTAGGAATGATATGCCCTTCTTGAGAAGGTCACTAACCACCCCAAAACTACAATAAAATATAGACTTGGTTGGCTAAGAGTTTAGCCAACCTAGTAATTTTGAAGCAGGTAAGTGGAACGTTCTACTGCACAAAATCTACAATGCACAGCTGGAAACACAAAAGTAAGCACATGCCACTTAAACTTCAAAGTGGTTAAAGACACATGAAGGCATCAAATAGGATATAAACATATCTTGTTCAGAAATTAATACAGGTAACCTAAGAAGCATCCTTTTCCTGGAGAGGTTATCTGTAGTGGAGTCTAGCTCTTAAATGATGTGATTTTTCTGTTTACTGTCACGCCCACTAATGCTGATAAAATGCCACCACAGGGAGAAAATGAATCTTTACAGCAAGCAAATGGCTTTGCCAATGGCAATACTGAGAAAGTAACTTTTAATAGACAACCAGTTATAATTGTAACAAGGTACTAGTTGTTTTTTTTTTCTGTACTCAGCTCTAGTTTCACAGTACATTAAATTGTAATCAAGCATAGGTAATTACTTCCAGTTACTTTTTTTTTGTACACTGCATATTAGTACATGTTGATAAAGTATGTTGACACTTCCTCACTCTTTTCCCCTAGGAAAGAGGAAGATTTAAGGATCAAGGAAAGAAGAGAGGTTGCTGCTGACTGCTATTTCAAATTGCACTGTATCACTCTTCCATTCAATTGTATAAATCCAAACTACAGAATGAAAAACATTACTGATATTCCCAGTGAATTTAAGTAAAATATGCATTTTACTTATATACATTTTTCTTGGGTTTGCAAGTTGATGTCCACAAAGCCTTTACAACAGATTTTCCATTTGTCTTCCTTGTGGGGAGGAAGACTGGGGGAAGGAAAAGGAGGGAGAAGGGGCATACAGACTACCTACAGAAATAACAGAAAACTCCCCAAACTAAAAGTTCACCATTTCAGACAGCTTTTAAACAGGATAAATACAAAACACAAGAACATTCACTCACCATCACACTTTGGAGAAATTTCTTCAGAGCCCCCTACCTATTCTCTTCCCCCAAATCCCCTTAAAAACCCTCTGCTGTCACATCTACCAGAGTTTGGTAACAGGGTAGGCAATGCATTACTACTCAGAACCTTGGAGATTTTACAATTTATCATGGAATGTTGCTAGGAATATACTTTGATTCATACATATTTTTTTTCCTTACATATTCTATTTCCAACAGAATTCATTTCTAAGCATAGCTTACAGATACACACAAAACTGCAGAATGCATATATTTCAAAACAACGTTTTAAAACTTTAGAAAGTGCACAGCATTAAAAAGCTGCCTTCAGAAAGGACCATGTGCCAGGATGAATGCAGTCATGTAGCCTAACAAAGGAGGATACGTATCCTCAGGTATCCCACATAGCACACAAATATATTCTGTTTGCTCCTCTCCTCCTCCCATAGCATAGATGCTCATAGCTTACTCTCTCTTACAAGACAGCGTATATGGCTGTCAAGATAGCTCAGGCATTTCTTCTTTCTACACAGTGATATTACATACTGGTTTAGAAAAAAATATCAATGAGGAAAGAGTGACCATAATTTGAGATTAGTGTCCAGGTACCTTCAGAGACCTCATGTTCCATGTACACAATGAACTTCCCTTAGGTTCAGAAATGTTCACAGGTACCACATTTTTCCCAGGTGACATTTAATTTGAGGGAACACTGACTCAATGGGCTATAAAAAACCTTTATAAAATAATATACTAAGATTAACTTTCCCATATGTTTTATCCCAATACATTATCTGACTCACTCTACTACACGCAAGGGGAAAGATGCACAAGGGATGCAATACTGAAGTTTTTATCCCCTTTTCATGTTAACAATTTAAGATTGATACCTAAAGGACTCCACCAATTGGGTAGTAAAACATGGCAGGAAGCCCAACAAAGCTATTGTCATTACAAGAAAATAGTCTTAGGCACTAGAGGGAGCATCTGCCTTTACAGTCACTGAACAAAAGTTTCTATGTGCCTACAATATATTCCATGCAATAAGCAAAAAATATTTTATGTATTATGTATAAGGTACAAGTCCTACTTTTATCACAAAAAAAATCAAATAAAAGAAATATCAATATAACTTAACCAGGATTTTAAATAAATGCACTTTCTCACCTACTTAACTTACTCAACCATCATTTTAAATGATTTTCTTAAAGTTCAGACTGTCAAAGTAAACTTTTCAGTGCCATTATCTAAATACCCTAATAGCCTAGAATACCATAGTTTGCACTGCTCAGGAAATGAAAGCAATGACATTTGATTTTAAAGACACAGCTTCAGAATTCTGCAATTCAGGCATTCACATTTTGGGTGGTTGCCTAGACTCACCATGAAAGAAAAGCATTTCTGGGCTGTGATTCACCTGACCAGCTCTAGACATCTGTCAGAGGATGAATGCGTGAATCATTTTCTCCAAATGCTGATTCTATGAACGGCAAAGGTAGCTGAATCCACAGATTCACAGCACGGCTGATTAGGTCACAGAATCCCCACCCAAAAACATAAACAGAAAACACAAAGCAAAAATACACGTGCAAGATTAGCGCATGAAAACTGTGGGACGTGAGGAAGAGAAGGAGAGCATATAACATTATGACTATTAAGATTAACTAACCTTGCTGAATTACCAGCAGTAAGGTGAATTGTTTAAAATGGAAATGAGCTCCATGTAGCATTTCTAATGTGACAGTCACAAAGCCTTACGAAAACACAGTGGCAACCAGAGAATCATTCTTAGCAGAGAACTGTAGCGGCTGCTTAGCTGGAGTGCACTAGCACCATAAACTCATTGTATATTTCCCAGAGCGATAAAACTCTTCATTCTTGCTACATGCAATGGATTCAGTTAAAAAAGTGAAAGGAAGAGGCAGAGAGGAGAAATCCCTTATTACATCATCTAATAAATAAGAGAACCTAAACGCCTACCAAACTTGCGTACAGATCCAATTTGAGAGACAGTAACAGTACTTTTTCCCCTGAAAGTGACAGGGAACAAAAAGTACCTGTCTGCCACCTATATTTCTCTTTAATGCCTCAGCTTTGCTATGAATTGCCTTGCTGATTGGCAGGTTGTCCTGGTTTCAGCTGGGATAATTTTCTTCTCAGTAGCTGCTGTGCTTTGGAGTTAGTGTGAGATTAATGTTGATAACACATAGTTTTAGTCTTTGCCAGGTAATGTTTATATTTGACTATAATAGACTTAATTTTCTTCCCAGCAGCAACTGCATTTTACATTTAGTATAACGTTGATAATATACTGATGATTGTAGTTGTTGCAAAGAAATCAAGTACTTTTCCAGTTTCCTATGTTTTGCTAGTGTATAGCTGCACAAAAAGCTGGGAGGAGCACAGTGAGGCAGTTGACTCAAGCTGGCCAAAAAGATACTTGATACCATATAATGTTATGTTCAATACATAAACGGGATGTTCTCTGGGAGCCAAAGCTTGCTGATGAGGAATTGCTGCTTGGGAGAGGATGGGCAACCAGTCATGGGGTCATTAGGTAGCGAGAAATTGCACTGAATTTTGCATCACTTGTTTTATATTCCTTATTATTAATATTCCTTCTTTTTCTGTTGTCTTATTAAACTGTCTTTACCTCAGCCCATGAGTTTTACTTTACTTCCCAATTCTGCTCCCCATCCACTGGGAAGTGAAGGAGCAGCTGTGTGATACTCAGCTGCTGGCTGGAGCTCAACCATGACACAGGTATAGGTGCTCACTTCAATATTGCCCTCAGCGCTCTGCCTCTCTAGATGCTGATCCCTGAAACACTGCTTTGAATCATAGTTTAGTTTATCTTATGCAGTTTAGTAGCCATGGTTTTAATATCAGACATTATTCATCCAGACGGCGTGCCAAGCTCTGAGACAGGAAATTCTATTCTCTGATCCATCAAATTGGTACTGATGCAGTCCAGGATATTAAATCATGTAGTTTTAGTTTGTTGTGTGGTTTCTTACTTTTGTCTATAGCCCTCAGACACATGACAGGCTCTAAATTTTGGGAAGAAATATTATCTCCACTTATGTCCTCTGAACAAAGTACAGTGATTGTGGGTCTCTGAAATTTTCATTAGAAAGTTCATTTCTTCTTCCCTTTGGCATAAAGGTCCTCTCTTATTTCTAGACAAGAAGGACTACACTATGCTTTGCTAATTTAGGAGGGTAATTGAGGATAACATTGTCAGTTTTGCAAAGTGATCTCCACTCATGACTTTTACTAAAACAGTTTAAGATACCAGCAGCCTCGAAAATTTTAACTTTCCAATAATGCTAAGAATGTTCAAAGCTGGAAAAAGTTGCAGACCCACTAGTTTGAACCTTGATAAAGCTGGACAGAAATTATTTTACCAAAAAGATTCTATGCACCTGTAAATTTCAGAACTTGCTTAAAGCATTTCTCTTCGCACTGCTAATATCTTTGCAGTAGTAGAGCAAATAATAAAAAATAGAGAAAAATCACAAAAAATAGTTTACAAGGTATGATTTGCAAGATGTAGCAGATATACAGGGTTTCAGAATAATAAACTATCTCCATGTAACAAAACTTCCTTTGCAGCCCTATGACTAGCTCCTTTGGTGCTGCAGTAACAAGGCACCTGGAGACTTACATCAGTGCTGGGGCCTGTTAGTCACAAAGACTGTGTCTGAACTGTTGGGCACTGAACCTGAGTGTATGGGGATGCAGGGAAAAGATGAAAAAAAAATTAAAAAAGGGCAACAGGAGTAGGAGCAATTACTGTGCAGTTTACACATGTCCCAACTTGAAGCTGAGACGTTACAAGACTCGCATTTTAAAGATGAGCAGAGGTGAAGAAATAGGCTTCATCTCACTTTTTGCATTCTTTCAGTGTGAGCTTCAGTACAAATATAAGTGCCCAGTTTCCTCAAGTTATGTATGCAATGTATTATTCCTTATCCTGCAAGAGGAAAAGCTGGTTTTGAAGTGCTGTATGTATATAAATTCATTTGACAGAAGATGTGTATACTGAGCAACTAAGACCCATAGTAATTCAAATCTCTGATTAACTTCTGTGTATGTGGGAGACACGTTGGTTGATGAACCAAACCCTGAGGCAGGAATGAGACAAACCCACTTCTCACATTATGGGAAACACAAAAATGTTACAGTGATTGGTAATATTATGCTATGAAGGTAGAACATTAAGTTTAGGAAATTACTCTTTCCCATCGCTATCTGATTTAAAAAGCAGGCATTAGTTCTTCTAAGAAATTCCTAGGGATTTCCAAATTTGTTGTCCAGTTGTTTTTGTCCAACTCTTCCTCAAATATACTAATTTTAAGAAAGCAGCCACAGAGACACGTATCAAAAGTGATTGGTTCCAATTCACAAGGTTAGTGCTGTTTAACTGGGACCATGAAAATCAACAACTGTATATCCTGCGCTGGGTGAATTAAAAGGCACAACAGAGTAGACTCAGTCCAGGAGAATGAAGAACCTAAAGACACCTTTCTGTCTCCTAGATGTACCAAACTGCTCAGGGGATGCTCCATAGCTCACATCAGCTCCTTCCTCCAGCTACCAGGGGACAGCTTCAGACCCTCAAACAGCCAGAGCAATGTTTCTGTTTTGTCCACAGGCTCCCTACCAAACACAGCAGATTGTACAACATGATTTCAGTGGGAAGGCTATAGATTACCTACATCATTTCATTGCTCTTATTTTGGGGAGGCAAGAAAAAAAAAAGAAAAATAAACAAACAAATAAATAAATTTTGAGGCAACTTAATTCCTACCATGTTTCAAAAGCAAAGCCTCAGGCATTCTCTAATTTTTTTTTAATATAACGGTGAAATCTGATAAGATTATATATTTTCAAAAGAAGATACTGTTATTTTTCTGCAAGCTCTGAAAATTAGAGCCCTGTGAACCATTTTCTATACAAAGTGAGCAACACTTGCTCTCTTAGAAGCAACGCATAAATATGTATTACTGGTTTATAAATATGTATTGTATTATAAATAAAGAAAACAACTGAATAGAAGACCTCATAATTGGTACAATTCTTTGTTTAAAAATATCTTAAAATAATTACATAATTCCACAGAAAATTACTTTTCATGTAAGCATGGAAAGATAGTATAGCAAAATAGTTCCTAGTTCTTTTTACTTGAACGTAACGTTTGTGCATTTGGGTTTTTTTTGTTTGGTTTTGGGTTTTTTGGTTCTGTGATTTGCAAACTGAGGCACTATTGAAAGTTAAAAGAGGAAGAATGAACTGTCTGGCTTATTGGGAGAAGGAAAGAAGATTGGACT
The DNA here is from genome assembly GCA_033556795.1 of Tapera naevia. Lineage (NCBI taxonomy): Eukaryota > Metazoa > Chordata > Aves > Cuculiformes > Neomorphidae > Tapera > Tapera naevia. The sequence goes on along the minus strand of JAUMJJ010000054.1, from coordinate 1,763,262 downwards.
TTGGATCAATCCACATGGCTACAATGCTGATGCAAGCCCACAACATCTCACATCTTGGTTTTACATTATCTTTCTTTCTAAAGTTGGTAAATGCAACATTCCTTAGTTGTGACCATATTCCAAAGCTATTACTTTGAGTTCGCCATTCACATACTGCATCTCTCATTTTCTATTGCACTGAAAGACACAAGTGTAGAAACAACTGAAATTTTATGCAAGTTCTTCCTATCAAGCAAGCTGATCAGCTATTTGAAGTCTGGTCATATACTTTGAAATTCATAAGTACAAGGGGAAAAAAATAGCTGGTTGAATTTCCCTTAGAAAAAATATGTATTTATTTTGTCAAATCTATTCTGTCTCAATTTAAAAATATATCCACAGACCAGCCAGGTACCACCCACTCCTCAAAAAATGCAGGGCAGAGTCATCCCCAGCTCCTCAGCACCCAGCCGACTGGGTACCGAGGTGAGCTGTTGGAAGAGACACACACAGGTCCATTAATTTAGGCTGTTGATTCATACACGTCAAGTGAAAAAAACAGATACCTGAATGGAACAGAGCCAGAAAGGAATAAAAAGTCTGAAGTCAAACTCTAGTCATCTAGAAAACTAAACTTATTAACATTCTGATTTAGATCGGAATTAAATTCTATACAAGTGGATTGTGTAAAAATTTTTAAATATGATTAAACAATGATAATATCGTTAAATATGGCAATTATTTCTCATTTTAAAAAACAGAGAGAGTAATTAAAAAAAAGGATTATAATGAATGAAAGAGTATCTTTATTCACTGGGAATATAACCTGTAGCTCAGTTTATCCATTATCCAACCATAGAGAGCTATATCAAAAGAAAGCTTTATAGATATTGATGATCTCTAACCAATTCTTAGCAGATGTGTTACAGGCTGTTTTTCCAAAGGTGACTGTGTGATAATATAAGCATAGTACGTAGATGTGAAGTTAATTAGAATCACCTCTATGCCAAGGACATTATCTTCAGACTCTTTACCTTGAATCTTTGGTGTCATGTTATGGTAGTTCTCTCTTCATTCCTAGGGTTCAGTCTGAAGAATTTCAGACCATAAGGCAAGTTTTGAGCAAATGTGATGCTGCAGCCTGATGATTCAGCTCAAAGTGACGTTCTTGTGCCCAAATCATCTCACCTCCATGTAGTTTTATGTATGAAAACGTAAGATTTCAGAGAGACAGAAATAGGTCTCTAATATTTCCATAGCATCCACCACTTTCATTATTAATCCAGATAGGGAGCTCTTTAGAAAAGCATGCCAAAGACCAGGAAGTCTATGGAGAAGGGCACCACCTAGAATGTTACAAAAAGTGAGACAGTCACAGACTGACTATATCTTTCATGTAAGACAATACAAGAGTGTAAAAGAAGCAGACAGCCAGGGCTGAGCAGGATCCTGTGTTTCTCTAGAATTGTCTATTCTTTTGTGGCAGAGGAAGTTCTGGCTCTTTGGATGTATGTCTCCTATTTTCAGGAGAAAAATGACACTGCCATCTGAGTATAACATATCAATGTTCTGCGATTTAAATTAAAACAAAAGCAGCCTTCATATTCCCATAACTTGAGTTTCTGAATTAAAGTGAGATGATGAGAGCAGAATATAAATGACAGGGCTCAGTACTAGAATTCCTACAAATAAAGATCCAAAGGTTTGTGAGAAACAATTTCCAAAACAATCCGGTTATTTCACGGTTATCCTTCATATGGCTGGAAACATAGTGGCATTTTTCTGGCAATTCAGTACTGTGTATCTTTATTGAAACTAAATAAATGTTTTATAACAAAATGAAAAGATAATTTACTGGGAGTTTACGAGTACAAAATTATTTTACACTTTCTAATCTCCCTCCCACCCAAATACCAGAAATATCTCATTGTTCTCCTGAAAAGGACATCTCTGGTGGAATATAAAGATGGTGCTTACAGCAGCATTTTGAGACAGTTAGTAGTTAATCATATGTAAAGCTGTTAAAAACTACGGGACCGAATAATTTTTAAACCTCCCTCAAGCATTCTGTAATTGTACTGTGGGAGTCTGACAGCCTGATGAATATTGGGTCAAAGTTTTGCAGAACGCATAGTGTTTAGGTGACTGAATAGGTAACAAAGTAATAACAGCATGGAAATTACAAGGGAAAAAAAGACTTCCAAAAAAAATATGACTACAGGAAATGTAGACACTTAAGTATGTCCCCCAGGAAATTCAGGTCTCAGACAGACAAGGAGAACCACCAAGAGTTCTAAGAATCAAATGTCTGATCAGACTCCCAGAACACAAAAAGGACAAGAATAGTGTGCTGTAATTAACATAGCTCCATACTGTCATACCAAAATGCGACGCAAGAGTTGTTTCTAGCATCTCATGAGATTTAAGCCTTTCCTTTTCCTTTTGGACTCCCATTTGATTCCTGTTTTGAGCTGATGTTCATACGACTCAAATACATGCAGCACAGCCTGCAGTTCTTATCTATTCAAACCCTATTAGAAAACCAGACTAAGCGAGTAGAAGCAAAGGCATTTTTCTCACAGGAGCACGTGTACTATGGTGACCAGAGGACTGATGTTGATCATCATTAAAGAATGACCCTCTGTGCTCTGAACAAAGTCTCTGGATTTTGCCTCACATGGAGTCCATTATGAAGGGTTTTTACCATTTCCCTCTTTTAAGCAATAGCTTTAGATACTTACCCATTCTCAGACCCAACAGGAAAGCCTGGGCATTACCCTTGTCATCATATAATGAAAGCTATTGATCATCATATAATCTGCTGTAGGGGAGCAAAATCCCTCAACTGATGACCTGCATTTCATTAGAAAGAAAATACAAACTCATCTTTTTACAACAGGGTAACAACCTTCAAAAGACTGTGAAAAAATTTACCAAAGTCAAAGTGTGTGAGCTTTATGGGTTATGAAAACAATGGGGGTGCCACAGAACAGGGACTATGCTGTACTTTCTTTGCAGGAAAAAAAATACTGCAAAGGCACAAAGTCTACACTCCATGTCTATTTCCACTGGAGAAGTCAGGAAAGGATGAATTTTATTGGTTTGCCTTTAGCATGCCACAGTTAGCAGTGCAGCTCCATCAGCTCACTGTGAGCAACCTTTGACTTTTGACTGCCTGCTTCTTTCAGACATGCAAAAATTTGTATTATTTATGTAATCAAAAAACTAATCAAAAAAGCCACACCGATACCTCTGCCACATCAGGCAATGAAAGATGATACCTGAAATCACTGCTAACTCGTTTGGGCAACAAGCAGGAAGAACTAAGTCATTGTTATGGCAAGAAAACTATTGCCATCACAGAAACATGGTGGGACAACTTGCATAAGTGGAGTGCTGCCATGGTTGGCTATAAACTCTTCAGGAGGAATAGACAAGGAGGAAGAGGTGGTGGTGTGGCCCTCTATGTTAGAGAATGTTTTTATTGCCTTGAGCTCAATGATGGTGTTGATAAGATTGAGTGTCTCTGGGTAAAAATCAGTGGAACGCCCAATAAGGCAGATATTGTGGTAGGAGTCTGCTCTAGACCACCCAGCCAGGAAGAAGAAACTGATGATATATCCTAGGAGCAACCATCGCTAGGCCTTGTTCGTGTGGGAGACTTCAACTTACCAGATGTCTGCTGGAAGTATAATACAGAAGAAAGGAAACAGTCTGGGAGGTTCCTGCACTGTGCAGAAGACAAATTCCTGGCACAACGGGTAACAGACCTGACTAGGGAAGGTGCCCCACTGGACCAGTTGTTTGTGAACAGAGAAGGCCTTGTGGGAGGTGTGGCGGTTAGAGGGTGCCTGGGGCACAGCTATCATGAGATGATAGAATTCTAAGGTCTTGAAGAAGTAAGGAGGGGGGTCAGCACAACTGCCACCCTGGACTTTCAGAGGGCAGACTTCAAATTATTTGAAGGCTGCTTGATAAAGCGGGAGGCAGTCCTAAAGGGCAAAGGAGCCCAGGAGGGCTGGATGGTCTTCAAGAAGGAAATTCTGGTGACACAAGAGCAGGCCATCCCCTTGTGCCAAAAACTGAGCCAGAGGGGAAGAAAACCAGCTTGGCTGAGCAGAGATTTGGGTGGATCTTGGAAAAAAAGAGGAAAATATACGAGCTTTGGGAGAAGGAGCAGATGTCTCAGAAGGACCATAGGGATGAAGCGAGATCATGTACAGAGAAAATCAGAATGGCTAAAGCCCAACTAGAACTTAAATTGGACAATTCCGTGAAAGGTAATAAAAAAATGTTTCTACAAATACATTAACAAAGGGACGATCAAGAAGAAACTCCATCCTTTACTGGATACAGGGGGAAAAATAGTGACAAAGAATGAGGATAATGCTGAGGTACTTAATACCTTCTTTGCCTCAGTCAGCTGTTCTTTGGGTACTCAGCCTCCTGAGCCAGAAGACAGAGAAAAAGAGCAAAAAAAAAGGTCCAATCATCCAAGATGAAATGGTTAGAGACCTGCTTGGCCAATTAGATATTCACAAGTCTGTGGGGCTGGAAGGGATCCTCCCAAGAGTATTAATAATGCTGTCGGAGGCTCTCACCAAACCCCTTTCCATCATCTACCAACAGTCCTGGCTGACTGGGGAAGTTCCATTTGACTGCAGGTTGGTAAATGTTACATCTATTTACAAGAAGGGTAAAAGGGAGGATCCAGGGAACTTACAGGCCTGTCAGTCTCACCCCAGTGCCAGGAAAGGTCATGGGGCAGATCATCTTGAGTGCTATCACACAGCACATACAAGACAACCAGGTGATCAGGCTTATGAAAGTCAGGTCCTACCAAACTAACCTGATTTCCTTGTATGACAAGCTTACCCTCTTAATGGACAAGGAAAAGGATGTGGATACAGCACACCTTGACTTTAGTAAAGCCTTTGACAACTTCTCTTCACAGCATTCTGCTTGAGAAACTGGCTGCCATTAGCCTGGACGGGCTCACTCTCTGCTGGGTAAAATCTGGCTGGATGGCCAGGCCCAAAGAGTGGTAAATGGAGTTAAATCCAGTTGGAGGCTGGTCACAAGTGGTGCTCCCCAAGGCTCAGCGTTGGGTTCAGCTGTGTTCAGTATCTTTACCAATGATCTGGATGAAGGGATTGGGGAAGAGTGGCTGGGAAGCTGCCTGGTGAAGAAGGACCTGGGAGTGTTGGTTGACAGTGGCTGAACATGAGCCAGCAGTGGCCCAGGTGGCCAAGGCGACCAATGGCGTCTTGGTCAGTATCAGACAGCGTGGGCAGCAGTACCAGGGCAGTGATTGTGCCCCTGTACTCAGCACTGGTGAGGCCACACCTTGAGTACTGTGTTCAGTTTTGGGCCCCTCAGTACAAGAAGGACATTGAGGGGCTGGAGCACGTCCAGAGAAGGGCAATGAAGCTGGTGAATGAGACTTATGAGAGGCAGCTGAGGGAACTGGCGTTGTTTAGCCTGGAGAAGAGGAGGCTGAGAGTAGACCTTAACACTGTCTACAGCTCCCTAAAAGAAGATTGTAGCAAGGTGGGTGTTGGTCTTTTCTCCCAAGTGACAGGTGATGAGAGGAAATGGCTGCAAGTTGTGCCAGGGGAGGTTTAGACTAGATATCAAGAAAAATTCCTTCATCAAAAGGTTTGTCAGGCACTGGCACAGCTGCTCAGGGAGGTGATTGAGTCGCCATCCCTGGAGGTATTTAAAGGTGGATAGATGAGGTGCTCAAGAATATTATTTAGTAGTGTACAGGTACGGTGGGACTTGAGGAACTCAAAATGTCTTTTCCAACCAAGTGACTCTATGATTCTGTGATTGTTTTCTATGACTAATTTGTTGAAACCAAAATTCCAACATTTTAGTATGAGTTACCTATAGAAACTGTGAATCACATTCAGTGACTTGCCTAAAAAGAACAAAGGACAAAAAGAACCTACAATTCAAAACTGATTTCCAACTTGGAGTGTTGGAAGTCCTGCCAACATAAGAAGTGAGATTTTGCAATTGAATAGCAAGGCTATACACAAGTCCATATAAATATTTTTTTTCTGTATTATATAACAACATTATAAAATATGTCACAAACATTAAGAAGAAGAATTTCTTGCATGTTCAGTATTGTCTGATCATCTTTGCACAGTACCTGGCTATTGTACTGGAACTCCTTTTTCAGCTTGTGAGCACTGAAAAAAACCTGTTAACACAAATCATTCTTTGCTTTTCACATTTTTGGGGACTAAAAGGAAGGAGAAAAATTAATAAGAATATACAGAGCTCCCTATTAAAGTCTTTAGAAATGCAAAAAGAGAACAGCTCTAAAATCTGACCATGTCACACAGAAATGAAAAACGTGTCTATACTTACTGCTCAGCTGGCAAAGAAGCTGCTTGTGTGAATGCCAATGAAAATTAAATAATATTCATTTGGAACCCATTCAGGGTTTAGTTTCACATGAGTATAATGAATTAAATGCAGCCAGGATTCACAGCATCAAAGTACTCAATCAAAATGAGAAAATAGGCAAGCGGGCTTGATGATTTAAATATGAACAATTATATCACGGAGCAAATAATTTTCAGTGACACAGCAAGGAGAAAAATAGGTAACACCCCTAGATAATGCATTTGCCTTTTGGTATATTTTGCACCTACTGTAGAATGAACACCATTTGTTTGAATATATATATATTACTACATTAAGAAGTGAAGCAGACTTGATTGACAGAGAGGGACAAGGATTAAAATCCCCAAGGTTTACTAGCCTAAAGGCAGCCATGAAAAACTGCTGCCAGTTGCCCAAAGCCCGCACAGCTACTCAAGCACACAATCCTCAAAATAGTCATATGTGGCTCAGGACAATCCCTGCTGTGCAGAGCTGAATTTCAAACTGGGCTCAAGAGAAGGGAAAACATCAACACAATCACACACCAGTCACTCACATCTTACATTCATTATCAGGTTTTTCAAAGGAATCCCCAAGGCGACTATATTTCACAGAATTGAAGATTTAAAAGAAAAGAAAAACAAAGCAGCTCCCTCTGCTCAAAACTGTATTTATGCTAGTTTATAAAACCACAACAAAACATGTAAAATAATATTGCTCAAGTAGACTTTAAGACAAAAACAGTTTTTGGAAAGTGAAAAAATAAATACTAAGAGTGTAGGTAACAGCAATAATACTGCCACTAGGCAATTGTTTGCCATCCAATATATAGATTCCTAACTGGATGCTATATACTTATAAGAACCCTACTTTCCAGGAAAACCTATATAGAAAGCAAAGCTACCCATCTTGCCCTTTCCTCTGTGAAAATTCTATGTCTCACTGCAAGTAAATATAATGTATCAGCAGTAGGATGTGATATGTTAATGTGCTCTGATTTCCATTACTTCAGCAGAACTGATGTGTGAAGAAATTTAAAGGCTGTGCATTAGACAGATTAATAGAGTTTATGAATGAATAAAACACACAATTAGAAAATTCTGTTTAAATTAAGAAGATAATTTGCCAAGAGGAAGGCACATTATATTCATGTGAATGATAATCTACTTTTTTTTTTAAGCTTTCTGGTGTCAGACTGAAATTTTCTTTACTAGTGTACCCTAAAAAGAAAAGGGTGGGAAGGGATTAATCAATACTTCGAAGGATTTATGTATATTTTACTGATCTGAGTATCACATACTACTTTGAGAAAGCCAGTAACAGTCAAAACCAAGGCAACATTTACCAGTAACTCCTGCAGTGAGTAAGCAATCCAATCATGCATCTCTAATTGCTACATTACATATATAGATGAGAATGTTAAGTATAGCCTAGGAGTTGCTGGGTTTCTCTCCCCCTCTTCATTTTACTGTAAGACATCCATGGCCATGTACAAGCACTGCACTGTCCTAGTGAGAATCGTTCTTTCACAATACTCTTTTTTCACTAGTGAAAATATTTCATAAAAAAAATCAAGATTAAACAGATCAGAGAAGCTGGTAAGACTGACTGCAGCCAGCTAAGTCATTATCACTACCCCCATTCTATGAATTGGCCATCACACTCACAAAGGAAATGTGGCAAATGGCAAACCCTGGTTTTGTCAGGCACAGATGGGAAAGCTCCCTCCTTCTGCTAATTGACTGGGAAGAAAACTCATTAAACAGCATTTTTCACCTGTCACAGTCCAAGAGCAAACTCAGCAGCCCTCTCGGCTGCCCACCTGTTGGGGAAGACATAGCTGATGCTACACTGGATTCTCTCATGCTACTAAACAAATGCCCCGTTGCTCGACACGAAAGAGCAAGAGATCACCCCTCTGACAATTACGCTCATGCAAACCACAATGTCACATGCACCACTAAGTTCTATCTCCACCACAAAAAAACATTCTAACCCCCAATTTTCATAGGCAGTAAATAACAAATAAGCTAAAGGATGAGTTCTGTATTTCTTCGGCCTTTTTCCCTTCCTTTTTAAGGCACTGCCAGCACAATGAAGCTTTATGAAAAGATGATTAAAAAAATAAGAAAATGCTTGAATTGTTTTCATGTGACTCCTACTTTTTTTTTTATAAAGGAAGCCCATTGCTGTTATTTGCACTTATTACAAAAGATTCTAAAAAATAATACTGGGAGATTTTATTTCTGCTTTGTGCTCTATTTTATTAGTATGCTTAAGTTTGCATAGTCCAAAGAACTGAAGGCACCTAAGACAGTGTAAATCCAAGCTAGACCAGCAAATCCTTAACTTTTGTGTTACATTAGCATAAAACAGAGCAGAATTCAGCTTATGGCATTTGCTAGAAGAGTTAAAATTGTTCCTGGGCACTTGTGCTACTCCACTGAGTTGTGAAATTTGCCAGTGGACTTGGGAGCATCACTCCTAAATGCTGCACATAAAAATGAATATATGATTGTAATGTTAGGTCCAAACAGAGCGGATATAGACATTCTATAAAGAAAGAACCTACCACTATAATGATGTATACTCATATATAGACAACACTAAGGAAAAAGTGAAAAACCCCAAACCCAGAGTTATAAATCTCACAAGAAATAATACATACAATTACTTCAGAGTACAACAGTAATCAGCAAGAATGTGCAGTTCTTGTCAAGGGACCAGTGGAGAAAGGACAGTGAAGGACTTTGTGCAACATCAGAAGGACATGGGGGGCCCCCATCCCCAAAACACAGTTTTTAAAGGGCATTCCACTAGTTTCCTGTCAACCATATCAGTGAGGGAGCAGGCATAATTCAAACCTATAATCAAAATTTCTCACACTGCTGCTCTTGCCCCACTCCAAAGAAACTCCCCCAATGCTTATCTGTACTGCTATATATCATGGCTAGTCTCTCCTGTGCACAAACCTGTCCTTGTACAATAAATGAAGAGAGTTGCAGGAAGAACAGAATTTGACTTCAAAGCAATGCTGCCTTCAAGAACTGCTTAACTACCAGTCTGTTTTAATTTTAACATTTACATGCCATTCTAAACCACAAACGTGTTTTCTCTCATGAGCACTGGAGACATATTTCAGGGTGCTAACACTGAAACTCACGGAACAATTAAGAACAAGAGTCCTGAAAAAAACCCTACTGCAAGGCACAGTGTCACGTGGTATTGGCTCTAAAAGGACTGGCCCTCTTAACTCAGCTCCCTTTCTAATTTAGCACTTTTTCCAAGTGTTGTTCTCTTTATCCTTCCATTGTGTCCTTCCTTCACGTAACACACTAACAAATACATGTAGGATTGCTTACTCTCTGCCTTAGCCATGGATCAAGATGTCACTGTTGCAGAGAACAGAATGAAAAACAAAAGGAGAGTCCTTCCTTTTACTAAAACATTATCCACAGGGAAGGATGGGAGACTGATTTCAAGAGATGGAAATCCAATAAAACAAAAAAGCAGGACCAGTGTAGGTAAGCCCAACAGCTACCTACAAAGTCTGTTTTGCACAGGCCTCATAATGAAGGACATTTTAAAGGACTGATATGAAGGACAGCAATGAAGGAGTTCTGCAAATCTGCACGATGAGCTCCACTCAAGTATGGAAAGCTGCACGTGGATGTGCATATGAGAATGTCTTCAGTAGGCAATGGAGATAGAGATCATAGACTGATACAAGGGAGAAGATGACATTCCCAAAAGCAGTTTTATGTTAGACCTATCCACTGCAAGAGCTGGATGCTGCCAAAAGGAAATGCTTTACAAATAACAAGGAAAGACAAGCACCTGTGTAGTAGAAAAGAAGCAGCAAGTTCCCAGACTAAGAGTAGCACAGTTAGCGTAACAGGCCAGGAAAAGGACATACCATGCAGCAACCTGAATTGAGGAAAGACAAGCAAACTTCGTTTACAGAGGCAAAGAGAAGGATGAGTCCCTACAGAAGAGACAGGAGGAACACTAAGTTTGTCCTCCTTTTTTTTCTGCCAGCTCCAACCTCCAACAGCTGTTGAAAAAAATGATGTTTGGAAAAGAAATAAACAAAATATGAAGAGATATTCCCCAAAATGTAATTTTCATAGTCACAACTCACACTTCAATGTTTTCCCACAGGGTAAATCCAGGACTAAGCTGCTTTCTCTCTTAGATTTCTTTACATAAGGTACAATGGTAACAATCATCAGGTTAGACCAAATTTGCAGCATCGACCAAATTTGCCTATATTTCTACTTCGTGTCCTACTTTAACTGACATTACTGCAAATAAAACTATTGTGTAAGCTCTTTGGTTTGGTTGGGCTTTGTAAAGTTTACCACAAAGTTATAAAACATCTAAAACAAACAAAACCCATATTGTGAAAAGTTATTTGATCACTACCATCCTATTCAAAATGCTTTTTTTCTCCTTCCTTGCTTCAGATGGAGTGGCCCCATTATGTTTTCAGATGTCAGACATGGTTAGTGAACACAATGCTGTCAGACTATAATGGACAATGATTTTTTTTTTTCCCATAATGTGTTTTGTTTATGTGAAGAACTGTGCCAGGGATCTGCTAAGTTATATCATTTCCTTCAACGAAACTAATTTTCAAGAAAATGAGTTATGGGAAAGGCAAAGAAGATATCAAGTATTCTATATCCACCCTGTTCCTTCCTGTATCTGTGCCTGGAAAAACCAAGCAACTGAAGCACAATAGACTAAACTCAGATCTGGTGTAATGCTATTGAAACCAACGATGTCACGGCATGAATGAATCTGGCATAGTATCAATTTCATTTTTAGTAGTGCTGAAGCCAACTGTAGCATATAAAGTTGCCAATTACTTGACAATATGAAGATAACTTTTGTTTTAAAAGCACAAAATGCTGTATCCATTCTAACTAGGAATTTGTAGGTACACAGGAGGCATATAATAGAGCTATATTAATGCTGTAGTAGAACAGCAGAACGACTCCTCTAACAAGCTGCACGAAGGATTAACAGTAACGGCAGAAATGTATTGCCAAAACCAAACAAAATCTAGTCGTTTGCTACATCCAATACACAGACTTTAGGATTAGAGAAACAATGTCATAGCTACGATTGAAAAGTCATTTTGATCCTAAGTCCCTACGTCAGGCATGTGCATACATCTTCTCAGGAAGGTCATCCTTGGCGACGAAATTTCTTATGCAATGTTCCTGCAATTTCTGAGGGAAATCCATGCTCACGTAGATCATATGCTTCAATTTGGTTTCAAAACAATTGTAGGTCACCTGCCTTCAAAGCCATATGAATCTAAATAATAATATCTCTGAAAATCTTGTTCAAGTACTGCCATTATTTAATGTGGGTTGTTGTGGGAGGGTAATATTACATCCTTAGATTGCCCTCCGTGAGCGGTGTGGCACAGCAAACACCTTCTTGCTTGTCTCAGCTACAGCAACTGTTGTTGATACTGCTATCCACTGCTCAAAAAAAAAAATAATTAAAAGCTAAAAAATACTTTGATAAGATAATAGGAACAAACAGACCATTAATGAAACGTTCATACATCCAATATATCCAACTTGAATCAATCACACTTTCATTAACAACAGATGGGCCAAACAACAGTTAATGGCATATTGTACAGTGTGTTGGGCTGACAATTGGGAGTCCAAGACCTGCCAATGCCTCGCTGACTGAGAAATATCACCTTCCCACTTTGTGCTTCAACTTCCCAATATTCAAAATGAAGGCCAATTGCAGTAACCTATCCAAAGAGTTTTTGGATTTCCTCAGAACAAGCACTACAAATTCCAGGAGCTGAGGGCTGTTGGAATTAGCAGTATGTCACATGTTTGCAATCACATAAGCTTTACTACTTGGTACTAAAATCTAGCATTGTGCAGGACAGTTCTGCAAATAAAACCACTCTGATCACTGCCAAGTGTCCCAATTGGCATTTTTTCTAAATCTGCAGTTAATGCAGGTCACAAGCAAATAGGACAGAGCTGCACAGCCTCAGAAACAGTCTAAGAGGAAGACTGACTCCCTGTATTCTTCTCCTCGTGTTCCACAGGAGTAAAGTGTACTGAGTCTATACTGCTGCAATATATGTTCCCTAACACTTCTCTCCTGGCACCATGTTGAGGGGAGCACAGCACAAAATCATCTGAAACTATGTGCCATATTATCCAATTCCTTAGGTAGAGGGCTCCTTTCTAGGAAGCCCAGTCTCTATTCTTGTTTTCCTACCAGAAACTCAAGCAAGTGACAGTCAGCTGTAAAAGGACATGAAACCATTCTTTATTTCTGAGGCTTGTTTGCACGGTCTCAAAAAACAAATCTGATCCATGCAATGACTATATAATAAGGGCTGTAGTCCATCATTTTGCTTATTATGATACCATAAAATTTAGTGATTGCACTTCAAGCAAAGGACTGAATCTAAAGACTGTAGATTAGAAAAAGAGCAAGGAAACTGTGAGGAAAGGAAATAGAAGAAATAAATATAAAAGCAAGGAATAAACAGGAATGGTTATGGTTATTTTTAAGAGACTGCCAAATTTTAAAAAAGTATGAAAAAAGAGGTTTTAAAAATTGATTTCATAAATGTGATGCTGCAAAGTAAACTATACTATATTGCCCATTAGAAAAGGCTACAGCTTAGTTAAAACAGTAGTAAATATACTGCTTTCAGATCTCTACTAAAACAATATCTGAGCTACAACAGCATGATTATGAAGTATAGCACTATTTGTCCAGAAACTTATCACAGGCATAGACATTTACTGAAGGAAAATAAATAACAGGATCTAAAATGACTCCAAATATGCCCAACGATAGAGCCCTATATTTAGGGGGGAAAAAAGTAGCTAATCAACATTGACAAACAGCTTCATCTAGAAATATTAGTGTTAACTTTTGACCCATATAACATTTGCGTTTGTGCACAGTAGTGAGCAGTGTTGAAAATACATTATGTTTTCTTCAACTTGTACAGCAACATCTTAATCATTCCCTAGGTATGTTGGCAGCAGGGCAACATAAGTGCAAGCTGCAACTGAATTTTCTTCTGTAAAGACCAAATCAGCTTTTAAAGGTTTAGAAAGGAAAAGTTCTGAAGCAGCTTGTTATGTATGAAACCATTTGATCTTCAGCAGAAAACAAAACAAGTTCCTTTTTGTTTAGAAGCCATTAAGGAACATAACCCATTAATTAAATTCATTGTTTAGAGTCTTAAATTTAATTAAAATACTCTCTGAAATATTACTTAATGGTGATTTTTGCAGCATTATGAGTATTATGCTCACTGTACTGAAATGAAGCATATATAATACATACGCTGAGGTGGTAACAAGAACACGTATATATTATCACCACACACTGAAGTGGTTAGGTTTACCTCACTAGATTTCTACTTTTTTTCCCAGAACAACACACACAGAACAAACATTTGCTTCTCTGAACTCCCTCTATATCCTTTTAACACCATTCAGGTTACCAGAATGATGCATTTTTCATAGTCATTGTAATTAAACACAAGTTTAGGAAATTAGCATTATTTAACACTATACTGAAATATCATGTAGTATATTAGGCATAAAGCCAGCATCTACCTACTTGCACGTGATTGAAAACCACTAGCAATATTATATTACCTTTATGCTCAGATAATCATCTAAAGAAACATTATAATTTTGACCCACATAATTCATTAATCCTAATCAGCCTTCCTGCTAAGTTCTTTCACATTGGAATAAACCACAATGTTTAAGAGATATTGCCTACATTTTAATGCTCTGCTATGTGGGCTTACTGCAATTCGCTTTAAAATCATGAAAAGTCTCAACTGACTTTAGTTCAGGGATAAGCATCTGCACTGTTCCATATTGTTAACTACTGAACACCAACAGATCCAGACCCTTACTGTAAATTGCCATCGATCCAGAAGGAAACACTCCCACCATTGTATCTAAGCAGCACTATTATGCAAAAAAACCCCAAACAAACAAAGCAAAAAAAACCCCAAATGAATAATTCCAACAGGATTCTCTTCTTTTTGTTTTCAAAGAGAAAGCAATAAAATAGATTCTGAAAAGCAGCCCTTCCAGACTTGCTTGGCTTTTAATAGATCAAATTATTTCACTTTTACTCCCCCCCCCAGAAAAAAAGCAGGGAGGTGGTCTGCTTAAAATATAGCTACTTAAACCAGCCTGTTGAATCCTTCCCCTTCAAGACCACCCAGATTTTCTATACTGAATCATCTTTGCTCTAGACAGATCAGACTGCCACCGCAGCTCTCTCTGCAAAGACCTGCTACTCTGCAATATATTTAGCACTGTTTACCACCACCACTGTATAAACAAAGCAATTGTGCTGACTAAATGCATACACATAAGAAGAGACAGTAAGAGAGGGAAAAAGATAAATCTTAGGCATTTAGGAAGGGGAGAGCCATCACTATGGCTCTCTTCAGAGCTCAGGAGATTATGTTTTAAAATAGGTTTTCCTTTAAAGACTGTACATAAAGCCCTTTACTTTTTTTACATGCTTACAGTTTTAAGCCTTGTATGTTCAAGCTAGGTGTTTAAAATTTAAAAATTAAATGGAAGTTATCATGTGATAACCTAATTGCAAGCTCTAGCATTTCTGGAAAAAAAAAAAAGAAAAATTTGTCCTAAAGGACTCACACTACAGTTTATTCTAAAGGTTAGGCCAGTACAAAGGGAATTAGAAAATACAGATTCCAGTTAACTGGAATTCTTGTTAACTGTTCCCACTCTCAGCTCATGATGCTTCAGTTTCCCACGCAGAAACTGTTATATTGCTCCTGGTCTCCACTGTGTTCTGAAATCCACAAATAAGAAGTAGAATGTATGAAAAGAACTATGCTATTATGAAAATGAACTTGAGAATCACAGAAGGCACCGATATTACTTAGGGACAGGATTTACTTATTAATTAAAAAAAAATATCCACGCCTGCACTCTTTTATTCCAGGAAAGTGTAGAGAGCAACTTCAGAGGTAGGTAAGAAAAACTACAACGTGGAGATGCTCAAGACTGTTGTCTATCCAGACAGCTAGATTTAGGTGACTTGAAACTCATTCTAGGCAGCAAATTAAAGCTAAATTATGTATATGAAAAACATTTCCAGCATTCATGCTTGGCTCAAAGCACCCCCATGGCACCAATGCTGTACTGTATTTTTATCACATTTAGCATAATCATTTTTCACTGTGATCAGCCATACATATTCTTTACCAATCATGAACTTGCCACCCCATACTTCATATAACTGGCACAGTAACTATCCTATAAATCCCAGTGTCGGTTCAGCAGTGGAATGGGGCAGGCAAAGGACTGCCTAAAAAGATGATCATGAGAGGGCACTTCCTTCTGTTATGTTACTTATCAAGGAGCATGTGAAGACAAAGTTATATTTGAATCGAAGACATCATTGTTAAATCTAATTAACTAATAACACAGAGTTAGACTGAAAATTGTAGAAAGGAGGAATTACTCTTGTTAGTAATAACATTAGAGTCCATCTGGATGTGGATTATAATTTAAATATCATATTAAGGTATGAATTTTTTAAACCAGGAAAAAAATCAGATTGAAGATTATTGCTCTGTTGCTACTCATATGTAATATGACACATAGGCAAAACAGTGCACTTCAGATTTTGGTTTTATGTTCTTAATTTCTTGTTCGGGGTCCCTGCAAAACTGAGTTGGAACGTGTATCTCCTCTTAGGAAGAAGGCTGCTTATTCTTTTTTCCATTACAGTCAGCATGGATATGATAACACAGCAGAGTGAGGTAGCTAAACGGGGGAGGGAGTTTTCTCAGAAGCTGAGAGAGACAGGATGAGTGACACTGACACGGGCCCTCATACAGGAAATTCCAGTGAGGTATTAAGAAGAGAATTTTCACAATAAAATAGTTGAGCACTGGAACTGAGGCCCAGTCAAGTTGTTGAACGCTTATCTTCGAAAACACTCAAAACTGGGTTGAATGAGGCCCTGGGCAATCTGCTGTAGTTGGTCCTGCTTGGAGTGAAGGGCTGGACTTTGGTCTCCAGAAGTCCCTTCCAATCTAAATTACTCTAAATTCAAGCCACCTTGAAATACCTTTGCTTTTTAAATAGCTACTATTCCCAAGCCATTTAAAATTACTACAGTTAACAATAAGGTATTATTGCCAGTGTTTCTGTCACACGTATTTCCCCAGCAGTAGTATTTCAGCTTCTCATATGGGCAAATAACCTAGGCACCACTGATCCTGGAGCCTGCCTTGAACATCTCAAGCTGGCTCAAAAAAAAGCAATTTCTTTCTTGCAGTCTTTGTATGCATCCTTTCCCCACCATCCCTATCCCCAGTTGTGGCCTTATAACTATTTTTTGCCTGTATAATAATCAGTGGCATTAGTTCTTTGTGATACCTACATGATACTTTTGCCAAGCTGCAATTTTTAAAAAGTATTGCCCACTTCCAGCCTGGGTTTTGAATCCCTCCACAGGCAGGCAAGGAAAAAAAAATGTTAGTGCTTCTGTAACTCAAGTTATTGAACTCATGAAAATAGATGCCTCAAAGTATATTAAAATAGAGCCAAAAAGGAAGTGGTTGATAGACTTTCTACCACTCTGATGGTTACACTGGGGCATCCCAACTCTCCCATAAAATCATATAACACATACAGAAGGGATGCAAAATTTCAAAACAGTATAGTTCCTGAGGTAAACAGTTGTTGCCTTTCTGCACTTCAGTAACAACACAACTTTACAGAAATAACCCCAGGAGTACAAGGTCAAATGGCAATAGGTATTTCATACATGTTGAAAATAATTTATGAGTGAAAATCTTCCCATCACTTTTTGCCAACCCTTGATTTTCTCCCTAAGTTGCTAATACAGAAAGAAGAACGACCTCACAGGTATCTGACATTGACAACTGCATCAGATTAGGCTTTGGACAGAGTAATGAATTAGTCTTCATTATCATTACTGTTGTTATGCTGTATACCCATCATTGCTGAGCTTCTGCACACTTCAGGGCAGCAAGAATACCTGTAATGTTACAACTGCCAAACCCACCTGCATGAGTGAGGTACCACAAAAGACTGAAAAGGGAAAACGGGGGGATACTCAGCAAATTTAAAGTTACGTCAAAATGCTTAACTGGAGCAGTGGCTGTTGCTTTCAAATTACTTTAAGGCTACAGCCTATATAAGCTTATTCATATATTTATGACATTGACTTTGTCAATTGAAGGTTAACAGTTTTTTTTTCCTGTCAGTCATAATAATTTCTTCTTATGTCTAAGAAAGGTATCTTTACTGTATTTTTGCTTCCTTTCACAATTTCCACTAGGAAAATCTAGGTTAATAAAATACTATTGCTAGACTGAGATGGAAGCAGTTTTGTTGTCACATAAAATTTCATTTTTTTCTAACTATGAATAAAACATCAAAAATCTAAACATGGCCTCAAGCCCAAAGTAATCCTAAATTAATCTAAATATCTCTTTTGATGGCTGAAATGTTTTCCGTTTTACTAGAAATTATTATAGCTTTTGAAATAAACACCAAAAGAGTAAAGCAGAACTATTTCATTTAGATAATGTTAAATTAGAATGTCACAACAACTTCAAAACTCCATCAAAAACATTCCAAAGCAGGAAATTCCTGACCACTTCCTATTAAGGCTGAAGCCAGGAAAATTCTGGTGTAGCTTGCTGCTTAGCCTGGCCTTCATGCGCATGACATGAATTATTTCTATTATAGAGCTGCAGTCAAGAGATAGCAGTCCAAACTCAACCATTTTGAAAATCAAAATGAACTGTGAGGTATATTTTATAAATCATAGTTGCACAAATGAATTGTCATTGAACCAGGAGAGCATAAAAAACAGAAGCTGCCTGCATGTAGCTACAAGAAGTAATATTACAGAATCTTATGCTTTGATTTTTAATTCATTGTTTTTATCGGTGCAAAAAGTACTTGAAAAATGAGTGAAAAGCTATTGAGCTTCCGTTTTATACTCTAGGTAGCGAGTGAGTCTCACACACTGAACCATCCACAGGCATCATGAAATGTAACAGGAAGGGACACAGATCCATGGCTGAGCATTACATGTACTCTGAGCCAGACCACCACATTTAATCTTCGGATGTGTTACAGCTGGTCTCAAGATCTACTGTTAATTCTTCAGATGCATAGGATTTAAGTGTTACTGTGCTTTAGAGAAGACTATCTGGAAAAAGTAAAATCTTTGGCTGTTCGACCACCGTGCTCTATGTGGACATGCTCAGCACATGCTGCCTTCTTTGTCCCAGCACGAACCTTTGCAATTTCAGATGGGGAAATGGCTTGGGCTAATGTTAATCATTAAGTTGAAGCCTTTAAGCAAGCTTCTAATCCTGACTTACAAAAGAAATTTACAAGTTATTTTCTCTTGGATGGAGAATACAACTTGATAAATACCTTCTCTAAGGAGAGACACAGCCTCTGCACAGCTGAGCAACCTCCTGCCTAGATTTTTATTGTTAATTTCCAGGCACTGTCCTTACAGTCCTGGGCTGGGTACTTGTGCTCAGTGCTCTGTATTCACAGATAAAGAATGCACCTCACAGGGCACCCTCAGAAACCAGCAACCTGGCTAAGGAGATGACAAAGCTAGACAATGGGAACCATAAATGCTACAGGCAAACCTAATGGTACATCTTCAGAACATCTCCCCCTGTAGCACAAACAGCAACGTGCCCATTTAAACAGCTTTGAATGTAGTCCAAGACTTAGATGCATGAACATAAAAAAAAATCCCTAAATTCTTGTTTATTGCTTTTAGACAAGTCTGACATCTTTTTGTGAGCAAAAAGCAGTTTTAACTGAGAACTGTCCCTCAGCCCAGATGAACATCATCTGCAGGACAGGACACTTTCCTGAGTCTGGGTTAGCACATTTCCAGATGGTAGAGTGAAAACAAACTTCAAACCCTTACATGCTTGCTGAGCTCTTTAAAACAAACATGGGAAGGCTGCCCCCTTCTTCATGTTTTAGAGTGAGAGTTTTATTACCCTCTTTTGCAGCCCCTTTGCGAGTTTTTCAGTGCAAAATGATAGGAATCCTCACATGGATAGAGCAGACACTTAAATGCTTAGGTAGAAACAGAGTTTCCATCTCTCAGAAAATTTTAATAATGGAGAAAATCTGAGCACCAATTGACTTGAGACATGTGCGTGGTTACACATACCTTGAGAACATACTCAGGCTTCTAAATCTCTATCTAGTTTTGGGCCTACTGGGTCTTGGGTCTCAGTACTTCACTGGAATGCATGAAAATGGGAACAGAAGGAGCCAGGTAGGAGAATGTAGTTTGTCAGTGAGTCCACTCTTTCTGTAGCTTTACAGAATTCATAATGCTTTGGTTAATTAATATGTAACAGATTTAGTATAATCAGAACAAGAGCAAACAACAGCTTTTGAAGAAACTTCATGTTTTGGAAGAAACAGCATTCTTCGTACTTGACAGATCTCTGACATTGGATTTAATTTGCTTCAATTTGCCAACGAAGTTGCTCCTTTGTAGGCATCTTTTAGTGCTAGTTGGAGTAGTAGTTAACTTTAGTTTAATCTCAAGCTACTAGTAATGAACTTCAGTCCCAACTAGTTTTATAGTAGAACAATAGCAGCATTGATGGCTACAGGAATTTATTGCAACAAGAACTCATTGCTGGGGCATTTAGAGACTAACATACCATGCTCTATTTTCCCAGAAATTTATTCCCTTATTAGAAACAACTAAATAAAAAAAAAAAAAAGCCCCACCTTTTCCATATTTCTGGAACTGGTAGGGGTTTTTTGTTTGGTTGATTTGGGTTTTTTTTTTTTTTTTTGCTAGGTCATGTCTTGAGGAGCTGTTCCCCCTCATTTACCTACAGCAAGAATGAAATAGTTTAAACTGCTGAACAGCAATTTCAGCAGAACTGCCGGTTCATGTAAATTACTTACCCCCCTGTGGCATGTTTACTAACCAATCAAAATATTTTCTTCAGACAAAACACTGCAATAAATTTATCTGAAAATAAGGGCAATCACAACACAAGACACACACTAAAAGATTTGTGCACAGCATGGAAAGTATCTTATAAGTAAAATAATTATGTTCATGCTTTACAGTGTAGAATTTTCAGAATAATATGGAGTATTTATCATTTGCTCTAGTACAGTTATTTCCAACAATTTAATGAAAAAACTCCAGTTATAAGTTGCTATTGGACTCATTGGGAATAAATTAATCTGAGCACAGCATCTGAAAAACCATGCACATTCTATCAAAGCAGATCTTTTATCATAGTCTATACCATAAAGAACACTTACTGAAATGTACATTGCAGCCCTGCAAGAAAATTTAGTTTGATGATTTCTGTGGTCTATCACAAGTATAGATGGAGTATAACACAGCTCTCAAAAAATTATGGGACAAGGCACAAGTACCAGCAGAACAGAAAGGATTTATAAATACCTTGCAAAATAACTTCACATCCCTTCAACAGTTTGATGCCAAAGACCTTTATCACTAGTAAGATCAGAAAGTCTTCCTCTTGGTTTTCTTCCACTTACTACAGAAATGCCACACTCAGAACAGCATATAAAATTACAATTTTGGAAAATGACATCTATTCCAACAGAGGGTGGAAAATATTGCATAAAATACCTCTGCACCTTCTTCTAAGAGGTGAAGTCCTTTGGTCTGCTTCAGTCTGTGAACTTAGAGTCCCTACATCCTTCTGTGTGGCTTCTCCCTGTAGCTTAATTACTGTGTCGTATACATAACTATATACACATACTTGTATATACCAACAGAAGAACCTGTATTGATGTCTTGAATCAAGATACAACAAAATTTCATCCATCTTCAAAAACAGCTTTCCTATATGTTGGCATTTGACAGGACTCAGCTGCTGCCACAGCATGAGGCTGCCTCTTTCAGACTTCCCGGCACGGGATGCTCTAATGTGCCCAGCTGATGCTGACAATTGTCTACGACAGAATATAGTCCTGTCCATGCTGCCTGCTTTCCTATGCCAGATCTCTGAGGAGCCAGACAGCTGATGGTGATGCCAACAAAGGATGCAAGGCATGGTAACGTCTCCTGCCTGGGCTAGAAAGAGCCAGTCCTGCCCTCCTGGGCAGCTAGTGTACCCCAGCTCCCTATCTCTCCTGCACTTCTGCTCACCTCTAGAGGAGAACATTTCAGTTTTACTTGGCAGGACAGTCCAGTTAGACCTTTGCAGACCCTATGGCAGAGCCTGGCAAGACCTCCACATCACTGCCCCCACCACTTCCCAGCCTTACCCGCCACATGTCCAACAGGCCACGGCACAGCTGGGTGCGTCAGGCCAAGCCTCCACCCATTTGGGACAAGTGACCAACTGCAAAGCCTTCTTAAAACACCAGTAGTATTCACACTGTCTCTAGAAAAAAATAAAAAGGCATTTCTGTGTCAAACTGTTGATAAAGACTGACTGTTGTCTGCAGGAAAGGCCTCAGACAAACCCCAACACCATGCTAGCTTCACCCGCCACTTCCCCTCACCAAGAAAAGTCATACTCTCTCCTAAACAGGCTTCTTCCCCCAACTTTCCACTACATTCCTACCTGTCTCCACCCTGTCACTCTCCACCAACAGTTCTCAGACATACAGAGTTGACTTTCTGATACTTATTTTCATTACTACTTATTTTAACTCCAACAGCTCCCTGCTAAACTGAAGCTGTGTATTCAAACATAATATACCAACATCTACGCAATCCAGGCTCACCAAATAATGCTTTAGATTTCTCATCCCTGTATCACGTCAGTGCTATTAAAATGAGTACACCATGAAATAATAAATTGCCACAAGTATTTGACATGCAAGAGACAGAGGTCAACAGGCCCAGCAGTTTCCAGCCATCTCCATTACTTGTCTAGCCAGAGCACATGTTCATCCACCCATCTGTATTGTCTCTTGCCCAGAGAAGGTCAGACATTTGGGATATTTGCCTCTGTGATGTCCTCCCTATTTTAAAATAAGGGACATATGCAACTGGGAGTAATGTGAAGAGGGAAAGTGAGAGACCACGCACAGAAGGAAATGTGCAATGATCCACCATAGTCCATCTGCTAACCTGATCTGTGCTATTCTGATCCAGAAACAGGAAAGCTTTGTAGCATGAAACCAAAGAAACTGCAATTTTAAATCTCTCTGCTTTGTTCAAGCAAAAGAAGAAGAGCAACAGCTAGGACATAAAAGTAAAATAGAAATTGCATAGAGAAGTTAGAATCAGAGTGCTCTGACTTGTAATACAAGAACAAAGAATCATACAACCCAACTGAAGGCAGAGAAATCAGAAAAAGAAGTGACCAGTATTGCTTTACAGCAAAAAAAAAAAAAATCAAAATAAAATAAGGGTATAGCTAAAGTTTTGACAGCCATATATAAATTGCACAGCTGTCAAGGATACTTGGATTCTGTGAAACCAACATAAAACTTTGAAAGGCTGTTAAAGTCTCACGTTTCATAGTTTAAAATCTGTCTTTAAATATCTAATCAGGGTGAAAACAGTTGTGAACGAGAAATTATCTGCCTACTGTGCCACTTTTACAACTTCAGTTATCTGATGCGGTTAAATGCACTGTCACAATCAGGACACCAGCCAAGGCAGCAATGGGAACTGGTATTCCTGCAAACAAAGGACTCATTCCTCATCTCTGAGGTTTCCCATAGCCATGGTTCTGCAGTGATTCTCAAATAAATCAGGGTTTCATAGACCAAAGGAGCAACCGGAAAAAAGGCTGTGATGCTGGAACTGGATTCACAAACACCAGAAGACTGGAAACCACTGATCTACAAGCTCTACTTCTTTAAGTATGCTGGATTTTGGTTAAAAGTTTACACATGAAATTATGGCACACAACATAGAAAGGATATATTTGGGAAAAAAAGAGAAACCCTTATGTTTTTAATTTACTTTCCCTTTTTATTTCTGAACCATGGATGATTTAAAAAAAATATATAACATCTTTGGCTTAAATAACTATTACAACATCATGACAGATTTAGCTATTTAGTTAAATCAAAAGTTGTATGATCAAAACTGAAAATGAAGCCCAGAGCTGAACTTTAGAATTCTTCCTTAGCATAGTAAGAATACAAACAAAATCACTTATTCCTGTCATGAGGTCTTTATTTTTATAATAATATTTTGTATGGATACTTACAATTACCAAGCTTTTTTTAAAGACTGCAATTTGTTTGCACATTATCTCCAACTACAGATACAAGAACAAACCATTTCAGTTCAGAAAATTAATGAAAAATAAAATAGGGCCTGTCTTTTTTGTACTGTCAATAGTTTAATGTTTTTCCTGAACCTTGGCTAAAACCTCCTAACATCCACAGAGACAAAAGGTTAACTTGAGTCTGGATATCTTGAATCCTGACTAGGTAGAACAGATGGCCATGTGGCTTAGAGCCCAGGATCTAGTTTAAACTAAGTTAATTCTTGCCCATTTTGCAGAGAGAACACAAACAAAATAACACTGAGAATCCTCCAGCACCTACAGTCCCTGTTTCCCATAAGAAAGGCAAGTTTTCCACATATGGCTGGGATAGCATTAGAGCATCTCGGGTCTGTAGTAGATATTTGCAGACGTGTGCTCAGTCTATACTGTTCATCAAGTAGTACAATAGCTGCATTTAAAGAAAAAGATAAACTAAAGCTTAAAGTTACAAGTATGGACTTATAACAGAGTCATAGACCACAGAATCATGGAATAGTCTGGATTGGAAGGGAACTTAAAGATCATCCAGTTCCACCCCCTCTGCTGTGGGCAGAGACACCTTCCATTAAATCAGGTTGTTCAATGCCCCATCCAGCCTGGCCTTGAATACTTCCAAGAGGGCATCCATGACTTGTCTGAGCAACCTGTGCCAGCACCTCACCGTCCTCACAGTAAAAAAATATCTTCCTAATATCTAATCTGAATCTCCCCTCTCTCAACTTAAAATCATTGCCCCTCGCCCTGTCACTACACCAAACACAGCCACAGCAATACTCTCGTCACTACACATACCCAAAATCTGTTTTCCAGTCTCCGTCACCTTGGATGAACCAGTTTATCTATCTGTACATAAAACTGTTTCTGCTTAACTCCATGCACAGGCACCCCTATTGCTATGTTCTGGACGTGGAGCTCATCAGATACAGCTATTACACTCTAAATTTCCACTCTGGTATAACGAGAAACATTTGGAAGGGGAGTTGAGGCTGAATTTTCACAAGTATTGAGGCCTCAGGTGGCCGACAACTGGGATATAACCGAGATCAGCCAGCAGGAGCTCAACAGCTCTGAAAATTGCAGTAGGTGGCCAGCTGTATCGGCAGACATGGAAGAGGGATGGCAGCTCAATAGTGGAAGAACGTACACAGCTTTTCCCATCTCACATGGGAAAGATGCTCTGCAAGCAAGCAGTGCTGGGAAAGCAGCAATGCTTGTCCACTTCTAGAAAATCCACGTCTGCTTAGAGGCTTTCCAAAATGGGCACCTGAATTTCCATATAGTGCTTACTAAGTGCTCAGCTTTATCAAAGAAATGTAAGTAAGATGGATTCAAGTGAGTATCTTTTCATTCTTTACTCTCCTCTTACTGACATGTTCTTATTTCAGGTCCTCCAGTGGCCTTTGAGGGGTAAACACAGAAAAATTTGATGATTTACAGCATAATATTGACTTTAAGAGGGGAATGAAATAATACAATCTATGAATGTAATATAAAATGTAACACCTAAGAAAATATATAAAACATCATACATTTGCATTGTTTAATACACTTATTAAAATAAATCACATGCAGTAGCATCTCATTTTCACACCAATATTTACAAATTACTTTTCTCCTTCCATTTCCTTACAGTGTTTCAGTCTCCAATTAAATACAGCACCTCATAACCTTCAATAAACTTTTCCTTTGAGATATCTGGCAAGCAGAGAAGGGCTGTTCTCCCATGCTTCATAAACATGGTGCCTGGAAAATGATTATTAAAATCACTTTTATGAATGCTCAAGTTCTAATTCATGATTTCTCTGAAACTATTTAATGAAACCAAGATGTTGGATAGTCAAGAAAGTTCTTCCAATGGGCATGAGCAACAGATCTTTCACAACCTGTTAGAAGATGTGCCAAGACTAGTTCCTTTCCTGTGTAATAGAAGCCACAGGAATCAAAGTTTCTGATCAAAGTCCAACACCTCAGCACTGCCAAAAGCTTACAAGCTCTTTTCCCTCACTTTCCTGAAAACAGCTCTGTAATCACACTGGATTTTAATGGGATAACTATCTCTTGGACTGAGGCTGAACTTGGTTGTATTAAACTATGAGTCAACCATACAATGGTTGCTACATATAGCATTACTTCATATATTTATTTTTAAAGTATGCAGAAATCTTTATGCAGCCTACTACCACAGTCCAGGGTGTTTGGGGTTTTTTTATACAAAGACATTTTTGCTTTGTCAAGGACATTACATTAAAACATGAAACAAAACATTCAAGCATTAAAGTGACAATTTGCTGTACTTACTGAATAGCAGTCCAGAATGTATGCACAGGATTTAATGAAGCTGTTTTGACTGGCATATCTATGAAGAGATTTTAACATTTGGAAACAAGTTCTCCTGTGCATTCTTTCACACTGTGGAGCAATGCAGAATAACCTTTTCATAGTCACAATTCATGGCTACAAAATTCCTACCCCAAGATTTAGGGGCTGAAATAACAAACTGACCATGCAGAAAACCAGTACAGGTTTATCTGCTCACATTTCACATTGCCCTTCACAGACATTTTATTTCCAGCTCAGTAGTGAGGCACACCCCACTGGTGGGGGATCTAACCTGAGGCCATGTGAAGTTGTCTTTAAATCGTGAATGTGTTGTAAAACCATCCCTGAGTAAGAACTAGCACTAACAGGGTCTCATGTAGACAAAACAAAGGAGATTTAAATACAATATTCTGGACAGCCATTTCACACTCAAGGCATTCAAGGAGAGGAGAGGTGGAAGGACACTGAGATTTAGGCATGTGGCTTTCCACACCTATGCTGATGCGGAGCTTCCCACAAAGCAGAGGCACAACTACACGCAGAGTGTCAGCACCTCAAGCCTTCACTGAGTAACTCTCATGGACAAGTGCCACTCCAGCCAGCCAATGTCCTGTGTCAGCAACACACCTGATTTTCCCAAATGATAACACAGATTCTTTAAAAACTGAGACTTCAGTCAGCTGTTCTCATACGAACCGGTAAAACCGCTTACCAGTTTTGGATGTATTTACGTGTTGTTTCATTAGAGGTACTGGAGGAAACAGTAGTTTAGTAGTAACAAATGGCAGGCTGGACTTCTAAACGTCTTACCTCTTTGTATTACTATTTTAGTGCACAGCTATAGCAATACTCTGGAGTTTGCTGATGTTTCAGTTACCAGAATAAAACATAGACCATTGTCCAAAATGTCCAAAATGTTATGTTTCATTAACATTTGCAGAATACCTTGTCAGCCTTGTTGAAAGATTCTCTGGAACTGTAGATTCCAGGACAAGTTAAGTTTGCGAGTCTCTGACCACTGCAAAGGAAGTATACTGCATGTCTTGAGTTTCATTCTGGAACTTTTAACTGTGAAACGTTCCAAAGTGAATAGTCACAAGCTTTAACTTAAGAGCTTGAGCTCAGCTCCTTGAGCGTACCCAGCCATAGCAGTTATCCTGGCCAAACAGTGTGCCTGGTGGGAAGGGGAGAAGTATTCCCCAGTACAGAAAGGTCTAATTGTCCTCTAAAGAAAGGATAGTAATCATACCATATAGTCTATGATGAAAAGTCAGAAGGACTCTAGTACACAGAGAACTGCTCTTTTCCTCAGAGGACAAAGAAACAGTTCCAGTTCTTCTGTTTGAGTCAAATCACTGTTAAATGTGTATGCCAATGACCTAATTCTGTTTTCTAAAGATGTATTACTTACGCAAGAGAGGCCATAACAACCTCTTCATAACTATTCTCAGTCAATTGCACAGTTACATATTTATAATATGTACAGTGCACAGTGAAACTTAACAGTAAGAAAATACGCAGAACCCAATTTAGCAAAGAGATTATAACAAGTTAATAGAGCCTCTGTTACACCTCAATTCAGTATAAAAAAAATCTATCATATTTCACACCACACATCTATGGAAATTTTAGCACCTACAGAGAAATGAGCGAGCTTCCTGAGGCACTGATATTTTCAAATTTAGCATGTTATGGAAGCATGAAAAACACCATCAATAATTGATAACATAAACCTCTAATTTAGTGTAATTTTTCTTTTAAACCTAACAGATGGAGTGAGAACCTGTTCTCTTGCAGCTCTCTTCACTCAATATTTACTTATAGTCCTGTTACATTCTTCAACTAAACAGGATCTAGCAACTTAAAATGGTGGAATCACAGTCCATATTTTGAGTTGCCGTAAGAAAGTTAATTTTCAGTGTATGCTCGGACTTGTGTTAAAAACAATTCTTATGAGTCTACTGTTTTGTGTTGATTCAGATGCAAAATGCTGACACAAAGCTTTACAACTTGCTAGCTTTGCTAAATTCTCACCAAGGACTAAATCACACCAAGGTACAACAGATTTGGCTATGACATGCCATGTTCTCTGAATTGTAATTTTGTGACAGTCCTGGGAAAACTGTGATTGCAACCTAACATAAAGATAAACCAATCTTTTATACCTGCCTACACCTACTCATGAGTTGCTTCTTATGGGCAGGAAATAATGGGAACACTCACACTCCTGGGTATCTGGTGATATTCATGTCTGTTTGGAGCAGGTCCAGTTAGCCCGGGGCTTCCAGCATGGTATTGACATATGCAGTCATCGTGTGAGAACACACTGTAGACTTGGGCACAAGTGGAACCAGCTTGGTGTCAGTGCATGGTTCAGTTTTTCCTACCCATTATCAATCTGATGCTCTTCTCTCACTGAAATCAGTAGGAAAAACTGATTGAGGAGAATGTTAATGCCACAATACTCACATATTAGAAAACCTCATAAAGACAAACCACCCAAGCACCGTAAAACTGGAAAAAGGGGTGTTTCTCACTCTCTAAATGCAGAAACCTAATCTTCATAAAACAATCTGAAATAAGCCAAACGCTCTGAAAGTTACCATTTACAGTAAAAAAAGTTAATGTGCATTGCACCTGAATAGGTTTTACCTACATGTTACATTGAAAATGTTGCATATTGGCACAACCCAAGCAACCAGGAAAAACATCTGTGCTTTGCTGTTCTGCTAAGAGTTACTTTATATCTTGAACAGGTATTTAACTTACTTTTAATTAGTTTGAGTATGAATTTAGCCGAAAACCTCAGCAGACTAAACTCAACTCTTGGTGAAATGGCCTTTACTTCCTCCTACGCACAAATACGCACGCACAAACCCCTCTTCCCTTCCGTGTGATGGCTGGTTTTGTTTGGAAATTCTTCCTGGTGTAATCCCATTGCAGGAGAAGCAAAGCAGATCCTCTGCCAGTGTTGCTGCTTGGCCAGGGTGCAAGAAAGAGTTAGTTCCCTTCAAGCTGCTTAAGAAGAGGCAGATTATCTCATGTTCTTGCCAAATGGGGGAAGTTAAAGTCACAACAAGTGATCGTGTGTCTGATAATGTTTGTACACATGATGATCACACTTCCTAGTGACCTAATTAGGGTATTTTGGCATGCTTATATCCATAAGCATGATACAAATATCTAAGTGTAGTTGTGTTGTAAGAAAAATTACCTGCCATCACGAAAAAATACAGACAGCTTGAAAGAATTGAGGAGGTGGGGAGCAGTTTTCCAAGATGTTACTGCCAGGACACAAAAAGGTTAAAAAGGAGAGCTAAAATTTAGGTACACCTTGCTATACACTTGCCTTGCAGTCAGGCAGGAATCACTTACTAACCTAGTGGGCAGTGTAATCCTGTAATCCCTGTGCTGCCATCCAAAATGAAAATGACTAACTCAGTGGAAGACAACTCATCTTTCCACAGGACTGGATATATTGATGTTAGTGCTGGATCTTCCTAACTACTATATTGTTGCAGCTTACTACTACAAGAATGTTTGAAAATAAGATGTGAAAATAAATGCTTTTTAAAATTCTTGTATCAAGTGTTAAAAGCCCAGAAACACTCCTTCACCACATCTTGGAATTTAAGCTACCATTATTTATGAGGTTCCAGATAAGAGTACACTGGTACCGTAATGAAGAAGGAAGTTGATAAAGACTGTCTATTTGATGTACACAAGAGAAACAGTAAAATTTGTATTGCAGAATTAAAATTCATTAAAACTCTTCTGCATTTTTCTTCAACTGCATGATGAGAAGAACAGCAAAAAAAATTTGAAAAGAAATATTTTTTTTTTTCCAATTCTAGAGGCCAATGTACCCTAAAAATATCTCCACATGTTTCGGCAAAATTCTGCAAATGCCAAACCATAACAGGTTTTCTTATCTCTTACTAAAAGTCACACAAATTTACGGTGAGCAGGAAATGCTTACTGTATCTCACATCACATACTTCTGAGATTAGACCAGGAGGAAGAGTCATTCGTGATCCCAGTTTTCTTGAAACTGCCTCATAAAGCAGCATGAGCACTGCAGTACATCTTTCCTTACACATAGATATTTAAAACTTCCAGATAGAGAGATGAGCTCATTAACAAACTGAAGACAAGATGAAGCACCCTGAAATGCTTATTTTCCCATTAATAGTTTTGACATTACAAGATAAAAATGTGAAGAGACTTTCACAGCAATGCAGTCCCCGTAAAGCATTTTTTAAAAATAAGTCATCTTTACACATCAGATTCCTGTCTGGTTCCTCAAGATGTAATCTATTTCAGTTTGTCAAAAAAAAAAAAATAGATAAGTAAATAGCTAAGAAATTAAATTTGCATTAGTATATGCTTAAATGTTTACGCTCTGAGAATTGCTATAGATATAACGTCAACCATATGCTTAGTACCTAGCTGAATTATTATCAGTTTACCTAATGGTAATTAAGAATTCCCATGTACATGCTGAAGAAATTTAACTACTTGCATATTGGACAAACCACAGTCATTATAGCTTAATCAAAAAAGAAGACCCCATGCACTCATTTTTTTTTCTAGGAAAACTGAACTGGGCTTCTTTGAAGAGAAACGAAATGTGCACTCTTATCTTACAGCAACTACACCACAATGTGCCTGATTAAAATATCAAGGAGTGTTTATATTTTGTTGTCCAGTCATCCTAATTTCTTATTTCTTCTACCGAGACAATCAATAATTGATTGCAAAATGCGTGCCTGGCATTTGTTGCCAGTAGTCATTCAATTGCCATTTAACTAACACAGAGATGGCCATAATCCAGTCTCGACAAGTACCCATCTCATTAATGCCTTTTTAATCATCAAGGATGACAACCCTGTCAAGTTTCAGATAAATTACGTCAAAGCACATTCAACACACAAAAGGATCATTCTCTCATACATTTGAGTATAAATGGATTTATTATGGAAATCTGAAATTTAAAAGAAGTGGCCAACACTATAGGAAAAAAAAAGTAAAAGAAAATACATAAAAGCAATGGGTTTAGTGACATGATGAAAAAACAAGGGGGTTTTGTTTAGTTTGTTGGGTTTTTTTAGCTTTTTGAGGGATTTGCCTTGGTTTTCCTCCAATCTCTGTCTTCCTCTGTCTCACAAAGAGATATGAACTGTCAGAATTGCTTTTTCTTTTTCCTCCCTCTGCTGTTGTTCCTCTGCCACTGAAACGCTTCAGCCCTGCTCCTTCCCTCTTGCTTTGCACACTCCTGTCTGACAGCTTCTTCCTCGGCATTGCCTCAGGGCCAGCAGAGGGTTCACCAAGAGCACAGCAAGATAGGGGCTATGATTTCAGTTTCAGAGCTAGTTCTTCAGCCAGGAGCAGCAAATGCAGTAAAATGAATCCAACTTTAATAATGTAGCTCCAGGCTAAAGTGTGTTAAGTATCTCAGGAGGGGCTGATATGTGCACAGACTGGTCAGCACCAGCAGAACTAAAAGGTGCAGCAAAACGCTCGCACACAACTTCAGAGAATTCAGGAAACATTAAAAGGAGTATTCACTAGGGCTAACCTCAGTCAACTGAGTTTTCTCTCTCTTTACTTCCTCCAAAGGTAATAAAAGAAGAGAGCAACTCAGCAGGCACCTAACTTTGATCCTTTGAATCAGCCCTGGAAGAACTTGTCTCCCATTAACTACAGAGAAGGTGAGATTTTTTTCCAGTACTTCCCTATTGTCTCTAAAGAGCCCATGCAAGCAGATTTTAGAACTTTACAATTTGGCAAATGAATAATGAAAGACATACCTCTGACAAAAAGGCCACCTGCTTCTAAATTTCAGGGCTGACTTATGGAACTTGGTAGACAAAGTCAAAGCTGTTGGAATGAATTTAAAGGTAATATATTTTTTTCTCCTCATCTCATTTCCGGAAACTGTGCAACCATTTTGTCAAAAACTTAAAAAAAAACCTATTCAAAATAGAAATTCAACTATAACAGAAAATTTAAAACACACGTGTGCACAAATGTAGCGCTCAGTCCCATCAGGAATATTATGTAGTTCTGGTGAGGTACAAAATTCTCTCAAGTCAAACAAAGTACCATCCCTCCAAATACAGGACATATTCCAAGAAAAATAAAAAGACAAGGATTTACTGAGGATTATTGCACAGTGAATCATAATATCATGCAACAGGGAAGAGTTGCGCAGAACGATCCATTCATATTATCATCACTAAATACATACAATATTTTTTGACCCAGATCCGTATCTTCAGAAACAAAACTAAATGATGTGAAGCCTGAAAGCTTTGCTAAGTGTCCACCCTCAAGATTAGTCCCAATAAAAATGCATCCCTCCCCATCAAATAAGCATACCTCAAAGCCCTTAAACACATCCCTCCCTTAAACACTCTCCCTGCCCCAAGAACAAGGAACAGCACTACAGGAAAACTCACAAATATTTTGCATTTCGCCAGTTGCTTTTTAGGTCAGAATTTATAGTTTCATTAATGTTATCATGAAGTGAGACCACAAATGTACTTAGACCATAAAAACTGTTTCTCAAGCATTAATTTTAGCAAGTTCTGTATTCAAAAGTTTAACCAACACGAACACATTTTTTACAGTTCTTTCTAAACATATTAACTAGCCACATTATAAATGTCTCTTAACATTTTAAGATCTTATAAAATTATTTTTAAAAAGTGGCCTAGACTAGTCAAGGTAAAGCAAAACAACAAACAACTGAAGGAAATTTGAAATGCAGCTTTCAATCCACTTGTTTCAATAAAGTGCAACTAAGACATAATTTGACTTTTCTGATAATGATGAAAAACTTTCTTGCTATTGTCTCTGGATGGCATTTGAGAAAGTTCACAAGGGGTGCTGGCAGCCAAGTGGCAGTTTTAAAGTATTTTTCTTTTGAAACATTAAAAAAAAGTAACATTGTTAATGCAGTCATATTCACTGAAGGCTTCTAGTCATGCCTTTGAAATAAGGTCTGAACATCTGTCAGATGAGTAAGGCTGCATATCTTCACGTCGTGTTGCCTGACTCATATTGGCAAAGCATTTACTATTTTCCTCACTGACACTAAAACTGGAAATCTACCACTCAAGCTTTCTGATAAACATCCATAACTCCCCCTTCTCTCTGCAAGGGATTAAAACCCTTCCTTAGACGCAAACTTTTCAAGATAGAAAATATTTTATGTCAAAGATCAGGAGATGAATAAAATCCACTGAAATCAGTTGATACTAAGAAAAACCTGTAAAGAATTCCTGCTTTTCCAGATATTCCCCCTTTGATGTCTATTTGATTCC
The DNA here is from genome assembly GCA_033556795.1 of Tapera naevia. Taxonomy (NCBI): domain Eukaryota; kingdom Metazoa; phylum Chordata; class Aves; order Cuculiformes; family Neomorphidae; genus Tapera; species Tapera naevia. The sequence goes on along the minus strand of JAUMJJ010000054.1, from coordinate 1,729,893 downwards.
ATCCACTGAACCTAACAGCATTGCGTGAACACATCTGAGAAGAGAATTTGGCTAAGAGTGGTTAGAAAGTATGGCAGTGGGTCAATACTTAAAATTCTTTGCCAAGGGCAACAGAGTGTTGAGTATTATAAATATTCTGCTGAAATTCAGTGTCACTGTATGTCAAGCTGTTCTCTTCCCACAAATGTGCCATAAACCTCTGGAAGCAGGGACAGCAATCTGGGGCTTTGAGGCAGCTTATGACAGTCAGCCACTGGATGCTGTGTTGACTGGGCATTTGATTCTTTTTACTCCCTCTACTGGGCTCAGCTTTCTTGCACTATCTCTTAACATAATGGATGCCATACACATAAACTGATGTTCCCACACACCACATTTCTGAAGTTACTCCACTGACTCAATACCTAATGGGATTTTCAAAAGCATTGAGTAATTTAACATTTATTGATTTCAATGGAGGTAAGCATTCACATGATTACCTGCATCTGTAAATACACTAACAGCTATAATTGAACTGGACTTATAATGAGATCACCTAATTGGGTACTCCAATTTTGTCATTGCTACTGGTGTGACTTCCAAAGATGCTGAGTCTCTGCAAATCCAAGTGACTCAGAGCTTTGTAGATGCTCAGCACTTCTGCAAAGTCAAGCTCTAAGCACACCTGCCCTAATCAGAAGTGGAAGTCTACCTTTGATCAAGTATGCCTGACACAGCATGTTTATTTAAAGTGCTGAAGTAATGTGCTCTGTATGCTGAGACAGTCTGCCTGAACAGGATACTAAGGGGCCCTTTCACTCTGTTTCAAAACAGACTTGGTATTCCAGGAGCTGTGTTTGGAAGAACAAAAAGCTATTCATATTTCAAAGATCCTTACCACATACATCAATAGAGAGAAGGTTCAAGCTAAGGTACCTTTAAAAAACCTGTCTACCTCAAACAGCGTTGCCTCCACGCTCTTCTTCTCTCTGAACAAATGGGATCAAAGGTACAAATCCACTTCTGTGACATCTACTTTGGAATACATTTAAACCTGAGTGGAATTTTGGCTAGCATGTTACTTTCAGCTTTACAAAGGGTCTTGCTATTTGCACAGCAAGAATCTACTCTACTCGAATAATAGTTTCTCTAAACACTACAATTAGCTAGCATCAAAGGAATGAAACGAAGAAGGGTGGGAAGAAACTCAAGTGCACAGAAAAGTCTGGCAGGGCAGTAAAGACTGCGATTTCTTAAAATAATCTCACCTTTGAGGTATGCTTTTAACTTATGCTCTTGCTCTTCAGGGCCTTCTCAACCCTAGCTGAAAGTGGAGCTTATTGTAACCAGCTACCTCCTTTGTCCACCCTAGACGGAAGTTTCTCATTAAGCTGTGGAAATCATAAAACCATATTTCTTTAACACTCACTTAATGTGGAAATCTATAATAGAGAACAGATATAAACAAGATGATGAAAAGGTTCTGTCTTATTAAAATAGTTTTTATAAATGCTGGTGTAAAATGCAGAATGACAAAGCAGTAATAGCTATGCGGTGCTTTTTCGTAAGTAGGCTAAAGAGATTCGAGTAAATATTATAAATGTAGCTTTGGTTAGAACACAAAAAGGGGAAATCAAGACACTACTAGAACCAAGACCAAAAAATGGACCTTTTTATTTCACTGCTAGGAAACAATTTCCAAGGTGTAAAATACAATAACATGCCCCAAACTGTCTGGTAGAGCGGCAGAACTTGGGCACATCTTAATTCTGCCCTTCAGAACTTCTAGACCCTTATTTTGGATTACACTGCTTATCCTTGAATTTGAATCCATGAAAACATTGAGGCTGAGGTTGAACAGCTTTTATAGTGCAGACTATGTCTTAACATAGTCTCATATTTCTTAAACATAGGTCTTTCCTTTCATAAGCACAGAAAACTTTCCTTTTCCATTCACAAGTCATAGAATATCTTTTCAATGGCTACATAAATTGCTTACATAAGACAGCAATATTGGCAATGTGGTTTTGTCTGCCTTTTAATGCAATTTTAAAACTGAAAATGAAGAGGATAGTTAAAACCATGCAATTAGCTAGCTCTCTAAGGATCAAATACTTGCCATATACTTCCCAGAGTACCAATAACTAGTGAACCACAAGAGTGAAAACCTCTATGACACAGTAGAAAGTCGAGATAAAAATAGGAAAACACTGAGTTTTGCTGATTTCCCTTTACTACTCAGAACTATTCTTAGCACTTTTGTCTTAAATCCACATAATAGAAAATAGGACTAATAGAAAAGGACTGTAAAATTCTAAAACTAGGTAATTAATTGAGCCAAAGAAAGAAAAAAAAAGATAACAAGGGAGCATGTGGGACTGCAGCTGTGCGAGAGAGACAAAAACTGTTATTCAGAAAGTTTCTGATTAGCCAGATTCCAAAGATTTTTTTAGTCAGAGAAACTATTTAAGATGCAACTATACGAACATCTCCAACAACATTATCATCTGTTTTAGGGGTAGTTACTCTTTTCTATTAAATGCTTATGTAATTAAGGTTTTGAGTTGGGTTTTTGGAGGGTTGCGGTTTGTTTAGGTTTTGTTAAAACATTTATTAAAAATAATAAGGAATGATTTTCAGTTATTGAAATGAAAACATATTATATAAATTGCAAGACAAAAATCCCCTAAAATCTCCAAAATACTCCCTGTTCAGCTGCCACTGAAAGGTTTTCAGTTAATGACAAATCAGATTTGTTTTTTATATCCCAGTGAAGGAATTTAGAGTAACTGGAATACTAGCAATTTTTAAGATTAGCTAAATAAAGCTTTTGCCCTTGAAGCACATTGAGGTTTGCGTAGTTCAAAAGTGTTTTACAGAGCTGGGTTTTCCATGCTCTTCTTTTAATAGATTCAGGATTTATTTCCTCAGTTATTCAGCATTCTTTCTATTTTCCAGTTAGTCTCTTTGCTTGGGTAGCCACATGCAGACAGCTATTGACAAAGTATAACTGTAGGTTTCTGCACAACACAGTCCAGACAATAAACACTTAACAGTTATCTCTAGCTCTGTCTATACCTAAAAACAGAACTCTACCCCTGCTCAGCCTTCAGTTCCCAGAACTCAGCTGCAAAGTGAGCCAATGTAATTTCAGAGTTCCCTAAAATATCTGTGTTAACACTAAATTAGATGGGCAGATGCTGAAGGAACCTGAAAAAGATGTTTCCCCAGTAAAGTCAGTTTCACTCTGGTCTAAGCTCCTACCAAAAAGTTTTATTCAAAGCGATTGTTTCTTGGTGCCAATTGTTTGCCTAAGTTCAATGCCAGCTGGCAACACCCAGCCTGTCACCTCAGTAAAACTACCTTCCCAAACAGCAAAATGTCACTACGAACAAACTCCTACTGAGAACACATGCCCTTGGCTCCTCTGACACTGCCCTTTCCCACTACAGCACCTTTCTCAGCAAGTACTTGTGGCACTGGGAAAAGCAGCCAACTCCACATATGTTCCAATAATACAGTAACATTGGCAGCTGTGGGCTGGCAAGTTTTGGGAGTTTCATGCACATCAACACAGGGATACAAGAAGTGTGGGCTGCACTCTAGGATTTTAATTAAAATGGATACAGTCTTCTTGAGACTTAAATTCCTCCTCCTTAGCTTATTACCTGATAAACGAAGAGGGAGAATATTAAGAGAAAGCAGTGAGAGGAGAAATAAAGTAAGTCCTTGTCTCTGAAGGAGAAAATGTGCAAGCAAACTACAGCTGTGGTAGCTTAGCAGTTACATTCTAGCCTGCTGTACCATAATTAGAACTGACGAGGTAATTTATACCTTCACTTCTACAGAACAGAGGGGGAAGCATGATCACCAGTTTCATTTCTTTTGAATGACTAAGATTTCACTGCTGAATAAACTGAGGACTGGTTTAGCCCTGAAACAAAAGAATCTAAATACCAAGATGTAATATTTAATTTTGGAAACCCCACTTTTTCAAAATAAAATTACAAAGATCAGCACAAACACATGCACCATACCCTATATATTTCAGCAGGCAGAGAAACTCCGGGTTTTTTTTTTTTTTGGTCAAACACATGCACATAAACATATGCATAGTGTGTAGTCAAAGCATTTTCTGTTCCTGTGGGATAAACAGGATCAATCAAATTAAACCAGACAGGATGACTTTGCCAGACTTGACCCAAGCAACAGCCTGTTGTGAAGCTGCACTGCCAGGCAGCACACTGCAGTCAAGAACACACCTTTGGGAATCACACAGCACACACCTTTTTCACACAGGTTGGTCTCCCTGTACCAAAGACCAAGAAGGACAATACGTAATCCCTAGGTGAAAGCAGGTGTCAGAGTTTGCCCTGTCCTTATACTCATGTAATTTGAAAAAGGAAGAAGATGAGCATGTGGAAGGACAACAATCAGATTCACCGGATCTTTAGTAATAGCTTATTAACCAAGGGTTGAACAAAGTAGTGACCACAAGCAAGCGTTTGCATTCAGTAGTAAGGAAAACAGCAAACACATCCAAGTAAATACAAGAGTTCAGCAACAGCAGTACTGTGGCAAGATCATTATTTACTTGGACAAGGTAAGCAGGTTTTTGGAAATCAAAGCAATTAAGCTATTAGCATGTTATGGTAACATTCATTTTTGCAAGAGCTTTTTCTGGGTCACTGGAAAGTAGGCATTCGAATAGTAATTCCTCAGACTTGAATCACACATCACCCATTCACAAGTATGTCAGGTGGCTGAATAGAAAAAAAACAATGAAAATTCAGAATACACTGTTACTCAAAGGAAAAGAGGAAAACATACAACTCTCATACTTCAACATATTTGGCTCCTGTTTAATACATAACCAAACAAATGAAAGACTCCAGCTCTTGTTTACAGAAATTCAACAACTAACATTGCTGCTTGAGGGACAGTATCTCAGTAGACATCTGGAGAACCTACTGATTAATTAATAGATTCATTAACTAGACAGCTGTACTGTTAGTATAGAATTTAATTGTTTGGATTAATAACTCTACTAATTAGTCCTAAGGAAAATCAGCATCAACCCGTAGAGTTGAGAAAACGCTGAGTTCCTAAATGCCCATCTGCATGATTAACTTCATGTTTCTAGAATATGTTAGCTATCTACTGACTGACTCACAGGACTGTACTTCTCAATGGAACATCCAAAACAACTCTAAAAGCAGTGGTATTTCTGGCTGCCAGCATATATACCCCTGGAGACACAATCGTTTACTATTTCTTGATTCTGAAGTACAGCATCAGCACGTGAATCTGAAAAAAAAAACAATTATGAATATCAAGCCTGTGAGGGAGATACATAAATCATGAAGCAGCCCATGAATATTACTTAATTTAAAACCATCAAGGTATGCAAGTGATACATAACAGCAAAGGAAGCTTTTACAAAAACATGACAGGGCTGCAGTGTTTGCAAATAACCTTATTTAACTGTCATGTCTAAACTACGAAGATAGGCATATCCCTCTCCAGAAATTAAATACTGTAACTATATGAGGTATTTCACATCAACCACAATCACTACAATGTTTTCCTCTTCTGTGTCTAAGTTACCCAAATGTATAATAGAGATTCTTTGTGACCAGTTCAAAAAAAACCCCAAGATCTACGAACCAGTGGTCAGGTGGAAGGAGAGGGGAAAGCATAAAGAAGATGAAATTGCAGAAGTTGAAGTTGTAGTCTCAACTTGATATTTTATCCATTCTGAATGCCTGTTTCTGCAGCATAGTATTCTACATTCCTGAATTCTTTAGCTTATTAAATCTTCCTATCTTCTTAATTTTTGAAAACTAGGTGTATTTCCAAAGCCCAAGACTAAAAGAAACTATTTCACATTAGAATCTAAAACTACTTAGTAAAATAAAAATTCACCAAGGTGCCTGATAGAATCTCAATGGTTAAGAGCTACCAAGGATTTTTTATTAAATCCTACTGCATCACTTTATGTCCAACTCCCCCTGGCCCAGGAAGTAAAAGTTTTCATGAATGTGTGCCATAATAGACTACACGACAACAGGACTGGCACCTAATTTATAGCTCAAGTGAGACTATCGTTGAAACAAATACATAAGATACGTGTGTTTGTTCATTTTGTCAAGGGTGCTTATTTTATCTGCAATGTTTGGATATTACTACCAAATCCAAAATTCCTGCTCACAGATGTCAAAAAAATCTGCATTTCTAAGATAAACGTGAAAATTTGATGCCTGTTGATCAAGTTCAAGTGACACTTGCCATTAACTGCAGTGCTATCAAGCATTTGCATGCTGTCATGCATGTGCTGTAAGCCCAGTGTTTCCAAAACACATTGTGTCTCACCAAGAATGCAATCTGCAGAAGGAGAAATGAGTAGATGGTGGCAGGCGTGCTTAAAGAAGCCCTCACAGACCACTTGTGTGAAGATGGAGCAGAAGAAAACATTTCAGGTTTTGTACTACATTATTACTATCGTTGTTTCCAAATCAAGGTTGGGTAGAAAAGTGTGGCTTGAGTGAGAAAAAAGGTCAATATACAGTTATAGTTGCAAAATTAGACAGTAGAATGGGCAGCAGATGACCTGGGACATGAAATACACACAAACACACAGAACCTATACCCTTCCCTGTCACTCATGCATAATACACAGTCCATCTTCTCCTAGTTTCTTCCCAGCCTGGGTCTCTTAAGACTCCTCAATTTTTAACTAGTGATGGAGAACTCTGTAAGTGCTAACAATAAAGTTATAGGCCACACCAAGTTAGAGTACTTTGTCTCCTGTTGAGCTCTGCAATGCTTGTCTGTAGAATGACACAATTCCTGAGGCTTACAAAGAAAGCATGGGGGAGGAAAAAAAAAGTAACTCACTCCACAGTCTGTTACAAGGGTGTCCATCTACTGTTCAACCAACCAATACCTTTTCCTAACACAATTATCTGTTTTGTCCAATTACCATTTCGCACAAAACAGAGGTACAGGTAGCAGGACAGAGACTACAATACTGAGGACTTCCTCATTAAAACTATTTGTTTTATCAACTTGCTTTAATTCTATTGCACAGTTCTCAGAACAAGTTGAAGAAGTCCTCTGGATAACCTGAGGAGACAGAAAGCGAATCAAAGAAAATAAAACCGGTCATGCACTGTAATGAAGGAAAAAAACCCATTATTTCATACTTCTTTTATACCACATTTATAGAAAGCACTAAATGATTGGTTATACTGCCAGAATAGGAACAGAATTTTATATGAATTATAAGAAACAAGCACAAAACATAGCAAAATATGTTCAAAGGAACGCTGTGCTATGAGAAGCCACCTTCCTGCCATCTGTATGTATTCCAAAAGCTAAAAAAACCACTCTAGACCAAACCTATAGTAGGAAAAAAAAATTAAGTAGATTTATTTCAGGGATAAAACCCACAAATTCCTATTACAGGGTTTTAGGGAAAGACAGATATCTACTTAGACTGCTGTGACTGCAGTCAATAAATGCATTTCATCACTGCTGCTGCCAAAACAGTCTGTACAGAAATGTGTCTGACAAGTGTAAAGAGAACTAAGAGAAATCAAATGACTTATTGTTTGCATTACATTAGTAACTGAAGCGTCTGGAGAAAGATGGACCAAGTGGGATCAACTAGTTTAAAATAAATCATCAATATTACATTTTTAAAACTAAACTTTGTCGATAACTTACATTGAGACTTTTCATATTACTTTTTTTCTCTGCATTTGACACCCTTTCCTCTTGATGCCAAGTTAAGAAAGTATAACATGCAGTCCATGATTCCGTTTACCTGACACACACACACCAAAAAAACCCCTAACAGTTACCAAATCATACATTTTAATTGCAAACATCAGCTAAAGACAGCTGTTTTCTGAGAACTAATTGAACTGAAAAGTAATGTCAAGCAGAATATATTGGACGAAACCACTGGAATTAAACAAAACAGCACAGGAACACTATTGGTGACTTAAGTTTCACCTTTATGGTCCTTTGGTTTTCCCATTTTCCTTCTATTTTTCTGCCATTTTAAAACGTATATAATTCAAATTATGATACTATTCAGAGCAGTATAGATTAAGTAAACTAGGGTTTCTTTTTTCCTCTCCAATTGAAATACCAAGAAAGAAAACTCGAACTTTTAGCCATGCTGAGACATAACTGCATTTAGCTTTTAGTAAATGATCAGCATCAGCAGATGACAGGATCTGTCAATCAGTAGATTATGGTAAAGCTTGTTTCTTTTAAACATATATATCACCACAGTTGCAGTTACTGGAATACCTCTTTCAGCTGAACTAATTATTATTAAAATGCTCTCTCCTTAAATTGCTTGCATTATTATATTGAGAATAGGAAAGTGCAATAAAATCCAGTTCACCAATCCAACAGATGTACATTTGTTTTGAGAGGCTAATTTTTACAATGACAGAATATATAAGAAAGTAAAGTAAGTTTATAATGAGGGAAAGCAATAGTCACACAAAACAAAAAAAAATTAGAAGATTGAACAATTGAGAAACACAGAAGTCAGGACTAGAGTTCTGCTGTGTGGGAAGAAATAAATCTGGGACAATGAATACTTATACCTGTGCTTGACCATAACAAAAGTCTTGTAGCACCACTATACTAAAGGTTATTCTCACTTCTTTGTTTAGGTAACCAGTAGTAGAAAAAGATAGGGGCTTGTTTTATTCATTGTGGTTTTTTTTTTTGGTTGGTTGCTTTATTTTGTTTTTTTTTTGTTTTGGTTTTAATATGCAAGTCAGTCAAATAGTTTAGAATGGCAAAATAGAAGTTTCAAAGTCAGCCCTGTCTCCTCTGTCAAGAACACAGAGTACTGAGCATGTTGCCAACTTCTACAACACTCTTGGAAGTGCTATCAGCACTTTTTTTTCCCCCTGAAGCATATGGTTAAGTGATAATCCAATGAATATCCACTCCTTAATAATATGTTCTTTGAAGTTGGGTGAAAAGCTTAAAGAGCACAAAAGCAAAGAACAGCAGACAAAAATAAATTTCAGAATAACTGAAAGAACCTGAATTGATCTCATGGTTTTCAGTCAGATTTTTTTTTTTAGGTGGTAATATATTTGTGATGACTTGGAAGACCAAATAAAGAGCTACTGCACTTTCAGTAAGTTCTGTGGATAACAGTGCCCTAAACCTAGTCAGGGAAGAGTTGAAGTGATTACAAGATACCACCCAGAGGACACATACCCCCAAGATAAACATGGCATCAAACTCTCCAGTATGTATCACTCAAGAAGATAGAAAAAAAAAAGGACAGCTCCTAACCCCACCCAGCACAAAAGACACATTTACTGCAGAATCCACTATGTCCTTTGTTGATAAGAACCAGGGTGCAGAACCAAGGCATTTTTTTGAGCAAATATCTTAACAGGTCTCTACAGCAAATACCCTCCACTGCCCAGAGCTGGGTTAGATTATGCCCACTGCTGGACCAGCACTCCTATCCCTTAGAAAACAACTGACATTTCCTGGCATGAGCATGTGATGATTCAGCAATATTATTATTCAGAACGATTTAGAGGTAGACCCATTATATATATATATATTACAGACTTATTGTACACATATATGTGATACTTTTTTATTTTAAAGGGTACCCATTGGTACACAGACCTTGGTCCCCAAAGATACCACGGAGAATGAAACTTAAACACAGACCATAAGTCTCAAGGATAGTTTCCTTTCTCCCCATTTCACATCATCCTCCTCATGGCATGAATTCAGTGGCTATGCTCTAGAAAACAAATCTGACCTGATAAAAAGTAATACACATCTCCACATTTTTCACTTCTTTATATATACTGTACCCCAGGCACTTAACAACTACCTCATGGTTTTCAATAAAGGTTTCAAAAGAATGTCACTGCATTACAGTGGATTCTTGTCTCAAAAGTCCCATGTCTTTCCATGGGACTTTCTGTCAAGGTATGTCAATGAAAAAATAAATAAAACTGCACAATAAACACATTTACATCTCCACAGGGCAGGGGGTTCATTTAATGTGCATATCAAGTGTAACTACACTTTCACCACCTGTTCCATCTTCAGACCACAAATGCCTGACAATACTGAAAACTATCATAAAAAGTAGCAGTTATGATTCTCATTTTCAAGGGGGAGAGCAGCCTGCATTGGCACTTCTCTGAAACAGCATTATTCTTCATGGCTCAGCAGTATGCTGTATTATGGATTATTTTAGATGAGATCTTATACACCATATCAAGAAAATATCTTCATATTACACTGATGTATACAATTCCTTTTGGATTAATCTCTACCATGTAAGAGACTGTCTTTACGTATTTTCACAAAGCATCACTTAAAACAAACAACAAACCAACCAAAAAAAAAATCCATCAAAAAACCTGCCACCACAACTGGTTGGCTTTTAAAAATAAAGCAGATGTTCAAATAAGGGTCACAAATATCCAACATTTAATACTCAATTCCCTTTTTAATAGTCTCAAATTGCATGATTTTTGATAAATAAGTGGTAATAAAAATAAAGGAAAAATATCACATTGGAGAGCAAAGGTATTGCAATAAAAAGTTCTGAAGCAACTACTACATTTAAATGGAGTTGCTCTGGATTTATTTCAATTCAGCCGTGGACAGTATTAAACCCACTGGAGTCTTCTACTTCTTGCCATAAATTTCAGCCTCTACATCTGCAAATCAGCTTGCTGCTGGAAGTACAAATAATGAGATTTATCGTACATGGGAAAGTAGCAACAAACATTTCCAAGGCCTCTGAATCAGAAAAAAAAATATTCTCTTTCTTTCCAGGAGCTACTAAATGATGTCATGAAAAGGAATGGAAGACATCTTTCTGAGTATAATTCCAGCCATTTACATTTTCCCAACTAAGAATTTGGCAGAACATTTCTTTCCATTCGGGTAGTGGATAATACATGTAAATCTTCCACGATGCTTGCACTGAAATATAACACTCCAAATGCAGTGACACTCAACCCATGACGATTGCTGTATCATAAGGGATTGGTGAGAATGCTTTTCTCCCTCTCAGCAAACCATTGTTTTGCATTTCATCCCATCTCTGTAGAACATCACACCACTCAGGGAATGGTAGTCCAGGATGGTTCCAGGTTCTGCTCCTCTCATCAGACCTCTTTAGTCTTTCTACACTCAGACAAGTGTTGCTCATGCAGCTCTACACTGCCCAGAGTCCAGAGATACTCCTCAAATCCCAGACAAAAAGAAACCCCCAACCCAAAACACCTCCTACATTCTTACAAGCTCTACGTTTCTAAGTTTCATTTTACTCTCCTTAATTCTGTTTTGTTGTCTCCCCTTCATTTTGTGCTTCTCATGTTTTCGAAAAGCACGAGGCAAATACTATTTTGTCAGGAATTCTTAAATCCTCTTAAAATTTTAATCTCTCTCTCTCTCCCCTGCCCTGGTAATACTTTTCCCCACTCAAGCAGGATGATGGTTGTTCTTTATATTGCAGCACGCAGGAAGGAAAAGGATAATATTTAGAGAGAAATCTTTCTATTTCTTTACTAGAGATTCCCACTGTAAGTTTTTTTGCAATAATTCATCCTTAGAAGCAGTACCTCAGATTAAATGAGTAGATACACACAGTCAATCCTGGATAAAACACCACATGTAAATTTTAGTTCCGAGATACTTAAAATTCTAGGGCACTCTGTATCCCTCTGAGCTCATTTGTGATGACCTGGGAAAGCAGGTCCAAACCAGGAAGCATGTCTAAAAATCAAAGCAACATGCCACTGTGTTAAGTACTGCCAACAGTGGCTGCAAAAGAGTTTGTGCAGCAGTCATAGGATTTCTGTGTAAACAACCAAGGCATGTGCCCTCTCTCAGCTGAACTGGCTCATAAGCATCTGACTGACAGCTTGCTGCTTTTAATGAACTGGAAAACTGCTTGTTTCCTGGCTCTGTAGATTTGGGCAAATTCAGCATTATGAGAAATCATGAGCTACTTTCCTTACCTTTGCCCTCACCATTCTCCCACTCCTTTCAGCAGTCCACTCTGGGTAATTAAAAAGACAAAGGCTAGGTTTGCATTTCTAAAGGTTTTCTTGACTCCCAAGACCTATCACTATCCTCCCCTTAGCTTTGTGTCATTTAGACAGAAAATTCAGATATGTTTGGAAGCTACAAGGCCTCACTGACAACAGCTTTTATTCCCAAATGAAATGGGGTCTTTCTTTTTCTTCACATATATATTTGTATACATTAGCAAGATGATAGCTTTCCACAAAACTTTATCTACAGAATGGAGTTTATCACATGCATTGCATGAACACCCTACAAATAATCAAGCCAACATTCACACAGTATGTAGAAAACATTTCAGGACATTATGGAATAAAGATAGCTGAGTTGCCCATCATCTAGTTTTAACTCCAACTTTTCTTTTTCTTGTCATGGTTATTAAAATAGGAAAGTAATTTTGATTTAAAAAAAAGACTGGGATGATGGGAAGGCCATTTCCTGAGCAAGGACTGCTAGACAGGATGTGGAGGTTGCTTCAAAATTAAATTAGGTCTCAATTTAAAGCTGACTAAATGCTGCAACTGGTACCACTTAACTGTGTGGCTAGAGTCTAAAGTTCATATCCCATTCTACCTTTCTGTAAAGTTGCTTTTAACTTCTATTAACTTCCTCCTTCCCTCACTTCAGCAGTGTTCTCCAGCCCAGAAAACACATTTCCAGACAGGTGTGCCCGATTTCCTTCTGGCAGCTCCTCCATCGAGCACATCTCTGTGGTGGCCAGAGTAAGGTTTGTTTCTCACTAGGCAGGAGGATCTGCTTTGACACTCCGCTTAGAGATGGAACACTTTGCACAAGAGCTTGCAGAGGGCCACTGCAATCCTTGCAGACAGTTTCATAGCTGCCAAAGGAGAATAAATACTGTTTGTGACGAAGCTTTCTGAATTTGTGCCCTGAAACAAGAATAAAAGCAGAAACACTCTTAAACCCTTCAATCTCAAAACCTTTGAGTTCTAGCTCATTGGACCTCAGCCTACACAACTCTAGATTCTTCCCTCACTTCCCACTCCCTTTCAGTAGTTTTCTAGTGCTGCTGGTGCATGGAACAGCCATTCCCTCCAGAGATCCCCCATGACATCTGTTGGAACATCTGCTTAATTTTCTATTCCACAAAATATCCCTCAAAAAAAGCACTCAAGAAAACAACCCACAAAAAAGCATTTGCAATTTTTAAACTCAAAACTTAAGAAAAGTACACAGAATTTTTTCAACTTCCAACAACTTGTTCTCATTTTGAGTAACATAGTAACACGTTTTACAGGGAGAGGAGGGTGCATTTAAACACTGGAATACCCAGTGTATCTTATGACATTTACTTTTCTCTATCAGTTCCAAAGAAAACATGTACATACACACTATGCAACAGAAAGTGGAAAAACATATATCCCATCCTGAGTCTACATTTGCAGCACTGCCAAACTAAACATAATCAAGGGAAACCAAACACTACTTCTTTCATCATAACCCAACCTTCTTCCCTCACTTGTCGTTATTTCTTTAGCACACAGAAGGACAAGAGCTCAAGAATTTTTCAGCAAAGGCCTGGAGCTTTCTGCACTCTGCTTCATCCCTAGAAATAAAATCAAACCAACAACTATGCTTATTACACTCTTATATATCACTTTGGGAATTATTCCTGTTTGTGAAATTGCAGAATTAATGAACTGACGGGAAAACTTATCTACTGATATATTTTAATGTAGGAGTCATAAGTAAATTTCACAACTGAGAAAGTAAAGCGTTCGTAAAGGGTTAAGAGTTCTTAAAATATCTTTTATAATGAATTTAGTACTTAGAAGAGATGTGGGATTTGCAGTCTATTTATCTGGGGGAGAACGTAGACAAATGATGCATGTTTTTAAACTCAGTCCATCCTAGTACAGAATGATCATGCCTAGGCTGTGGAAAGAAATAAAATTAGGGATTTTACTGTATGGACGAAGGCTACTAAAAATGTCACTGTGATCCCACATCTATGTCTTACAGTTCCTCAAATGTGACCCTATCTACCAGTCCTGACATAGGCCAAAGTTGAAGTTCTGACCTAGAGCTTAATACAACATTTTCCATCTTATTGTTGACAATCCTTGCCTTACATGTGAGCATGAAGAGAAAACAGGAACAGCGTAATCTGGCATAAGAAGCTTAGGCAAAGAAACAGCTTCTAAGTACAACAAAGAAATGTTTTAAGGGCAGAGATATTAAAAATTACTCTTAGGCCAACATTGTTCAAGTGAAGTTTAGCACAGCAGAGCTTCAGAAAACCACACCTTCAGCAGCTGAACAGGTTTTTATACTGTTTTTCAGATTACACTCTTGATTTTCCAGACCCGTTAAACAAACAAGTTTGACCTGGACCACATAGGTTTCAAGGAGGTTTTCAGATATTCAAAGAAACTGCAATCCACTAAAAACCCACATGCACTGCACTTACACCCCTGAACACAGCCTTCTTTGGGGATATCAAGGCAGAGGAGACACTCCAAGTACTCTGACCACCTAACCATTTGCAATTTGAAGTGTCCTGAGGATTTCTGGCCACCGAGCAGAACAACTCTGGTACAGACCACAGTGCCAGGCTTCCCAGGCCCCAGCTTACAGTACCAGACACAGCCTGGTGCTACTTGGGTCTGCACAGACCCAGCAAGTCTATAACTGCACCACCTCATTTAGTTCACATTATTTGACCAGCCAGTATTTCAAACCCTTCATCCTCCCATAACACTGTTTGAAGGACCAGGTGGTTCAACTCAAAGGTGTAAGGTGGACCCTTCACGCTGATCAGGATTGTGCTATATAGGAAATTTAAATAGCAAAAATGTAAACAAGGTCTGCTGGGAAATCTTGGCCTTTTTAAAACAGCAAAGAATACTTCTATTTGAAAACTCAGTCAATGTTATATCTTTCCTCCTGATTGTGAAAACAAGACTTTTTATGTCAGGATGAGCAAGTCACCATCAGCATAAGGAGTTTAACCATAAGCATAGAACTAGACATTATAAGGAGGGTATAAGTGTACATGCAACGCATTTTTATCCCCAAACTCCCAACGAAAGCCCTTTGCAAGTGCTAGATCTCTTCCCAAACAGTATTTCCTACAGTGAGGATCAAGAAAGAGAAGGTAGAAGTCATTTTGCTATTTTTCAAGTTCTGTTGATAGAAAAATTTTGAAGTAAAACCTGATGAGCTGTACCTAATTTCTAATGTATCTACCCTTGTTAAATTGATACAGGCATTAAGTAGCTGTTTTATTCCCAACCAACTGTTGATCTCCAGCAAATCACAGGATTACCACATTAAAATCATTTAACACAGCTTTTCACCTTCTAAATTAATATTCTTTATTAACGTTACTTAAACTGTTTTTTCTTTTTAAAGAAAAATTCAGTTTTAAGTATTAAGTACACAATGTGTAAAGAATCATACTGTAACATGAAGTAAAATATTAATTATATCACAGGTTTTCCTAATTATGAACAAACCCTTAAACTAAATTGGCAGGATTCTGAAATCATTAACAAAGGCAAATGCCAACTAATACATTTTGACAAGTGATAGACTAGAAGAAGAATATTTTGAAATACTGTGAGAAACAAGAGACCACAAACTGCTTTATAAATAGCTGTATTCCAGAACACTTTACAAAGTAAAGGGCTGGCAAATGCACAGATTATCTCTTGAAAGACCAACTATTTAACAGAACTATTGGTTTGATGCATTTGATATTTGCAGAAATTTACTTAATATTGCTGCATAGATCTCCAGGGTCCCTCTGTTCTGAGCTATTTGTACACAGCACACAAGAATTTTAAATTAACTTCTGTTTTAAACGAATATCCTTTTAAATATTCATCTATGCACACTATACAATATACACATACAATTTGCTAGCTTTATTATATAAAAAGGCCACTTTCAAAATCAGAGTTGTTGCCTTGATTTTAATGAAGAACATGGTTCAAAAACCAGTAAAACACAGGCTTCACAAAGAGTCAAAGTGATTGTTCAACTAGATTTTCTTCACTTAACATATTTTGTCTGTACACACAAGCAGAAGAATTGAAGTAGGAAAGACTTTCTTATTTTTATCTCTTTAAGTAGAGAATATTCAGCTTCTGCTTTTAAAATTATTCAGAAGGACACTGCAGGCAACCACAGTTGTCACATTCAGCTGCATCTCTCTTTCTGGGATAGATGTAAATTTAACCACATAATTTTGTTTTCAGTTTTCTATTAAATTTGCTCTTATTTTTAAGCTTACAGAAAACAAAAAAGTATGATGAGCTAATTCTAGGCAACATAGTGTGAGAGCCACCCACTAGACTGCTTCTGAATATATTTGCAATATCACAGTTGCATGTTGTTTCCATTGAAGCAGACGTGACTTGGTTTTACAACTTGAATAATATCTTCAGAGACAGCAAATACAGAAACAATTTCTGGATGAACTGAGGGAAAGTTTACAATTAACAACATAATAAGCAGAGGACCTAAAAGGGCAAGATAAAACGATGGAAAAGGAAAGTTTATAATATCCATGTAACACAAATCGGCCAATGAGACACATGGATGATTTATAGTAACACAAGACAATCCAAGTTACCTGTTGTTAACATACACCAGGAGCCTGAGAAAAGACTGAGAGTTACACAATTGGTTTGGAAGTGCTGGTGTCTCATTATAAACATTGGATGCTAGGATGGCTGAACCTCCAACACATAGAATTTTCTTTCTGAAGCAAGAGGACAAAGACCTTCAGAAGCTAAAATGAAATATTCACTGTTGTACCTACCTTTTTTTCCTAAAAAACTGATTTCAACTTCACAGTCATTCACTTTTCGCCCTTTTTTAATACATTACAGAATAACACAAGGGAAAGAAACCCAACAGATCAAGTTTCTTTATGTAAAAGAGAAAACACAACACAGAAAGGTGTAAATGGAAGAGCAAAGAGGCACCTGCGGCACCTGTGCAGAACTGTCCTTGATGGCAGCCTAGGAGGGCTGTGCAGTTGAGCCTACCTTGCCTGCTGCCAGTGAGCTGACACACCCCTGTGGTTGAGTCAACTTCAAAACTGGACAATCTGCCCCGGGTTAATCAAAATCAGACCACAGCAAGCCAAGACATACAAATATAGTACCATTTTATGTTGTTCAAAACACAGCTGCAAAGTCTGAGCGGGCGAGGGGAAGATTTTCAAGAACAGTCAGCATCCCCTATTTAAACTTCTCTTTTATTATTCTCACATCTGAAAAGAAGTAACATTCTCTTCTCCATAAAGCCAAGATCTAGCTCCTGAACATCAGCTGAACCTGCTCTTTAATATCATCTTTTACCTAGTATTTATGGAAAGCATTACACTGAAACTTTTTTCCTATAAAAATATAAGCAATGATTATTTGATTCTGACACAATAACTTCATATACGTATCCCACAGTTCAGTAAAGGAAGAAATTTGACTTCACAAACACAGCATTAAAACATTGGTGCATTTTTTTCCATGTTTGTGCTAGTTAAATGCACATCCTTAGTTACAGAAATAAACACTGCCCCAGGCAACCTGAAAAATGATTGACAATCACATTTAGAATTTGTTCAAGCCTTCTCCTTTATAATTAACCCTCTTACAATTAGCAGAATACACATTAGACATATAGTAGCATGATCTAAGACTGCTTTTTGACTTGTATGAGGTCAGACCTTAAGTTATCTAAGATTATGTAAAACTGTGCGTTCTGCAAAACATTTGTCAGAAATATTTTTTTTAAAAAAAACATCAAGTAAAGTGAGTTATAAATACTAACAATCATCAAGATAAAAACTACTTCCATAGAGAGACCTAAAAATTTTATATGTTTACAATTCACATAACAGTCAAATTCTGATCAACTCATATGAGTCAGTGATTAGAATGTGGTATCCATTAAAGTGATTTGTTTTAGAAATTGAATTAATAAATTTAATTGAAAAAATTTGAGTTTCATCTAGTTAGTAAAGGATGTAATTAGAATGGCTAATATGGAGCAAGCAAGATAAATCGAGGTTACTTAAAATTAGAGCATCCATTCTAGTGGAAGAATTTCCAGGATAGGAGCGGAAGGGTGTAAAGATGCAAACTTAAGGCCCACCACTTAATCACATCTAATGCAGGCATTTCAAAATCATTAGCAAGTTAAACTCATGCAAAAACCCACTGTGCTAAGTTTCAGATCTTTTTGTGTAAGTTCTCATCTCAGAGTGAAGAACATGAACTCTTTATAATTGGTCATGGAGTGCTTCAACTTGTTTCTACAGCTGGATTTTCTCCTCTCATTTGTTTTGGACATTGAAGGGGGACGGAAGAGAAAGAAAGTATCATGTGAAACATATCTGAATGAGGCAATTTATTTTTAAGTAACTAATTTTCTACTCTGATTATTTTTTCACTAGATAGCAAAACAAATTCATATTTTCTTCATCAGTTCAAATTTATAGATCTCATAGCTATTTTCTCCCCTTTTTAATATACTCTCTATGGAGATTACTTTAGTTCTTGTTATTTTGCTTATTGCCTTAAATACTTTCCAGTTCAGGGGCTTTTAGAAATGGAAGCCTCCAAGTTGTCCTTCCCTTTCCTCTACCTGTTCCATTCAGAAAGCTGACAGAATACATCTGCCTCCCATTCTTCCAGAGGCACTGATTCTTCACATAGTTGAAAATATTTAGATTTTAAATTTAAGTTTTGATGGGGTTTGGTTTTAGATTTTCCTGTTTTCTGGTTTTCAATCTGGTGACGCTTCTGGTACCAGACTGGGTGGGAAAGATCCACAGATACACATGTTTTCCTAAAACGTATGTATGGAAATAGATACGGAAATAAAAGCCTGGTAATGTATCATCTCACAAATGCTTTTGAAACAAAATTGTAACCATATAGGGGCATACCAAAGTAGGTGAAACTGCACCACGTTAAATAAAATACAAAGAGGAAACTGCTATGAAGGCAGGTGCTTGCAAAGATAGTCTATTTTTCCTCCTTCCGAACTATAAGAATTAAAGGTGATTGTAATATTTAAGTGTTATTATGAGATTGACTATGGTTATAGCTCAAGTGACAGTTTTATTAACTCCTATTTTTGGAAAATTATCATTTTGGTTGAACACGCCTGAAGTTAAAAAATAATTCATGATAGCAGACTTCTTGGAAGATTGTTTCAGTCACAAGACTGAATTGTGGTTTGACTGTCTTCATACATTACAAATGAACCCCTCCCTGTACATACAATCAGTTTAAAAAGCACATTTTAATTTGCTTGGGTTTTTTTAGTTTCAGAATCGACCAAGGCCTCATCCATCCATCAATCCATCTTTGACTCTAGAAGGATAGGCCTCAACTATCAATATACTTGTCATTCACTTTGTCCAGTCAACATTTTAAATGTTAATTTCAACATATGGCAAATTATACCTTTTCGTTAATAAACACAAAGCCTCTCACATCACTGTTGGCTGGAGCTGAGACATAGCTACAAGACCATTCTCACCAGTCTACACCTGCCTGGTTCACATTTAGTCAGAAGTATGACTTGCTTTCAATGGAAAACTCATATGAATATGAGTGAATATTCAAAGAGAAAACAATAACAATCACGAAAGATTTTTCTTTTTCAGAATGTCCTCATTGTCCAAAATTCAGAAACAAACTTTCTATATTCAAGATATGTCTTCCTGTTCATTGAATATATGGAAGGCCTTGGAGCTGCCCAAAGCCTGAAGGTTATTTCTAAGGAATAGCAAGGGAGAATTGCTGCCACCATTGGGCTCATTTGCTGACCTTTCAAGAATAAAGAGTATGGAATTCTGCAAGCCACAATAAATCTAAACAGTTACCAAGCTATGAAACACTGCGCTTCTTACTTGTGCTGGTTTCTCTGGAAGGGCAAAGTTTCAAGATCCTTATGTGTAGCAGCTTATACATGGAATTTGAAAGTCCTTCAAGGATAAGGTTTTATTCAATGGAAATAAATGGCATCAAGTCTATTTCTGCGGCAACAATAGCTTTAAGTAAAAAACAGAGAAGGAAAACAATGGACACGGTCCAAAAAGATTAAACAAATGGTTTCAGAGTTACAGGTCACTCAAAAAAGAAAAGCATCAGGGAAATACTTTTAGGACAATATTTAAACAAAAGAGAAGATTCCACACACTCATATAACCACCTGCATTGTCAAACAAGCTCCAGAATGATTTTTCAGTGACAGGGCAGGACTCCATTTTCTTAAAGGATTTTACTGACTTAAGCCATTAGTATTTAACATTCTTAGCACCTAGTTCAAACACTTAGAACCATTTAAAGCAAATACAGAAAACAGTGACATGTATGACATCTGGCCACATGGATGTACTATTTCATCCTGTGCATATTTGAAAGGTTGTTTCATTTTTGAAATAATAAATGTTGTCATTTTCATAAAAGTCATGATACAAAATACAACCAAAAAAAATTTCTCCGGTCTTAAATTATGTTTAAAAGTTTATTTCCTTCCTAATGTTCCAGTGGAATGACTTTTTGGCAGAACTAGCTGGAAAATAGAGACCATATCTAAACACAGAGTTTAACCCATTTATTTCTGATCTGAAATTAATACTAATATTTATAAAGTTTTGACACCTTCCCAAAGCTGTAAGTTACAGAAATGATCCTCTTATTCTCTTTACCAAACTGCTTTTTTAATATTTATTCTTCTGAAATATTCAAGGTAGATTACTTGAGAAACTAACTGAAAAGTACAACTGTTCTTTTTTTCCTCCAACTGGCTGACTTGTATCTTTGTATGACTCTCAATAGCACTTTCTAGAGGGAAAAAAATACTACTAGTCTGATTCTGTAGCGCACATGAATGTGCACCATCCACTGCAGCCCTTTAAGAAATACAGGAAGAAGAGTTAGAATTAAATATATACATTTATCAAACACTCATGTAAAACACACATTCCATAATCTGAGCTGATCACTGACTATGGCATGCAGCTATTAGACCAAGCCTGAAGTGGAAAAAAAAAAAAGAAATATTTTTCAGTTTGGTATCACACTCCATAACAAAAGGGAAGGTGCCTGAAGCTTGAATGAAAAAAGAAGTGCCAGTAATGCATATGCAACATGTTAAATAGAGATGCTCAACAGAAGCCCCAAACCTAATCCACTCAGCCTCCCTCTCTCTCCTTAAAAAAACAAAATAAACCAAAAACACCCAACCCACCCAACCAATTCTTGGTCAAAACCCACTTACTCTTCAGAAAACCATTGTCTTTCTTGGGAGATATGTTAAAATGTATTAAACACGATTTTAAACTAACTTCCATTCCAGAAAATAACCTCCACAGGATTAAAGCTTCAAACATCTGAATGTTTCCTTAATTTTAGACATGAGCAAGGTAAGAAGTACTTTTTCTAAGAGTGGAACCACTCACCTGTATAGAACTTATGTTATTAGTGTTTATAGGCGTTTATTCTACAAACCAGTTTAGTGCTCAGTGTATCTGTTGTATTAGTGTACAACAACTTTATCTCTATCTTTCACTAGCAATATTCATTTCCACAGTGATGTATTTAATCATAAGTGGTTTACAAATTTCCAAAAGCCAATGCAACCTTCCTCCTGACTAACTATACTTTCCACATTACACAGGAGTAAATAATATAAACTGTAAAAAAAAAAGGTGTTTTTATATACAAGTAATAGCTGAAATGGACACAGTTTTACATGGAGGTTCTGCAGCATTTCTTGGCATTGTTCAACACAGGGAACTCAAATTCTAGGCATATACTTCGACATTAATCCAAAATTAAGTCAGAGCTCTACTATACAGACTCATCATACGAAATTATCACTTGCTGAATTAAATTTGAATTAAATACTTGCTGGTTGTGCAAAGCCAGTTGTCTTTTCTTTCTGTAGAAAATTATTTAAGACGAAAACAGAAGTAGCAATGATGGGCTTCTACAGATAGATTATGAGACAACATCAGTCAAGTTTTTGTAGATGTATAAACTATTCAGGGCACAGTAACCATCACCTTTTCTGTCCACAGAGTAATTGGGGAATAAGGGAGTCACGTTCTTTTCTGCCATGCAGATTTAATTTAGACACTCTAGCTATGTCAAAGTTGAAAGTGAAATTATTTTCTGAACGTCACCATCAAGGAAAACACATAAAATGGGTTGTTGTCTTCATAGCTGGTCTAAATTATCCCCAGCTTCATTTGTTCTTTCTTATGTGTTCCCACAACAAGGTGATTTACCAAGAGCTTTACAAGCTCAGGAAGGGGGTTCACATGTGTTACTGATTAATTTCAATTTGCCTCCCATTGTCAAATTTGCCTCTAGTGTTTTAACTAATAATATTTTAAATACTCTACAGCTTGAGAATGGACAACAAAATGTACACGTCTCTGAAAGATTTGAGGATAACACAAAGAAGTCACTTACTGCCAAGAATCAATATTACTGTAATAACTGTCGTCTTTTGGTTCTGTGAATATCATCTGTGTATATATGAATATGGACCAGTGCTTACAAGAATTAGTGAACCCCTCTAGAGCCCGCAACTTCTACAACAAAAATCATATATTGTCACTGTAAATTCCTCCTGTCATACAGGGCCATGCAACTAAAAGCTGAAGCCACTTAAACTGCATCAGTTAAACAAAACAGAAATCACACAGAACACACAGTGTCTAGTGGCAGCTCTAAGTGTCTTCAAACAATATTCCAGTTTTAGCCACACACACTGACAGAAAATTAGTTCTATATGCAAGATTCTTAGCAATTACTTCACTCATTTCATGATCATTGCTCTGTTTAATTACTTTCCTTGGGGATTACTTTATACTATAACAGTTTGTATTCTGTTTCATTTCAAAGAAGGATTTTGAAAGCCAGGCCTCATCCATCATTAAGTTTCCTCCTTATAGCCCTTCTGAAAGGACCTTACCAAGGCCTCACTCTCATATAGCAAGTTAAATACAAAGGCATTTTCTTCTCAAAAAATAATTATCACAAACATTACTGATAATGAAATTCTCTTCTACATTGCACTCAACTAAAAGCAGGTAAGCTAATGAAGAACACAAAAAAATAACATATCATATTTATTGCTGAAATCCACCACGGGAACACTGAGCATGTGCTGGAAAATGTGTATGTAAGTTACATAAAATTATATGCTGCATTATTGTGGTATACTCATCTATGGTACTATAATTAATAACCAGCTGTCAACATCCTGGAGTGGGTTTGGAACACATTAAACATAGGATGCTTAAATACTTATAACTCCTCTTTGTTAACATGCTTTTTGGGCAAGCAGATTTTTTAAAAAAAGCACTGTGTTATTAGGAATGTGCGAATAGGATTAAGAGGCTTTCCTGAAATGCAGAGACCCAGCAGATTTCATCCACTACGTAGGAAGCCAGTGCTGTTCACGGGCTTCTCAGGTTTGCATTACATTCATTATCCTCAAGCACTGTTAGGTGTTGACAGTTTTAACTGCCTTCATTGGAAAGACAGCCCCTGAAAAACTGAATGTGAGTAGAATTTACAATTTACCACCCATCTGTCAAGGCTGAAAGTCAGCCCTTCAGAAATAGGTGTCATGGCACATCTCCGCCAGAGAGTCAGGAGATGTACAGAGAGTCACAGCAAGGAGTGGGAGGGTAAGTGGGCTGGAGAGGGGACCTTCAGTGCTCCCTGCAAGCTTTAATTGAATGACCACACTAACCTTGATCTAGGAAATCACACAATCTCCCAGGTATCAACAAAATTCTTACTAGTAGGCTGACATATAGCTTAAATGGAAAATAAGTCTGTGCTTCAACTTGCTATTCCAGAGGAGCCAGGACTTCCCTACTTACTGTGTCAGGGAAGCTTTCTTTATCCATTTTACACTCATAACCTATAAGCTTTGAGTCCACTGTCGTTCTCATGTCACAAGATTTGGCAAAGAGCAAATCCATTCTGTCGTGCTGTCATGTTCCCAAGCAGGGCTGGGTTTGGATTATTCTTCCTCTCAACACAGTACTTAAGTGTTTTTCTTCTAAACAAAAAACATCTCCTGCGATTTGCCTACTTAATTTTGTGAAGTTCCTTCTACAGCTCCCCAATAACACCACAGCATTTGAACATTAAGAAAAAAGATTATGATAATCTACAAAATTAGGGATTTTATTGTGTCATCTCTTCTTCACATCACAAGACACTGATCAAAACCCATCCCAGCATAAATCCCAGTGGCTCTTCTCCAATCTGAACATTCATTGGCCCCCAACTCTTTCCTTCCTGCCTCTTAACCCATAAAAGCACCTTTCTTGTAATGCAACAATTTAGCTTACAGTATTTGGTGTTGAATCATGGAATCTTTCTGCAAATCAAATAAGCTTATGTCTATGGGATCCAATCCCCTCCTCTTCTTCACACATCCAGTATACATTCAAAATCCTTGTTGGATTTCCATGTACTGAAGCCGCGCTCACCCTTTCACAAAAGCATTTAGTCATCTTCTCACTAATTATATTCTTGACCATAGGCTCTACCATTGTATTTTGGATACAAGTCAGATGTAGTGATCACTACTTTCCAAGGCAACCACAAGACAATCTACTTTCTTGTAGATGGGAATTGTACTGGCAACCTGCACTGTGGCCAGAGGAAACAGGATGCTACTCAACTTGGCCAGCAGCGCAGCAATTTTCCATGTTGTAGTCAAGTCCCTTCAGAACCCTTCAGTGAACAGCATCTGGTCCCAGTGAACTCTTGACACCTCATCCGTTCAGCTTCACATTTTCTCCCCATTTACATCAAATTCATCTAGTTTCCTACAGGGACATCAGGCTTATTAGTACACAAGATAGAAAGAAGTCAGTAACATAGCTAGGTTATAACAAAAAGGGAACTGTGCAATGTAAACAATATTGTTGCTGGTCTTCTCCAATGATCAGTCCTGAGACTCATCATATTTAGCATTTTCCTTAATATGAAAAAAAGGAGCAAGTGAAATTTCTGAACGTGCCAAAGCACAGGAGGTTTGGCAACACACATTAGAGTCACTCTCACACAGACTGAAAAATCTCGAGGATTAATGTGTATGGAAAAGGCACAGCTACAACACTCCAGAATGCAAGGTCAGTTTATATCAAAACATTGCAGAAGGAAAGGCCTGACTATATACATCAAACTAACTGAGTGTCAGCATGACAAACCTCCCACAGGTAAAGCAAATATAATCCAGTGAAGGATCAACAAAGAATATACAATGGAAATAGACCATTTCAACTGGAATAGATCCAATTACAGATCCTATTTATGCATACAAGGTATTTTTGTTAAGACAGAAATAAAAATTTAATCCTGATCCAGAATGACTTACTTTAATCTGTGCTGGAGACAAAGAACTACTACTAAAAAAAGAACTACTTCAAAAAGTCAATTCTGAGTCCCCTACACAATATTAAAAAAAAAAAAAAGAAAAAACCCAACCAAAAAACTAAAACCCCAAACCAAACCAAACCCCAGCCACATAAACCAAACTTTATAGCAAAAGAGACACTTTTGACATTCTTTTAGACCATATCATCATCACTGGAGAAGAGACAGCTTTGATTGAATTTAAAAATTATATCAACTTTACAGATAATTAGGAATATTAATGATACTTATAACGTATAATAAAATATAACCTTGCAGATAAGTATATTAACCTTGCAGATAATTAGAATAATTAGTGTTTGCAAAGAGTAATGAGCAGGCAAGCACTATATTTAGCCCTATACGTGCACACGTATGCTACCTGTTACTTTTTTTAGTAACCATCAGCTATACTTTTTCAAGAAAAAAAAAGAAATTTCAGAAAAAAAATGGCTGCAAAGGGAGGTATTTTTTACTGGGAGGAAAACAAAAAGTGGCACAGGAAAAATTATATTTTATTCCCAGATCTTGAATGAGCGCATTGAGGTGATTTATTTTGCCACTATCCATAAGTTTCATCACCTGTCAAATGGCACTTATTTCCATGGTAAAACACTTGAGATGTACTGGTGAAGACCTCTACATAATCAAGTACTTTTATTTTGTAATTCACTAAGTAGGCATCTCGGTCAAGAGACTACAGAATCTAGAGATTAAAGGAACAAGAAAAATTATCACATGCAATATTAGAAAGTATTCCCATAGCCTTAAGAGTATTACTGCTGAGATAATACAGATTAAAAAAAAAATCCAAAGACCTACTAAAATACTTGTTCCTACTTTGTAAGACAAGCATTTTTTTTTGAAGTTTATTAGTTTAAAAAAAACCAAAACACTTAGTTTCCTCGAAAAGAAAATAAAACTCTCAATCTAAACTAAATATTAATTTAGATTTGTATATATTATGTACTTCAGAAATACAACTATACTGGCTGGAAAACCAAGCAACTTACTAACTATGAACTGGCCCTTTCTCAACTCCCATGAAACCCAAACTCCTCAAACATTAAACACTAACTTGAAACCATCAATACTGAGCAAAAATATTGTTTTTAAAAAAAGCCAAAAAAATAACCCCAAACCAACACTGTTTATAAGAAACAAAAGCCAAGAGTAGCTTGCAATTATGTTTTACAGAACTGCCGTCTTCCCATCTCTGGGTAGATACTACAAAGTCTTTGCTTACTTAAACATTTTAAACGTAATAAAGGCATTTTTTGCCAACTATACTACTGTATTTATGCTCAGGTTATTCTATCACTGAAAATATTGCGTATAGCACTCAAAAACTTTACATTTGGTAAGTAAGAAAAATAGGTTTCTCTTTGAGAGAGTTGGAAACATGAAGCAAAATGACAGGAGAAGCAGACGGGAAGTGCGAGGCTGCCAGGCAGCTCAGGCAGTGATCAGTGCTATCTGCCTGAAGGAGAAAATAGGAAGACTCCTGTGTTTCTGTATACTCCAGGCAAGATAAAAAAAAAATATGTCACCTGGCACAACAGCAGCACCACATCACCAAACGCAGACTACACCCCATGACAAACCACCAGGCTTCATACGTAAGGAGTCCACCAAAAAGAAGATTCCTGGAGCAAAACAGCAGGGCAGCCGGTAGCTAGGAAAAATGTCCCAATTTCCCTTTGCCAGTAGTCAGCAGATTATCAATCTGAAAAATTTAGTCCAACTTTTTGTATTCATCAGTTCTACCCCCGACCTTTTTTCCTGTTTCATCGTTCACCTTCCCTATTCATACAGGAAGGCCGTAACAGTCACCTTAACAAACCCATAAAGCAGATGGCAGCAAGTGCTAACCTGGTACAAAGATAATTCTCATTAACAAATATCACAACACTCAGTGCCAAGCCAGAGAATTTTCAACTTGCCACACCAGGTCACAAATCCCATAGGCTAGGCTCGAGTCTGGGTGATGCCCAGTTACTGTATTATAAATTCAGCAAATCCCCATTAGCTTGCCGGTCAGTTCTTTACCCATAGCCTCCCAGACCTTTCACAGCTCACTGAACCTGGTATATTTAAATTATAAAGAATAGGAGATCTAAGATTTACTGCAATAAAACACTCAGCTGCAAGAATGCTACTGGGTTGTTGGGGTATTTTGGGGGTTGGGGTGGTCTGTGTTTGGGGTTTTTTGTTGGAGGGGTTTTTTATTGGGTTGGGGGGCAGTTAATGGCACTTAACTCCCCTTCATAATGATCGCTCCCCAGAAAGTTTCTCATGAAAGTTCCTTATATTCTGAGAGCTGCTGCTTCTAGTTGGAAAATAACACACAATAGGAAGAACGATCTTTTGCAGATGATAGCATAAAATCTGTGCATTGATTAAATCTGTGAAGCCCTGGAACTGAAGTAGCACAAAAGAAATTAACAAAATATAAACCCACATTACACAAACAAATACATGCCATTCAATTGTAATGATCTATCTATTTTTCCTGACTTCAGCTCCCAGACAGCTTTAATTACCATCTTCCAGTTGTTTAAAAATAGGACACAGCAGTGTCTTTTAATTTGCTAATAAAACCTGGAACAATTAGAAGAATAATAATTAAAAAAAAAAATCAATGGCCGGTTGAGCAAACACTCTTGATGTTGGGTTTTAAATCTCAAGAGCAATCTTCAACCCCAAACACCTTTTTTTTTTTTAAATAGGAGCAGTTTAACCAAGTCTGCTGTAGACAAGATTTTATTTTTTACTATAGAATTTAACTGCATCTATTTATTTCTGTTACAGACTTTCCACCATCTGTGACATATCTTATTTCTTGGTTTCATCATCAGAAGATGACTTGTTTCATATGTTACCACTTTATGCTGCTGTACATGCATTCCAATCACTGATATTTTACCACTAGGAAAAGAATCTTCTGATTTCAGGACACAGAGGGAGACTAATGACAGAGCCCTCAGCAGGACAGTGCGTCTCCTTGACACCAATCAGAGATTAGATTTCCTGCCTTCCACTGCAGCAGGAAAGCACCAGCTGATGAGTTCAGAGGAGATCCAAGTACCTTAGAAAAAAAAAACCCAGAGCCAATCACAACTGCCTACTGGACACAGCAGTCACAAAGAACTGGATTAGTATGCAGACCTGGAGGAAGATGAGAATTTATTAACTCAGTCACCTGAGTGACTTATTGAACAACTGGAGATGAGACAGAAGAGACAAAATATGATAAAAACAGCATTAGATAAGAAAAAACATCCCCGTCTCCTATGACAAAACTAAATTGATTGGCACAGTTATTCAAATATCAGTGTTCTTAGACTAATGATACAACTGCTCTGCTGTCTGATCTCCATATGGATTCTTTAGAGGGACAGGTGGACCCAGCAGTTTGCTCCCTTACCAAATACACTGCCCTACATATAAAAGGCAAAGGCTGGAAAGACAAGGTCCTGAGACCCTCTCCCAAATAGCCTCCAGAAAATAAGGTCATCATAACCTTTTCTGGAGAAATGGAAAACTTGAGAAGCACCATTCTTAGGTTGAGCTGCACTTCATAGCGTGTCAATAACAACGTGCAACAAATTAACAAAACTGGTGGATATAAAGTGGTTGAATCTCATTCCTGAAACAGAGATGAACAGGAGCAATACGTAGAGATTCTCTGCACATCACCCACAGAAGTCACCTTGATGGTATAAAGAAAACCAAATTTAGCTGTGTAACTTGAAATTTTGCTGTATCTAGAGTAATTTGATTAGAATGGAAATATCAAGTGAAGGTCTGATTTCATTTCAGAGTTGCATGAACATAACAAAAACAGTCCTGTGCAAACTGTGTGCTGCACTGTATGTGCTAGCAGCAGTAGAGCCGTAGTTTAGTGTGTACAAGGGAAGACAGACAACATGGAAAAAACTTGCTATCGTTCATCACAAATTGGAAGAGGATCTGAAAGCTATCAGCTGCAAAAAGTCATGATCAAAAGGGGTTTAGGCTGTCAGCAGAGAAACAACCAGTCACGCAATGCCAAGACCCAAGTTTGTTTTCGAATACTGATATGCAAACCTTAAGGGCTGAAACAAACACACAGAGCACATAGATGTGCTTCAGAAGAGTCCAGTCGCCAAATGCAAGTCAAATAGACACTTTTGTATCTGACAGTGTTCAGGTATTACTGTCCAAACACGCAGCAAGGATAATGGTATCAGTTTACAGGACAGGCTTTATTTAATTCCTGTTACATGAAATAAACTCTCCCAAAGAGTACCCATAATCAGGTACACTCTAGGCTTGGCACAGGACAGCTATATTAACCTGTACTTCCATCTCAGTCTTCTTTGATTTTGCTTTACGCTGCAACATTTCCTTCTCCCACATTCCTTAGCTTGCAAAGGAAAAAACTATTGCTTCTGTTTTCCAGAAAAGGATCCCCTCATTTCGATAGGAGGCAAAAACCCCAAAACATAACACATTCCTTTGACGTACAGATCATTTAAGAACTTTTTTTAAAACTATAATGAATGCTACTGTTTCATGTGAAAAACTGAAACATTAAAAAAATCCTATCGTATCGTAGCCCACGTCCTTGGTAAAAAAATACCACTTCATCAAAATATTGTCAAGAAAAAATTAAATTAGCTCTACTGTCCATTTTAGTATAATAACAACTCGTTTTGAAATTTGGACAGAGGAAGCCACAGGATTTTGAAGTTACAGGTTTTTAATCAGGTACAGAAAACTGTCTAAAGAATAAGCAAGAGATTCAAACTCCCAAGATCTCATTCGTATATCATTGACAACCAGCAGGACAACTACAACGTAGCTGCTCACAGAAATATACACTTGCCACAACAAGAAAAAAAACAACACAGTGCCTTCCCTAATCCTTGTGAGGCAGAATATCCTGTTTGTACCACTCTCCTCCTCCTCATTTATATTTGGGACAAGACAATATTAAAGTCGTGATCTGCTTTTCCTCAGTTAATATATTGTGCCTCTACAAACTCATGAGATGTCCTTGGCAACTAATGATTTACCTTACCTGTTCTGGGAACAAGCTGATTGTAATAAATTACTCTGGCTTTCAACACTTCTCCATCCATATGGCCCCCAGTATACACTCATTTATCTACAAGGTTTTCTGAAACAAGTGATGCTGATGAAGGAAATGCTCACACAGTAAAATAACATTTCTGCTCATTTACAAGAGGGAAACTTTTGAATGAGTAATAAGCCTTCATGCTAAACTTCAATACTGAAAGTGTTCTAGGACTGAGCAGTCACAAGAGCCTGGTTCCAACTGAGCCTCTAAAAATGCACCTTTTAAAATTTTTTTTAGGCCAATCACTGAAATAAAGCTTCTACTACACATTCAGACAAGTGGCAGCACTATTGCTGTAGGAGCCAATACATCAGGCGTTAATAATGTAGACACTTACTATGAGCACAAGGCAATTTCAGTTTCACACTTGAAATTACGTAAGTCCATGCCAGCTGCTGCCATTTCACACATGTACTCTTTATTGCTCTATTTCCCTATTCCAATAATTTTTAAAACTTGTAAGTAAACAAAAAAAATAGCACAACCCTTTACCTCTGTTTCATACCTCTGCCACACAAGCCTCAATATTTTGGCTGCTGGTGTAGAGCATTGCATGCTTAGGGAGAAAAATACCATAGAAGCTCATACAATGCACAGACTGATCATTTCCAAATTATTAAGAGGGGAAAAAAAAAGTATGAAAGAAAGCAAGCGGTGTGAGCCATCCTCTCTCATGCTTCTGCAGACCATCACATCAATAAATATAAAAAGAGAAATATCTTTTACAGAAGTCATCACAAGACAAAGAAATGAAAATTTTGATTCAATAAGAAACAGAAGTGATGGCTGTGGTGCAGTTGTAAGACCATATCCAGACTAATTAAAAAGTTAGCCCAAAAGCAAATAATACAGTGCTTCAATTTTCCTAAAGCCCTGTAAATCTATCTCGTGACAATATTACATACCAAACATCATGCCTTAAAATGTATAGTATTTAAGATATAAATCTACATCTATTTTGCTCAACATTTTTCATCCTGCTACTATCGTTTTAGTTTACAAAGACAGACAATACAAAACACAACAGGTTCTACTCTACAGTGACTCCACAAAGGTTTTGTACATTACATCAGGGACAAATCAAGTTTTGCAAGCAGCCAAGCAACCCAATATACTGTCAGTCACACAGGCACACACAGATAGGATACATCTATACCTATCCAGAAGTAACCTAACCTAAAAAAACCCCACCTATTCCTTGGACATTCTAAGACAGCACATGGTCACAGCAGCCCATTGCCTACCTGTTTTGCACGTTTACTTGCTGCAAAAGGGCACAGAGCCCAGCAGAGTCTGAGGCTGTGGGTGTCGAGAGCAGGGTGCCAAAGCACTCTGACTGCCTCAGGTGTGCTGCTCTGAAACACAGGAGAGAAGATGCTGCTCCCACCATCAGCAAACTGCATCTGTCCAAACATCTGAAACAGTGGTGAATGTGGCAGTTTCCACTGCTGGTGCTCCTCAGTGCCCTGACTGCTGTTCACAGGTACTTACCAAAGCTCCCAAGCGACCTATATGGAATTTACAATGTAAACAACTCTTACAAGTGACTGGACTTCTTGTTGATAAATTACATTCAACTATCTCAACAAGTATCACTCCAATCTCATATGCAGTTACAGTAACATAGCTCAAACTCATGTTTTATATTTGCCACAAGAACAACTGTTCAAAGTTCATGTAAGTTTTCATATGAGAAGACTCCACATTCTAGCAGACTTAAGGATCTCCTTTATACACAAAGGCTAATCCCACCAGTATCTTCAGTTAATTCCATATCATCTTTTATGTCTTCTGAGATTAATACATAAATAGTCAGTTCATTTCTGTCCACACTATTTCAGCCCAGGTACTTCAAATACCCTTTTTGAGCCCAAAGGCTTACCCAGCAGTTTAACTCTGCAGAACAATGACGCTTTAACTAATTATGCTAATTAATTAAACTAATTAGGCAGCTTCAGCTAATGCATGGAAATGCAGCTGGTTTCAGAATATTTCATCTTAAAAGGCTCACATAATTCAGCATGACTGAAGGCAAACCATCACTTTTATAGTAAGTGTTAACAAACAGCTGTAGCAAGTTGTTTTGCACAGGAAACGTTGCTGTCGTACTTCCACAGAGGGAAATGCTCAGGGGACTCAGCAGTACTTAACGAATCAAAAAGATTGATCTAAGCTCCAGGACAGTGCAAGTGTAACTTGCCTATCTACCTACCTATATGCCTTGCTGTCTAGAAAATTCCCAGCAGACTTTCAGTCGACGCTGAAGTCTGAACTGTGATATTACTGCTATCACCTGCCCGGCTTTAATCTGAAAGAGGCTGATCTTGCCTTAGTGCAGGCAGAGGTTAAGATTGTAACACAGTCATAAGTCTGTTTTGCCTTGCAGACCACGAATGCCTCATTCAAGCTTCACAAGCTAAAGGATCAGCATGGAATTAGCATAATATAATATTCTTTTGGTTTACATATTCAATCCCTTCTGGAGTAGAAGATTTTAAGTGCTTCAGTGTTAAAAATGTATTAACTTGTCTTTGATTTTGCAAACAAAGATTAGCTATGGATCACTACAGTCCTTTGAAGGTCCAAAGGCCCCAAATGTAATTTCTATTGCCAGGCTGAGCTTCAAGTAATAGATTCATTTGAAGTCTTTCCATTTTACATTTTGGTAAGCCATTCACATTTGCAAAGTATACCTCCTCCTCATCTTGCTGCATAAAAGCACTCATTAAGAAGACATCACAAAAATAATACCGGTATTAGGGTGGATGAGCACAAGGCTAAAGAAAAATGAAAGCAGCAGAAAGCACATCCAAACTGAAACTCTGACCTATATTACCAGAAGGATGAAAGGCCAACAGCCTTGAAAACTAGAATTGAGATCATACCTCATAAGGTACTGAGACCTTAGGAAGAAAGGATTCAGCATGAAAAATTACAGTTATGATAAAAACTAAAAGCAGCAGCCTGCTGGCAGTATCTCCCACTTTTGCTTTCTGTTTATCTTACTTCCTTGTCATTAAGAAAATACCTCTTTTCCCTGTATGGAACTCTAGTGACATTTGACAAAGTAATTAGGGACAATCATGATCAGCTGCCTTTGCCCTTTACCGAACACAGTAAATACACAGTTCATGACTCCAGCAGATGTTCACACTTTACAGACTTATTGGGAACTTAAGGTCTTACTTTTTCTATCCTTCCTGTATTACATGGAAAACAGTCTAAATAGAGAAACCGCTGAATTATTAGCGGCAAGCATTAAACCATCCTGCACAATCCACTATAGATACTGACAAAAAGAGCTCTGCCCAACAATCTTATTTCTGCAAGTCCAGAGCTATTTTGAACGTTTATCTACAGTGCACAGGACAGAAGGCCACATATTTTAAAGGAGCAGAGGGAAATTCTGGCTCTTAAGAAGCGGTTATGAACTTCCCCCATCCCTCATGTCCTCATCTCTGCCCCTACTCTGTCTCCTAATGCTCCTTATGCCACCCATCTTCAAATGGCCATGGACTCACTCATAATAATCCAAAACAAAACTAAACCTTCTCAAACAAAGAGGAGTTTTTGTGTGCATATGTGTGCTTGTAAAAGAAGAAGGCAACACAGATTTAAAATTAACTGCCTAAAAAAAGCTGCATTTTTTTTTTAAATGCATTCAGTTTAAACTGCTTGTAAAATCAGGGCCTAATTCTGTGACAGACTATTTCAGCTAACACAGTGAAAGTACAGTAGTTCAAAGCTGATTTGGCAAAAGCCATCTTTAGTCACGCAAGAATGCAACCTCACTCAGCAGCTGTGAGGGCTTGCAGGATATATGGCTCTGGGCAAACTTCCTCACACTGACAAGCAATTCCTGGACTTCAAATGCTGGAGTATCAGTTACACAATAGAAACCCACCTGGGCTTCACAAATATATGAGATTGGCTGCAGAAACTGGGGGAAAACATCAGCCTGGGAATCTCAGGTCCTCCAGTGACAAGAGGAGGAGAAGGAGAAATGAACAATGAGACTTCACAGACCATAGATTCTGCTGGAAGCTTGGACCTAGTTTCATCAGAAACTAAAAAGTTCACTCAACCTAGAAGAAATGAAACATTTAAAACTTTTAATTATAATAAAAAATATTCAACACGCTCTAGACCTGAGTGCACCACAGTGAAAAAAAAAAGCAAATGAACTTTTCAGGTGAGGATTTGGGTTTCATCTCTCCTGCTTGCATCTACAAATGCTTAAAACCTTAACTATGATAAAATTAAGATAAAATCTTTTTATTCTAGTTTTCCAGTGCACTCTGCCTCACGCTAACACAACCACCTAAACAAGGTATTAAGCTGGAAAAAATCTGCCAGTTTGAAAACCCTAAAGCAACTGGTACTGAGGTGGTCTCTGCTGCATCTCAAAATCCTTTTTCAGGTGAAGAATTTTGACAAGGAGAATTTCTAAAGGCCAGCACTTTAGCATATTTCACAAACAGGAAGATGAATATAACTATTAATGCAAGCCAGTGTTTGAAAACTTAGTTAGCTATAGATTCCATAAAACACAAGCCAAGACAAACTACTGTAAACTTATTCTAATAATGCTACTGATAATAGGGACCCTTTTTCATGATATCTTGTGGAAAAAAACCCACTGTTACCCAACAGTTTAGAAACTTCTCTAGCTGTGAGTTTTCCAGTCAATATCTCTAACAAACAACTATATAATCAGTAACTACATGAGTACATTTTACATTGTGACTTGACTGCTAATGCACCTGATCTCTATCTTATCTTAGTTAAAATCCAGGTTGAATAAGAAGGGAAAAGTAATGCTTATGCTAATGCTCAAGAATGTTCTAAAGAAACAGGTATACTTAAAAAAAGCTTTAAGTCTTTGGCTTGGCAATTGGGAACTATAATTCAGAAATAATACTTCTTACAGTATTACTTGTAATCTCTTCTCCTTGAATTTTGATGCATGAAGGTACCAGAAAAAAAAGAAAATATTCAGGAAAGGAAGAAAATGGACAGAAAGGAGAAATGCAAGCAAATCCTCTCCATATTCTTACACTACTCAGAAGGTATTTAAAAATAATTCAAAATATGTCTTTTCTGTATGACTTAAAATGCTCACAATTTCAGCATAATAGCTACCTGTTCAGAGTGAAGAAAATGAGTTATTTACATTATTTGATAGTCAGCAATGAGTCTGGCAGCTAACCTTAAAGTTTTTGGACTGTAAGAGAAACGAAGGAAAAAAAATGTGTGTGTGTGACTGGCTGTTGTAGGCCAACTACTTCATTTCTTTTGTAATTAATTTCCAGCAACAAAAGAAGATACAAAGGGCTACATATGTATTCTTTAATGTACAAGATTATAATTAGTGTCTTTAAATTTACTGTTATCATCTATTAAAGAATAACTAATTTTACAGCTTTCTAACGTGTAGCTCCTAAGCTCTAAATCAATGACCATAACTAATAAGTAGTGCAATAGCATGAGTATCTGAAGTAAAACCACAGGCTGCAATTTTGTTGATTGTAAATCATTTTTAATGCAAAAGCAACAGCAAATCTCTGTAATTACCAGGTGCATTTTGAATCACTTTTATGATTACTGCTCTATACCTATTAGAAATCCAAAACACCGAACTGCACAGGGTATAAAACTAGAATTATGATGCACTACAATCTGTAATTGAAAACCATAAATTTCTTTACTAGTGTTCAAAATTATTTTGTTGCCAACAATTGCAGGCCTGCAGAATTGACTTTAAAAATATTTACCTTATCTAAAAGAGTGGTAATGGCAGGGACAGCAGTAGTTGTTTTGCGGTATTTAAAAAGAAAGTCAGAAGTCAGATTTGGCAGTCACTATTGTTTATGGAATACATGTGGCTACCAGAGTCACCAATGGAAAAAAAAATCTGCCCTAAGTGCTATAAGTAAAAACTTAAAAGGCCAGTAGTAATATACATGCAGTTTGGATGTGTAATTAAAAACTTCAAGACACAGCTTATAACACTTGGCATGACTTACCACCTACAGCACTGCCCACGGACTTTCCACAGAGTAGTAAAACACTGCATATGTATTTATTTAAAAAAAAAAATCCCACACACTACTTGGGCAATCTACTGTATTTCTTTGGTAATAAAAAAGAAAAATGGCTTCTGGAAATACATGTTTTATAGGAGTGGAAAGGAAATCAGAAAAAACTGAATACCTCATAATAGGATAAAGCTTTAGTGTTTCTAGATCAGGGGTGTCAACTCACAGCCCACGGGCTGAATTCAGCCCTCCACCTTGTTTTATCCAGCCTGGCACCTTGTTTCTACCTGGCAGCAGCACCGAGCCAGGAGTTTGACAGCACTGTTCCAGATAAATGAAAGTGCATGCTAGCTAGACATCTCACAGCACACTGTAATAAAAAATCATCTGGAATAAACCCACATTCAAAAACCACACTCAGATGGGTGCAGAAAACCGATATCAGAATGTTCATGTATTCAGAAAGCCCAAATTTCAAGCAAAAACTGGAAAAACTTTCCTTGTTTCACTTATCAGAATGAAGATACTTAAGAAATATGACGGCTCTCGTGCTGGGGAATCTGTGGTATTGCCTGAATGGAATCTACTACTGCAATTCATGTCTGCATGCAAGGAGATACACCCATATTGGAGATTATGCGCAGGTGGACTGGTACTATGGTGTTCTTTTTACACGGTAACCTACTTAAGCTAAAATTCATTACTTTTTTTTAAAAAAAGAATAGCAAATCACTAATAAAATGTGGACTGGAAATTAGAAGACAGTTTCTATTTTAAAAGAATCAAAACCACAGTTTGGAGGATCTCGAAGTGCTTCTATTAGGATGAACAACAAGAATAAACCAGTCTCCTAAACCAAAAAGATTCCTCTACACCTACATACTGATGCCATTGTCTGCTTCTACTGATCACAGAAGTTTATTTTAGTGGAGTTCCCAACTCCTTTTCATTCTAGTGGGGTTTCCTAAATTACAGTCTCTAAAAAAAATATAAGTAAGAGATAATTTGCAGATTCATCCTGAAGAGCCTCCATGGGAAGAATTTAAACAGAGCAAGCTAAAAAGTATACTTTATCTTTTCCTCCCCATCTCCAGCTTTAACATGGAATCTTCTATATGACCAGATTATCACATCCTATTACGAACCACAGTCATGGCTGAAGAAGCATCCTTTAATCTAAAAGTACCTTTTCAATGATATATAACTTCCCCTAAATTATTTCCTAATTTTCCCAAAACTCCAGGCTAGGGGCAACCATGCAAAATACTTCCCCTGAAAGCAATATATTGAACAGTTTGTTTTCAGGGACAGTGTGCTGGAAGTGGGTAACTTCAGAATTATTTAAGGATGTTTTCAACTATGTAAAAATAAAATGTTGTAAATGCTGAACTTCTCATAAGTACGTACACATCAATGTGTGGTTCAGTAATTAGGTATAATCTCCTGTAGGCTGCAGCTTGGCCACTTCACATTAAGATCAGTATTTGTGAATCAAAACATTTTCCATCCATTAGAACAATAATGCCAACAACACTTAAAGACACTAAACGTGTTCCCACTGCATTAATCAGAACATCTGCTAATTATACAAATAAGGAGTAAAACGGAAGGGGAAGAGAAAAGCAAAGCAGACTGGTGGTGGAAGTGACCAAGAGTGGTTACTTTTCAGGTACAGAAAGAAAATAGAAGGATGAAAGAAACCTTACTTGTTGGAATAAGACTATTATGCTTCACAGGGAAAACCTTATCAATCCTCCCACACAAAAATGCTTTTGTTTCCCGAATCAAAAAGTGACAAGATGTTTAACATAGACTTGTCAAGAACCAATTACGTCAAACCAGCCTCAACTATTTGTATAACATACAGACAACAAACCTCCAGGAACAAAAGGAAATAAGTAGACGCCAAAAATCTTCACGTTATTACATCTTCTG
Organism: Tapera naevia; assembly: GCA_033556795.1. NCBI lineage: Eukaryota > Metazoa > Chordata > Aves > Cuculiformes > Neomorphidae > Tapera > Tapera naevia. The sequence goes on along the minus strand of JAUMJJ010000054.1, from coordinate 1,691,263 downwards.
ATACTATTTCACAAGACCTGTGTATTAGCAAACTAGGGAAGCACAGCCTAAATGAAAATAACAAATGAGTAGAAAATACGAGGAAAATTATATTTACAAACTATGTATGCCAAAATTTGATGAGGTGTCATGAGAAGTTTCACAGGGCTCTGTTCTCAGTACAGCAGTAATCGTTTTTAATACTGATTTAGGTAGAGAAACAGAATGTTATTTTTTTATATTATTAGGCCATATGCAACTGGTCGGAACATTAGCGGACAGGAGGCCAAGCTTAGACTCCAAAATGGCCTTAAAGAGGAGGGAGAGCCTGGTAAATACATGGATGTTATTAATCAGGAACAAGGGCAAGAAAGCGTGCCTAACTATGAGTCATTACATACATCAATAACACATGGCTCACTCTACACCTCCCCCGATCCAAGGCACAAGTCAGCAATACCATAACATTAGAAAAATGATTGGTCATTGGAATGCGCTGCCCAGGGAGGGGGTGGAGTCGCCAACCCTGGAGGTGTTTAAGGGGAGACTGGATGAGGCACTGAGTGCCATGGTTTAGATGATGGTGTTAGTGTTGGGTTATAGGTTGGACTCTACGATCTTGGAGGTCCTTTCCAACCTTATGATACTGTGATACTGTGAAAAAGAGTAACAGCCATAGGAAGGTAAGTGAAACAAATTAGCTACTGCAACGAGTAATTTACATTCTGTCCAGTACCAGGAAGGCAGATACCAGGGCCAGATCCCTTTAGACCAATCAGGGAGAGACTACAGAAAGGACCAACCTCAAAGAATGAGGATTAGTCTAGAAAGTGTAACCTAAAAGGAGGATTAGGTTTATTCTAGCAGAGAAATTTAGGTAGGACTTTGTAGTGCCCTCAGCTAGTTAAAGCTTGCCACCAGAGGAAAAGAAAAAATTGTCTATTCTCCATATCCCTGGCAGACATGGCAAGAAGTAACAAGAAATAACAAGTAGCACAGAAGATTCAGATAAGATAGGAAAACACTCTAATGGCAAAAATGGTTTAGCATTGTTAATCTTGGCTGTTAATCTTCTAAGAACACCAGTAACACAGCCTCCGCAAAGTCAGACAACTGCTTGTCAATCAGGAGTTTAAAAGTCCAGATCGCACCCAAAGAAAACAATTGCCACTATGTCACCTCTATTCAGAGGTTTAGGACAAGTATTTCAATCTCAAAAATTGCTAAGTGCTGGTACTACTAATTAGCCAAACAGCAGAAGGCCATTCAACTCCCAGTGTGGATCCAATGTCACAGGAACAGAATTATTTTTACAACTTTGGCAATATCCATTTGGTCAAACCTTAAATATATTGAAAGGGAACATGGAAAACGGAGCCAATTTAACTGTTTTTTCTGCTCTTTAGAGATAAGTAGTTGCTTCAGCTCCATGCAGCATTTTCTACAGTGGGAAAGAAGCTTGCATAAAACTGCAGGAGTCTTTTTCTAAACATATTCTTCAGCTGCAAGCTGCCTAAACAACATCCAGAGCTGTGATTTAAACATGAACCTATAAAAAAAAATACTTTACTCTTCCAACTTTTTCTTGTGTTTAGAAGACACATAGTATTTGGAAACGAAAAGTTCAATTATTCTTTATATACAGTTATGGAAATACAGAAAGACTATTATTTGTATACAATTTTTTTGTTCCAGGTTGACAAAAAACGTCTACATGGGCAAAAGCAATGGGCTAACAAGTCTAAAAATGTATTTTATCAGGAAAGGGAGCAGAAAACAGAGATCTGAAGAAAAAGTGAGGGAGACAGCCAGCAACTCTTCTGAGTACAACACTTCAAGAAAAAAAAAGAAGAGGAAATTAGTAACAGTGTTTGCCAAATTTCCACCTTTAGGACGAACTGAACACATAAGTAAAGTAACCTAACCCATCTCCAAATAAATCCTGCCAAAGTGATCTACTCCTTGGGATATATAGTGCCAGAACACTGTGATTATAAACTCATAGTCTAAAAACTCTTTTTCCAGTCTCACTGCTCTTTAGATTTCTGTACTACAGCTCATACCTCCTTTCCAAGTTTAGCTTCTCGCAGGCAGTTTAAGCCCAGTAATCATTAACACTCTTCTTAAATAGCCTAAAAATCTTTTTGAAAGGACTACATAGCATCAGTAAATAATTATAGCACAATTATCAACTTTTTCCATTACTCGACTTCTAAATATTTTCACATACCAAAAAGCTTCTCATTCTTACTGTGTTTTCTACTCCCTTACTTCTAGCTGAAAAATGGAAAACTATCCAGAATTTCACCAGAATTTGACAGCCCAGGGCTGACTTCAGAAGTCTCTAAACTGAAAAGTGAAAAGAAGGAGGAAGAAGAGGAAAGCAAGACAAAATAATACAAGAGAAAAAAGAGGTACAGATCAATTTAATGGTGTTTGGACAGCAACAATAACTGGGGAGAGGCACCCATAATCTCAGCAGCTCATTCCAAAGAGAAAGGACTGTTACCAGCTCATGAAAATCGCAGCTAATAAAAATATGTTTAAAAAGCCGTTTAGATCAAGGTAAGGTTTCAATCCAAAACCATAATGGTTATTTTTTTTATGTAGTACTTGGAATGCAGAACAGCAAAAACCTCAGAGTCTCTTACCAACAAAATCAATAGCGAAATTTCCACCAGCTTTCATGATGGGGTGTAACAGGGTCAGAGCCTACATACCTGACAATCTATTGTAAAAATGCTTTTACTTTTGAAAATCCTGCTATAGAAAAGGCAACTGATAATATTTGCTGCTTAAACTGCAGAATTTTCCTCTTATACCAAAGAGCTAATTACCTATCAACATATGTGTTTCAGCTACACGTTCTGCACATCTCATTTTCAAGCAGCTAGAACACTGACTGCAGGAAAGTACACAAAGACAAAAATTCAGTATTACAGTCTGTTTAGAAATCATTACAAAATCCCTAAATATGAATGCCCCTAAACTCATTTAATATAAAAACCATAAAAATTACTCTTAATTAACATGTTATTCCTGTCTACGTGATACACCTAATCACTAGTAGATAATGCAGTTCAAGTAAGTATCTGAAAGAGTCTACAGAACAGTTTGGTGTGCAATTTTGTAAATGCAACACTTCACAAGACAAACCCACACTAAAAGAAGCACTGGCCAAAGCAATGCCATTTAGAATGGAATTATTTCTCTTTTTGTCAGCTGGAGACAGGGAAGTAAAACAATAGATCATAAAATAGTAAGGCAGAGGGGAAAGCAGCACAAAATAAAGAGACCAAACTCATACTACTAAAGAGCCAAGATAAGTTCTGAGGGATGTCTAAAGAAGCCAGATGTTAGCAATAACACCTGAATCATTTTTAAACTAATTCTTAAGGCAGTACCTCTGAAAGCTGATAATAAAATTTAAACACCATGTTTAATTTGAGGAAAAACTCTAGCTAAAATTTTCAGATACTGAAAATCTAAAATTAGACACTTATGAACCAAAAACTCTCAGATACATTAAGTATATATTCATACTACAAAATCCACCATGGGAAACAGCAACAAAAAAAAAAGCAAATTATGAAGTTTGAATGTGCTAAGAAAAAGGATGAAATTTTTTTTGTCCAGTTGTCCAGCAAATTCAAATTAGAGAAAGGCATTTTTCCTTGGTAAATATGACAAGTGAGGCAAAGAGAAGAAGAGGAAAATAAGCTGTTAAAATTCCTTCACCATCTTCACCTTGAATTTAATTCATATTCATTGTAAGTATGAAGCTATTTCTTATTAAGAAAATCATGCTCATTTCCATAGCCCTGTAGGAAGACATGTGCTCAGCACAAAGGAATTTCTACTTTATTTTCCAAATCTAGATCAATACTATTAACTATTACATCAATTTTAGCCACTGAAAGATCTATAAAATGAGTTCTATGAAAACAATTAGCTCTCCTAGACAAACCTGTGTTCCTTGCAAAACCATCACACACACAGAGAGGAAGGATATACTGGAAAGACTTATTTCCTGTCCGACACCATAGGAATTGATTTAATGACTCCAGTGGTTCTATAAGCAGTTCTTTTTAATATATGTAAGTTTAGAATACTAATTCATTTTTAAGTACATTACCAGCTTTAAGATGAGATAATTCCTTAGGGAGACACATCAGTCCTTTACAACTTTCTATAGAGGTGAATTAATACCTACTACTGAAGGCTCATATGAAAACCACCCAATTTTGTAAGTGCCGTAGTATTTTATAAAACGCATAGCCCTCACACTATCACATAGTTGCTACAAAATCATTACAGGCCAACTTTAACAAGAAATTCAGACTACTCCCCAAAATGATAACCCCTGCATTCATCGATATGCATAAAACTTACCCATGACAAGTGGTATTGGCAGTTATCTGAACTCCAAAGAAAAAAACATCCCAAACTGATTCAATCCCACACAATGTTAGTCATTCTTATAAATGAGCACTGAGGCCACTATCCCAGGTGCACCCAGGAGCAAGCCTGGCTCAGCTGAATTCTATTGCTACCTGATAGCAATTAAGTTAGTTCCCTTCCTTTCACTTTGCAGCACACACACGTGCCTTTCTATCAAAATGAATAAAATCACTTCCCTAGGGGAATTATTGCATCAGGACCCAAAGTATTACTGAAAGGAGAACTTTTCAAATTTGCTTCAAATGCTGATTGTTTAGACCACAAATCTGGGAAGCAAAGTCAACTTTTTAGGAGAATTTCTCCATAATCTTTGCTAGGGGTACTAATGGTACCTCTTGAAGAGATACAAAATGAGTGACTGGGGATTTTTTGTTTGGTATAGACATTATTGGCAATGACACACATACATTTCATTATTTCTCCTCACTGGCTGCATGAAGTATGTCCTTACTGTATGTAATTTTTAGAGCTGGAGAGAAACCAGCTAGTGGTGTTCTTGTCAAACTTTCTCTTGTTCCATGCTACTTCACGAGGTACAGACCATTATTTTTACCACTGTGTATACCAAGTGTATGTGAAAATCCCCTCTCTGAAATACCAGCTTGGCAAAATCTTATTTAGAAGTTACCATAGAGAAGTCCAATAAATTTTCTTCATATGAAAATAACAACAGCAGGTGAAATCAAAATTATTCTTTTTCCAGATTTCTTGGTATAATTTCAGCCACATTTTCTTGTTTTCTCCTTTTTTCAATGTTAACACCTTAAAATGAGCAAACCTTGAATAATAACATCCACAGTTTTCTTTATTAACCCTTGGTTTCTTCAGGTTAGTGTTTTAAAACGAGATTTCCTGGTGATGTTTGATATGAGAGAGAATGTAGACTCAGAGGCTGAAACAGTCACTCAATCTTTTCTTTAGGTTGAAATTTTTCACCTTGGAATCAGCACATATAGATATGTGACAGACCTTCTCAAGGGCAAATTCAATTCTTGATATTCTTTATTTTGGTACTTCTCATTCCCTAGCTATGGAAAAACCTCTGCTAAAGCAGTACACAGATGTTTAATAGGAAACCTTCACTGCAAGGTATTCTAGAGATCAGAGATGCATTTGTATGAACATTCTCAATGAAGTACAACACAAGCAGTTACTAGTAGCACAGGTTTAAACAAAATCTGAAGAAAAACATTTTGGCAACCACTAAACAATCAGACAAGAATTCAGAGAAGCTGCAATTAGAAGCAATTACTATGATCACAATCAGGACTAGAAAATTGTGCCAAAAAAAACCCCTTTCAACACTTTTGCATTGAACTTGTAACTTTTGAAGAAGTTACAACTTATTTTTTTAAGAATATATTCAGCCTTACTTCAAAAAGACCAAGTCAGTCCCATAAATATATTCGAAAGCTACAATACGTCCTCCTTTTTCTAGACTGAGCCTTTCTTTCTGCCACAGAACTGGGGCTGGAGAGATTTTGGATAACTGCAGCTTAAGGCAGTTTTAAAACTAGCTTTTAAGGACAAAATCTAAAGCTTTTGTATTATCAAAACAACTTAGGCTCAGCCACCTGCACTGATCAATGGGAGGGTAGCTGGGGACACTGAGCACAAAGGAGAGAGAAGTGATGTACCCAGTCTCCTGAGCAGGAGAGAAAGCTTCTCTTCCCATCAGAGCATATGGGAGGAGACAGAAGGATCCATGTAGAGTCTGAGACTCTGGGACAGCAGAAGAGAGAGACAGAATGAAACCCACACAGTGTTTGGAATGTGATGGGAAAGGATGGGATGGAAAAGGATGAAGTGAGACAGACAGAGCAGTGTCTCAAGCTGTACAGAATGGTATCAATGCATCATTTCTGTCTCATTTCTGCATCATTTCTGAACAGTTCATGACTAACACTCCTCAGCTTTGCTGAGTAAATGTAGCCTGGGGAGAAAAAGGTTACAGAGACCTAAAGCAAAAATGTACATTCAAGTGTGGGAAGCAGATTGTTCTTAGGAAAAAAAGATAGTATGCCTTGAAGTGAGTTAGGGAAGGTGCTTTTGGAGAAGTTAGGGAATGGGTAGTTCTGGGATTCACACAGGGCTCTGAGACAGCAGAACTAGGAGACACGGATGAAGGGCACAGATGCAGAACTGGCACCCCCTCCTAGTTTTGTTTTTTGAGGGCTTTTTTTCTCTATGGAATATTGATTTATTAACTTTTTGGTTTATCCTGGCTTTTGGCCTTCTTCACAGCATGAATAGCTTAGCTCCAGCTCTAAGCCACTGAAGTCCTCAATGCCTTTTACTGCTAATAAAAATATTTCCTTCTGTGCATGTGAGAGCATGGCCAAGTGGTCACTTAACTAACTCTGGGAAAAAAACAGTACAAAGCTTTTCTTAGTTCCTGACTGAAAGGCGAGGGTTTTTTTCCAGCTTTTTAACTCTTCACCACACTAAATTTGCCATGAGGTTTCTGAGGTACAGAAATCAGAGCTGGACTTAATTTGCCCATAAAATATTGACTGACATCATACACAGTGATAACACTACATCCCTCCTTAAAACCAACACAATTCTTCTAGGGAAAAAGGAACTTCCGGAAGATGTACACTTGTATCCAGTTTTAACTTTTATTTGCTGCATATTATTGCCATTTCTCTCAGATTTTAAGCCACTAAAAGGACAGCATAAACAATTATGGGTACATGATTCCAGCAATATACGTTGCTGGAGATTCCAGAGACTACTTAGCAAACATTCATTGCAGCACAAACCTTTAAGATGTGTATTCAGAAGTCTGCCTTGCTGCTGTTCAAGCTCATAATGGTGATATTTAAAGCTCTGAAAAGTTCTGTCTTCTTTCTTTGCATGCTACTGCTGTATTTATCGTTCTCATCTCACGTCATCCTGTTCTCACCCACCACAACAATTACAGTCGGTGAGGGTGTGCTTGTTAGCTGATTTAAATTTCAACGCTTCATGCCAAACCCAGCATCAACTGAAATCACTGGCAAAATCCCCACTGACTTCACTGGGAATGAGACCAACTGGAAGAGCAAGGCTCCCATGAGAGGCATGTATCACAGTCATTCACATCCTGCTGAGTTTGTGAGAACCAGGATGAGATACTATTTGAAGACCCTTCTACTTGTGTTTCACGTGACACACCACTTTTCCTTTGTTTTGCAAAATTATAAGGGAAGTTTTTTACTATCTGTAAGTAACAAACCAAAGAGGCTGGATGAGTCACTGGAGACAGTTGGGGGCCAACTCAGCTCGCAGACTGCCAGAGTCAGGGAAGGTTCACCCAATTCTCCCCTGCCTGCTGCACAGCCAGTTCCAAAATAACGTGACAGGGCTAAACATAGTGTCGCCATGCTCTTTTTATAAACGACAATTCCTGCAGTGTGTACAAGCCATCACATCTGTCAAGATAAGCACATCAATACGAGATGTCATATTACCCCAGACAAAGAGATTGAACCAGATAGCTTTGTCAAACACCAAGCAAAGGGGCTCATTCAAACTGACAAAGCAAGAAATTTAAAAGTTGAACCAACCAATCTAGTCTGAACTCATTCCATTCTCTCCTGCTTTGGAAAAGTCTCAAACCAGTAAGTAAGCTCCTGTAAGTGATAATAAATTAATTCTTAATCTGCAATAACAATACTTCTGTCACTTCAAAGCCCATATTGCACTTTTAAAAAATTCTGTAATAGGTGATAGTATGTTTCAAATTACACATATAGATCTATATATCTTACAGGGACTCATCTTAGTGACATATGCAGAGTATGACTAACAGGCAGATTTAACAGGTATAACTAATTGCCACACAGCCAAGTTACTGGTTACTCCTTGATCTTTTTCTGTTACTTACATGTAAGTAACTCTAAGGTAATGAACAAAGATATTACCAGAATGGGTCCCAATGCTTCATCTGTCTAAAATCACTCGTGACTTTAACCAAATTCTTCAATTTCACATCTGAAATTAGGGACATAGCTGCTCTATATATTATGGTATATGTGAAATACTGATATTGGTCATAAACAGAACAAGAAACACGGTTCCCAAAATGACTTCATTGGTGAGAAATTATTGTTTTCTTGGAACCCTTCACACATGGTTTTATGTATGGGCTTCATCATCCTACATACAGCAGAGACAAAAGCTAGAGCTTTTGAGGTGTGGATGTTAACAGAAATATTTTTCCTAAGATGTGCTTCCTCCTCAGAAGAACTGATGAACCTCGAATGTATTCAAAATAAGACAGGTTTGTCCGTGTGCAAGAGTGAAACTGGCAGTTAAGACTTTAGCCATGCCACTGATGGTGTCCCTGTTGAGATGCAGTATGCACACAAACCCCACATTATGTGAGAAAATTCAGTTCAGCTTTGCTTCACAGAGGAGAGGTCTGACTGAATCACGTCCTGTGAGGGAAGAAAAAGCTTTCAAGAAATTACAAGAGCACAAGTCTTATGAGGAGCGACTGAGGAAAGCGGGGTTGTTTAATCTGGGAGAAAAGAAGGCTGAGAGGAGACCTTATCACTCTCTAGAATTGCCTCAAAGGACATTGTAGTGAGCTGGGTATTGGTCTTTCTCCCAAGTGACAAGATGAGAGGAAACAGCCTCACTCAAGATGCACCAGGGGAGGTTTAGGCTGGATATTAGGAAATATTACTTCACTGAAAGGGTTGTCAAGCTCCAGAACAGGGAGGTGGTGGAGTCACCATCCCTGAAGGTACTTAAGGATATGGTTTAGTGGTGAACTTGGCAGTGTTAGGTTTATGGTTGAACTTGATGATCTTAAAGGTCTTTTCCAGACCAAACAATTCTATGATTCCAAGAGGCATTCCTCTTCTGCCAGGGACCTGTAAGTCCAGCTTTTCCTTCAGACTTAGAGCCATGTGGAGAACGAAGGAAGGATCCCCCTTACAGGGCAGCTGCTGCTGCTCCCAGTGGCAGGCTGCTAAACCCCACACCATTCCTTGGAGCTGGAACCCTCCTTCTTCCTTCTCCTCTGCCAGCGCCCACTGCAACCGAGCTGAGAAAATACCCTGAACACAATGGTAGAAAGGGAGTGAGAAAGCTGTGGAGTTGATACCATCTTCTCTCAGGACTCCAACTTTAATAAACCCTAATGGGATCTTCCTCCCCTCAAAACTGAGAGATAATGAAACCCAGGAAGGTGTATTCAATCTCATTTCCAGATGAGATGAATACACTTTAAAATATTCAGGAACAATTCAAATGCAAATATGGCTCACTACTGTATTATTCATATTCTACACCACTTTGTCTTAATGGTCTGATTGGAAGAAGATCTTTTCCAGTTTGTTTTCTGCGAGTTTAATAAACCAGAACTTTGAAACAACTGCCCAAAATATAAGGTGCTCCATTTTCTGTAAAAATAGTTATGAAGTCAAAGGCAAATTCAGTGGTTTCTTATACAACCTACCTTTTCACTTCCTCAACATTGTCTGTAGCTGTGCTAATTTATTGCCATGAAAATATTGTTACTACTTAATGCACTGGTACTTTTGTCAATAGGCAGCTTTCCCCAAGGCATATTTGAGAACGCTCTGCTAATCAGAGTTGATAGTTATTCCAAAGCAGCCAGGTCTTTAGAAAAAGGTTCATGTTTAATTCTAGTATGGGTGAGTCTTGCCATTTCTTCAAAGCACAATATTTTTAATTCACTCAATTCACCTCTGTAGATATCTAAAGCGCTGACTACATTATCCAGCCCCAGACACAACCTGAATAAGCGCATATCAAATCAGTATTGCTGCCATCTTTACCTCTGAACATTTAACTTATGTGAAATATTCTGCATTTTGTAGTGGCAAGGATTAAACAAAGATTTAATCAGAATCACAAATCCGTGGTATATCATCAGCACAGAACTTAAAAAAAATGTGGTTCAATGTTTAAGCAAATACTCATTGGGATCTGACTTCTTGCTATACTACATCTGCTTGAACTCTTGAGGTTATGACCTCAAATGCTAAATTTTTAGTGTTTGCTTTCCAAGCGTGTTGATAATCATGAACAGCACAGTGAGTGGCAATGAGGATCTGTACATACACATGTCACAGTACAGTTTTATTCTCTCTATTAAGTTGAAATCTACATGAATATAACTTTACTGGGGCTAAGCAAATCATCTTAATTGGTGTGGGAGCTTTTAAGTGACGCGTGGTTTTAGTGATTTTTAACTTATTTGCAGTTCTCTGCAGATGGAAAATGGAATAAAGTTTCCCAAGAAACAAGTCAGGCCATTTATTTCAATTAGAAATAGTAATGAAATTCTAGTAAACTATTAAATGTCACTTAATCTATATTTGAGATAAATAGAATGCTTAATTTCTCTTGGCACATTCCCCAACGAGGTACCCTACTTGTCTGTATATTGACAAAATTGGTGCTCCTCTGCTTTTCCTACCACAGTGACATTTACTAACACTACTCCTGCTCAAACCCAGAACGGACATAATCCATTTTGTAACAAGCCCACCAAGGCCAGAAGTGTCTCCATACAAAGGTAAAGGCTCTACTTCGGATACGGCTGGTTCAGGTCAGTGCTGAGCTTTCTTTTATTCATCTTCCCTGGAATCCAGAAAGGCTGCTCATTTTGGTTTCCTTCATCCCCCAAAACATCTACAAAGCAAAAGAATATTGATACTATTCCTACACTAGGCATAAATTAGTTCCTAATTAAGGACAGAATTACAAGCATCAGGGATAATTTTTTAAAGCAGCTAGACAATTTGAGATGACATAGATGTTTCACTTGACTCAGAAAGGTACCACAGGTTCTTGTTTAAAGGACATTCAAGCCCATCACCTCCACAAGAAGTTTCTTTTAAGGCTGTCAGGAAGCAACAGCAGGTGTGAAATGAAAACAGAAAGCTTTGAGTATTAAGGAGCATTACCAACACAGAACAAAACCTGACTTCTGTGGAGTTCTCCTCAGTTACAGTTATACTACTTGATTTATACCTGAAAAATATATCAGATGCAATTTGAGAAGATGAGACCTTGTTCCAATTCTCTATGGAAATAATCAAGACGGCTTGTGATAATTTTCCATGTCTGAAGTTGCCCACACACATGGCTTCAGTCCAAAGTTTGCACATCTTTAAGAGATTTATATTAAGCTCTGTTAAGTAGTTATTAGTTATTTCTGCTGACTGTACTTCCCATTCTATTGTTTCACCCTTCATCTGAAAATACAGCAACAACACCGGAAGGACAGCAAAAGGATGCTTTTATCATCTCCACATCCACAGCCAAGAATCATTTTTGATCTTTTGACACTCCTACAGCTCAGGCAGCTAGCAAAAGACTACAAGCAGGGCAGAGGAGCTGTACTTCCAGTTTTCAAGGACGTTATCAAATAAAACTCCAAAATTGTCTGGGAACTACGTAACTGAACACATGAAGTATCCTTCAGGAAACAGGTAAAACACATATATGTATGTGTGTCCACACATGCAGACACACACAAGCATGCTCCTCTATTCATAGATACTACTTTCCATTCATAGATATTAAGAGAAAAAATGCTGGCATTCTCCACTTAAGCCATGGAGCGAAGTAGAAGGCCAGTTAGCAGCTTGGCAGCACCAGAAATGCAAACAGATGTCAAGTAGGGCAATGTCTGGTGCCCTGCTCCAGAATATCCATGGGACCATCTGTAGATGGACTCGTGATAAATGTAGACACAAAGCTTGACACAAATCTCAAGCCGATTCTTTAATCCCGTGCACAGCAGAGAATACACTTTCTTTGACACACAGAATTCTATATACTGCATATTCTATACAAAAAGTATAATACATACTGCTTAAATTACATCTACAATTTTCTCAAGTTTTGTTCATTTTTTTTTTTAAGATGGCTCTTTCCCAAATGAAAGACTACAGTATTTCATTTTTCTTGCTCTATATAACATCCAATGAATAATGCACAATGACGTGATCTTTTCCTATTCCCTTTAAGCTGTCCTGGAGATGGATTGCTACAGTGGGTGGCATTCAGAATAACATGTTGAGCAACACATGCTCAAATCTTGCCATCTTTATGGTTTCTTACAACATGCTACTATGTGAAGTGATTCACACTGAGGAGATGAAGAAAGTTTTTCTATTACTGTAAAAAAAAAATGATGTTATGTGCATTTATCATCCAAAATAAATAGATTGACACCACAGACTGAAATAAAACTAGAAAAGTAAACTCGGTTCCTCTTGCTATTTCAAAATATTGCATTTAGATTTAAGCCAATTCAAGCTGAATGATGCTTTCTATGTAAAAGTAGCTTGCCTTGATAGTTAATCCACACTTCTATCAGACTCATAAAATTAAAATAAGGTGAGTTAAAGGAGAAATCAATGCCAAAGATCTGAATTCCCTTGCTGTCCTATGTTGGTATCTTAGAAATTTTACAATTCCTTAGGAGGAGGTATTTATAGAAGAGAGAAGGAAGAGGATCCACTTGGTAAGATGGAATTGGTGACTATGAACATACACAGATAAAGTCAAAAGGAAGAAGTGAAACGTAGCTATGGAGGTGGGTAATGTGGTGCAGCTACACTGATAAGCAAGAACTTTCATAGAAGTTCTTTTATAAAAGACATGCAATGGTAATTTCATAAGGGTGTCGGTCCAATGATGTATCACTTCAAAGGGAGGGGAAAATAATCTGTCTGAAACGATACAGTATGTTTTAGAAGATGTTGTACTAGATGTTCATGGATATTTTGTTAGATTTGGCTACTGTCCGATCAGATTTGATACACTATCCCTGACAATGTCATCAGCCAGATGTTTCAGCAGAAGAGAACAAATAAATATCTCAAACCAGTCAACTGTGCTGTACTTCAGAAGTACATCACCATACATCACCAAGCCATTAAAAAACTGGAGTCCTGAAACTTACTGTACTATCAGTCTTATTACCTGCATCTCCACATTGTTATCCAAGTTGAATTTTACTCATTATCCTCACACCCAGGTCCTCTACAGTAAAAAATTCATTCTCAATTTTAATTCCTCACATTTCTCTAAACTCACACCTGCAAGACTTCCCCATCACCTTGCTTCCACACCTTCATATGCTTTTCAGAGGTAAAATGTACCCACAAGTTGAAGGCCACCTGCAACTTCACAGTCCTTCTGAAAATTCAGATTTCAAATCACTGACGAAATTACAGGCAACTTGGGGCATCAAACAACTTTGAAGCACTTCTTTCTGAATTCCGAAGCAACCATGCATTATATCTTATTTCTTTTCACAAATCATTTTCTCCTCCATGGTATTATCCATTTTCATCAGGAAACACATAGAAAACTTTAGACAAAACAAATTCTGTTTTCCAAACCACGTTAATCTTACATTTTAACCTTTTCAAAAGATAAGAATTAGTTAAATATTGGGGTTTCATCGAACTGGAATGTACTCTTCTGAGATCTGCACTTATCCGGCCTTTCAAGCAGATTATGTGCCCCAGAGATAGACTGACCTGCACTGGAGCGACTGATGAATAGTTTTGACATTTCACCAGTCACCAGTCACTACGATCCTCCAGTAAATAAATCCAGGCAACAGAAGGAGTTATTTCTCCAGCCAGATTACCACTTGTTTCATGAGCCATTTCACCAACAGAAACTGACACTAAAAGATGACCTTTAACAAAAGATGCAAGAAGTCATCACTCTCCAACACAATGGAAAACACTCACAGGAAAGAGAAACAAACAACTCCCCACCTGTCAATTTCTGCCTTCATGCCCCAAACCAGACTGCACTAAAAGAACCACTTTGTGAAAAAAAAAAAACCTCGAAACACAAAAACTGGTTAGTGAAAAAAACTTGAAACACTAGAGGCAAAACCAAAACGCAGTGCGATGCTACATCACCCTACAGATCCACATCAGGCCAGCAAGTGTTGGTGCATCTGACCTGCATTGGCTCATTCCTCTTCACACCTGGATGGTGCTAAGTCCTCACCATGTTCTGGACCAGTTTTGGGGTTGTCCAAGGGACAGGAGTTGAACTCAATGATCCTTGTGGGTCCTTTCCAACTCAGAATAGTCTATGCTTACAAGGGCAAGTAGTGACAGGACGAGAAGGAATGACTTTAAATTGGAAAGGGGAAGATTTAGATTAGACATTAGGAAGAAATTCTTCACGATGAGGGTGGTGAGGCACTGGAAGAGGTTACCCACGGTACTTGTGGATGCCTCCTCCCTGGAGGTGTTCAGGGTCAGGGTGGATGGGGCCTTGAGCAGCCTGATCTATTGGGAGGTGTCCGTGCCCATGGCAGGGAGGCTGGAACTGTATGATCATTAATGTCCCTTCCAACCCAAACCATTCTATGATTCTGTGTTTGCCTCTGAAAACACCACTGGCACAGCTGAGATGTTCAGTACCAACGCACAGCTGAGGTGGGACCAGATCCTGCTGGCCACCCCCGTCTCCAGCTGGAGGTCACCCAGCTGTTGCCTGTGGGCGGACTTGCGCAGCTGCCACCACTGCCCCATCACACCTGGGACCACGGCCCCTCCTGGGGGCAGCAACCGGTGGAGATCCTCTTACCTTGTTGGAATAGGGGGGTTTACTCAGGTTGATGCCGTCGCGGATCAGCTTGTCCCGGATCATGATCTTCAGCTTCAGCCTGGGGTAGGCGGTCAGCCCTCCGCCGCCGGCCGCCCCCCGCCTCCCACCGGGGCGGTGCTGGGGGGCTGCTCCCCGCCGTGCCTCCTCCTGCCCCACCGGTGGCCGGGGACAGCGACCGCGGGCGGGGGGCGCCGGGCGCGGGGGAGGTGGCGGGGGCGGCTGCGGCTCAAGGGTGAAGTAGAGCCCCGCCGCCCTCTCATCCGCTTCCCTGAGCCGCCGCACGGCTTCGTGGATCCGGCGCCGGTGGTGGGGCACGGCGACGCCGATGGCATCCAGGTCCGGGTCCCCGATCTGCTTGCAGACCTCCAGGTCGTCGTAGCCATTGTCGACGAAGGACTGAGCGTACTGGGGCAGCTGCAGGGTCTTCAGCCACTCGTAGACTATGTTGGTGCACATGCTGGCTCCAAAATAATGACGGGCGCAACTTTCAGCACCGAAGCCAGCCTCCCCCTTTCCACTCCTCGCCAAGGGAAATAAAAACACAAAACCCAAAAACTACGATGCAACTAAAAGGACTCAAAATCAAGGTCAGGAAATCAACATCCACCAGGGCGAAAAAAAAAAAAAAAAAAATAAAAAATCCCTTAAAGCAGATCAGTAGGGCATCTCCAGCAGCGCTGAACGAACACCTCCTGTTTCTCCTCCTGTTTTCCTACCGCCAAGTACAGCCGCTTTCTGCCACCGAAGAAGGGAGTCTCGGACTAAAGAAAAGCAAAATGTAAGGGTGCATCCCCTAAGATCCCAAGTCGCCGCTGCACAACACCCACCCACTTTCTCTGGAAGTAATTCGCAGTCGCGGTCTTTCTTCCCCTCTCTTCCTTTCAGTGTTACTTTCTGTTTCTGCTTCTGTCTCACCTTCCTGCGCTCTGTCGCATGATGAATCTGTTTACTCTGTGTGGCTGCTTTGGTTCACGATCGTGCTGAGGGAAAACCGAGCGCGGGATCCCGCACCCTCGCCCAAGCACAGGCAGGGGTGCCGGTGTGCAGTACCTCTCCCGGCAGCGGGTGCACACGGCGGCTTCTGCTTTCCTTTTAAGAGGGGGGAAAAAAAGAAAAGGAAAGAAAACAAATAACAAAACCCCATAAGAAGCCCACTCACTTTCCCGAGTTACTTTCCCAGTTGCCCTTCAGCCCTAGCATGATGGTTAAATGCGCTTAGCGAGCCCAAAAACTGCTTTCCAAGCCCACTTTCTCCGCGCTGGTGCCTCACTGCCCTCCTGCCCCCTCAGGGCACACAGCCCTGCGGACACCGCGCACAACTTTCCCCGCTTGTCTTCGATCCCTGCTGGCTCTCCCGCCGCTGCCCGCAGCCGCTCTCGGGAGCAGGAGGCGGCGGGGCCGTGCCGGCAGCCGGCGCTCCCCGCATCCTCCGGCTCGGGCAGCTCCAGGTCAGTGACGCTCCCTCGCCTCTCCCGGTTGGTGGCGGAGCTTTCCCGTCCGTGCCAGCGGCACCTCGGTGCGGTGCTCCCCTCCCGCGCCCTCCTTCCTCTCCTACCCCTGAGGCGCCGCCAGTAGATTTCCTCCGGCTCCTCCCGGTGCGGTCTCTCCCCGCTCCTGCTCCGCGCCCGGTCACCCCCTGCCCCGCGCTCTCCCCGCGGCTTTTCCAACTTTCCCCTCTCTGCCGCCCGGTCCCCCCGGGGGCGAGGCAGCTCGGCGTGGCAGCGGCGGAGGCTGCCCCCGATCCGCAAGCAGGGCTTGCCTGAACCCGCTTTCCCCGACAGCGGAGATGCACCGCACCGAGGGGGCACGGGGAGCTGCCCCCGCGGCGCCCTTGGGACGGCGCGACAGACAGGGGCACCGACCCCCTTCTCAGCCCGAGGGCGGAACGGGGGCAAGGGTGTCCCCCCCCCAGCGAGGAAAGGCAGGAGACGCTTGCCCCGCTCTCCCTCCCGCCGCGGGTCGCCCGCACGCTGCCCGCAGCGCTCGCCCGCAACGCCGGGCTCGCAGCGCCCCCGCCAGGCGGCCGCGGAAAGCGCAGCCCCGGGCCCCGCTGCCCCACCCGGCCCGGCGGGCGGAGGGGCTGGGGTAGGCAGGGCTCCCTCATCCCCTTTCGGACCCCCGGGGGGTTGGGGGGGTGAGGCGTAGATCCCCCCCCCCCTCGCTGCCACTGGAATTTAAACCAGTTTGAAATGAGTTTCGTTACGAAATCCCCTGTCCCTCAGCAGACCCTGCAGCCCTGATGCATCAGGAATATTTCTGCCGGGTCCGGTGAGAAGGAGAAGCAGCTGGGGCAGGGGCAGCCCTGCCTGGCTTGGGGGGAGCTGGGGAGCGACAGTGGGGGCACCCACCCTGCTTCCCCACGGGGCACCGCTGGCAGCAGCAGGGGTGCCAGAGGGGGAACACCCTCCCTTTTGTAATTTTCTGAGGTTTGTTTGTAACAGGTTTCCTGAAGGACCTTTTTATAGCCCACATTTGTCCTCGGGACTTCGTAGTAGTTTGCCACAGGATTACGCAGCGTAGCAGCGTTCTCACAAAAAGAATTCTCTTGCAAGGTGTTTTGAAAAGGTAACTTAGAAGCGGTTAAAATGCAGCCTCTGGGTATAAAGCCTAGAGATCACAGACTGGTGTGCTAAAAAGGGAAAAAGGCAGGAACAGCATTTCATTCCTTTTAAAATCTCCTTGCATCCCTCTTATTTTACTGTATCTTATTTTCCTTCCAGGTCACATAATGTTTCAAACCTTCATCTCAGGCAAGAGACAGAGATTGAAGCAGCAATTATATTCTCTTCACAGACCTGGTGAAAGACTGACAACAACAGAGAAATTAGCAAGGAGGTTCTGTGAACTGAAGCTGAAATTGATGATGTGAGAGAGAGGAAAAAGTGACTGGAACAGCTCATATTCACTTGGCTTATTGACAGTACATACAGGGTTATATGAGGTTTACATTTGCATTTTAGTAGGGTCTTGGAAGGCTGTTAAGGTATTGCAAATGTTATGATTCAGATGTGCTTGGTAAACTGCAGGTCTCCCACCTGTAAAAAGGAAGGATCTTAGCTTCTGAGGGGACAGCAGCAGAAGTGGTGCATCCCCATGGAAGCATGAAGTTTGGCATCAGGTTACAACATTGTGAAACTCTCCCTGGTAGTGTTTGGCATTGCTTTGGTTTCACAAAATGAGTTCACTTGGTAGCAAATACAGCAATGTTTTGTATGACTTTGATAAAATAAACAACAATTAAAAGGAAAATGTTATGTCCACCTTTAGTAAAGACAAACAGGTAACCAAAGACCAGTCCACCTCGCCTCTGGGAAAACTTTGGGGCAAGCCTTTGTGAAGACTTACATAAAGTTTTGTGTGTAGTTTAGAAGGGCCATGCCTCAGGAGTTGATATTTGAGCTAGCACTGTACAACTTCTTCACTGATGCACTCAGTGCCAAGGTTCAGTGCAAACTTAGCAAGTTCCTAGATGACACCAATTTGGGAGAGGTAGTCAATACATCAGGAAATAAATTTGAGAGTGAAAATGGTCACAGAGTGGTGCAGCAGGAAATGGAGTCATGTTTTGAGTGATAACAGCAAATTCAGTTTGAAATCCTCCTTTGTGTGCTTTTTATTAAATGCAAAACTTTTATTAAAATTATTAAATATAAAAAGATGTTATTTCTGAGACATTGACCTGTGGTTTCAATTCAGCTGGAACACAAGAGTGTGCTTGTTGATTTGTAAGGCCCCACCTATCATGCATATTGTATCTATTAAATCAATAGAGTAGTATCATTATAAAGAGTATTTCTTACCATATCTGCAGATTAATTTCAGCAGTGGAATACAGACACTATATTTCACATTAAATTTAGCTTATCTCTGCAGTACAGTATTTATACTTGTGTTATATACACATACTAATTAAGGTATTTATATGTTACAAGACGCAAGAAGCTTTCCTTGAATTCATGGAGTTTCCTGACATGTGCTGGAAATAGGTTACACACAGTATCACAGTATCATAAGGTTGGAAAGGACCTCTGAGATCATCACGTCCAACCTATAACCCAACACCAACACCAACACTAACACCAACCATCATCTAAACCATGACACTCAGTGCCTCATCCAGTCTCCCCTTAAACACCTCCAGGGTTGGCGACTCCACCCCCTCCCTGGGCAGCCTATTCCAATGGCCAATCACTCCTTCAGTGAAGAACTTTTTCCTCACATCAAGTCTAAACTTTCCCTGACAAAGCTTGAGTCCATGCCCTCTGGTTCTGTCACTGGTCACCTGAGAGAAGAGACCAACCCCTGCCTGACTGCAACCTCCTTTTAGGGAGTTGTAGAAAGCAATGAGGTCTCCCCTGAGCCTCCTCTTCTCCAGACTAAACAGCCCCCACTCCCTCAGTCGCTCCTCATAGGGCTTGTGCTCCAGCCCCTTCACCATCCTCGTTGCCCTCCTCTGAACACATTCCAGCATCCTGACATCTTTCCCAAATTGGGGGGCCCAGAACTGGACACAATATTCAAGGTGAGGCCTGACCAGTGCTGAGTACAGGGGGACGATAACTTCTCTGGTCCTGCTCGCCACACTATTCCTGATGCAGGCCAGGATGCCATTGGCCTTCTTGGCCACCTGGGCACACTGCTGGCTCATGTTGAGCTTCCTGTCCACCAGCACTCCCAGGTCCTTTTCTGCCTGACTCCTCTCCAGCCACTCTGTCCCCAGTCTGTAGCTCTGCATGGGATTGTTGTGTCCAAAATGAAGTACTCGACGTTTGGACTTATTAAACATCATCCCATTAGAATCAGCCCAGCTCTCCAGTCTGTCCAGGTCCCTCTGTAGGGCCATCCTACCCTCTAGCAGATCAACCCTTCCTCCCAGCTTGGTATCATCTGCAAACTTGCTGATGATGGACTCAATCCCCTCATCCAGATCATCAATAAAGATATTAAACAGGACTGGACCCAATACTGATCCCTGGGGGACACCACTAGTGACCGGCCGCCAACTGGATGAGACACCATTGACCACCACTCTCTGGGCTCGGCCATCCAGTCAATTCCTAACCCAGCACAGAGTGCCTACATAAAGAACTGGAACACAATCAGACAACTAATAAGGATGAGGTGAAGCACATGCAGGTAAGTCTGCCTTCAAGTTCCAGGATAAATGGCAGAAAGAATATATGATGATTTAAAAAGTAAATATATTAGTGCCACATGTCCTGGCTTCCTTCATTTAGTACCATACCCTACTCTCATCATGCAAATAATCATCCTCTTTTCTAGGATTACCTAGGCCTGTGCACAGACTATGGAATGGCTTGTTGTCTCTGACCTTGCCAATGGACTGAATGGGAAAGGATGGGACTCCCAGAGGAAACCTGAACTGCACTGTCCTAGGAAAGACACAAAGCACATAATAAATAATTTTACCTGTTTTAAACAGATGGGAAAAGGATACTTCTCCCTACTTCCCATACTTTGTCATTCAAATAAAGACCACTTCCTTCCAAGCTTATCTGAGCTTAAGTTAATCAGTTCACAGTTTAACTGGAATTTATTTGCTTTCTGTAGGCTGTTGAATATTTGACATGAAGTGCTCCATATGACTGGATTGTTTCCAGCATTTCCAAACTCTGTCTTGACTTAATCTTTCAAATTCAACAGATAATAAAGATGAGAGTATATACTAGAAGTCACACCAACAATACAGGATTGATGTGTTGCAGCCAACCATATATATACACACATAAGGAGAGCAAGCACAAAAGTGTTTGCTATAAAGTTGTTGGTAGAATTTTTACATGTAAGCAGTTTGGTAGTGGAGGGTAAGGACCAGATTTTTGCATTTAAGCTTAGCTTCCAGCAAAAGGGATGAAAGTTATTTCTAACTTGTATTCATAAGAATCAAGTCCAGATGAGAGGCATGGCAGAAAAAATACTTTCTTTTGCCTGAGGATTTGGTTCTGCTTTGTAAGATTTTCAGGCCCACTGTGAGGAAAAACTGATATTCCTGGGAGATATCACCATGTCACACTATATTATTCATGTAATACAACATAAATGGGATTCATATTGCCAAAAAGTAGGCAGCACAACAACATAAGATTTGTTTAGCAATGTAAAGGATATTTTAAGTTAATTGTTGATTTATGTGGCCTTTAAATAGAAGGCAACCTATATTTACAGTGCCCCAATAAATGAAAAATTACTAAATGTACTCAGGAATCCTTTGAGCTGTTTATTTTTTGCTACCTTTATCGATACTTACTTGATTTTTCACACATTAAGGAAGTAGTGTGGGCCTTTGCTCTGGATACCTAAATACATTTTAGTGTTTTGAACCATACATGGATGAATTTTGTGGTTGAAACAAAGCTAGACGAGAACACAAATACTTCGAGGAGTAATAACATAGCAGACAAATGAAAGGAAGACTCTGAAAAAAATACAATTCTCTTAAGATTTATGAAGTTGTTCAACTAGAAAAGGACACTCAGATTTGCAGAGGGAAGGAGGATCACATAATTATATTGCAATGAGTAACGTGCAATGAGTGAGTGCAAGCTAATACTTCTGTAGTTTTCTAAGCCAGCAGAAGTAGGTTCTCAAATAATTTTCTAGGGTTTCCACTAGAGCACAAGGTGAATAATTCACTACGATGAATGGAACTGCTCATACACAATGGCAAATATTTGCAGAACCAGGCTATTAGTTCAGGTAAATATAGCTATTTCTATTTCTGTGTAAAACATTGCAGTTCTTTGATTGTATCTAGAGTATAGTGGCAAAGACTCCACAAGAAAGTAAATGTGATGGTGTGAGGTTTGAAAATATACCTTGTCTTATCAGAAGTATTAATCCTAAAGAAAAGTGCCAGCAGCAGCTGCCCTGTAAGGTGGATCCTTCCTTCGTTCTCCACAGGGATCCAAGTCTGAAGGAAAAGCTGGACTTACAGGTCCCTGGCAGAAGAGAAATGCCTCTTAGAATCATGGAATAGTTTAGGCTGGAGAAGACCTTTAAGATCATCAAGTCCAACCATAAGCCTAACACTGCCAAGTTCACCACTAAACAATATTCTTAAGTACCACATATACACGTCTTTTATATACCTCCAGGGATGGCAACGGAACTCTAAAGGAAGATTTACTCATGTAAACTCTGCAGAGAAATAAGCTTATGTGTAAAACTTAGAGCCTCAAAAATGAATACACATTCTGTCAGCTCCCATAAGCTGTACTAACTTTAATGAATAGTACTCACTCTTAGGTATTCTGGAGATTAAATTTCCTCATAAAGATATCAGATTGCCATTATTTTCAGTATTCTTTCATAAAAGAATAGGAAAATTTAAGGTTGGAAAGGACCTCTAGGAGTCACCCAGTCCCATACCCCGCTCAGATCAGTGCTAACTGGCAACACAGATGCAGATGGGTTTGCTGAGCTGAGTTCTGAAAATCTGCAGGGATGGATGTTCCCCAGCCTCTGTGGGCTGTGTGATCCACTCTCAACAGTAAGAATTTTTTTCTTCCTGTCTGGTCAAAGCAATTATGACCTTTGTCTCACGTCCTTTTGCTGACCACTGCTAAGAAGGCTTTGGCTCTGTCTTCTCTGTAGCTTTCCCCATGGAGAGTGAAAGACTTATGTTTAGTTCCCTTTACCTTCTGTTCTCTAGGCTAAACAAACCAGGTTCTCCTAGCCTCTCCTGATATTTTGTCAGCCAACAGAAATTTGAAAAGATGCTGCTTGTGAGGTATGAAGTGTTATTTAAGCAAAAGCTCTGTCACAGGAAAAAATGAGGAAAGGAGACTAATGAGAATCTTGCAATACGGAATTATATGAAATTTAAGTGCAAAAATAGTATTGTTTACAAAAACAAATTTATCATTGAGTACTTTATATAAACAAAGCAATGTTTTAATTTTAAAGGCAACTTTAAAATATACAGAAACATGATCCTCTGCCCTAAATTTACTCACTGTATTTATGTTTGCAATAATTGAATGCTTACTGAGACCATCAAACAGGGAATGTAAAAGATCAAGCTGATGAAACACCTCTTTTTCTCTGTTATGAAAATAAAATTATTTTGGATTTGAGAGTGCATTTGAAACAGAGTAGCTACTTTATTTACTGTGGTGCTTTTTCCCCATTAAAATTTGCAGGCATTAATTTAAGATCAATTCTGTGATAAATGGAAGGGAAGAAAATTGAATAGAAATGGGAATAAATATCCTAACCAAGGCTGTTGTTTTTCTCAGACCAAGTTCTGTAACCAGAATTCAGTCTAAAAGTTTGGCCACTTTTTCCTCAGTAACAGAAGGAGAAAGCAGAAGAGCTAAACTTCTTCCACAGAATAGCCAATTCGCTACTAACCAGTCAACTACTAATATTTTTTTTTATGGCACTGTCACTGAGCAGCCAAAATGTGCTGGCACAAGTACTGGCTTTTTGTCCTTCTGTGACAAAGCCTCTGTCCTGAAAGAAAACAGGATTATCCTAAAACAAAACAAAAATACGTTTTATCCCTAGAAATATATTGCAATTCCTATTTCACCAACTGCTGCCAGACAATTATTTTCATAACTAAATGATTCGCTACAATAATTCAGGGTAGGTTTGTCTTTACAAAATTAAAATACTGACCAACTGCCATTTCTATTGTTTTTGAGCCAGAAGATAATGCCTATATAGCACACACGCTGTTGAACTTTAGCTGTACTCAAAACATTTTGAGGCAAAAGTAGATCCATCATTTCTAACTAGCCTGTGCAGCTTGGCCTGAAAAATGTGGCACTAGCTGTAATTACCAACTGTAATTATTGTGGGACACAAATTCTTTTTAAGGGGAGAGGGAAACTTTCAACCCTTCAGAAATTGTCTCTATTCCAAGAGTCCTCCAATGACCTAAGACTGCAAGGTAGTATCCTGATCCCAAGGGAAATTAGGGTAAAAACCCTGCCATTCAGCTGAGAACAGCTGAGGCCTCTGTGCACCCCTGGAGCAGTGTCACATATTTCTTTTACAGAAGTATCAGAAAAGTTGCCACATGACAGTTTGGTTCCAGTTTCTCCAAGGTTTGTTTTTACTCAGCCTCTCTTCAGAGGCATATAGGCAAAGGCCCACCATCTATCAGGTATTTAGGGGAAGATAGAAAGTAATGAAATTTTCAAAACTACTCAAAAGCACTCCCTTGAGCACACAGGCATTAAAACTGTGCTCTTAAACTCCTTTCTGATACGTACATATCTGGCCGTAGGGGCTGGCTGTTTGTGTTACCTGCTGGCATATGCTCAGGTCTCTTTTTCCATGGGCTCTTTCTCTAACTGCTCCCTTCATCCATCCTTCCTCCATGTCTATTATCCCAACCAATTTCCTGCAGCTCTATTTACCTCATGGAATGTCTTTTTCATCATCTCCTGTTTCTACAATTTCTCCTCTTTTCCTTCTCTGCTGAATGGCCTTTTTGTTAACGCTCTTCACCTTCAATTATTTTCTCCTTCTCTTGCTATATCCATATCTGATACTTTCCTCCCGTCCCTCCAACAAAAATAGTCAAGATAGAAAATTTCCTTGTCCTGTCCATATACTTATTTTTTGCTTATTCACCTGCAACCTGGTCAGGGTATTGAGCTAGAGGAACTTCTCATCTGATTCAGCATGGCCATTGCTATGTATGGTTTCTGTGAAGGATGAAAGCACCACTTGAGTTTTCACTTTCTCTCTTGAGCTCGACTGCTGTAGATGGTATAAACACACAGAGCTCCCTGAACAGCATTAGAGACACAAGGTGTAAACCAAGAGCAATGCAAGGCAGAAGGTAGCAAGAGTAAAATAGCAAATACTCTGGAGGTGCTGCTTGACATTGGCTGAACATGAGCCAGCAGTGGCCCATCTGGCTAAGAAGGCCAATGGCATCTTGGGCTGTATCAGACACAGCATGGGCAGCAGGACCAGGGCAGGGATTGTGCCCCTGTACTCAGCACTGGTGAGGCCACACCTCGAGTAATGTGTTGAGTTCTGGGCCCCTCACTACAGGAAGGACATGGAGGTGCTGGAGCGTGTCCAGAGAAGGGCAATGAGGCTGGTGAAGGGGCTGGAGAATAAGTCTTATGAGGAGCAGCTGAGGGAACTGGGGCTGTTCAGTCTGGAGGAGGCTGAGAGGAGACCTCATCACTGTCTACAACTGCCTGAGAGGAGATTGCATCAAGATGTTGGTCTCTTCTCCAAAGTGACAGGTGATAGGATGAGAGAAAATGGCTGCAAGTTGTGCCAGGGGAGGTTCAGACTAGACATAAGGAAAAATTTCTTCACTGAAAGGGTTGTCAGGCACCGGCACAAGTGCCCAGGGATGTGGTTGACTTTCCATCCCTGGAGGTGTTAAAAAGATGGGTAGGTGAGTTTCTGAGGAACGTATTTTAGTAAGTGGACAGGTGTGGTTGAACTTGATGATCTCAGAGGTCTTTTCCAACCAGATGATTCTATGATTCCATAATTTTTCTATAGTATTTCTTGAGGGTCATCAAATGTCATCCTTTCACAAAGAAGGAAGTATTGTTATTAAGGTGTCTATCAGGTAAAATTTCCTGGAGCCAAGCAGCACTGCAGGTTAACAGTCATGATTTTTCCTCTTACAGGCTTGAGTCCAACACATCAGTAGGACCTCTAGTTTCAGAGGAGGAAGAGGAGGAGGAGGAGAAGGAACCACCTGGCACAAAACGTTACAGCATGGTCCAAGTAACTTAGACACTCTGAAGCAGCTGAGGATTTGGCTTCTGGCTTTAAATTAAGGAGTCTTGATAGTGCTGAGACTCTGAATAACCTTTGCCAAGAAATTAGAAAGCTCCCACTGTGCCATTTCAAAACAAAAAACAAGGTAAAGTATTTGGATTTATGCAAAAGCTTCTCTCCAAATAATCAGTGTTTGAAAGAATCAAATATTTCCCTGAATTCCCCTCAGACAGTCCCATTCTGGATGAGTAATGAGAAATTAATCATCCTGTCAGAATAAATGCTGAGAGACCTTTTAGTCACGCTCGTCCCTTTCCCTGTAATAGATTTCTGTCAGTCATTCAACTAAGTCTCCCAAAAGACAGCACTGTATCCCAGCTCCCGCCTTTTGTGCGGTCTTTTTTTTCCAGCTGGGACTCATTCCACCACCCCTTGGCGTGTCAGGAGTCAATCACATGTGTCAGGAGTCAATCACGTGTCGCAGGAGCCCAGCCCACGATGCTCACCTTGCCTCCACCGACTGCCACACCGCCACGCAGCACCGACTCTTCATTAAGTCAGTGTTGATTCCGGTCTCCCCGCAGCTGATACCCAGTATCTTCCTGACACAGGCAGTCATGGCTCATGCATCTGTGGGGTTTTAACTGTTTAGATGGACAAATACAAGACTAGCAGATTATTATAAGGTCAGAAAATTAGCAAACAGAAGTTCTGACAACCATATGAATACATTTACACTACACATATTTCTGCTTAAGCTGGTCTAACAGAATAATTAGAAATACAAGGGAGAAAAAGGAGGAAGTAACGTGTTTTCTGTCCTTCTGAGAAAAATTTTCCTTGTTATAAGGGTCATGCCAGCTAAAAGAACCCTGAGATTTTCCACAGATGCAAAATCAGGATGATGGTTTTTATCTCCAAGGAACACATCCAATTTCATACTTGTGATGTATTTATATTTTAATTCCTTGTTAATCAACCAATAGCTCAACAAATCATTGTATTATTGAATCTTCATGTCTCTGTAGCATGCATGCAGCTGCTATTCATTTACAAACACTTTCATTTGAGTGAATCCTCATAAAATCCATCTTTACTTATTTGCTTGTGTTTGAAGTGATTCTGGGAAGACTGCTGAAGGATACAGAGTATATGTGCAAGTTGCTGATGCTCGTTAACCCTGGAAGTGTTGGTAGGGGGAAAGAAGAAAAGTTTTCTTCCCCTCCAGGCTTCTGTAGGCTTTCATGTCTCACCCACTTCAGCCAAGTACACAATGTATGACTGCACTGCTGTGTCAGTGAAAAGGGGCTGCACATATGAGATGATCCAAGCTTTGACACAAACTCTGATCTAGATGTGGGTCAAACCTAGTCCAGAAGCAGCCTCATTGACAACACCTTGTCATTTGTCAACATCCTGATTCGTGTTACTATTTCAGGTTGCCAGATTCAGAAGATTATAAGTCTATGGCTCTCCCTTTTGAGCATCAGAGAAAGGTTATATCTCATCTTCATGGACCATGGACATTTCTGAACTTCCAGGTGTCCAGGTGAATTCTTCAGCTATGTCACAGCCTATTATCAGACTAGAATTTGAGGGTCTGTATAGTTATCTTTGCATTAACCCATTTGGTAAGAATAGCAATCACTCAGCCTGGAAGACAGCTATTGCTCCTGTCAACCAAAACCTCGATTAAGGTGGTTGAAAAACCAGAACTCAGAAGTGTGGCATGAAGCACACTCATATTTCCACCTAACTGCAGCCTCTGGGTTTCAGTTTTGCTAACGATTTGAGACAGGTTAAATCATGTCCTCAACAAGTTCAAGACTCATTTGGAATTAAGATCCAAGGTTTGATCTAAATCTAATATTAACAAAATAACGATGAATTAACTTAATTTGGATTAGTCAAATATTAGGGCAATTCCTGTTTCATTCAAACCCAACTGAAGACCCAGATAGAAGATTATCTTTATCTCCAGTCTTAGCCTCATGAAATCAGCAGTGGTTCAGAATGGCCAGTTGAAGAGTTAGAATTATTCTGCAGTGATGTGCTGTAATGAATTATGATTTCCTCTCTACAGATAATAGAAAAAGCCAACTCTTTCTAGTGATGCCAGTCAGTAAATTTATGAGGCAATCTGTAGTTTACATTTCCATTAGCAGATGTGTAAGCTACTGTTAGGGACATTCTCTGTCTTTTTATAGTAAAATCTCACCTTTCTTATGGCAGCAAAAATCAAACCAAACAAATCTTCATAAGCTCCAGCCTGTGCAAATGCTCTGACTGCAGTGCAGGGCTCATGGGTTCTGTGTTACGAGCTTTCAACAAAATTCCATCTCACCCGAATGAGCTCTTTTACTTTCAGAAAGATAGTCCTCTGTGGATGCTTTCAATAAAAGCTGCTAAGCTTCTAAAGTCCCTATTTCATAGAGGTTTTCTCCTTTATCCACTGCTATGCTGAGCTACACACCACACGTCTATTGTAATTGTAGGAAGGATCATTGGAAATGGCACCTTGTAGAAGTGGAGTAAGAGTAAGAGAAATGCTAAAGGTTTTGTGTGAATTAGGTAAGGAATGCAAAATGGAAGATCCTGTCAATGAGATGAAAGAAAACTGTAGAACTGAAGCAGATATGTCTCTGTGGTCTGCCTAGTAATTCAACCTTAACACACATGAATGTAAATTTTAATGAATAATTAATTCAATGAATAATTTTAAATGAAATTTTGAAGGCATTTCATACAAAGCATGTGCATAAACATTTGCTATGCTAGAGGACTTCACTGAACTTCTAGAATAACCTAAATTGGAACACTGGCTTATACCTAATTGTGGTGCATAATAATGAACAGTATTTACAGATGCAGGTCAAGGATATCAGGGGTTTAAGAGCTCTGAAGAGTAATGATAGAATGCCATATTATCTTCATTTTGCCTCTGCTTGAAGTACAAATTGAAAATGGTGTCTTTTTCCACTACAAACCAAAGATATTTAGTGCTGCTCTTTGAATATTACCTGGTCTGACCTATCCTCCAACATTTTCTGCAGCTCCCTCTGAGCTGTAGCACCCCTGAAACATTGCAGCAGGCATCAAATATGTGGCTTCTAAAGTGCTAATTCTGATTTTTGTTTAAAGGCTTGTTTTATGTGCTAAAATAAAGAAGGCTTTGTTGCTTCATTTACTTAACTTGCCAGCAATGAGTGGTAAACACCTCAAACTCATGGAATTAATTGTACATCTATTGGATATCACTCCACAGAGATGGCAGCAATGTGTATGGTACCTGTCTACTTGCATTTAATGTAATTGCATTAAAAATGCCTTTATTATTATTATTTTAAAAAAGCACAAGTTTCTGTTATTAATAAAAAGCAACACACTGAACTGGAATATTTCTTATAATATTAGCAATGCTCAGTTCAACTTAATATTGGAGATTTGCATTTCGTGGGAGAGAATGGAAAATCTTCCTTGTTTCCTTGTATTTTTCTCCTAGAATAAACAAGGAAGAGAGAGGATTTGCTGCAATCACTCTTCACAGCAATGCACTGTAAAAATGATAATATTTAGAAACTGGTAATGGTAGTATTGGTTTTATACTTTACAATAAGAACACTACAAAACCATCTGCCTCTATTAATATTAGTGTTATTAATATTAATAGTCATCTGCGCTAGTGGGCCAAAGCAAGTGACTGAAAATGTAGCATTCTGAAGATCACTGAAATGAATTGATTTAAACATTATGAATCAGATTCTGTTTTGCTTCAAATATCTTTTTCTATATCAAAGATCTTTTTCCAGTTTAAAAGGAGGCATTTAGCATTTTAGTTAATTTTATTTTCCCAGTTAATATGCAGAACTTGCTCTTGCAGATTGAGCTGCCTAACCCAATGTCTCCAACAAATTATCTCAGGCACATCTTGAGCAGTTCTGCATATTTCAGCACAAGTTTTCTTTGAAAAGATGACTTCCATAGCTCTATCTACAAATAGAGGCTCCTTTAGGGAATATTAACAGATACTTAAAGGTCTCGCAAAATAGAGGCAGACTCTGAACCTGAAGAAATTTTCTTTTAAAATGGTGCTGAATGATTATTTCTGAGGAGAGAAGGAAGAGGGAGTAAAGCATACCTGTAAAACATTCCTGCTGGTCATTGGTCTGAACTGCTTTGAGAATTTCTTCACTCACTTGAGTAGATCTTTTTGCAGAAGTCGTACAGGTTTAAAGCACTTTCAGATCCAGTTTTTGGCTCTGTTTCACCATTTCAGTTTTTTCAACAGAACATTCACACAGCCATGTACAGATTTACTAATGACCATAACTAATTATTATTCATGGATTTGACCAGTTGAAGAGTAATTATTTAAGAGATTTAACTCCTTAAGTGAACTGCCTAATATTCCTTGCTTTTGTGGCAACCAATATGTTTACAGTCCAGAATATTCAGAAATCATGAACTAGGTTTGATGACTGACAACATAAATTTCATTTTCATGAGAGCTGCTTTTTGGGGGGCAATTGAGAGTGTGAGGGGGTTAATTTATCTTTTTTTTTTAGAATGAAAGGTGATATTTTCTATTTTCACATAATCGATTTTCACATAATCAATTAATCTGTGGATTTAGAGTTCAGTAACCTTTGAAGCTTTGCACTGGATGCTTTATTTAGCATACAGTGAGGATCCAGTTCACCCCTATGGCTACTGTGATCTGGAAAGAAATACAGTCTGTCTGACAGCACCTGGTAGCTGAATACCTTATACTTCACCTGCATGTAGCTAATTGTATCCAAGTCATTATCTCCCTGTCCAAACGGGAAAAGAAGGACAAGAGCTAAGATATTTAATCAGTTTAGTTTGGTCTGATGTGTCTGTTTCAGCTTAATATCTTCTCCTCTGCCTGTGAATGGTTAGAGGATACGGACAGATAAATTAACAGTGAGCTGCCACTATCATCAATGTGCCCAAACCTGCCATGTACCCCCTCCCTTCCTGAACTTGAGTGGAATATCTGGTAATCAGAAGAGCTTGGTAGCATGGTGGTAGGACATCCAGAAATATCAAAACACTTAATAAGCACAGATAAACTGATAACTAAGATAAACAGCATCCTATTGCTGTATTAATTAGAAGCAGTTAAATATTACTAGATTAGCGATTGATTCTGGACTTCCTTTCTTCCCATTTGAATGCCAGAATAAACACTGAGAGGCTTCATCCACAACAGGCTCCCAGCACAGGCATGGGCTTTGCCTGCATAGTCATTCCTGAGAAAGGATAGAAATAAATATTACTGCTTCCCTGTCTTCCCTCCACCACAAACAGCTCTGCAGTCATCTGAGCGGCAAGGACTTGTCATGCTTTCCTTCTTCAATAGTGCAAGGAAAAGCTTGATTGTCATTAAAGAAGTTTTTTTTACATTTTTTTAGGCTGTAACAAGCATTTCAACTGTTCATTTGTGTAAACGTTGCAAGATAGAGTGTAACCTGTAGACTAACTAATTAAATGCTCTTTGATTTTGAGTGAAGTGTTTGTTACTGTTTAGACAACAGAGTCTAATTAGCGCTCGATGTTTAATGGAACTAAAGACCCATGAAAAGCAAAAGGTGCTGGAATAAAAAGTCAGTGAGAGAGATGTGAAGATTAATGAGAGTAAAATAAGGAAAATAAAATAACCCTTTGCTGTGCTAGAAATACCATTCCCTCAGAAAACCCCATATTAATTATGAGAAATTGATAAAATCTCATCAATACCAATGTTCAGCTGTTTAGGGTAATATAATGGAAAGCTATCCGAAACACATTGTGTCAGCAAGTGACAGATTAAGGTATTTCACACTATCTCACTGCATTTCATTTCTTTCAGGCAACAAATTCATCCCAGTGTTTTCACAACGGAATTAAACACCTGTATGTCTTGCTTTGTGCACTATGAGTCACAGCCTCTCAGCAGGAAATAGAATATTTGCCTTAGCAGCACCTTCTTCTGTCAGTAAATGCAGCCAATTTAGGGTTTTCCTTGGCTAAGAAAAATGTGTGTGCAGCTTTCTACCACTATGTAGTTAAGTCCACGTTGAGTCTTGATATAGTTAAGTCCATAACCATAAAAAAGACCCAACTCAGTAGATGAGTCTACAGTGTAGCTTTAAAGCAATAGCTGTTTCTCAGTGTGTGTGTCCTCTCTAAAATGAGATTAAGCTGAATAGTTTAGGAATAACAAAGTCCAGACTGTACCCCCAGCTTTGCACTAATTCCTGGTACTGTCATCTGCTGAAGACCTGGAAGCAAGGTATACCAAAAGAGCACTGAAAGCCATGGCCACATTAGATTTTCAGCACCTCTGGTTTTCAGGCACCACCTTTTTTTTTGCAACGGGGAGTTAGTTCTAATTTTAAATTGGGGTTTGGTGTGGCTTTTTTTTGGTGTGGCTTTTTTTTTGGTGTGGCTTTTTTTTCTCTTTCTTTATGGCCTTTCAATATACTTTATTTATTCTGAAGGAAAGAAGGTGAATGATGAAGTCAGGAGGCTATTAATACACAGTGTGCTTACACTATGGCCACTAGTCCCTGAAAACTGGTGATTTAAAAAAAAAACCCACCCAGAGTAACTGCAGTACAAATGCAGATGTCTTAATCCTGCAGCAGCAATGTGTCAGTGAATGCAGAATTCGGCCCTCACTTTCTAATAAATAACATTTGTGTAAAGATGTGCAACACCTCTGTGGCACTTGAAGGAGGACAAACTGAAGGTCATTTGCATTGCTATCCGCTGATGTGTAGTAGGGCAAGGATCCCTACAAAGGCAAAGCCAAATATTGGGGAAGGAAGTGTGCCCTGTGCTCTGCAGGAGGCTGCCAGGGAGCAGAGCTGTGCTGTTGGCTGCTATAATGCAGAAGTGATGCCTGGCCCCTGGCAGATGTGGGCACCAGTACCTTGAGCAGCTCAGACCTTCTTGTGTACCTGTCATGGGGTGGAAATAAAAATGATCCAGTACTTCTGGAAGCCTCTTCCTGCCTCCAAGCCATGTGGCCTCTCTCCTCACACCTCACTGCCTGCAGTGTCAGACCATGTTTGCCTTCTACACACAATCACTGTATCTTCTTCTTTCTCCTCAAAACACAGAAATCAGGACAAAGGCTGGACTTCCGTGCAGCAGGGGGCCTGCTCTTTGCAAGAGGTCCTGGTAAGTTTCACAGTTTCACAGTATCATCAGGTTGGAAAGGACCTCTGAGATCATCAAGTCCAACCTATAACCCAACACTAACACCAACCCATCATCTAAACCATGGCACTCAGTGCCTCATCCAGTCTCCCCTTAAACACCTCCAGGGTCAGCAACTCCACCCCCTCCCTGGGCAGCTCATTCCAATGGCCAATCACCCTTTCAGTGAAGAACCTTTTCCTCACATCAAGTCTAAACTTTCCCTGACAAAGCTTGAGTCCATGCCCTCTAGTTCTGCCACTGGTCACCTGAGAGAAGAGACCAACCCCTGCCTGACTGCAGCCTCCTTTTAGGGAGTTGTAGAGAGCAATGAGGTCTCCCCTGAGCCTCCTCTTCTCCAGACTAAACAGCCCCAACTCCCTCAGTCTCTCCTCGTAGGGCTTGTGCTCCAGCCCCCTCACCATCTTCGTTGCCCTCCTCTGGACACACTCCAGCATCCTGACATCTTTCCCAAACTGAGGGGCCCAGAACTGGACACAGTATTCAAGGTGAGGCCTGACCAGTGCCGAGTACAAGGGACGATAACTTCTCTGGTCCTGCTCACTACACTATTCCTGATGCAGGCCAGAATGCCATTGGCCTTCTTGGCCACCTGGGCACACTGCTGGCTCATGTTGAGCTTCCTGTCAACCAGCACTCCCAGGTCCTTTTCTGCCTGACTACTCTCTAGCCACTCTGTCCGAGCTCTGCATGGGATTGTTGTGTCCAAAATGAAGTACCCGACATTTGGACTTATTAAACATCATCCCATTAGAATCAGCCCAGCTCTCCAGTCTGTCCAGGTCCCTCTGTAGGGCCATCCTACCCTCTAACAAATCAACCCTTCCTCCCAGCTTGGTATCGTCTGCAAACTTGTTGATGGTCAAGGTTGCTGGGGAGGTCTTGTTCCTGGTCCCCCGTGACTGAGGAACTCACAGGAGAGTTAAGAATCACAGCCTCACACAAGCTTATATTGAGCCCAGCAAGTCGTGTATGAACAGACCCTCTGGCATGGGCTCCAGGCCAAAGTTCTCTATGTGAAAATCAGGACAATATGTTCTTCTGCACTGTGGCCTTGTTTTTCCTCACGGGCTTCAGGTAGGCTGCCTTTTTGTGTTTGGATGGGCATCCTGAACTCTTAGAGTGAAAGCCAACATTGAGCAGTTGCTGAGCTGCCTTCTTATAATGCTGCTTGAAGTAAAGTCCAAGTTAAAGCAAGTTCAAACTAGAGCACTGAAGTTGCTGAACCCCTGTGCACTTTGCCCATTGGTACAGAAATGACTGGCTGCTTCAGAGCCCATCACATGCAACTTTTTACAGTACTGTGTCCATGTCTGTCATATGGAGTCTTGGATGGGGCTTAGGAGTGAAAGAGGCCACAAAGCTTGA
This sequence comes from Tapera naevia, assembly GCA_033556795.1. Lineage (NCBI taxonomy): Eukaryota > Metazoa > Chordata > Aves > Cuculiformes > Neomorphidae > Tapera > Tapera naevia. Next base: position 1,656,883 of record JAUMJJ010000054.1, on the reverse strand, counting down.
TGGGATATTTCTAGAAGATTATGTCAGTCTTAGGAAGTCAAACAGTTTTGGTTACATCTGCACTGCATCTACAGGCCTAGACCCTGGCATTAGAAGCCCTCCCATCACACCCGTGTTTTCTTGCCAAAGGAAATGCTAAATTCAAACCCAGTTCAAAGCCAAGGCACGTACTAACAATTCACAGTTTGAAATGGTCTGAATATTGGATTACACACAGGGCATTGCTGCTGCAGATGAGAACTTTGGCATGTATAGGGTGGGATTACTTTTATTATCTCCCAACTATTCCTGCTTACCTCTTAGATAAACTTGGTAGAGCTTAGCAAATCTTGGTGAGCATCAGAGAGTAGCCTTGGAGAGCAGGAGCTGGTTTCATTCTGTTCAACACTGAACTAAAAATACATGCTTCAGCAATACATGCAATTTACTTCATCTGTGTATTGGAGTTTATTTGGGTTCAGCCCAGAATCGACCTACACCAAAGCAGCCCTCCAGACTTGGGTATAGGTTGCACATCAAACCTTTAACACTGAGTGTTTCTCTCCACAAATATCTTTCTATTGGGCAATACTATTCTTTGATGCAGCTGTAGCCACAGTGCTCTGACACTGGGTTAAATGTTTCACCTTTGCTACTTGTCAGTCTTGGAGCTGCTGCCATCACAGAGGAAAGAACTGACTCAGCAGTTCCAGCAGCAGGGTTTATCCAGCACACAAGGTGGCACCATATGTTCCTGCCCTTCAGCATCTAACAAATATCAATTAATTCCAGCAGATGCCAACACAGAAGCAAATACTAATTAGAGATTCAGAGAAAGGGGTGTTATGTAGTCTAAATATTGGGGAAAATTCATGCTATTGTTAGAGGCACTCGAAGGAGGACAAACTGAAGGTCATTTGCGTGTTTGCATTAAAAAGGAGCTGTAACAGCAGTGAGCCACCCCCCACTCCTCCCAATATCCTGAGCCACAGGTAGCTTGGTTAGAGCTAAATCACAGAAGATTTGGAAAACAGGCTTAGAAGTTCATATTTAGTACAAAGAAGTACAGCAAATCACTGAAGGCTCTCATGTGAGTGGCTAAATTAATGAAACATGAGCTACAAGAAAACACCTTCCATCTGGAGTTTTGTGAATGTCACAGAGCAATTTGGTGCTCCTGGTAAGTAACCAAGCAACACAATAACAAGCAATAATTTCTTCAGAAGTACAAATTGATATAATTTTAATTATTTTGGGGAATCCATCACTAGTTACAGATATATTGGATTTTATCTTGGATTTACTGTAGTCTTTATAAAGCATTTATTCTTCATGGGAAGCTTATATGGTCACAAGGAAGAAGGATTTGGTTTTAGGCTTAAGAATTCTTATACTCTCTGGGTAGTGATGAAGTGGAGTTACATCTTACTTTCAACACAGATTTAAATGCAAGTCCACATTTCGAAAGGCAGCAAGAGGAAGAAGGGCCAGAGTGCCTGAAGCCATGGAAAAGTAGCTTTCATAACAGTGACCACAACTTTACAAGGTCATTGTATCTTGTGAACTTCCACCTTATCACTTGCCATTTCTATTGCCAGACCATTTCTATTGTACCGTATGCTGGCAACCATAATTATTTGCACAGGAGAAAAAAAAAAACAGAGTGAGAAATAATTACTGAATTTCCAGGTGTATTTTCATAGAACTTGGAGGTTTTCTTTTCCTTCAGTGCCAGTGCTAGTAACAATGAAGTCTCTGGAGATCAAGAATATGAGTATTTCACTCAGAGCAGAGGAAAGTCATGCCACTGGTGGCATGCCCTTCTCCATCAACTACTCTTTGTTTCCTCAGGTAGGATAATGCAATCTTTTTTTCTCATTTTGGTTTTTATTTTTTTTTTTTAGTTTTCTGTAGAATCTTTGTTGATGCTAGAGGGGAAATGATGAAGAGAGAGTTCAAGCTGACACGATGAGAAATCTTGAAGACTTTACTCCAAGGCTTGTTTCCATGATTGATTAAATAGAAACAACTGGATAGGTCTGCATCTCATCTGCTAATCACATGGATTAGTGCTGAAAATGAAGAAGTTAAATGTGTCAAGCTCAGAAATGCAGACAGTACCCTGGAACATTGCTCATGCAATTAGTTGAAATGAAACTCCTCGAACTTGAATTAATATCTGGTGCTGCGTCTTGTTTCTGAAGTCACAGCTGTAGCTTTATGAGGAGGAAGACAAGAGGAGGGAGGCTTCAGTGTTGCTTAGCTTGCTGCAGCACTTCCAGGTCTCTGAAATTAAATCACAGAGGAAAAGTATGGCCTTTTCACTGTCCGACAATTCATATTGCTTTGAAGACTGGGAATGGCACAAGGTCACCAAACTTCAAAAAGCATGTAAAAATCCCTTTTAAGAGAGAAAGCACTGAGGTTTAGGAGAGAAATACAGAATGGCATTCACAAGAAAAAAACACCTCCTAACCCTAAAAAATTGAAACCCACACAAGACATGGCTTCAGGTCAGTTTAGCAGTTAGATAAAAATATTCAGGGGTTTACTGACCCCAAACTCTACTGTCTTGAAGAAAAGAGAATACTCAGAGGATGGCCAGAGCCCATTTTCCCTTCAGGAGACAGTTATATTCATGACCTAGGTCAAGGGTAAGTCTGAAACCTCCAAGGAAGACTAAGTACATAGGTTTACAGGTAGCTGAGAAGTTCTGTCTGTCATATGAAAACCAACCTAGGAGATAATCATGGATGCTCACCATGCCACACAAGCCAATAAGCACACTTGCAGTCATACATTTTGGTGTTCTAAACACCTTAAAACCCCTCTCAATTTATGCTGCAAATCTCCTCATTTAGGCCCAGTTTAAGAATCTTAACCTCTAAGCCTGGCCTCCAGGCATGTTTTGTCCTTGGTAGAAGACACTGGAGGTACTTGAACTGTCAAAAGACTTTTAAACAACAAAGGTAAAAAATTCATTTGTGTGGATACTCTGCTCTCAGGAGGGTGAAATTCAACAGCAGAAAGTAAATGTTCTTTTCTTTCTTTCTGAAAAGACTCATTGTCTGTGATGAAAACTTTAAAAAGATTAATCCTAAGTAAGATATGTCTCTATGATATTTGGTAAACATATGATATGAAAAGAAAATGCAATTATTTGTCCGGCAAAATTCTTAAGATACTCTTCAGGCTTTGAAAGAGTCTTGAGTTTGCTAAAAGAGTGATGCTCTTCTAAGCTGACTGATAGCTGGAAAGGTAGCAGCAATTTTCTTGTTGAATTCAGACTGTTGTATGATAAATCCTTGTTTGCATCAAGAAAAGCATTGCTGGCTAAAGGACACGTGACAGGCAGCACAGTTTATGAAAATGATATCACCCCAGCCCTGCTGTCTTTAGCAATTCTTTATCTAACAACAAATGAAAGGAATGGTTTGATTTTTTCATGAACAAATTGTCATTTGTATTTGTGTAGTCCAATGGACTATGGAACTGGGATTCGTAACTAGATCAGAGCAACAAGTGGCCCAGGGGAGTGCCTGTGCCTCATTTTACTTCCTTGTCAGATGGCTCAGGAGTCTCAGGTTTGTAACTTGCTGCAAAATGGTCCTGATATGATCCAAACATATGCCATTTTCGAGACTAAATACATGAGTCACTTCTTCAACCTCCTGCCTGGAGAAAGAGTTAAATCCAGCTTTTCCACACTCAGTAGTCCTGGGAGGTGCAGGGATGTTAATAATTTTTATAAGGACCTCAATCAATAAATTGCAAGACAAAGGCAAAGGCAAATTGCAAGACAAAGGCCACTTAGCAAAGAAAGCTTTGCTGAGGCTGCACTCAAGGTGCTTTTATAACATAAATAACAAAAGCAATTTTACACCTTGGTGACTGAAAGTACATGGCTGTATGGAGCAATTATTAATGTGGACAAAAAGCAGATTTTCCCATGGGCACCAGCTTAGACCCATCACCAGGACTGCACAAAGCTGTGGAGTGGAGGAGGGAAGAGAATATTTTACAACTGACAGCAGGCTCACGGGTGAAAAAGGGTCTCCTGGTCTTCAGAGAAAGCTTCAGACACTATTCTTGATGTTCAAATGTGGGGAATGCTGAGGGACTCAGCAAAAATAAAATCATTTGCTAAAGCTTGTATATTGAGTTCAGCAAATGCCGTACCAAGATTTGTTTATTTTCAGGCAGGAAAATTACTTGTTCAACCCTAAAAGGATTGAAGAAGGGTTACCTGGGCCTTGGAAGCTGACACTAGACTGTGAAACTGGAGACTACACCTCAGCATAGTAGGATCTGAAGGAAGTCAGGTTGGTAGGAACTATAAAGGAGTGACAGAGTAGGATGCTAGAGAGGGAGCAGAATGCCGTGGAGGAAGGGGTAGAGCCTTGCAAGGATACAGAAACCAGAGATTTTTGGACTAATCAGCAAAGCAGGGTTAATAGAATCCTACCTGGACCTTCTAGATTCCTCCTAGCATGAAGGCAGGAGAGATGAGGGCCCAGCCGAAAGGTGAGACAAGCTGCAGGGCAGAAGGAGCAGCAGGATGGGTATGGTGGGGACAAACCCCTGCTCCAGCAGTCACCAATGGTCCCCAGCAGTACCCAGGTGATGAGCAGAAGTGGTGGGGATGGGCACTGGCAGAAAACCTGGTGTGTAGGACCAGGGGCAAGGAGAAAATATGTGCCTTGTAAACAGAATTGCTCCTATAACGCATGTAACAAAGCAAACCTATTTTGTCTTAAGGGGCTTAAATTTTCACTGTCCAAACTAGGAATGCAATCTGTTCTGACCTCTTTGCTATGTTTCAGGTTAGCAAAAAAAGTATAAATGTTTTATGCATAAAAATCAAGGATTAGCATAACTTAACATCTACAGTTCAATTTTCCATCATTTCTGTTCCAGATTTGAAAGGAGGGGAAAAAAATCACTCTCTGTTTTAAGCCAGTTTGTTTTCCCTCCAAGGATTTCCTTCAGAATAAGCCATGCTGAACCATCTGCCCACACATCTCTGTGGCCTGAAGTGCATTAACTTTCCACCTGCCATTATGCCAGCATTTATTAAATTCCCTAGAATTTTTTATGACAATTAGGAAACCTCCAAGCTCTTATCCTGGATTAACAGATTTTTTTAAAGTTTGATGGAAAACGGACGGTGGGCGCAGCTTCTCTATCACATGGGATTTTCCTTCCATGCCTTTTAATTCAATACAAATACAAATTTAATTCAAAGAAAATTACACATTGGTTACCATAATTTCCACTTGTGAAGGCCCAAATTAGAAGTGCATCCTTCTAATAGCTGAATGAGTAATTATAAGTAAAATAAAGAGTACACAAGTTGGATACAGCAACCAGGTCACGGCAACACAGATAAGGACTGGAAACCCTTCAGCCTGATGCTGAAGAGACTTTGCTGATGAGTGTGAAAAGAAGGGTCATGAGTGAAGGGAATCAGATCCAGACTCTGGTTTGAAGGATTCTGAAGTAACTTGTCAGATGGAAACTGTTAGGAGACAGCACGATCACAACACTACTTTGAAGACAACTCTAAGGAAAAGAAAAAAATCTCTCCTCATACAACCAACACATTCAGCTCCCAGGTTGTTGCTCGTGAGTCTGAAGTCCAGAGTAGCTCTGTGACAGCCCCCACACCACCACAGGTTGACAAAGATTACTTACCCTGGGGAAAACTGTATTTTTCAGAGCTGCTCCTCTCAGGGGTGTATGCTCCAGCAGAGTACAGCATTTAAGCCACGGTGCCACAGAGGTCTTCCTATGAATTGCAGGGAAAGCTCAAATGAAAACATAAAATGTCAGCACAGTCATTTTCCCAGGGCCACAAAAAATTGTTTTGCTTGACATAGAGACTTAAAGTAGTTCCTCAAAACCAGAGAGAGAAAGGGAAGCTAAACAGTGGTACTTCTAGAATTTGTCTCTGAAAGAAGTTCCCAATTCTGTTCTTGCTTTTCAGTAATGGCCTTTGATTTAGTTATTGCATTTTTTAAAGTGATTTTTGTTTGATTGTTTGTAATAGTGGTGATTATACCACAACAGGGAGAAAAACAAGCCACATGTGGTATGGGCTGTGTTGTCCTTAGCTATTGGAGGAGAAGAAGGGCTGAGCTGCTGGCGTCCAGCCTTCCTGTCTCACTCCTCTACACCCTGCAGGCCCTTCTCCTCACGGAGGGAAATGGAGCACCTCAGCATGAGCAAGTCATCCTGCATCACCCCACGAAGTTGCCTGGCTCCCAGTGAGACTGCACCTAACATTTCAAATAGCAGTCTTGTTGATGCTACAGTTTGAGCTTGCAATTAAATTGCAAGTTGAGGTCTTTTATTCAAAAATGCCATGGGATTATGAATGATCTCAAGCAGCCAAATAAAACAGGACATCTCTAGCACAAGGGGCTGCTGCTCCTTGTTGGCACATCAGGGAAATTGTTCAAATACTTACCTACTTATCAGCCATGATGCCCTCTGCCTGTTGTGATTTAATGAGATCGTAGCAGTAATCTGAATGATATGTAGATACCCAAGCATGTAGACAGGCTCAAAAGCAATGCTCAAACCCGTAGGTTCACAACACCCAGAGAAAGTTCTGAAAATTCAGTGCTTCAGTGCATCTGAAAATTCCTCGAGAAACAAAGCTTTATAGATAAGCAGGACCTGACTTCCTCTAATTTCAGAACATCAAGCAGGCAAGTATCTCTGAGGATCTGGTCCTAACTCCTTTATTGCATGGGGCCATAGCATAAGATGAAGCCAGACCCTAAACATGTGTTGCTTTGTATTTCTGTTCTGTTAGCAGTGATTACTTGTTTTACTGGTTTACATAGAGCTACTCACAAAGAAACTCCAGAATAATTTATGTATGGCCAAGTGTTACATAGACCATACTCAGCTTGGCTGGGACACTGCTCTCCTTCCATCCATAATGTTTTGCTGTAGAATTTAAAGAATTTGAAAAAATCGTTCTCTATCACATCTGCACTTGAAGAAAAACATCTAAACCTCATCTTTTATTTACAGACCGAAAGAACTGAAGATAGCAATTTGCTAGTTTGCAGCTGGTGTTAATTCATCTATACCCTGCACATCTTCTGCCAGCCAAGAAGCTCTACCATAATGTACAAAACTATAGAAATCTGGTTGGTGTTACACAGGGACACTCTGAAATAAAACCACAAGCAGCTCTGGGACATTGTGGTCTGTTCCAAAGATGCACACAGGAACTGCCACCCAAGTGAAGTGCCTGAGTGGACTGAAGATAGGATGAGACATGATAAAAACTCCATCGGGCTCTGAGTATCCCAGTAGAGAAGATGTGATTTGTTTATGTCTGCGCTAACAGCTTGTGGCAGAAATATGGCAATGGGTGTTGCTTGTGTGGAAAATCAGCAGAACTCCTGTCTCAGCAAAACCATTTGAGAACAGAGTTTATCAGAAACCACTGGCGTTAACACCATCATAGCAAGGCGTTGAAAGACATGACTAGATTTTCTTTAGAAAAACTGCAGGAGATGTACCCGATGGGTCGACGGCCTCGCAACACGGGTGGAAAAATTCATGTGTGTCTTCTCTCAGGAATGCATAAGTTATTATTTAGACTTGCTCATTCTGGAAGAGAATGAAAAATTGTTTGCATGCGAGCAATAATAAATCGCGCATTTAAAATATTTGATTTTCTGCTGTCAGAAAAATGTCAATGCAAAAGCAGTTTCCAGTAGTGAAGATTTGCAACAGAAATTTAAGTCCTTTGTGGAAAAGGTCGCGGATTTAAGGATCTCATTTTCTTCTGCTGTGGAAAAATAAGTAAGAACATTGCCTGTTTAGGTGGCTCTATACGCTTGATAAAAACTTTATAGGTTTTTCAACTGGCTATTAGATTTAGAATGAACCCATTTAAACATGGTTATTCTTCCCCATATTCTTAGCTGAAATGCTGGATTTTGCTAATGCATTTCGCTGGTTAATGGGGTCACCACAATATTGAAAGGATAATTGTCAGAAACAGGGTAAATTGTTTTGTTTGTGGTTTATTGTTACCATTACTGTTTTGAGATGTGTGTCAAACAAAGTTACCTAAATTGCCTCTGAGAACCTCATTGCAACATGATGGATTCCTACAATTTAGCTGGAAGAACAGATTGCGTGGTGCTCCTAACACACTGCTCTGCTTCTCACCCTGCCCTCAAACAGACAGTTTGCTTTTGTTTCTGAATAAAAAGTTACAGTTGTGCTATTTTGCCTTCATCACAGTGTGGTGATGGTAAGTGCTCCAAGTAGACTTTCTGTATTTCCCAATGGCAAGAATAATTATGCAGGTTCTACAAAATACTTTATAGTGACCCTTGTGAAGAGGTTATCCATGTAAAACTGAATGAAAAGAGAAGTACATGAGACTTAACTGAGTCTTGCAGTACAGAGTGTTTCTTCTGGAGTGTGTTTGTGTAAAAAGTGACTTCTGATTTCCGACTGAATAGCTTCTTACAATATCCAGTCACATTTTCTTAGTTGTTTGGATAAATGACTTTTCTTACCTCTTCCCCTTGACATACAGCACATACTAATGCCATTCTAACTGTTTCCCTTCAGTGCAGAACAGCATCTTGCAGCCAGAAATAGAGAGGTCTTCAGCAAGCCCTTTCAGACCAGCTGGCTCTCCGCTCCCCCATCCCGGCACACACACGAGAAAGATGGCCTTTCTCTAATTTCCTTTTTCTGTTGTAAAGCTAATAATGCATTGGAAGTATCTAGAGAGGTAAACTGACAGGCAGCTGTATGCTAGGGTGATATTTCTCTCCTAACAACGCTAGATGGACCCAGACATAGGAAACAATACGGTATCACACGATATTTTTGCTGAATACGAAGCTTTCAATAGATCATCTTCAAGACTGCTTCAGCTTTAAATCTGAATTTGACAGATTTAACAAGGATTTGACATTGACCCTTCACCTGACAGTAATACATTTTTTATCTTTTAATAACATACAGTAGTGCTCCGTTGTGATTTCAGGAAGCTCTTTGAGTAAACAAATCATATTTATTGCCTAGAGACCAACATGCCTTCCAAGAGTCTACAAAGATGAGAGATAAGCTGAAAGATAGGCTTGGAAAAGTTTTCAGCCAGTAACAGCAGAATTTTTCTTAGGGAGTATATTGCTGCACCAGTTAGAAATTAATGTTTAAAATTACATTTTTAAAGTACAGTTGCTCGTATGATTTCTTGAATGAATTTCTCCATATTGTTTAAGCCAAACTTACTGAGGGTTTCAAACTGTATCTTCAGCCTAGTTTCTCAGGAAAACACATTTTATATGTTTATGTAGTCTAGCTGACTATGCTGAGTAAATTGGTTTTGAACTTAAACTTCAATTTATAATTTTACTTAATTATGACATAATGGTAAAATTAAGTCCCTCCAAATTGTGGTTTATTCTATAGCCATCAACAGTTAGAACAAGAAAAGCAGATGTATGAATACTATCACACCTCATCCCATAGCAGAAGTGCTGAGTTGTGGATATGTTTTGGTCTAGTCTGGCCTGTCCTATCAGCAAAAATACAGAAATAAGTAAGAGTGCTGAAGGTCAGTACGGTAAATCAAGGCTTTAAACAGTGATGCTATTAAACAGAAAATTAAGATTGTACCAATAAAATTGTGGATTTTTGTTCAAAAGGCACTCTTGCAATGCATTTCCAGAGGATATCAGCATTGAAGTAAAAAAAACAAGCCAGGCATCAAACGCTGTACATACCTTTGGGTCCTCCTAGCAGAGAGCAGCACAGGCTTTTCTCCAGATCCAATTTGGGATGACAGCTGCCAATTACAGGGAACTTCAGCTGGCATCTGGTGGTAGGAATGAAATGCGTCCAGCACAGTAGGACAACAAAAAATTAATTAACTGTGGGCTCGCTTAGGAAATCAGCTGGCTGAGGGGAAGAAGCAAGGTTTGTCTGAAATTAGAGGAATAACTTCAGTGAAATATTTCAGAACGTGAAGTGGGTGCACGAGAGTACTGGTCAACCGAGAAGGGTTTCCAAGTATGTATTTGGAAAATGGCAGCAGAAAGGCACATGCAACACAAAAAATGAGGACTGAGCATCACCCATGTCATCTCCAGATGCTTATATGTCTTGAAATTTCTAATGACAGTATTGAAACTGTGTTCAAACTGGAAGGGAATATTTTTGTGTAACACAGTGGAGAATAATTACCAATGGATTGAAGCGAACAGCATGTGTATTGTACCATTTATTTTACCAATTGAATTCTATGATTTGTTCCTCGCCCCACAGTCTCCTAATGGCATTAAGTGATGATTGTGTGCTAGCACGGGTAATAAGAATGAAAATTAGCCTTTTTCAGTTGAATTAATTGTCTCTATTTATTCTGTTTCCAATTCAGTTTTAGCTATTATTTAGTCTATTTAAGAAAGATTGCATCCTTTCTGCAAAACCACTGTCTTCAGCAAAACCACTTTCAGAAATAAGAGCAGTTTTACAAAACTGAAATAACGCAGCATTTCTCATTTCAGTTGGATGTGCCTTCCATACTTAGTTTTTGGCTTGAAAAGAAAGCTATTATATTCAGATAATAGTTTTCCTAGCCAAAATCATGTGCTTATATGGAAAAGACTGACTGTTAAAACCTATCAAAATCTGTTATCTACACACAATGACTTTTTATAATAGAAGCCTATGCTAAGTAAAGGAACTTTGGTATTATTTTTAAAAACTCCTGAGAAACCACAGGGTATCTGAACCCAGACCAGGAGCCTAATGTCTCATTGTGCTTTTGACAAAAGCTAATTTGTTCATTGCTAGAAAGGACTGAGATGATTGTATCAGAGTTTTTGCAATATGGCAAAGGTTGCTATCTATACAACATTCATCATATGTAAGAGCTAGGTACATGAATACTAAATGACCTAGGGCTTACTTCATTACAGTCAGATCTAGGTAAAAATCCACACTGTTACCTCATTATGTACTTTGAGGCAAATCTTTCCCCTTGCTCTCAGTCTCAGCCCCCCAGACACAACAGACAGGCAGTAATCACTAGCCTGTTTAGAGTATTCTTTGAGGAACACATTTTTCAGCAAACACAAGTTAGAGGTGAGTAGGTCTATACAGGGTGCAGTGTCCCTAAGTGCTTGATTGTCAGGTTTTGGGTGACCCACACATTGGTGCTGCTGTTCACGTCCTTGGAGGGTTTTGTCAAAGCCCAAGAGAGGTAAAAGGCTGTGTGAGTAGCTGGTCCTGTGTTATACTCCCTTGGTTAGAAGATGAGGTAAACTGAAAACAAACAGCATGAGTTGGAAGTGCCAGAGAAGCCAAACTGCTTCTCACAGGTGGTGCCTAATGATTGCAAAACTACACACCAGCTACTGGTGACCAAAGCCTGGTTCTGCTGCACAGCTGGAGCAGTGATGCTCTCCACACAGACCTCTTCCTGCCACCCTTAGCCAGCATCACCTCCTCCACCTCCCAACTTGCCAGCCAACCTCCACTGTGTTGGAAATCCACTGGCTTCTTTTCTTGTCCCAGTCCTTCACCTGCCCAAAGCACAGCTACACACTGCCTGGGCTCTAGCAGAGCCAGCCAGGGCCCTGCTCAGCCCCATCTGCCCTTGAAACATAATCACTGCTGAGCCCAGGTCACTCCAGCTATCCCCTTCCTGCACAGCCCAGCACCTCGTGGACATCCTGTCCCACCTGAGGTGCCCCCTCCTCTGCCTGGGAGGGGGACATAGAGGGGGCCTGGCCAGCATAAGATGCATAAAGCCTTCCGTGTCCTGTCTTGTAGTATCTCATCTCTCCTTCTCCCAGCGTAAACACCATGCTCTTCACTCACCCAATGGGAAAAGGGCAGCTGTTCATAAAGAAAGTGGGTACCTTGTGGAATTTTCCACAAGGTACCTCTGTCATGCCTCCACTCCCATGGCCCAGCTACATTCATTTGCCTGGCAGGAGGAGCAAGAAAAGCCCTCCAAAAGAAGCTGCCGTGGTGATCCACAAAAAAATGGAGTGCAGGTCTTGGGAGAGCTTTTACTGGAGTTCACACTCAGGTAGGAAGAGTTAAAAAGAAAAAAGCCCATATTTTATTAACACAGGAACTTTTAATGGGAAGTTTTACTAGAACACATACCAATTACTGTATTACTCAGGTATGCAAAGGACTAAAGGATAATGCTATCAGGAAGACATACAACTCACAATTGCCTACACAGTAAATCTTCCAGTGGAGGGGAAGAGGAATTTGCAATTTCAGTCATCCTTAATGCCCTATGATGTACTGGTACAGCTTTTAATTAAAACTATGGAGCAGGAGGGGTTTTTATTTCACTCCAGAGCAGGATGGGCAGTAACAATGAGAAGAAGATGGCTCTTTACTTATTAATTCACAATATTACTTGTACTCCTTCCGTGAATATTCATCTGGTGCCTGACAGCCACGGAGCTTATTACTTACAGGGCACGTTCTCCGCTGCGTCTGTCTTGCTGCAAATCGTGCTCACAGTGATCTGGCAGTGGAAGCTCAGGAATTTGGCATGCTCATGAAGTCCCATCTTGTGAGTCTTCAGCCAGAATGTGACACTGCGCTCTAAGCTTTGGGAATAAATAGGAAAAATATGTTCCTGTCATGTGCATTGCCTTCAGGGAGCAAGTGTCCCAAGGTAAGGCAGACCTGCACAACAGCAACTGTGAAGCCAAAAGCTACTCAAAGGGCACTCTGCAATTAATATTTTTTCTCATAGAAGAGCGTGCTTGCATTTGCAATGCCCCATGGACAGATGTGGCCACATATCAGCACACTGAAGGAAGCTGCACACATTAAACAAGACTGCCAGTTTATTTGGCCCAGAGCAGCATTTGTTTTTTTTCTCTTAAAGATCTATAAAATAAAAAACTTATTGAGTTTCACCATCCTTGCTAAAGAAACCCTAAAAGAAAACTTATCATTTTATGTTCCATTTAGAGCCACCTCAGAAATCTTCAGCAATCAAAGCGCTGGTGTCAGTGTCAGAGCAGCCAGCAGGACTGCGCAAGGGGTCTCCAAGTCACCTCCTTCCAACTGTGAAGGGCAAGAATCCCACTTGTATCACTTTGAGGAGGACAGAGATCCTGGTCAGGATGCTGGGGAGGAGGCAGCAATGTCAGACTCTCGCTCTCAGTTTCCCCTGGGGTCAGTGCTCTCCTCACCCTGGCTGCCAGACAAATTCGAGGCCTGCCACTCCTGTGCTGTCACAAGTCCCAGTGCTGCTCCAGGTATGAGCTACTGGAGACATAAAGCCCATATGGTAATGTCAGGCAGGTGTCTCCTCAGGCATCATTCCCTGCTGCCCTTCCCAGGAGCTGATAACAGGCCCTCCTGCTGCCTCACAGGCCCTTGTTTTGTGCATCCCTTCTAAAGCAAAGCCTGTTGTATAAGTCAACATGACAAAGCTTCACACCAGCACTCATTCAAATCCTTGCCTCCACAAATGCCATCCTGCACAACAGAGCTAAAAGCTCATTCCAAACTTGCTGCATTGTGCTTGTTGCCTCCCCCTGTATTGCCTTTCCTTTGCTCCCTGCTTCTTGACAAGAAGCAAATGCAAGCAGTTTGTCTCCACGTTTATTGCTCTCTCCGCACCCTGTCCCCTCCAGAGCTGTAATTGCTCCTTTAGGGGGATGCCAGATCTCTCATGATTGGTGAACTACGCCAAACACTATCAATCCTGGTGAGATTTTTCACAGCCCAACCTCACTTTTTCCTTGTGTCAGGGAGTGGCTCCCTGACAAACCTACCAAACCTGCCACCTTGTCACATTTTAAATGCATTCTTAAAGCTTTTCTTTGCCACAAGAGCTGCAAAAGAGGGAAGAAGAGACCTAGTGTTGTGCCAACCAGCTCAATCAAACCCTTGTCTCCGAGTTCCCACCTCCTTTTCTCTCTGACCTACATCAGCTGTTCTTTTACTATGCTGAAGCCTACAGGACCAGGCTTTGACCAACATTGTTTTCCCCACATTTTTATACTACCTGTAGTAATAAAGTAGTAGATTATTACTAGGGCTGTCAATGATGCAGCAATACACTCAGCTCACACTCTGAGATCAAATCACAGCCTTAGAGTTTATAATGCAAACATAAAGAAATGCCTTTCAACAGCTATAAGGGAAATTTTAAGTTATTTGTTGCCATGAGACCAATGGAAGACTATGACAAACAGCCATTATTCACATCAGCTTTGCTTTTTCCCCAGCTTAAATCACAAGGAGTGAAATTTTCAGGTTTGATATTAACTCTCCAGGATGTGTTACGTGGTCAGTCCTTGCCACTGTTTATGATTTGGAAGATCACATCTACCCTTTGCTTAACGCTCTGTATTAAAGCCCTCAATAACCTATGTATTTGCTTCAGACAGACAGACATTTACATCCCAGCATTGAAATACAAAGGCCTCAGATGGAGAGGTCCCTGGCTCTGACATGGCACGAGTTCCAAGGCATTGCACTGGATCCCACAGAATGCACAGGGAGAGATTTGTTTTAGTCTGCTAACTATATTCAGGCAGTTGGGATACTGGTATTGGGCCTTCCTAGCCAGCAACGAGTTTAGATATTTTCCAGCTCCCCTTTACCCACAAGAAGAGAAAATTTGCATTGGTGACTACAGCCCACAGGCTACCTGCTGGAATTCATGCATGCAGGATGACTGGAATGCTGGAGAGGAAGCAGGAGCTTCGAGAAGAATCCCAACAAGAACAAACAGTTGTGCATGAGGTATTTAGAGGTCAACGCAGCTTCCACACATCCTGCTCTGGCAAAAAGTTATGTTTAAAAATGTGTAAAGAAATATGTTTTTTTTCCTAAAGAGGGTTGACTGGCACAGTAGAATAAAGGAAATTATTTGTCTTCCCAGGTGCTTCACAGAATTCTCTAAACAGATTCTGGAAACTCTAAAAATCAACCAGGAACTGCTGTACTCAAAGATAAAATGGTAAAGAGACCTCAGTATTCACCTACTGAGTTTACAGCAAGAATTTACTCTGAATTTAAACATATTAAAGAGATAACCTGATACAATTTTCCCATTTAATAGGGGACAGAATTTAAGAAGACAGTCCTTCTCAAATTTAGTATTAAGTTGTGATCCACATCTTGAAGGAGCACGTGCACACTCAGTCTAAAGATGTTAACTGTAATGAAGAGAAGCCTCATGAGGGCCTGGCCCACTGTACTATGTCCTTAGAGATTCCAGGAGGAAAAGCACCACAGTTGGTAGGTGACACTCTGACAGTTAGATGAAAGGGACTTACCAAGATGGTGCTAAGAGACTTGCAGGTGCCCAAGAGGAGATACCAGCTTTCTGTTCACTGCTACATAGGAATCTGTATTCCACACGATTTTTCCCAGGAGCTTCTTGTATCAAAGAAATCACAGCTATATAAATTTCTGATTATGTCTGCTTAATTAGGCAGAGGAGTTGGTAAACTTATCAAAATATAAGCAGAGTCTGACATTTTGATTGCAAACCCCTTCAAACAATCAACTCTTACTGAAGCCCTGCTTACACTGTGACTGCAGCAAGGTGTGTAAACATGATCTGCTCCAAACCAGAACATCAATCATCCCATTTTCTTCTTGACTTGGTCCTCCATCACCGCTTCTGATCAGCTTTGGAATCAAAGAGCTCTAAATGAGCATTCAAGGCTAAAGCAGTGCTCCCCAGGGCTCAGCCAGCCAGGGGTACAGCTCCCACCCTCCCTCCTGAGCAGAAGCCTCAGCCCAAGCTGTCTCCTGTGGCTGAAAAATGCAGAAAACCCTTCACTACAGAAACTGAGCAGAACTCTGCTACTATAACGAGTTATAGGTGCGAGCCCCCAAGCCCTAACAAAGGCAGCATTAATTACACACTGTGAGAAGTCAGCAGCAAAGTAGAAAGTGAGAAACTGGTGTTTGCTGACATTCTGCTCTTGTAGGTTTATCTCAGTGCAGGACTGCGAGGAAAACATCCTATTTCCTTAGGTCAAACTGGGATGCCTCCAGCAAGGCTGCTACCTTTTCTTGTAAGAGAGAGGGAACAGCCAGATCTCTTGCTCTGCAGACACGTGGCCAAGGAGCATCCCAGGTGCATCAGGGCAGGAGGAAGGAGTAGGCAGGATTAGGGCTAGGATGCCACTGCCACAGCAGGCTCACAGGCAACAAGGAGGTGCTGGTGTGGTGAAGCAACCTGGATAGAGACTGCCTCTGAAAGCTGGGATTAAGCCTGGTCCCTGTGCCTGTATTCAGTCCTTAGCACGTCCAGTTTTCTGCCCTGGACCTCACCTGCCCGCTGCCATGTCCCTACAAGACTTCCAGCCTACTCCCAGGCACAGCTGGCCAAGGACCATTCCCAATAAAGAATTTGGGTAAGGAAAACTTGAGTTTAAAGCTAATGTGCATAACATTGTGTGTCTGTAGGTCTTAGATGCATTTAATTTACAGGACTTTGGCATTGGAACCGTCAGAACACGACATGCAAAGGGACCATATTTTATGTAGGTCTCATCAAATCTGGCTTTTACTAAATCAAAGTCCTTCACTTTGCAACCTTAGTCTGACAGCCCTCTGCTCTTGTCAATCCACTCATGCTCTCTGTGCAGCCCTGTAGTCCCAATAGGGAAGGAGATATTCTTGCTGTGTTACTGGTGATGGCAGAAATTACCAGAACGAGCGAGGGGCTGGAGGCAGTGTGACAGGTGTGAATATCTCCAGTTTGGTTGGACTGAAGTAAAAACAATTCTTTATTCCAATGCATCATCCTACTTATAACTTCATGTGCTGCAACCTGCAAGTTCTGAGTATGTAACTATCTGATATTAGAGAAAAAGCAGGCAGGCAGCAGAGGTCTGGAAGCAGCAGAAACTGCATCAATCACATGTAAAAGAGTAAAACAACAAGCAGGGAAATATTTTACTATTTGAGATCATGAGGTCCCAAACGTTTCAGAGGTGCACCGATTTCACTTCTCACAATTACTGTCCCAGTCTCTCTTCAGATTATTTCTGCATCATTCAGAGCATGTTTCGTAAGTTTTGTTTTTGGTTTTTTTATTCCCACAACAGCAGAAGACAGAAAATTTAATAGACTGCAAACTAGAAATGGGTCTGTGACAAAGATGGGCCTCAACCAAAGAAAACAACACATCTGTCAAGCCATAAATATGGCAAAGAAAAACCAAAACCAACTTTGTCTTCTCTAACACACACGGTGTTCTTAGATTAATGAACACTGTAAAAACGCAGCTACGGGAAACACTTTGCTTTACTGTGTCTTTGTAATATGAATGACCTTAACTTTTCTGATAGCTTAAAAGAACCAGAGGACTTCCCATCACTATCGAGACACGCATTTCAGAACGTTTTCAGACCTGCTTGGGAACATCAGCAGAGAAAGCATTTTGCCTTTTGTGCTCCTTCGGGGCTACTCAGTGCCAGCCTGGCTGCTGGTGCTCCACGCAAACACCGCTCGCTCATTATACAGCGCATCTCACAAACTCCAGCGAGATCAACAAGCTGGTTTTGGCAAGGAGTAACTCCAGCCAGTGGTAAAAGAACTGCCTGGGAAGAAAAGGAGTAAGCTTCACTCATTTCAGGAGAGATTTGAATAGTTTATTTTGCCCAATCAGAGCCCTTCAGCATAATGACACATTCATATACACATATATGAACATTTTTTCTGAAACATTAATGTATAATACATTTTAAAATACCAGCTGCACAGGTATTTTTATTTACAAAAATATTCCATACCTAATTTTTTTAACTTTGTTATGATGACATAGTTCAGTTCAAGTACATGTAAGTAAAATAACTCTATGCAATCTAACATAGTTGTGTTTGTAACAATACAGTTTGCAGTTCATATGAAACTATATTTGTAGACAGATGGATTTGCAACCCTACCTAAAATGCATATTCCAGTAATCACCCTCAGAAGAGCTAGTGGGGCTCAGCAAGACTTAACTGAATTATAAGTTGCAATGAACAAAAAGAAAAAAGAAAACACACATGTACACACTAATATACAGAAACGAGAACTGCTACACATCAAGCATGCTTACCCACAAGAGGGTAATGTTAGAAAAAATTATTCATTTTTTTTGTTTATTTTTCCCCCATGGTGCTGGTACAATGAAACAGCAGCATTACTAGAAAGCAGCATGTTTTCCTAGTTCTAACCACTACAGATAGCAGAGCTCAGGTCTAAAATAACACAGCACTGCTTATTTACAATTTTTTTTTTTTTAAAAGGGAATATTTAAAACATGTCCCCACCCCTCTCCCTTTGCATCACCTATTACTGAATGGTAGTGGTAATCCACATACAATTCCTTACATGTTTTCAACTGAAACAGTTTAGCTTCTAGTTATTATTTGCCTTGTAACATGTAACTTAGGTACTAACAAAAACAAATGCATCAAAGAAACACAGCTGTATGACTTAGGCATTTCTAAGCGCTTTACATGAAAAACTAAAAGGAATAGTGATTGACACCTTTCATTCTGTCTTGTTTTTTTTTTTTTTAAGTATAAAAGAATCCAGAAACACAGTAAACTCATCTGGCCTGAAATGGATTAAAGTAGATGATATACAGCACATCTTTATAACGTGTAAGAAGAAATTGGCCCAGCTTAACTTAGCTTTTCAATGAAGAGTGAAATAAAATCGGTTTAGCTGATTTGACTACTCTGCACATCTTCCTGTTTTACTTACTTCCTCCCCTCAAATATCTTTAAATTTTGTCTACAAAATATTTTCAGATTTTGTGGTAGTAGCAAAGCTGTCAACACCCACCCAAAAAGATTTGCATAAATTATACAGGAAATTGGCCAGAATGAAGAAAAGGTTCAACCAAAGAGCTACCCTGTGACCCAGATAGAAGGAAGGCTTTGCACTCCTTCCCCTCCCACGCAACTTCAGCTGCCATCAGCACCCACCTGGGTACATAAAACCTTGAAGAGAAAGCAAAGGGTACTTCAGCCACAGGTTGCTGTTTTTCCAACACATATTTGGTATACAACCCCCCCTCGTTTACATGTAAAGAGCTGATGTATAATCAAGAGTCATACATTACTCAAAATATTTATCAGACAAATCTCACTGCAATTTTTGGGAATTTTAAAAGTCCAAGGAAGAGAGCTGGAAAATGTCTTTCATGTGCATACCTAAACAAATTAAAATCACAGAAAACCAGTCAGCCACAGACTGCAGCTATTGAGAAAACTTGTATCTTAGGTTAGTTATCCGAATGCAATACCTTCCCTCTTCATACTTAGGGCATTGTTTAAGAATGTTCAAAATGGGAGGTAAAAATAAGTATGGTTATTTTCTGCAAAGCAAAATGGGCTATTTTTTTTCATTGCTTAGTAATTGTATCATCTCCATATGAGATATGAATGTATTCATAAGCTTAAAACAACTTCTTCTATGGATAATATACATACTTTAAGTACTTCGACTTAAAAATTGAACATAAGTCTTTTTAAAATTAAAGGTAGAAGTGTACATATAAAAATTATTTAAAACTAAAAGTATATTCTTAAGCAGTATGTATAAATATAACAGATTTTATTGTATTATCTAGTAACAAATCTGAAAGTGTTGCAGTAATTTATAAACTGAATGCTGACACAGGATAAGTGCCTTTCATTAGATACTATATTGTATATACTTGTATATACATATTTTGCTAAGAAAACACACATTCTAAATGATAGTCACATAATTAGAAAATGTGCCCAAAAGTAATCTGCTCTAAAGTCTTTCGAATGTGTGTGGTTATATACAAATAATGAACCCGAACTGCACAAATGTAGAAACAAAATAAAGCAATAAAATACTACGATTGAATTAAAGTGCAGGAAAAATTCAAGTTTAAAAGTTCAGGTAAGATCAGTGCCATTACTTAAGGAAAAAAAAAAAAAAAGAAGAAGAGAAAAGGAGAACAAAAAGGGGAAAAAAAAAAAGGAAATTCAACTTGCTTCCAAAAAATCTTCCTTTGGATGTAGCTTTCCAGTATCACCTGCCATGCAAGTACCACCTCAAGCAAAAACCTTTGCATAAAGACACACAAAGAACACAGCTATATATTACTATATTTTATAACTGTTTGCTGAAGAACAAATCACAGGAGATGCCCATGGTGTAACACTTTCAGACTTATTTGGAACACACGCATATTTACACATATCAACATTCAAAAGTTACAATTTGGCAGGACTAGGGTGAAGAAAAGCTTCTTCAGTTTACAGTTCCTAACGAGACACACTACATATAAACAGATAGGTAGCAGCAGTTTCTTACACTCCTGTCAAAAAAAAAAATTAAAAAGAGCTCAATTGTATTTTATAGTTTTCCAGACACTCTAAAAAAAGTTTCACACAACTAAAATGCTAGCGAAAAAAATAGGGGGGCTTCCCCCCCTAAGGATTTTAATATACTTTGCTGTACAAAAGGTGCACCACCACCAGCAGAATAAGATGCAACGATGTGTGTACGATCAACTTCTTTCCACAGAGAAGGAAAAAAGAACATTTTAGACTAAAATTGTACATAGCCCCTTTTATTCACCAAGAACCATCTGTGTATTCATCTCATGAGCAATCATTTTATTAGTTTTCAAATCTAGAAGCATGCTCTGAAACATATGCAACAGAAAAAAGATTCAACTCTGATAAATTCTATAATACCAAGGAAGCCACTACTTTTCGTGTATTAGCAAATGGTCTCTCATTGCCTCTTATTTTTTGGCTTGCTGGTGGTTATTAAATGTTTCTTGATGGGAAAGTTAAGAGTGCTTTCCTTTCAAGCTAAGGTCATCTTCCATCAAACTGATACCATGACTGGCAGAAGAGTACATTTGCCATTCTCTCCTCCAGAGCCTGACCAGACTAATACCCAGAAATCTGTTGCTCTGAAATACAGTTCATCTTCATCAGGTCCAAATCATGATCAGTCATCTCAATTTACAATTTACTAATGTGAGACAAGGGGACAAATGTCAGCTAGGGTGGTTTATATTTGGAAATGGTATGGATATCTAGTTTTATTCTACCTGGATTTTAATCAAGAATGTTTTTAAATATGTGTTAATTAGACATTAAAAAGAAATTAGGCATATGAGAGTGCGAACAAGAAATAATAATGCTGCTTTCTCAAATTGTCATGTTCTCATTTGTTAAGTTCTTCAAGCAGCAGACATGGCATGCCCTTGTAATAGCAACAGAATTCACTTATCTTTTAAATTTAAAATGCTACTATACATAAAATCAGATCAAACTGTGCTACAAAGCCCAAGTATATTTGCCTTTCATTCAGAAAATTAATGACCATCAATAATTCTAATATTTTACATCCTTTAAGTGTTTTGTGAGGTTACCTTGCTTATGCATCTGCAACACCACTTTACAATACAAAAATAACCAAGGTTTTGCTTTGGGAACGTTTTGAAAGTGTGTGAAAAAACCAACACAATGTGATGCTTGGAGAAGCAAACCCAAATGATTTATTTCGGACCATGCAGACCTTCCAGCTTCTAAGCACTCCCTTATATAAACAAAGCCAGTCAGTAACTATTCCTGCTTTGAGGAAAAATGTCTAAACTAACTGAAATGCAAACATTTATTTTAAGGAATCCTCTCTTTTTAAAAGAGCTCTGGTTATTCCCACTGTTACAGCTTTAGTGCAGCAGCCATTAACAAGTTAGCTCAGCTGTATTATTTACCTTACCCAAACTGAATATTATTTCAGCAATTCCTGCAGTTTTAGTGGACACTTACCACTGCCCACATTGAAAAAAACAGCTTTACAGATTAAATTCAAACTTTAGGCCAACTGCCTTTAGTGCTGGGCGGGGCTGAGACAGGAACTTGTAAATAGCTCTACTAGCAGGATCTAGAAATTTGCTAAACGATATACTGACAATTATTAAATATTAGATGCTTGCCATTGCTCATGCATCAGCACCTCCATGGAGTGTAAAACTTTGAAAACCTGAGTCCAAGATTATCTGATTTCATAGTAAAGGACTAAAGGGGCATCTAGAACTTAAGTTTTGAGCAAAACTATCTCAGCTATTTTAATTAATGGCTGTAAAGATACATTCTGTTACACATTTATAAAAAATTCACAGCATGAATGGAACCCACAGCCAATTCTAAGTGTTCTACAAACTGAACCAATAACTATTTTTGGCAAAAAATAATATTTAACTGAATAGCAGTTGAAGTATTCTTACCACAATGAAGATGTTACCACATTGCACAGTCATAACACAAATGAAAACTCCCAGCATGACACATTCCAGTCATATTATTCACTTGACTTTAATGCAAAAATTGTGTATTCTCTTGTTTTGCACTTCACAGAATATTATGTGAATACAGGAATACTAGATCAGGGGTCCAAGAAAAGACTATGCACAGGTTAACTATGTATGCAATTTTCAACATGAAATCTTCCAAGCTTCCAGCTTTTCTGATGAAAGAAGTGACAAACTTCAACTTTTCTTCAACAATAATTGTAAAGATAATAAGTCCTAAAGAGGCAAAGTGCAAGTCAGCCACCGTCCAGCAAGAGAAACAACTTTATTCCAGCTCTTGGACCCCTGATTTATTGCCTCTCCTCACAGGAGGGTATAACACTGGCAGCAATTACAATAGCACAAAAACTTTTGGCATATGAAATATTAACACAGGATTGACCCTGCATTGCCCCTGCCCATCTCACACTAAGTTTTCTCTTTACCCTCTTTTCCACATGTTCTAGTTACCTTCTCTTTTCCAACTCTCAGCTAACCAACAGCTAAGAAACACTCAAGTTTGGTTTTTAGTGTGTGTTTCTTTTAAATATAAAGCTCCTCAGTTAAAGCCACAACTGAGGTAAAACAGTGTGTGATTTGTGCTAGGAAACAACAGTATCCAATGGTGAATACTCCTTTGAATTTCAATGGTCCTGCCAAAATTAATGAAAAAATCAAGATTTTTTCATCAGGACAAAATTAAACCGATGTAATTGATGAGCTTCATCAGAACTGGTACCACTTCTTGTCTTTGTACTTCAACATCATCTAAAGAAACCAAAAAAACAATTTACAATTACTGTTTTTGTAAGGCACCAGCGGGTATAACGACGCAAACAAATTACATGCTTACAAAGCAGCACGAGAAAGAGGGACTTATTTAAGGCTTCTCAAAATTGCAACAACAACAACATCGGTGAACAGTGATTGTTCAGCATGATGAATTTGCTAATGGTAGTATCACTGCTGATGATGTAGCCTTACATAAAAGAAGATACTTTTGAGAGAATGGGAATGTTGCGCGGGAGTTCGGGGGATGGAAAGAGATCAACGTGAACACAGAAGAGAACAGCCATCTGGAGGAAAGTAATTAATTTGGAATCATGGGGCTTGAATACAACAACTGGACCTTTCTTAAGAACAGGAATCTCACAAAGAGCATCACTTTTATCTAATGCAGTGACAAATTCTTTAAGCAATGGGAGCCAAACTGCACTTTTGAAAGTCTACATAACCACTCGAGAATACTCTATGCCTTAGACCAATATGCCACAAGACACAGCTGTTTACATTAATACTTAATTATTAGCAGTAATGATGGGTAGATAAAAGGGAATTGTCCTGTATCAGTGACATTGCATTTCCTTTAGATACCTCTTAAGTGTCTTTGAAGGTCAGTTACTTGCAGAACTTGCACTTATTTGCTAAAGAATCAGTTCAAAGTTCAGTTTAACATGTAACAGACTCACCTCATGAGCATGTTTAGAGAAAGAATCAGCACTGTAAAGCATAGCTGCAGTTTTTTCTTCCAGTTCTCCTAGTTTCTGTCCTCTCTCATCTAGTGCCAACCGAGCTCGTGCTAGTTCACCAACTACACCAGACGCTGCTCCTTTGACACCTTCGATACCCCCAGGTCCTGGAATATGCTGGGCAAGACTCCTTGACGCCTTCCCAGAGGCTGATTCTCCAACTGGAAGCATTTACAAAACAGCAAAAACAGAATAGTAAGGTTTTCTACCATTATTACATAAATAACGACATAACTCGTTTACCAAGGTGTCACTTCTTTGCATGGACACCGAACACCTAATCACAGACATGACTGAGCAATACTCACTACTCCATGAAACTAGATCTTACTATCTAATAAAATTTAGGTTTTTCAAACATTTCTGAGTTTCAGGCACATTATAATATTATAACCTTTTCACAGCTTCAGTGTGAAAGTAAAACTCTCTCAACAGTGCTGACATCATGGTCATCAACAGAATTGTGCTGGTGAAGTAGTTTTTTATCGATATAGCTTACTTCACAGGGAAGGCGTTGGGAGTTCAGCAGACAAAGCAGGAGAATTTTGAAAATACAAGCTGTGATCAGTTCTGGAAGTGCTTTCCTGGTGTCGTCAACCAGTATGACTCCACCAGACCTTTCCTTTGATGAAGCTCAGTTTCAGATGCAGACACCTGAAGATTTGGTACCTATGTTCTCCTTATTGTAAAAGTCTCATTAAAAAAATGAGATGTAAATCATGAAAAGGCATCACCCCTGCAAGAACAAATCAGCTCATCCTACAGTAAGCACCCGTGAACTGTCAGCTGAACAGTTCTCTAGACTCCAGCGACCACACTGACATCTCCTTTGCTCATCATGGGACATCAGCTGTCTAGTTCAGTATAGACACTTGACAAACATGCTAATCTCATGTTTTGTTGCAGCATTTCAAGATTTTCTGATTTGATTTTATGCTTCTAGGAAAAAGGATTTAGATTTCAACTAATATTATAAACATCTCTGAATTCCCAAGACTAAAAAACAGAAATAATTTCAGTCATTACAGATACTGCTGAGACTCCCATGTTAAATAAGACAACTTTAAAGACATTCAGATGTCTTTAGAATTGTCATTGAACTCAGTTTCAGGCTACAATTCATTCTATACTATCATCTCCCATTCTATACTATTATCCTTCTGAAGATATATGCCAAAACTTGAAATGATGTAAAGAGATAGGTTCTAAAGCTGTAAGTTCTTCCCTGTCCCAATCATAATAATTACACATATAATTTGTGCATACAAATTTCTCTAATGGAATATTTGATTGACCTTCAAAGTATTACACATAAATGCAAATGGAATTTTTAATGCAGAAAGTGACCTCTAAATATTTGGTGTTTGTTCAGAATGTACAAGCACAAGTGTTAAAGACCGATTTAATTTTTATTGGATAGATCAAAAGAACCAATAAAACAGAAAGGATTGCCAGGGAGCCTTGCCTGTTTTAATAGCTGCTTCATGCTAAAAAGGAAACAGTTGTTTTTATAAATAAATTGCACAACGTGGTGTTTCATCTAGCAAATATCTGAATAAATGGAAGTTATTTTTCTTGAACTTATAAAATGCCACATGCCACCAAAAAAACCTATGAGGAAATGATAAAGCAATAAAAACTTTGCCAAATCTGAATTTTACTGTCTGATGAACAGAGGACTGAATTGAACTACCTTAGAGTTCTGTCCTTGCTCTAATTCCTAAGACATTTCAGCACAAGTCAAAAGAGGAAAAAGAATCTAGCAAATGAACTGAAGTAGAACCAAGTTTTAATTTTCTCACTGTCCAGAACAGCATTCTCCAGAACCAACCTCTTTCAATTTAAAAGCATAAATAATATCATGCTGAGCACTATATACTTTATAAAGATGAATAAAAGATTAGCTGTTCCACTAGTAGTTATAAACTACTCCTGAATAAATGAGGTAAAGGAGCCTGTGAGAAAACAGAACCAAGCTTTTCTGTGTATAATACAAAAAGATACAGAAAACTATTTGTTCTTCCCTTATTCACTTTCCTCTTTGCAAATGTAATATTCTGTTAAACAGGTAATAAATACATTTCTTAAGGATCACGGGCTTCTTTGAGTAGAAATACCAGAAAAATAACTCATACTAAAAAACTTACAGAGTTCTTCCCTGTCAAGAGACTGTGCTCCACCTCCGAACAGGCCTTTAAAGAACCCCCTGTTTGGTGCTTCTGGAGTTTCTACAGGAGTGAAGAGCTCACCCAACATTTCCTTTGCAATGAAGAAGAGACACAAAAAGACATTATTTCACACATAAATTAATGGACTATTCTTTCACGTTAAGGATTTACTTCATGGATTTGCTCTAATAGGCATCTGCCTTTGCAAGGCGACTTGGGAAATAAAAAATAAAAAACATATTAAGAAATCTGTCCAAACCATCAGCTCTGATAGTTGTAACTTATACCTCACAAAATTTCGTAGCAAAGAAATGTGTTTGAGTAAAGCCGTATTTGTCCCTCAACAACTTGAGCAGTGCTCCTGACTTTGTTCTGTTGAAACTATATCTACAAATACTCATATCCATGCACGGCATGAAAATACGAGCTTACAACCTGCACCTCTGCTATTCCAGCATTCTATACAACTTCAAAGCTCAAGCATGGCTGAGAATCTTTTCAAGCTGTTAACATCACCGAAACATAAAAGCTTCCTTCAAGTACCCTGAGTTAATGTTACCCGCTTCGGTCAGCGGGCAGCTCCACCAGCATCAATTGAACAAGGGAGCTTTGTTAATTGCACATATTAAACAAGGAACTTTCCTACCAATCAAACAGGAAATTAAGTAAGAAATTGTTACAAATGGAAGAGGATGGATGAAACAGTAAAATTTAAAAGTGACAACGTGAATCAATCTACAGTGAGAAAAACCAAAGCACGAAAGCCAAAGTGCTCGGCTTTATGACAAACTTAATCACTGTCAACATTGTGAATCTAGAACAGAGAGCCTCACCATATATTCAAGAAAACAGATTTTTTTTTTTTAAAAAAATTCATTACCTGAAGATTTTCACATGTTTCTTGACTGTAAGTGAGCCTCTGTATTTCAGTTGGTGAGACAAGATAGAGTGCTTGTCCATTATTGGTGAAGCAGAACGTTCTGGCTATCCGCATATTGGTGAGAGGCAGGTAATATACATCCAACAATGGCCTTAAACTTGGCAAACTTAAAGAATTTAAAAAGAACACCATTAAACATAGCAGGATTGTCTATTAGTGATCAAATGTCTCATTTTTAAACTGCAATATGTTATTTTTCTTTTTAGCATCTCCATAAATCACATAAACAGAGTATCATTTAATGCAACTGTAAAATCTCAAGACATAAATGAGGTTTTTCAAGGCAGCACTCAAAAGTGAAATTTAAACATCTGCATCACAGATGCATTTAAAAGCATCATTTAAATGATACTCTAAGCATGTAAATCACAGCTTCACTTAGGGCATTATATTATTTACTAACAAAGTACCTTGGCAAACATCTGCTGAAAGTTTACAATTAAATACCCTGCTTCTTTCTCTCAGATGAAGCATTTCTCCGTGACTAAAAATACAAGTCTAGAAGATCTCTCCTCAAGAACACTTGGAAATACACAGCAGTGTGCTTTCAAAAGAAAACAGAATTCAGTAGCCTCAAACAACAACCTTAGGAACTATGTCCACCTTTTTTGTCTGATTGTATGCTTAAGAGGAAGTCCTCCCAGAGAAAAGCTTTCTTACCTTGTATTTTCTGATTCTGCAAATGTAACTGCAGTACAGTCAAGCTACTGAAGAACAGATGCAACACTCAGGCTGCAACAATGCTCTTGCTACCAAACATTCCTCTCTCTCAAAGTAATAATAAAGTAGCGACTGAAAACCTGATGTCTTGATAAAGAGAACCAAAATAAACCACTGTCTCAAAAAACATCCCCTGTGAAATTTTGCTAAAAACAATTCACACAAGATGTCAGCAGCAAATGTACCAACAATACCTTCAGCAGCTTCTGTTGCAGAAGCCATCTGCATAAGATGATTATGTACAGAAACTAAAAAAGCAGCAAAAGGGGCAAAGTGCAGACAAAAGCAACAAAAAAGAAAGATGTAGTAATGGCAGCAGTAAGCGTTGGTGATATTTTTGTATGATACTGATATTTCTAAATGTTAAGCTTGCATTTTACAGATTGTGGATTGTTTGTTAGCTTGAACCTTCACCTAAACAAAAGGAAGGAGAACAGGTAATATGACTTTGGGGCCAAGTTCTACAGTTAAGAAATCAAAACCAGTATTGTCTTGTAAGCATATCATCTAAAAAAGAGACTTCTGCCATGCACGTATCTAAAATAAGAATATTCCAAAGATCGAGTTAGTAACAGGGAAGTGCTTTGCTTCACACTAATGGAAGCATAAAGCATCCTTACAGCTTCAAGGAAAAACACAAAATCATTAGACCAGATAGGATAAGCATGACATCCATAATAGCATTTTCAAAGTACCAAACAAATCTTACAGAATAAAAAGGAATTCTATATTTTTATAAGTCCTATCTAAATTTATAGAAATAGATACATATGAAGTAATGCTCTGGCTACTTTACACAAACAGCATGTTAAGTCCACTTCCCAGTAGCAATTCATGGAGTTCAGCTTCCCTACACAAGTTAATAATTCAATATTTACATAGAGGGAGGTGTTAAACTATGAAATTCTTTAGAAAACAAAATGAATCCTAAGGAAAATGGGATTTCTTGGAATAAGCGGTATCTGAACATTATGAAGCTCACTTACAATTTAGGGAAGAAAAGAGTGGTTGCCCTCGAAGGTGAGCAGCATTTTCTAGAGATGTTTAGAACGTATGTTTGGATATAGATCAATGGAATTAACAGATGTAACAATCAAAACTTATTTTTAATTGTAGCATGCATCAGACCAGTTTTAGTTGTATTCCCAACAAATTCCTAAAGAAGTATCTTTTTAGAGAATTTCCCAAGCTGAGAGCTTGTTTTCACGATTTTAAAAATAATCTTTTAGGAATCTTACTAGTACAATTTTATAATGCCATGTTCCACATTCATCTTAGCATTAGCCAGAGCTAAAATATAGGTGCAAGTGGATGGATATCAACACACTGCTGTTCAGAATAAAGTAGCAGTTGGAAACAATCAAGAAATAGGACATATTGAAATTACATAGGTGACATGTAAGTTCATTCAAACATTACTTTTACAGATGTTTAAATTCATAACTTTAACATGTTAATTTAGATGACTTAATTGTACACTACAACTGCAAACAATCTTCCCTTTACAGCCTGAGCTCAGAATCACAGAATGGTTTGGGTTGGAAGGGACATTAAAGATCATCCAGTTCCAACCTCTCTGCCACAGGCAGGGATATCTCCCACCAGCCCAGGCTGCTCAAGGCTCCATCCAACCTGGCCTTGAACACTTCCAGTGAGGGGACATCCACAGCTCCCCTGGGCAACCTGTGCCAGTGCCTCACCACCCTCAGTGTGAAGAATTTCTTACTAATGTTCAATCCAAATCTTCCCCCTTCCAATTTAAAGCCATTTCCCCCTGTTCTATCACTACTTGTCCTTGCAAAAAGTCCCTCCCAGCTTTCCTGTAGCCCCTTCAGGTACTGGGTGGCTGCTCTAAGGTCTCCTGGGAGCCTTCCCTTCTCCAGGCTGAACAACCCCACTCTCTCAGCCTGTCCTCGTAGCAGAGGTGCTCCAGCCTTTACATCATTATCATAGCCCTCCTCTGGACCTGTTCCAACAGTTCCATAATCTTCTCATGTTGGGGATTCCAGAACTGGACACAATACTCCAGGTGGGGCCTCAGAAGAGAAGAGCAGAGGGGGAGAATCACCTCCCTTGACCTGCTGCTCACGTTCCTTTTGATGCAGCCCAGGATACAGTTGGCCTTCTGGGCTGTGAGCACACATTGCTGGCTGAAAGGCTTTTTTAGGCCTTTAAGACACAAGCAAGCTACAAACCACAAAGACAACCTTGGGGCATGAATGTGATGCAAACAGTTGCACAAAAGTGCGCAGAGCTGGGGTCAGGTACTGAAGGTCTGACCCAAGGCAGTTTTCTCTGTCAGGGAATACACGTTTGAGAATCTTCAACTCAAGGACCTACATGCATCACACATTTGGAACTATTTGCTGAATCAGGGTAGCCTGTTCTAAACTGGCAAACCTTTTCACGTATTAAAGGCATAACTAAAAGGAATCCATAATCAAAATTATCCAGGCTCAAGTGTTAGAAGTTCATCAACACTAAGTGAAAGATGATTTTTAAAAAATTGATATTCTTATAGAAAAGTAAATTTATCTAGCAGAAGATATTTTGCTCTTTTTATATATAAACTACTATCAAACAGCTCTTACCTAAAAGTCATAATATGTCCATTGGCACAGAAACATGCAAGGCAGATACTGTTACTCAATGACACTATGTCTCCACGAAGAACAAAAGAAGTCTCTGTTATATTTTGCTTATAAATACAGTTCTGGGATGGCAGTGAGATAACTTTTGCTTGCTTTTCAGAACATATCACTGCATATTGGTTTTCACTGATTTCCTGAGAGGAAGAGGGGGACACTGAGACAGGTCGTCGCTTTTTTGATTTATCTTTTTCATCTTTATCTTCAGTAACATTGTGTTCTCTCCAGGGTTCATGTGCTGGTGGGACCAAAGCTCCTGTGGTATCCAGAAAAGCCATTCTCAAGATTGCCCCTTTTAGCCTCAGGATGGTTCCTAGGAAAAGAGTAGAGCCCGTTTCTAAAACAGTTCTAAACAGTCTTTAAAGCTACAAAACATCCCTATAAGAAGCCAGTAAAATCAAAACTTGACAAGAATTTAGGCTTGTCTGTGTAGCAAAACAAATTGAGAAAAATCTTTGGACATGAATCTGAAAACCAATGAAGCACATGCAAGAGTATATATGTATTCAAGAAAATGTCAAACCAGTTTTCAAGGGTTAAGTGTATGCATACTTTTCCAACTCCAATGGAAAATCATACACTTATTAGGAGAGCTAAGCTGGAAACCATATTTGCATTCAAGATCAGCGTCAGCAAACTGATTTCACTCTATCCTGAGGAATACACAGTGTGCTTGATATCTACAATACATGCTACTAGTCAAAGGTAAGCACCTCCTATTTCTTCAATACAGACAGGTTCAGAAACAAGCCTTTTTTTCCAGTTCACACTTGAATCCACTCCTCTGTAGTCTAAAATGGAAGACGAAAAGTTTTCCATTCCTACTCTTTAAATCACTGTCTCTGTATGCCAGATCTTTAATAGATTTCTTACTTATATGCATTCACATGCAAGTAAAAGCGTGAACATTTGCTAAGTGTACACACACAAAAAATAGAGTTTGCAGTAGCTTTTAAGGTTCATGCTGCAGATCCACTGACTGAACACACCGTCCAATCTGCAGCCTTACCTTTACAATCACATCAACAAATCTGAGTACTGCTGCCAATGCCATATTTGATAAATGCAAGTCAAATATGGTCTAGGGTCATACTATTTCCAATCACTGTTTCAATCAAATAGCACTGTAATTCACATGTGCTGATATCATCTGTGTGAGCAAACTGGAGCAGAGCAGCATGTTCTCAGTGAGATGGTGGTAGCAGGAAAGCTAAATCTAGGCCTAACAGCAAATTCAAACCATAAATACATGACTACAACAAAATAAGTTGCTCTGTATCAGAAAAAACATGATACAAGACCTCTCACAACAATCCAAATGAATACTGTATCACTAATATTTAAAGCTAGCCATTCAATACACAACTGTTAATGCATATTCCTGTTTTATGATACAGGAAACTGAAAATTTCTTCCCTCATAGCCAAAAAAAAATTGAACATTTGAAATAATCATCTTTTCTGCTGTCTCAGTTTTAACAACTGCCACATACTGCATTAAGGTTAGAAAGCATGCTTTCCTCAGCATGTATACATTAAGATGTATTTTTATATTTACAAGATAATATTTCCAGCTTTTCAACTTTAAAGCCCTGGTAATGAAGTCACCAATCTAGATTGTTAACCCCAGTGGCTAGATCAATGAAGCATATATTAATTGCCAATTAATCTATAATACAGAAAATGAGGTTCTTTAAAAAAAAAACCAAACAACAACACTCTATCAATGCATACTTTAGTGCCTCTGCTTTATACATACCACTAGGAGAAACAATCACTGGTTGTAGAAGTCTTTGTTCTCCTCCTGGGGGTAAGTTCAGTACAATGACAAGCACTGTACCCAGTGTGGTTCCGACCCACAGGCACGGGGAAGGTGATGTATCAGCTTTTCTTGTGAAAGTCTCACAAAAGTGAAGAGCTGAAATTGCCTCACGTGACTCCTTATCAATGCTAGTTACACTAGAACTCCGAGATCGACTGAAAGAGTTGTCTTTGACATCTGAAAATAAATTAGTATTAATTAAAAAGAACAGCAAAAGGCAAGAATTAAGAGAATTCACATTTTTTTTGTTCTTTAGCATGAACTATATACTATCATTCTATTGATTACTACTCCTGTATTGTTCCTTTTTCATATTTCCTTCCACCCCCATTTTTAACACCATAACCTCAACAAAGCACCCAACCTTTTTTTGAAGAGGTTGCCATTAGGTAATTCTCAAGAACAATTGTTATGCATATTTCTGTCTTGCTGAGACAGAGAGTAACAGTCAAATAGGACTTCTCCTTTAAAAATTTGAATTACAAACCTCTCTGCCAATTAGTTCATTGATTAAAGAATATTGGCTTCCATGGAACATTATTTAATAACCTTACGAAGATGCAACTGTTTCAGTTTAAGAACTGTAGTCACATCCAGAAAGCATGGTAACACGTAACCTGTAAAAATTCACAGTAATATTGTCTCACTTCAGGTAACTGGAGGAGGTCTAACAGGCTACATACCTAAACTTTTAGTAAGAGAAACATCAAATACTACCATATGCCACTGGAATGCAAAGCTGAAGACTTTTGTTTTGAATACAGTAAAAAATGCCACTAATAAAGTTACCAGGACAAACTATACATTGCTTAGCAAATAAGTTTCTTATAACAGACTGAATTGTAATATTAACAAAAGCTCAGTTCAGTAGACATGCTGCTGGATCCTAGATGTGTGCTCTCTGTACCTGTGGTGATACATAACACATTACCATGCCTGAATGTGTCTTTAACACAAATTTCAGCACAAGACAACCCCTACTAGTCAAACCTTGATGCAATTTGTATCATGACTTTTAAATAAATTAAGTTATTGTATTAGAGCATTAGGAAGTTATAGATACAATAGGCATCTTTAAAGCAGGATTAAGAGCTAAAGAGCAACATTTAACCACATATTTTCTGGAAGTATTTCTTGCAAAACTTTCTAAAAAGAACACCTAATATGCATGTGAAAACATATCAACTAGACTTCACCTGTCAGTAGACATCTACAACACAAACAGTGAGTCTTCTCAGGAGATACTTTTCTCATTCCAACAAGTATAAAAAAATTATTGTTCTGCTGAATTTTAGTGAAGTCAAATAAAACGTCATTTAAAAAAAGAAACTAGGTCAACCACTCAGATATTGACATCCTAAGTTTTCATATTTCAAAAATCATATCCAGAGGAAAACAATGAAAACAATTATTTGTTTTCATAATTCTTCTAATGACCACAACCTCTTAAGATATTCAGGCTTGAATATTTACTAACTTAATGTTTTTTTCAACTCTATCACTGATTAATTAGTCAGAATATAATCATGCATTAACTGCAACAGGCATAAAATGAAATATGCATTTGTTGAGTTGCATCTAGTTGAATATTTGAAGTGCATGTATATAAATTCTAGAAGCACTGGAATGGACGAATGTAAATATTAACTTGCCAGATAATACAGGCATTGTGGAGCGTGGATAACTCATTCAGGAAAGAGAACTGGGGGTAACGAGTTTAACTGCATCAGTGCACATTATTTATCCTAAAGTCAAGGAAGAATCTATAGCTTGTTAATACATTAGTTTCAGATGAAGGCCCAGCTACACACTGCTTCATCACAAGGATGGAAAGATGAGGCTCTTGAGCCACTACACCAAATGACAGGACTCGATGGCAATGGTACCTTAATCATCTGGATTACAACATTGAAAAGCAATGGTATAAATGCAGACTAGAATGTGTTCAAATAATGGCTGTTTTAAAAAGTGGAGGATAATGCAGGAGCATATATGATAGCCTTTGTTCTGGCTATTTATGGAAAAGTGATAGGTTAAAGATCTAAGGACAGAAAAGTAATTTGAAAGAATGAGCTCATAAAAGAGTAGGTTTCAAGAAGCCATGGAAAGAAAGAGAGAAAATGATAAGGATAATGAACTTGGAGGAAAGGCATTTCAGCCGTCTACTAAATCCAGTAGATATGGTCACATAAGCGACAAAAAATACAAGCAAGCTGACAACCTCTGAAGAACACTAAGCAAAAGCTATCCTGCTAGGAGAAAAACACAGAAGTAAAATAAAAACAAAGATAATTGCCCAAGAAAGTTATTTACAGACCTGAAAACCTAGGAGAATTTTACACAGAACAAAATGAGGCACCTAAGTGCAGACATCCACACACGTGCAAAGCCAACCAAAACCAGTCAAAGGCTATTACAATTTGGAAGGTACAAAGTATTTTGAGAATACCAGAAGTAAGATGACAAAAAAAAAAATTCATTATTTCCGCAGAAAGAACACTAAATATTAAGTGATGTAGGAAAATGCAGTAAGAATTACACCATTCTTTTTTCTCTAGTCTTCATAAAGAAAAAATTCCAAGTTCTTATAGCTATCAAAGAACAGCGAGGAAAACAACAGTAAAATTAGAATGAATTGGATAATACTGAAGTACCAATGTAATCCAGTTTGCAAAGTATGATGAAATTCACCCTAAACTGAAGTTATCCCATAACCATTAGTAAACATGGGAAGAACAGACACTGACTGAAAAAAGAAATAATTTTTCTCTACTCTTTCTTGCCAACAATACACATTTTGACCTCTAGCTCTGGGCACAAGAGTTTTAGACAGAGGAGGAAAAATTCCAGTCTCGAGGAGATTAACAGAAGCCATCCCAGAGTTACACATCATACCCTAAAAAAGTAAAAGGAACTGAATTTTGTAAAAAAAAAATCATCTGCACAAAAGAAGATTAAAGTCACGATGACAGCTTTCAACAGCACAAAAGATGGCAAAATAAAAGACAAGGAACACTTGTTTTCCCTGTTCATTGTGGAAAGGACAAGAATAAGTTAATATGGAATCAAAAGACTGATTAAGTAACAGGAAATTTGTCTAACTGACTATAAGAGATTGCAACTTTCTGTCTGGCATTTTTCTAAAAACTTATTTATTAGAGGCTCATGAATAGACGAGAGCTTAAGTTGTCAAGACATCTGGATCTTTGCCATAGCAATGGATTAAAGGATCTCTGAGGGTTCCTTCCAACGTCACATTTCTCTGAGCGGAGCAAGCTGTGTAACTGTAAATTGTACATCAGGGTGGTCCAGCTCAGATTCAGGATACCCAGTCCCACGGACTCTTTCCTTGCTGACAGCAGCAGCTGACAAATACGTAGTCTGCAGCCCCCAGTGTGAACCTGGTCTGTCTTCTGCTGGGGCTGTGGCAGGGATCCTGCTGCAGGAGGGAGGCCGAGCTGCAGCAGGCAGAGGGCAGCTTCCACGTTCAGGCTGCATCCACTGCTGTAGGTCTACAGCTGCCCCCTCCATCTTTAGAGAACAAGGCATGGGAGCTGGATTTGATCTACAAGCTGACACTCAAAGTGCTAAGAAAATATAATAAATATACTCATTTGTATGCTGTTTTAGTTATGCAATATAATGACTTGTAGTACTACAGACTTCACAACTAAACAACTCTTACATAAAAAGGTACCACACTTTTTCAAGAAAATTTAAATTCCCAGACTGGTCATCCATCCAAAAAGGTCTATATTATTTCATTTAGAGAGAGTGGTCACAAGACAATTAACATTTGTAAAACCGTCCAACAATTTGGTGAGCAGACCTCAAAATATCCTATTGTTAAAATATTTTTAACTTAAAATATATCAGACGGCTCTAAACAGGCAGCAATTTTCCTTATATAACCTGCTTATTCCTGCTTTTGCTACCACAACACTACTGATAAAGTGAGTGACAGATACCTAAAAATTATGATGAAAATGTGATAAGCCATGTACAAGATTTGCAGGCTTACCTTATGATGACAACAATGACATTTTGTGCCCGAGAGCCCCTCAAAAGACTGGAATTAAAATTTTAGTTCTACACTTGAGATAAATGCAACATAAAGTCACGATAGTTCACATAATTTAGGAGTCTTACTTTAATGTACTTGCATTCCGTAAAACAGGTTTAGTAAAAATAAAACCATCTATGTAAACTTACCTAATTCAGGCTTTAACTCAGTTGGCAAACTTAGCTTCCTGGACATCTTTGCTGAAAAGTGAAGTATATCTTTTTTTTAAAAAGAATAAACATCATTCTGATGGCCTTCATTTGCCTCTTTCCCAATATTTAATATATCATTGTTTATTACATTAACTGCAGTATTTAACAGGATTTGTACTAAAGCAGAGCCTCACTTCTGCAAGGGAGGGATGTAAAGTAAACCATGGAAGATACCAAAATCCCCAAATACAGCATTTTATGACTTTTGTCAAGCTTCATTTCTCCTTAGGCTTCAGGGAGAACACAGACTCTTGGCTGTTGCAAGAACTTGCACTGAAGTTAACACAAATTTAACATCCCATTCCCTCTTCTTCTGCCCTACATCCCGATCAAACCTAAGATTATTTTAAATAAAGAAAACAGATGAACTTTTAATTATGCCAAAAGGTTAATGAATTTGTGTACAGGGCTGGTAATCTGACACAAAACACACAACCTTCGAACAATGAAGACATTACAGAGAATTATAAAATGAACAGCTTACAAACCCCTGCAATACTGTCAAGCAAAAGACAGTATAATTTTGATAGTATTGCTGAAGTGAAAAACATAGCACTTGAACTCATCCCTGATTTGGAAAACTCTCTACATGGGAATGGAAATCTTGTGATCCATTTAAAATGCAGTTCAATACTAACAAATGTTGCTATAATAGAAGTCACTAGTAAACTGGTAGTCACACATCCCTCTTCCATCTTTCTCTCAACGGCTTCTGGAGAGGGAATAATTTTGATATAGTTTAACTACTAGGCTAGGGCTAGACTCTGAATTTATTTCCCAGTCACATGCTTGAATTCTGATGTATCATTTAATTCTTCTGTATCTTGTAAGGGTAATACTTCTCTGCCTAAAGTAGACGTTGAGAATAGCCTCATAATTCTAAGAGTATGTTGTAATGGATACCAGCCATAAAGCAGCCTAAATCTAGCTTCTTCTCTCAGCTAAAAATGGAGTTAACTCATTCTAATTATCGTTTTAATAGAAATCATTCCATTTCCTATGTATCCTGAATGACAGCATATGATTTAAAGTTGCTTCCACTTCTTTAAAAAGTGAAATACTTCATTGTATCATCAACTAAGCTCATCAATATTGCAAATGCTAGTTATCTGAATAGTTGAACAGTTTTATTCCTGTCATACATTATAAAAATTTGAGAATGACTCCAGATATAATCTTCTAATTTCCTACAAGTGTCAACGTTACAAAGTATGCCTGTCCAAATTAAATTGAAATTACTTACTATCAGACTGAAATGCTAGTCACTAACTTTAGTGCAGGCTGAAACTGAAAAGGGCAGTTTGATTAAATGTTTTCTGCCCTCATCCTTGCATTGGCACTGGCATCTGCTTAGCTTAATAGTGAGCTCAAAATTCAACTTTCAAATTCAATGAAAACATCCCTTGACAGAAACTTAACAAGATCAACTCCCATTTCAAATCAGACTCAACTATATAAGCAGAAAACCATGGTACAAAACAGCACCAGTGACCAGGGCCCCATCTTTTTGCTGTCAGCTTGAACTTGTTAGGTTGAACAGAGATTATGAAACCTCATCTGGAATTTTGAATTAGAAGATGGACACTGGTCATCATAAGACTCGTTTTCTCTGTTAGACACGTAAATCATAAACGCTGAGATAATGAACAACACCTCAAATATGCAAACAGAAAATAATTTGAGTTATTTTTCTGATTTTCACAGCTTTTAATGTGTGCGAACACCAGCAACGATTGGTCAACTCAGTCACTTTGACGAGTGGTCATTTTTGGCTTTTCAAATAGAAACGTTTAACAGAATTTTAACAACTTGGAGAAAATTGACAAATAAAAGGATACTAGGTAACAGGTAATACAGCAGGCAATAACAAGTACAGGTAAGTGTGTTGGATTCTAACAGCCAATCCATAGCTTTAGCTTTTTGTTCCTTAGTGAAAGGCCAGCTGTTTGAACTGGGTTGATAGGGTAAAACAAATTTGTCAAGACATTTTTTACAAACAGAAATCCTCATTAATAGGACAAGAGAATACATTAACCGTTAAAAAGGATGTCATTGCTAGAAACCATGAATTAATGTGTTAAGCAAAAAAAAAAAAAGCCCACTGCAAACCAAAGGGACAAAACCCTCAAGAAATCAAACGTAAATAGGAAACGAACTTATTTAAATAGCAGTAGTGCCATCTTGTGTTTAAATAAAAAAGTGCCTAAAGATGCAATAAGAAAGATAGGAATATTTTGTTAGTCAAGCCATTTTTAATTAACATTACTTAATATATCCCCCAACACTTATATTCATATCTTATGATATGAATTCTTGTGAAATTCAGATTTGCTATGCCTCAGATGAAAAGCAGCAACATGCTGGACAATTTCTACAACACAAGACATACGCAACAGAGAAATAGAAAAGACAGCACTGAGATGTACAGCTCAGTGTCAGTTTTTTTACTCCAGTTGTACAACAGGGCAATGGTGACAGTGACTGCTCCGGCTGGGTGTGGTTGACCACAATTATCATACCAGAGTTTAACACCTCTCGGTGGTGGTTGTTGCTGTAGCTTTTACAGCCAAGACTACCCTTCTGCAGCTGTTGTGAGACAAGGAGACAGACTGAGAATCACTTGCTGGCATGCTTGCTCAAGGAAACAATGCCTTTTTTTCCTCTGTTTAAACGTTTTAATATCCTTCTAAATTAGAAAACCTTGAGTCATACACAGGCACACCCTTTCTTTTGCTAATATATACAATTAAAAAAAATCATATAAATGTTTAGTATTAGGGAACTGTCCAAAAACAACATTCAGGTTTCTCGGAGATTTCTCATAGGTCAGGCTTGAGGAGGCAGGTGTTAAATTAGGGAAGGTTACTTTGGTATAGTATGCTATATTTCAGCATAGCAGGCTCAACCAATTCAATGAAGAAAACCTGAAGGCTGAAACATGACTGAACTATCAATAGGAAGCTGTGGCTTAAAAGTAATAGTTACATTTTATTTGCAATGGGTTATTCTGAGCTGATACTTTACAACGTACAGCACATCAATTTGTAAGCTATAGAGCAATTTCCCATACATTGCCTACTTAGGGAACAGTGTAAACTTAAAAAAAGGTCTAAAGATTTAAAAGGGGACAAGAGTCTTTGTATTTTGACAGATGAGAAGAGTTTACATAAAGCCTATTTCATTTAACGTTACATGAGGAATAACTAAGCAGCTTAGAATTTCTTAGACATATCAAAGTTCCAAAATTATTCTATATTTGACAACTAGACAGAAGTGAAAGATTTACATTATCAATTTCAAGATGCTTAAAGAACTGGATATTGTACCGGTGACAGTACAAAAGAGAAATAGATTATCAATGCTGAAATACCTGAACTTGATAAGCATAAGAAAACCATTTTACAAGAGAATGTAGAAGATGTCCTTGATATAACCAAAACTAGATCAAAGTACTAAAAACACATTGGAAGAAATGCTTTTACACTGGTGTTAGGGTAACTGAGAACTTATGAGCATCTTAAGATTAGATTCTGTGAAAACAATATTTAGTCAATGAATTTAATGCTGTTTGAAGGATACAGGTGTATACTTTGAAAGAAACAAATGAGAAAAACCTTATGTCAATAATAAAAGGAAGGATTACAGAAGTTTGGAATTAAAGTTACTGGGTTTAGATCTGCCTACTAATATTGTTTGCAATTCTCTCTGAAGCATAAACTGCAGAAAATACATAAAATGATTTTTTTCCCTAAAAAGTAATTGACACAATCCTACTGGAACTGTTATGAAGGTCTCAGTCCATCTTCTTCTAATAGCAAAGCCTCTTCCAGAAACAGGCATTACAATACCTCTCAGCTTCTAACCTGATTCATTGCTAATTAAGTGATCGAAGTATAAGCAAAATAGCTTAAGATTTTGCTCCCACTGAAGTTGGATCTCAACACCTTTCTATAAAAATGGCCTGGGAAATGAAATGCTTCCAATTCCTCTTCCTGTAAGTTCACCTACATTTTGTACCCTTCTCTGTACTACTTCACAGCACTTTACTTCCAAATATTTGTGATTCCTAAGAGAAATGGCTGCTTTTAATAATGTTCATAGTATTTTCCGTAACTTGCAGACGTGGTTAGTTAAACCAACTATCTCCATATATCCACGGTAATTGCAACTACTCTGAAGCTCTGAAGTTCACCTCTGATGAAAATAAAAGGGAAATGTGACCCAAAAGCAACATATTCACAACAGGTCTTTAACTTGAGTTACTACCCATTTCTTAGCACAGTGTTCACAATTGAGTACTTAGAAAAAGGAAAGCAACCAATCTTAAATGTCTTTGTGGTAAAGCTGAAGTGTTGGTACGTGAAGCATTTACATTTTGTTTTATTTATACTATCATTACAGTCTGATACTGTCACTAATGACAGGTATTTGTAGAAATGAAGATGTTCAAGTTTCAATAGTGATTAAATTGACAGTGGCTTTATATTTCTAAGTTTAAATGTTTATGATGTTACCACCTTCCAGCCCTATCACTGAAATGAAGTTATTTCTGACTTCGCAACCAGTATTCCTTTGCTCACTGTTTCCATGTGACAAAAAACATAGGAGAGATTATCAGCAATTGCAATTATCAAAGTAAATAGTTCTTGTTCTGTTTTGCAAACCATCTGACAGGCTATAGGTCACACATCGACAAAGAATGGAAATAACTGGAACTGACTTCGATGTAGGCCAGTGCAAAGAGCTACAACCATTCTCTACAGATCAAATTCAGCCACGTGAACACAACTGATGGAAAACAATTTGTCTCATGCAACTTGGTGAAGATGACAGTCAGTGACACATCTTACAAAACTCACTGTCCATTCACATTTAGTTGGCAGTTCAGCTTAAAACAATGAAATGTAAAAACATGCAACCACTAAGAT
This sequence comes from Tapera naevia, assembly GCA_033556795.1. Lineage (NCBI taxonomy): Eukaryota > Metazoa > Chordata > Aves > Cuculiformes > Neomorphidae > Tapera > Tapera naevia. The sequence continues at coordinate 1,615,527 of JAUMJJ010000054.1, read as the reverse complement.
GGAAGAAGAGGTGTTTTACTTACGCGGAAGAGCAAGGTTCAGAAATACATGCAGAATAAACATGCCAGATGAGGTACAGAAAACATGGCAGTGAAGAGAAATTCACTGCATGGTATCAAACCACTCAAATCTCTTAACAGAATGTAGATGAAATAATTAAGTTTCTTTAAACTTCCAACAAATTGCAAATTACACAAATCAAAGAAGGGGCTAACTGGGAGATACTTGTCAATTACAACAGGCATTGATATAACACGCATAAGATTGTTTTTCTCATTAGAAGAACTAAATCTAAGTTTCTAGTTAGCCTGAAATTCCTCTAGGAGAACATATTAAACAATATTCATGTACATGACACTAATTATTTTTTAATTACAGATGAATTGACATAATGTATTATTGACAGTCATTTGCTTGTTTAAATTGTATTTAGGTTTCCACTGTCTCAGAGCTCATCTTCCCTAACATTTGTGTTATCCCTGCAAGCTGGATATAGTACTGAGTAAAGGGCATATTCTTGCTCTTCCTCATTCTGTACCTCAGATTCCAAAGACAAGTGTATCACACTCATATTCATCTAAATGAATTCTGAATGATTTTTCTGCTCAATTAATGAATTGCGACTAAAGGGATTAATGTTTTAGGGTAAAAGTCAACTTGCCAAACTGCAAATCAACGGGAGACTACAGGAGAAGACATCTCTTCCTAGTCTTAACCTATGGTTCAACCCAACCTCTGAAATTGCAGTTTAGCAAACAGTTTAACTACACAAAGTAGCTTCAACCTTTGATCTGACTGAAGAGAAAAAATGAAATCCTTCGACAACGATACACTAACGTACCAAATAAAAACAAAATAAACCACTAACACAGTGATTCTGAAATGAAAATAATCATCTCACTTACAGAAGTCTTTTTCCCCAAATGAAATCACATAGCTTCTCGCCTTTATTTATTTAATAAGCCAGTTATCAGAAGCAGAGTTAATTTCCATTCCAATCATAAAAGGGTTCAATCTACCTGCATACAACATATTCCAAGGCAATTTTGCCAACAAATTGTTTAGACTAAAGTCTGGAGATGGTAGAGTACTGTGTCACTGTTGGATGCAGAGAAGTAAATACAGTTCTGAACAGTAATGGGTTGTATGGATAGATGACCACATCCTCTTCCAGATGATTAAATGAAAACATGACACTACCTCTAGCTTTACCATAGTCATATGGGAAGCTGACCAGATGGCTATAAATGCAACACAAAAAGGAATTAAATCAGCTACGTGTTCTCAAAGAATTTTTGCAAAAATAATGGAATAATGTTGTGACTTGCATAGACTGAACTCTTACTATGGATTAGAATTTCACCCAACCAGAAAACAGGGAAGTGCATTTGGAAAATCAGATAATTTAAACCACCGATATTACTGTGCCAGTGTATTTAGTACAGAAGCAGCCCACAGATTTACCAATCAGCACAGAGAATGAAAAAATTAATAACTTAATGCATTCAATTTTTTGTCTTTTTTTTTTTGCTGCTGGGTTAGTGTTGCATAGATTGAGGCACTGGATTAGGAACAGAGCAGATTTTTTCTGGTTCCTACCTATGTCATTGGCTACCATCTTGGAAAACTTTCTGCTTTTGGTCTTCACTGTAAATAATATTTTAATAAAAAAGATCAATCTAAATGTATCAAAGGATTAATTGGGGAAAAACAGACTATAGAAAAGAAAAATACTGTACCCTTTTCTATAAAATTATTCATTTTTTGATCATCATCAGAATTGTTTGGTGAACCAGAACCTATGAGTGAAGACAGAATGAAATGGATATACAAACATATAACTGACACAAAACCTATATATAAATACAAGGTGTGAGTTTAAGGAAGATACAAAGATGTATTAAAAGATTATATTATTTTGAAGTGACAGGAATTCTGTCATATTGAGTTGAGCCACAAAAATTACAATGCAAGGCACAAATGTTCCACAGTGCAGCATTTTCATTCCTAGAAATATTTCCCTTATGGAACGTTTCCAGACACACAAGTTATCCTAAATTATGTTTCAGAGAACACTGTCACAACAATAAATGGGTTTTGAGGTTTCTTCCAATGCAGTAAGTCACTACTGTGCCACAGTTCTTCAGCTGTCCTGCAGACAACCTGGAGCCAATGCTGCCACCTGGGATTTTCCTGAATTGTTAATACTGAAGAAGTGGTGGCTATAGGTCACAAATTAAAGGCTTAGCATAGTAATGAAATTAAAACACTGTTCTACTAAAAAATGCCAAATTTCATTAGACTGTGGAAGTAAAAAATAATAGAATGCAAACATTTTGACATCCATGAACACAAAAACTCAACAGTTTACAATGTTATACAATGTCCTATGGGTCAGACAAATGCCCCGGAGCCTATGCTTATTACTGTAGAAAAACCAGGAGATACAGTTTAAATTTATCTTGCATTTTCATAGTGTTTCTATAGTGCTGTGTTATTAAAACTGTAGGATACTCTAACTTGCACAAGCAGGCAGCCCCTCTCACAGCCCTCTGAACTGTATAACCACTCACTGGAGGAAGCTGTATGGACCTTAGCTTCCTCTTCTCTCCAGAAAGGTGGAAGAGGTGGAAGATACAGATCACTTGAGCAAATGCAGACTCCAGCCTAAAGAGTGGCTGGTCCGTTTTACAGATACTACAGTAAAAGCTAACCACACCCTCCACTGCCAACCCCCTCCTCCAGTCTTAAAGCAAACTTTTTGTGCTAATGGAATACCGTGCAATCCTGTGCAGCTGATTCCTCCAAAATGTCCTGTCTTGTCTGTCTGAGAACAGAATGCCATTGCGAGCTTCTTTCCAGTCTTGAGCTCTTGCCCAGAAAAAATGTACAACTTAAAACTAAGGAGCTCCTCTCTCTTCTCTAACATTCCCAAATGATTTCCATAACAGGGAGGTGCCTCCCTTCAAGTACCTTTCTCACAGGAAAACTGGAGAAGCCTGCCATGAACCTTAAATCAATAACTGAGACCTGGGAGAAGAGGACAGAACCAAGGGAAGCAAGGCACAGCCCAGCCGTTCATACTTCAAGACTCTCTTTCACAGGGGAATGCAACAGTAGCTCTCCCCCTCCATCTTCTGTTTCTTCCAGAACTCTAGATTTTAGTCTAATATGAACTAACTTTAAATAGTCTTCTCAAACTGGAGATCATTTTCTACCTCTGCAGGATTAGGAATTGCCCCATAATTCTGCTTCCTTTCAGGACATTTGAATCTTTCTGTTCTAAATTGCTTCCTATTTTTATATCCTCCTAAAGAAACATACAAACTGCATTAATTTTTAACCTACTTCAGCTAACACAACTCAGACAGGAGAGAAGGAGTTCAGTAGGGAAGGAGAGGGGGCAAATAATTAAATTCAGGGTTTTTTCATATAAAACTTCATTTTTATCTTTGCTTTCATTACACTTAACGTAAATGGTGAATTGAATTTTACTCTATTTCAACTGCAAATTATTAGGTTGGTGAAAAAATAATTGCTGTTTTTGTCATTGTAAACTGTGATGTTTATTTTGGATTAAACTTTTATTTAACTGAGATCATGTAGTATACCATTTTAAAATGTGAAATTTGCTCTACTTATTTATGCTAATGGTTTTGTTTTCACTGTTTAAGATTTTATATTACACTGTCAAATTAAAGAAGAAAAAAACAAATTGAAGCAATTTTGCTCTATGAGTTCAAAAGGGGATTTAAAGCAGCAGAAACTACTAGCAACCTCAATCAAACATTCTGCTAGGGGACCGTCAACAAGCATATAGCTCAACATTGGTTCCAAAAATTTCATAACAGGAACAAGAGCCATAAAGATGAGGTGGGTCATGAACATCCTTCTTAGACAGGTGACAACCAGTTGAGGGCCATTATTGAAGCAGAGTCAAACAAAAGAGAGGTTGTAGAACAACTAAGAGTTGACCCTTCAACAACTGTTGAACATTTACATGAAACTGGAAAAACAAAAGAGCTCAACAAATAGGTGCTGCATGAGGGGAGCATAAGGAAAAGAGAAAAATCACTGTTATGAGGTTTGCTCTGTGTTTCTTTAGCATAACAAAAAACTGCCCAGTCCTTAATCACATTGTCACATGTGATGGAATATGGACTCTAATACAATGGATGGTGTTCCACACAGTGGCTGGACCAAGGTGAAACACCAAAACACTTCCCCAGACCAAAGGTGCACTGAAAGAGGGTTGTAGTCACTGATGGCTGGCAAGTGGACTTATCTGCTACAACTTCTTGAATCTTGTAAAAACCATCACAGCAGGGAAGTGTTGCCAGGAAACGGATAGAACGCACCAAAACCTGCAACGGTCACATCCAACACTGATCAACTGAAAAGGGCCAATTCTTCTCCATGACAACGTCCAACTGCATGGCTTGCAAATGACTCTGCAGAAACTGCACAAACTGGATTACAAAACTCTGCCTCACCAAGCTTACTCAGCAGACCTCTCACCCACCTATTACCTCATTTTCAAGCATTTCAACAACTTCCTACAAGAGAAGGTTTTCCACAACCAAGCAGTAGCTCAAAACGCCTTCAAAAGATTCAGCAGTTAATCAGTACTTTCAGGACTCCAGAGCTGAATGCCACTGGAATAAGCCAGACTTATTTCTTGTTGGCAAAAATGCATACATTCTAATGGTTCTTACTTCAATTAATAAGTTTTATTCTAAGCTATATCCCTTTAAATTCATGGTTAAAAACATCAATTACTTTTGCACCAACCTAATATGAAAGAAACCCTGTAATTCAAATTAAATAGTACTTTAAGTTTTAGCCGTTCTAGTTGCTTGGGGCTGACATGTGAGTGAAGGTGGAGCAAGGTGTGCAAAAGATAAAGCCTAAGGGTCACAACTCATTAGCTGCTCATTCTACACATTTTATAGCACTCTACCAGTAACTAGACTTTGTCAGGACTTCTTAAATGGGTCAAATTCAAATACCTTAGTAAGAATGTTAAGTCTTCTCAATCTTGACAGAGAAAGTGATTTACTGCAACTGCAGCACTGCACAGCAAGTTCTTTACAGACATTGGTCTTGATATTTAGAAATGAAACAGGAAAAAGACACTTTATTCTAAAGACCACAAAAATGCTTGCACTTAAAAGTGATGCTGAGGTTAAGATCTTCAGCATGCCAACACTTAGCATTACACACATTTGTCCCATACTCACATCTTCAGTTAAGACTTTTTAATTAAAATTTCCAGCCAAATTTTGCTTTAAATTTAAATAAATTTAATTTACTCTAAGAGATGATCTAAGAGATGAAATGACATTGACTGATCCAGTTGAGACTTCTGTACAATTTAAAATTAACATCAAAAGAAAGCAGCTGTCAAATCAGAAATTAAAATTCATGTTAAAATTTCTACTAGGGCTACCAACAGGATACTTCGTTTTGCTATGCTTTCAGCATGGCTTTGACAGGTACAGGTCATAATAGAAAAAGAATCTATCTTCAGATTCCTATATTGATCACCATTTTGCATAAATTACTTTAGGTACCTGAGTTTATCTGAAATTTTGCCCTTAACTTTAATCATAAGAACTATCAAAGGAATTTGTGCATCTCTTATCAACGTTCCAAAATTCCATCATGCGACACGTTCCCTGAAGCATAAATATTTTGGATTATATTTCTCTTTGTGCATATTATGACATATTCTTACTCCACCTCTTGAATCAGCCTTATTTTAAAAACGCAGCAAAATTTACAACAGCTCAAACAGTTTGTAGGAAGATAATAGGCTTTATATAACTACTTAACTAGCGTACCTTGACTTAAAGCATGCCACCTTCTGGGCAAATAAGATGCTGAAGACTAGAGAAAGTTATGATTACCTGAAGTGGGCGATTTGCAGCGATCTTCTGGCACCACTGTACCCTCATTGATATCACAAAGACCTGCTGGAATACAAAACCAGTGTATAATAAATACAGCTGCTATTTTATCCTTTCTTCCACTGCAATTAAGAACTTCATTCTTATAAGCTACAAACCAACCAGTTGTGATTTGTTATGTGTTACTTTTCTTTTTTCTAATGTGGACATTATGCACGGTGACAGTAGAATCATCTACTTTGTTCTACTAAAGTTTATTTCACAAAACACACTTCATTAAATTGCAGTGAAAACCACCATATTTTCAGCAAGAGGGACTTATCAGAACAGTTGATTATTTGCAGGCTACAGATAGAAGTACAAATATAATTTCTGTTTTTTAAAAAGCTAGTTATATTAAGAATGTAATTGCAAAAAGAAGTCTGATGAAAAAGGATCTTTAAGATTACAACCATGTGCGCAGTAGGATGTGTAAAACTACAGTGCTTTCATTCAAACTATTTTCTCACTGTTGCAGTAATATACTTTGTATTTGCTGTGCATTGCTAAGTTCATTTTCCAGCAAAACTCCTTATTGATGTCACTTACAAACTTTAGGTTATAGAGTGCTTACGAAAGCGTTTTGCCTTGTATGGAGCAATTTCACTGAATTCTTATTGTTTGAATAACTACAACATGTTATTATCTAAAAGCTCATTCCTTCCATTCCAGTGAAGGAAATAAAGCACAGGAGTTCACAATCAGATTCTGAAGATTTAAGCTGCCTCATAAGGGTCCTAAATATTATTCCATAGAAGTAACTAGAAATACACAAGGAATTTTTCTATTTTCCTTTTTGTCAAGGAATTGTGGTCAAGATTGTTCATGATTAAGAGAAGTGATCTTTATTAATATTTTAAGGCCAGTAATGCACCTTTAGGCTTATATACATTTTTCATCAGAAATGTGATACCAATGCAAACAAGTACGTAATACTTAACAGTAACAGTTTATAAATATTCATTAAAATAAAAGGTTTTTGCATGCACACAAATATTTCAAATAGTCAAAACCTTCAGAGATGCAGCAGTACCAGCTAAGGCAACAAGGACTTGCACATGCAAAGTCTGTCTATACAGCAGTATGCTACAGACTCACTAGTGCACCTGTACGTATCTGTTAACAGACTACAACAACAAAAAAACCCCATTAGCACTACTCTTCTATCAAAAGCTTCGAAATTTCCAAACACTAAACCAGAACTTATTTAAAATACTGTATCAATGTGGAATGCACTGACAGTATGTTGCATTCATTCAGTTTCAGTCATGCAAAACAGTCTTGAAGATGACTAAAAGCATGTGCAGCTTGAACCTCAAAACTCAATGACTAGGATTGATGTGAAATTGTAAGATGACCTTAAGGCTTGGTTAAACCTATCCTTAACAACAGTCCAGGAGCTGATTACAATTTTAAAACGACTGGTGAAATCCTAGGTGGAAACTAATCCCTTTCTACTACACAGCAGAAAGAACAAAAAAAAAAACCCCACAACCCTATTTATTTATTTATCAGTAAATCAATGAGCACCAAAAGATAATTATGGTATGCATTTGACCTCTGAAAGCATCAAAGTTTTAAGCATGTACAGGGATCTAAATGTTTTGTACTAGACAGGGTTATGTAAGAGTTTTCAAAAACCCAGATGCTGTTCTCCCAACAAGCAATAATACAAGTTTGAAATAGTTTCACTGCTGGGAGGATAAACTTGTGCCTTTAGAAATAGTTGTGTTTCTAGATCATGCTCCTTCGGGAGCAAAGCTGAACAAATCCAAACACACAGTTTCGGAACTTAATTTCCTTTTACCCATAAATATTTTAATTCTTTATCTTCATAGGAAGATAAATAACTTTTCACACTAGTTTTCCTGTGAAAATTACTGCACAGACAGTCTTTAGCCAAGAATGAAGTCACACACTTGCACACTTCATTTCTTTGTAAGAAGATTTGGAAGTTATTATTTGATTAATATACATATTAATAAACACCGATCAATTGATTCAATAGAAAACCCAAAAACATTCTCTCATCATAAAACTATGCACTACTTCTATGAATTAGATAAGATCTACCCCACTAAAGAGTAAGTGTGCATTCTGACAATCATTTATGGCACAGGAACCCTGGAAAGTTAAGCACAGCCAGCACAGCTATTAAAGAGAGAGAAGAAGGGACAGGAACAGATAAAAAGTCATTTTACCTATGACTGTATTAGCTATTAAATTAAGCAGAGAATAACAAGAATGATCTAAGTTTGTGAACTAGGAGGGTCTGTCCATGACCAATGAGAAGAAGAAACTGGTGTAACAATTGTTATGGTTGTTCATCTTGAAACCCCAGGTATTCTCACAGAAGCAGTGTGCACGCAGGAAGACAGCTCTCCTGGAAAACTTCTCTGGTTTCAGGTTTGCAGCATATGTGCAAATTGCTATGGATTACAACCCCAAACTGTTCCAAGACCTTCCTTTTCAGAACTGTAAAGACTACAACCTGCTAGAACACAAATATATGGAAAAGTGACCCTTACAGTTTTCAGCTTCTCTCTCTGAATTCTTGTAGCAAATTTGAAAACACCAGAAAATTAAAAAAATCAAATATTGTCATTAAAGTCATACAAATTGCATTAAAAACTCCCTAGAATTACAGCTGAAACTAACATATGTATAAAGTGAGTTTCATGAGACATTTGTCAGTTTTGCATATAACCTTTACGCAGATATATCTCTGAAGAAACTACAGCTTGACTGGAAACTAGCCTAACTAAAAATGACAACTAGAAGTAGCTTGATATGAACATATAAAAGTTACAATTAAAAACAATTAACCTGAAAACCAGACTAAAAAATTCCCAAACCCAACAATCAAACTTTCTGATTCAGTTCAGGACTTGGCTTCACCACAGCTGATGTAAGTGTGGTTCAGTTGATACTTGAATTAAAAATTCAAATAGTTCACATCCACATCCAGTTCAAGGAGGAATGATACAAGGGAAACAACTAAAACAGGAAAGCCCAGAAGTATTCTAGGCATGTATTTTCTTCAGATGTGAAGCAGCCACAATTCTGAATGCCTTGTAAATTACATTCAAAGAAGGCTTTTTGATGTATAATAAAAATAAAAAAACCCTGCGTGCAAGAACTGCTTCTATTTTGTCAGAATTTGAAGCTGCCACTGGTAGAACTAAGAAATACCAAGGCAACAAGTTGTATTATATATATTGTACTAGAATTCATGTAAAAATCTTGTAACTCCCATCAATAGTGTTGCATAAGAGTTCAGACTAGCAACCAATACGAACTTAACTACGTAACTAAACAAGGAAAAATAACTGCTGTCCGTAAGTTTCCGTGTTCAGTGATAAAATTACAAATTGTTTGATAATTTGGTACCAATATTGACTTTATTAAAGGCTCCTGTCATATTTAGCAAACTGTATGCCAAGTAAAGGTCTTCAAACAGTGTGAGCCTCCACTGTGTACAGAATTGTCATCACAATATACAGCTTTCACTTACACACTTTTAAGTCTTTCAGCACACGGTCAAACTTGATTCTTTTTCGCCCATTATTACAATCTGAAGTCAAAGTCTGACTTTTGTTTTTATCCTTGACAAGCACCTGATGACCCTGTCTAGAAGGCCTCCACAAAACACACACTGCATGCTTCACAAATTATAAATTGACACCAGAAACACGTGAGTAATACACCTGCTATGAATCACTGACCAATTCCAAAACATGGTCCCAACTGGGAACTTGTATTGTTGAGCTAGCCTGAAAAGACAGTCTACAGTCTAGCTAGTGTAGAGTGCCTTGTCTCTAAATAGATGCTGCTTTAGAATAGGAATCTGAATTTCATTTTCTGAGTAGAAAATAAGATGACAGAAACAAACATCACATTCTTGCAACACAAGTGAAGGGAAAATCTCGCAATTCCATTCATATTTCATAACATACGTAACTCTTATGCCATGATTTTTTTCTAAAAAGTCTTTTAAAGTTTTCAATTGCTTGACTCTGAACACATTTACTGGACTGTAAATATGTAAGCAGATATTGATGATCTACTAAAGAGACAATGAAGAAGAGCCAATTCTTGCCATTTTTTTTTGGCAAAGCCTATGGAAGTGGTGCAATAACGAAGAATTATGTCTTCCTACTCCCATCTACACTGAGATGATTTAATTTCTGGTTTTGCCAGTCTTGGGATACAATGTACAATAACAGCATCCTACTCTGTATCATGCTGTTTCAACCTGAATTTAACTAATCAAGAACTTAGCTAAGTACATATTTTTTTTAAATACGTTGTTATCTCAAGGAGAATGGGGAAACATACTGAAGTTCTCTAAAAGAACCACATTAAACACAGAAGCAATTTTTCTAGGAAGACTTAAAAATTAAGTACTAATACTCCCTGAAGGTTATTACAGCTGTAGTTGGAAATGTCTTATTCATAGAAAAATAAACTTAGAAGTATTAAAATACAAACGTTTGAAAGAATTCAAAGAAGGCATATATTTCAAAACAAAACCAAGGAAGCACAGGTTGCATTTTTGAAGACACTGAAGGCAGATATTAATGTTCAAGAAAGGGAGAATGCAAAATCCAGATGTGTCTGTCTAACTTTTATGGCTACAATCCTACAAATACAGCAAAGGATAGTTCTTAACTATAAAAGACTTATTTGTGAAATATTAAACAGCAATAATACTTTAGTATTTAAGCACCTTGTTTCTACCTGGCTCCTTGCCCCTGCGCTCCTGCCAGCGCTGGGCACGTGCGACGCGCGTTATGCTGTAGGAGCAGGCTCACGTGGCCCCCACTGAAAAGGACTTTGACACCCCTGTTCCAGAAAAATTATTTTCAGTTTTTAACAAGACTATAGCTCCAACTAACCAAGACACTGGAAGGAGACGGAAGACAAAGAGAAGTGTGTACATGGTTATGAAACTAACTCTTTTGTACAAAACCTGTTATAACTTATTCCTAAATTAAATATTTCAGGTAAATTCAGCTTTACAATTGTTGGCTTCAGAAAACAGGTTTGGGATTTCTATTTATCTTTTGCTTCCCTTCACAGTAATAAATCAGTGGCAGATCCTTTTTCTCAGTACTGTATCACCTTAAGGTGGAGGCATTTTTTTATGCCTAGCTCCTTTCTCCTTTGGCAGCAGCATATGTTAAGACTATTCAGATAGCAATATTTGGTTACTTGAGACCACCCCCTCTGAAACGTATTTTTTTTTTTTTCTGGTTGGGAAATAGTGGAAATAACAGAATTGGACCATGATTAAGTCTTTATTCCCATACTCGGTCATCCTACTCTCCCTTCACTAAAAAAATGGGGCGAGGTTACCTACCTCTGCCCCAGGGCTGGAGAAAATTGGCATCCTAGGGAAAGGAACAATGTTACACTCTTAAAAATCAGCCATCTGTTCTCTAGATTCTTGAATGCTGTGAATTATGAAATAAGTCAGCGAAGCCCTCAGGTAAATCATGGTTCTCATGGGCTATCTCCCTTACACAGGTGAACTTCAAAACCACTTGGAAACCCCACAGGGCTGTGCAATACATGAACACCTCCAATCTCAATCTGTACCAACATCATCATCATTGTAGCAGTAAATTTTCATTTGCAATAGACAAATCACTGTCCATGACAATGTGAAACATTATTATTACTATTAATAACAGTAGTAATAATAATATAACACTAGAGTGGTGAAGCTTTTTCTACCAGAAACGGGACCAAGAAAGGAAGCTTCAAGCAAGGGAAGCTTCAAACCTTAGGTCTTAAAACAAGACTAAGTTTGGTGAGTAAGATCTTGGGTCTACAGACATCAGTAACTTGAGACAGGATCCAGGATCTCCTTTTGATTTTGATATTTACTTATTTAAAACCACAAAATACAGATATTATTATAGTTGCTTGTTTTTCTTTGAAGTTTATTTTAAAGATGTCATGAAGTAGTATGATGTGTGTCATGAATTAAAATTAGTTTCTAAAATTAAAACAATTACTTCAAAGGGATTAACAAATACTTACGGTGAGCCAACAAGTAAATAAATCAAATTCAGATGTTCAAAAATATTTTATTGCCATGGGATGACTTACTTATATAAGAGGTGCGAAGCTTTTTCACAGACTCTGAATATAAGTTAGAAAGGCCGCACATGCAAGAAGCCACAGTCAGCACACCTTTATGAAGCAATGAGAAAAGGAAAGACGGAGACACTAACAATACATTTGAGACAGAAAAGCCAGCAGAATAACTTGTATAACCAGGTTTATAAGATGCTCTTGCCATGCAGATCATTAGTATTATAACGTAAGATGAAACAAAATAAAATGATTTTGTGTAAATTATATTCATGAGCAAAATGGTCTTCATGAACATCTCAGAGTTGACTCAGATATGTACATCCAACACATTAAAATAACAAAAGCCAAGAATACAAAGCTCGTATTGTTTAACACTCTAAAAAGTAGTTTATAATCTAAATGCATGAATCATAATTTAAGCCCTTTACTCCCAAGAGGAACCGACACAATCAATAGTTATTTCTGTCTCTTTTAAAAGGTAATTTTAAAGTTTTTATTTATTAGAAAAAAACATTTTATCTGACAGGATACGTGCACATTTTGCTCCACGTTAATGATTTTTAGACAGTTTCCTCAGTTGAATTAATCTGACTGGAGCAAACTGGGTCTTTCTCAAAACTACGATTTAATAAAATACATCTTGGAGCATTCACTTCAATTTGAATAAATTATTATGCAAGAACTCACCTGGACTTCATTCTGGATCTCTTAAAATAAAGCAACCAACACTAGCGCACGAAGAATTTTTTTGAAAAATTTATTTCCTATTGAAAAACAACCATTTGGGGCAGCAATGACATTGCTTATCATTCTGTATTTAGCTGTCTTCCAAATTAACTTAAAATTATCCACTATCTAACAAGGAAGAGAAAATAATTTCAAAAATACTAAATTTTCTTTCTGGCAATAAAAATCTTGTTATTTTGACTGAAAAGTCACTTTTTCCTCAGCTGCAAAACACCACCCTTCTTCAGTATATTTTTAACTCAAAGATTTATTTTACCAATCTGTATTTTGAAGTTTATTGGTTCATTTAAATTGAAGCCTTCCTCAAGAATAACCTAAGAGCATACATGACATAACACACTTTAGCTTATCAGGGACATTTCTAGTCAAAATTTAAGACAGGAGGCTAAAAAATCCCAGCAGATACACTGGTTATCTGCAGACATTAATGGGTTTATACAGGCATGTGATGATGAGTACTACGTTTATCAGAAATACCAGAAAACTTCTACTTCCTCATCCTGTGTTAAGTTAAATTCTTGTAAACTGCGCAAACCCATTGCATATTTATACTTACATCTATTCACACAGATGTTTTCCCACCTGCTTTTTCTTAAATCATACATTATACTGAAAAATAATTATATTAAGCATCTGTAGATTCCACTAAGGAACAGTTCTGAAGGAAACACGAAGTAAGAAACCTGCAATAGTGATGTTAGGGACAGACAGATTAAGAAGCAAAGATAAAAGCACAATGTAGAGAAGTATGCCTGTATGTAAAGAATAAACAGTAACAGGCAAGATAAGCTCAGAAGAAAGGCACAGTTGGTTAAAACAAGTTGTGGGTTACTCACCTCCAGACGGTTGCCGAGATTTTCGGGGAGACCGTGGCTCCCTGCGATAAGGATCATTCGAACCATACAGTTCAATAGTGCCTAGATTCAAAAGCACTGTCTTCTGGAGGTAATCAACCATGGCAATGCCATTACAGTTTCCAAACACTACTCTGGAAAAAAGATACGTAGAAGGAAAGGTAGTGCTAATTAATTGTTCGCAAAGTTTTATATTGTATTTGTTGCTGTTCAGAATTTTAAGACTACCTTGTTTTTACAAATTACCCTAAATCATGCATATTTATAAATTACTATTTTAGAACGCAGCATTTTTTAAATTGTCCTCTGGTAAATACACGTGACAGTGAGTAGAACAGACCCCATCTCTGCACTTGCCAAACTAGCTGACAGAGCCTTAAATGACATTTATTCTTGGCTGTACAGTGCCAGGTAATGCTGATTTATTTCTGATCTTAGCACAGGATCTGCTATGACCCAAAACGAATTAACTTCTAAGCAGTAAGGAGACAGATTGCCTTTCTTGTCTTGCTGTGCAGCTTATGTGACATGGAGACTTAATTTTTGATAGATAATGTTAAACCATTTTAACAGAATAATGAGAACACTGTGTAAAATACACTTACAGTCCATACGCTGAGTTGACTGCTAAGCTGGTTATCTGTTGAGGAGGTTCTCCACTCACCCACACTAGCTGGATAACCAGTTCAATCTGGTAGCCTGGCGACTGCTTGAGAGGAGAATTTTTAACTCTGCAAAGTAAACAAAACATGGTATCTTTTCACGATTCTCCACAGCCTCCAATTATCACCTTTTGGGCTCAGAATTCATTAAATTCTACACCACAATGGACTTCAGAAAGTTGAAAAATTACAAAGAACAAATGCATAAAAGCTACCAGAAAATATGCACACTGGAAGTGGTCATTCACTTCTTTAAGAGGTCCTGTGATTCACTACCTAATTTAAAACTGAGCAATGATCAAATATTTAATTTCTCTGCTCTTCAGAGCAGTGTCAGGAAGTTATATTGACTTAAATAAAGGTGTTCAGTATCTAGAAGGAAGGTATTACCAATTCTTTTCGGAGGGCTCAAAAGAATTCCTATTTAGAGGACAGAAGGGGGTAAAGGGGTGCATGTGGAAAAAGTGTACTGAAAAGAGATACTGAAGCACAATGTACTGAAAGCAATGCAAGAAAAAAATGATGATATAGTAGGAAATAATGAAAGCAGGGAAATTTATTATAATGGTAGAGCAGTTGTAGTTGCATGGAATTAACCCTGGGAACGGGTGTATTGAAACTCCTGGAATGGTTTTGTTTGCCAATGAACAAACTTATGAACATCCTGCAGAGACAATTACGTCTTTCATCTTTTAAGGTGAAAAAAGTCACATAGAACAATCTCCTACAGCTCCTGAATTCCCCTTATTGTACCCATTCATTCTCATTAATTCATATCTTGCTTTGTCCGTATTTTACAAAAATTCAGAATTTTCTAGTTTTTCTACTGGGTCCAATTTTCTTTAGAAAGGCACTTCTGTAGTTCAGTACAACCAGTGAGATAACAAACATGTTCACCTAGAGAAAGTTACATTCTGCTCGGATGCACTCATGAGTTAAAATCCAAATTGAGACCTTAAAACTTAAGAAAAAAGGAAATCCGTATGTATCTTAACTTTATAACTGAAAATTAAGTATGTTCTGTATGGAAAGGTTATGGTCTATAGGCCTCATAATGCACGTAGAAGAGTAAAAAAAAGACTCTTTTTTTAACCTTCATTTCTCAAATAATTAAAGTTTCACATAGAACCATCTTAAGCAAAAACCTTCCAACTTAAAAAATCTGAAAATTGGCCTAAGATTTAAAGTGCATCATGCAAAATTAAGATCCATGAGAATGGGACATGTATTTGTTTTCTGCTCCCAAAGTACAAAGTAGTTCACTTAGAGAATTCTGAAAAAAAGGGATGTTTACAAGCCTAAAAAGAGTTACTTCTCAGTTATTTGTAAGCATTTTCATTGCTTTTTAATTTGGCTCTAAAAATCTAAGGCTCTGGAAAGCTAACAGGTAAATCTATTCAGACATAATTGGATGAAAGGAGAGTCACAGAACATTTAATTGTGTATTAATTTCTATGGACAACAGGATTTCAAAGTAACCATATTGCTTCTATCAAAAATGTCTGTGCTAAAGCATGAGCATCTGTAACTATACTAACACCTAAGCAAGAATATCCTAAAGCAAGCAGCAGTCACAATATAAGAATACATGAAGTTTAAAGCAACTATTATTAATATTATTATTTATAATATTAATCTCTTAAAACAGAATTCAACTTGAAGATATTTGGAAAACATTGTTCTAATAATTAAACAAAACATTTTCACCAAAAATGACATTTCTGCAATGACATCAAAGCAGACGTATTCTCATCACATATTCTTGTAAAGTTTCACATTCAACAAAAAGCATAACAGAACACACTTACTTTAAGCATGGGACATTATCACGAAGTCCATCTGATGAACTGCTACTAGTAGATGCATGAGACTGGGGAACAATGGACTGAGGATTGGAACCTGTGCCTGGAGTTGGTAAAGGCGGCAGCACCTGCTCCCCATCTGGGGATTCAATATCATTTATTTCATATAACAGACGTACTTCCAGCATCTATAAATTCAAGTAAAAACATTACCAGTCAATTCTTCAGAAAACTGTGTAAGAAATAAATGAAGCACATCTGAAGATAGTAGTGATAAAAGTGACATCCAGGGCACTTCCATCTTTTGAAAGGTAACAGAAGTTTAATAAACAGTGCAACCTAAACACACAGGTTGTCTTCAGAAATAGAGCCTGAATATCTGAAGATTGTTAAAACTTGAAAATCTAACCTATTTCCCAATGTTTTGCTGCTTAATACTGGAAAGAAATTAAATAATGGATACACCAATTTAATTAGCATTTTGTGCACATAATTATAGAAATGACTTATTTTACACAGCTCAGGAATGCTAAAACTAAGAAGAGCTGAAGGCATGCAGACAGCTACACTCTATTCTATCACAGTATCACAAGGTTGGAAAGGACCTCTGAGATCATCAAGTCCAACCTATAACCCAACACTAACACCAACACTAACACCAACCATCATCTAAACCATGGCACTCAGTGCCTCATCCAGTCTCCCCTTAAACACCTCCAGGGTCGGCGACTCCACCCCTTCCCTGGGCAGCCCATTCCAATGGCCAATTTATTATGTAGCAGCACTGTAGACTTAGGACTTAGTCCAATGTTTAAAGTCACACTGCACTAAACCATAAATTTTAAAGAACTAAGTTCATCATGATTTCAGATTTTCTTCTGCTGGGTCTATAACAGTGTGAGTATTATTGCAGTGAAGCATAAAGAAAGTTTTCCACTGTTTTATTCTCATCATCTGCAAAGCAGAAATTAACTCATGGACTGAAACAAAGAACTATACAGTATTTTTTAAAGCATTCATAGTAGTGAAAAATAGTTTGCTAGGGTCCGATTCGAATCACTTAGAAAAACTATTCCCTCAGAAGGGAATGTAATTGTACGTAAGTAAACACCAGAAGGTAAAAAAAAGCCTCATTGCCTTAAACTGAGGCATTGTGAACCTACATTACAATTAATACTTCACTTAGAACATACAATATTTTATAATTAAACAGCTTCATGTTAGCTTTCAGCTCACATATTCAGATAAGAAAAGCTGGACGTGTATTTTATTTAACAAAGCACTTCCCAAAGTCTTGGAATGGAACCCTTGTTGTGTATAAGATACAATGACAATACTGACACAACAAAATCCTTAACAGACCTTAGGGCACGTCTGGAACGCTTCTGCTCTGCTAGCTCTGCATACTGCAGAAGGTTTGCCAAGACAGATCGTAATTTTTAGGAATCAAGGAAAAAAAATGGAATCAACTTCCTAAAAGATTTTAAAATTAACAACTCCACATTTCATTCATTCCTTTTTTAATTTAACCTTTGATAAAGCCAAGTTTTGATCCGTTATTCGCTTTAATAGAACAAAGAACTATTATTGACTGCAAAACCTGAAAAAGCCAACGAAAACCGAAATCTTGGTGTGCAATTTTCACATTTGCTGAATTTAATAACTCTTCTTTTGAAGGCAACTGTTTGTGTCCATTTCACTAATGAAATTAAACACAATGAAGAATTAAATTGTTACAACAGTCTTACAGGTAAATCCTACAAAGTTAAAAAATGGTTATAGCAATTACCGGAATTACTTCTGTTGTGACTTCCTGCTTGCTGAACCTGTAAATTATGACATGTGCAGAAACTCCAGCTATGCACAGCATTCTACTTTCTGGACACCATGAGATGATCTGAATAGCATATGGATCTTCATCTACTATATCTGTGTTTGGCCTGTCATCTTTATTCCGGGATTTTTCAAATACTTTGGCTGTTTTTAGCTTATAGAGTACTTGCAGCGTTACTAGAAACAAAGCAAAAGAGACAAAAATTAGTCTTGATCTAAACACATTTTTCTCTCGTTAATTTTTCTGATTTAGAAACTTCTCTTCATAGATAAAGCCACTACATTTAACAAAAGAGGGGAGCACCACTTGCCCAATGCAGAATGAGATAGCATAAAAACTACTTTTCCTGAGAGAGACATATACTAAGCTTCAGTTATTAACTAATCCCTCACAGCTTCAGGGCTTAACTATACTTAGGAATGTCTTCATAAAAATAACATCTACTTTCATAGTCCATACTGATTATTTAAGCCTACCTCTAGGAGAGAAAGTGAGGCAGTATTTATATTACAGTATTTCAAATCCACCTGTGTCCTCAGACTTAACAGCCCCAGTTTCTCCAATTTTTTACTTTGTCCTTTCTGATCATTCAGAAGCGCTGCCGTCTCATCAGTCCACATTTTTCTTGATAGCCTGTTTCCTAGAACTGTTCTAGAAAGGCCTTGACACAAGTCTAAAATTGTGAAATAATTACTCCATGTTGGGTTTACAACCATTCCTGCTTATTTATCCAAACGACAGTTTTTGTGTAACACTGCAATCCACTAGAACTAAATCTAAATCAGAAGTTTTGAGTGTAAATCATTGATTCTATATTCAAATAAATGCTCCTTGATGCTATTCAAGAATTATAAATATAATTCTCAATTCTAATTTTTTCTTACATTATCTTTCAGCTGTCTTGGTGTTGCTAACCAATGGCCCAAATCACGACTGCAAATACAATCACATTATTAAGAAAACTGAATTTATAGCGTGCTCTCTCCTCTTCTATATTCTAGTGCATTTACCTTGGTCACACTTCCCTAGTTCATCTGTAAGACTGTGTTATGAAAGAGATTTAAAAATTTTAAAATCAAGATACTGGATATCTGCAGTTTCTCCCTTAACAGGCTTTCTTACTTCCAAATATCTTTAAGAAGATCTTCTTTTGAGAAATACATGCTGCATAGAATTTTTAAGCATATAGAATCAATCAGTTCTCTCCACCCCACTCCAGCTCTCTCTCCCAAGTTCCACCCCCACCCCAAACTGAAATTAAAGATCTGTAACACTTCAAATACTCCTCCTCCCAGTTTTTAAACATACATTGCATCTGTTCCCTCCCACACCCACACACCCCTTAGCATTTTCCAATCTCAGTCTCCCACAAATTTTCAAACACAACTGATAAAAGCTGTCTAAAGCAATCTTGAAATCTTTAAGTACCACGAATTAAGGTTAATTAGAATTAGTTTAATTATAAAAAACATCTAACTTTGTGTAGTCCATTCTAACTTGAAATCTTACTGCAAATGTCAGCTGCCTAGACCATACGACACAGTTGTCTATTTAACTGAAGATAAATGCAAGACAGTATTAGACTCCTCAGGCCTGTTCAGTGTTCCACCAGAGAAAAGTGTCTTTATTTTACCGTTCTCCTGCCTTTCCTCACAAATGCCTAGATAATTTTATTAGCACAAACTACTACTGGATCCAATTCTCATTTTTAGATACTGTAATTTATGGGGAGCTGATGTCCTATAAACACATGCCTCTCTCCTGTCTAAAAAGACAGAAATAACTTCATGAAATTCAATTGTACTAAAAATGAATGCATTTGCCTGTCATGCATTTCCATGCTCAACAATGTGTTTCTAAAAAATTCTAGAGCTCTCCTATTCTAGTTGGCCCTTCATTTCACTAAGGCAGTAAAAGAATTAAGAAATAATGTTAATTTTATTTCATGTTAACTCAAAGTTTCCCATAGAATTAATGACTACATGCGGCAGGAAAAAATGAAAATAGAGAAATCTAAGTTTAGAAAACTCCTACTGCATAGGAAAAAATCTCTACTTAAAACACTTACTTGCTGAGGCATCCCAAAACTTGATTGACCCATCAGCATGCCTGTGAAATATTAAAAAAATTAATAAGATAATAAAATGGTTAGTTGGATTGTTAAACTTCTCTGCTACTGATTAGAAAGTGTATGGCTAACATTCTATTTTTAATAGTATTCTTAGTGACACTATTTTCACAATTTATTGGAAGTCGATATTTTACAGACATGTTTAGTAGAGCTTTCACTTCCCATGCTGCACTGCACAGCTATCAATTAAATTTTATTTATGCTCCTTACAGTAGTATTATACAGATCAGTCTCAAAAGAGATCAAAACAAACATATTGATGTATTTGGTTGTCCTTTTTGAAACAAAAAAGATTGTCTTCCATTTGAGAACTGAAGTCAGTAATTATTTAATGGTCCCTATACTTTGATATGCATTTTCTTTCCAAAAGTTGAAGAATAAAAGATAAAGTTTCATCCAAGATATACTGATAGCAAGGAGACAGTCACAATACCACATCATAATAACCCCTGTAAAACATCTGCTATCATTTTGTTCCTATCTTCACTTTCACATTTTGCTTTACTTTCTTGTTAATGCCTCAAGAGGATTATGCAAACTACTTGCCTGGTGAACATAGTGTTCTTGAATCATTCAAACAACTCTTAGAGTATTGTTTTCTATAAGAGGAACAAAATATTCTCACTTCTACTTGATCAGCTAAGAAAATTATTGCTGTGCTGTGGTGTCACTTACCCTGTAATAATTATCTCTGGATAGCTCTGAGTGATCAAACCCCAGTTGCCTCCACTGATAGGCCATTCCTGGAAGATTAACAAATACACTGAGGAAGAAAATATCATACAGTGCAAAGTTAAGCCACTGAAATTAATGCAGATACTGCAGATTCCATGTTTTCAAAAAGTAATTTGGCATATCCACTACACAGAAGAAAATAAATGACAAGGGTTAAAAGAATACCCTTGCTCCAGGAAGTTCCTGGGTTTCCACTGATATGGCAATCAATGGGAACACATCACGAAAGCACGACTGCAGGCTTGACATATGCTAGCAGCCACTGTCAAAGGCATGGTGGAGCTTTGGTCTTAATATGGTCACTCTTGTGTTGTTTAGAGCTGCTGATACTCAATATTTTCATATACACATGTATGTACCAGATGTTGTACCTTCTTACTGTAACCTTGACGTTTCTGTCGAGCGCCAACTGAATAGAGAGCAGGTATGAGGTCCACAGGACAGTCAGCAAAATATTCACAACAGGTAACTGGAGATTCATGTATAGTCAGAGGGTATGGATTCTCAAATATAGGGTACCTTTAATGAATGAAAGTGGAACACTTAATCTAGCAAATTTTTATTTATTTTTTTTTTAATACAGAACAAATAAAACACTGAAAACTAAGTTTACATTCTTTTCGTAAAGAGGAAAAAAATGCATTCCAAATCAGGTGAAAACCAAATACATTATGCAACTTCACTGTTCATCCAATACACGACCAAGTTACTGTGGTACTCTAAACTGAATCTGAAGCTTGTAACATTTCTAGAATATTTCAAGAACATTGCTATTCCCTATAGTTTTATATTTTTAAAGCTCACTACTTTAAAGCCTGTGGAAAAACTGAGAATTGCCAAGTTCTAACTGTAGTAATGTGGAGCTACTAATTTATTTCCAACACTTCCAGTCCTTTCTTCCAGGAAGAAAGAAAGAAGATTCCAAGTCTCCCCTTGTATTATCTCACTGCTCTTCAGCAGGAAACTGTATCACACTTTTCATAACCTACTTGCAACTCCAAGACTACTTTCTGAAAGTTAGATAGCAACACTCAGTTACCGATGAGAAGCAAACACACATACACACTCCTCACCATCACCTCCATCAGAACAGTGACAGAGCCTTAATGAGGAAAAAAGCCAATAATAAGAGGCAAAAGTATCTGTGTTCAAAGAGCATTTATCTCCAGAGAATGTGTATTATGCATATGCTTTTTAAAGTGTTTTTTTGAGAGGCAAAAATGGGGAATGTCTCAACCCATCTAAAGGAAAAATTAGCAACAACAAATGAAAACATTCATGTACCAGTAACTTTATATAGAGCTATCTGAAAAGCTAAAACTATGTTCTTAAAATTGAATGAAAGTGAGGCTTAATTTTAACAAAATATGGTATATCCATAGGCAAAAGGAAACCTCCTGTAACAAAAAAACTATTAGTTTTGTTGCTTTTTTCCAGGTGTGAAACAATTAATAATTTGCAAGTAAATCTTAATAAAGACCATAAGAAGGCTTGTAAAAACATAGGTGCTGAAGATTTTTTAAACATGAAACGGAACAAAACATAACTTCAAATTTCAGGCACTGTAAACTATTTCACATAAGAAAAGTGTCTTGTAGAAACCTTTTTATTTCAAGTTCATTAAAACTTGTTTTTTTTAACATATGAACATTGGAATTTTAATGCCATTATTATATGAGAAATGAGTTTTGGATAAAGCATATGGCCTCGTAAGATTGGGAAAAGCTAAATGAAATTGCTCAGTAGCTGTGGAGATACTAGGACTACACTTGACCTTCTTCCAAATTCAATAGTGCCTTCACATTCTAAGGTTAATATTGACTGAGGATACATATTTACAGGTTTTTGTTTTGCCCTAGAAGGATTCACAAGGGTTCTTTTTCTTCATTGACTGTTGGCAACTTTTAATCAGGAACACCAAAAATGCCATATCCACCAGACTCTTCTGCTATTAATTCCTTAACAGTTGCTACTGCATATACCAATTTCTAAGCCCTTAATAAAAAATTTGTAGGATCCAGAATTTTTAATCACTGCCTAAAAGAGTACACAGACTGTTCCGTGGACAAAGTAACAAGCAAGAAATTGTGTTAGGCAAGTATTAGTTGTGAAAACTGTAGTAGGCTATTACTTTTAAACAAAGTCTTACCAACAGCAGCAAACTAGGGAGTAGATGTTATCGTTCTAATTGTATGTATGTGACATTTATTGTATCAGTATTGTGCTACTTTAAACAATAAAAATAGCAATTCATTTGGCAATAAAATCAAGTATTTATGCGATGACAACAACACTCAAAGTGAGCCAAACTACCTGGCTTATTCGAACAGTTGTTCCTTCTGCTCCCTCTCCTAAAATCCTTAATTCACCTCATAGCTCTGAGGAATTAACTTCTAATAATGTGAGGTAATTTGAAAACAGCAGTGATCTATGAGTAATTTCTGTCAGTCAATGAAGCTTGAAAAAGTCATGTAATGTTCTACTCTACTACATATTAATTTGAGAAAAGTTGATCTACACTGAATAAACCTTACGCTTAATATTCAAAATTTGACATTCTTGACAGGGAGGTATTACAGTAGATTAAAAAACTACAGAGCGGAACAACAGGCTGACCATTAAAAAGACTACACAAGATTCTTACCCATTTTGTGCAAGGTCAATCAGTACTAAGTCCTTTTCTAGGAGGACAACTACAGCATACGGTTCCTGAAAGTCTGAAAACAAGAAGAAAAGAGTTACTTACTGATAACTGCAGTTCTTGCACGCGCAGCCTCAAGAACATGACTGGTCCTTGCTCTCTATCAGTCAAGAATAGATAAGCTACTTAGATGACTACACGGTTTCTGAAGATACTTCGTATGCCAACCCTCCTGAATCCTCCAAGTTATGTTTGGAAAATACACCCTCCCTCTTGATTCCAACATTCTCAACTCTCCTCTAATTTACTAGGATCATTTATACAGCTCAAACAACAGGAAAAGGAAGATGCCGAGGTACTGGTATAAGCAGGATATTTGAGAAAGAACCAATTACTGAACAATAACATCCTCCCACCCTTAATCTGCCTTTCCTCATATTCAGTGGCATTTAAATTCTAATTGCTTAAAAATTGATTGAAAGACAGCTGACTTGACTCTAAAGTAAGAAAATTGAAAGAGCTACCCAACTTAATCTTGCTCCCTTTCAGGCAGACCTTAGATTCTAAGCTAAGCAGTTTTATATACTCTGATGGAAGCTGACAGCTAAAAAAATTGGAGTCATCAGAAAAATGATGCTATTAATCTGGAACAACTACCTAAACTATGATAAAAAAATCCCCTTCTGCAGAAGAGAGATTACAGGTTAGTGCTGAACTTCATGTAAGTACTGAAATGAATAAAGTCACTAAACATTAAGAGAACTACACAAATGCTAATCAAGATCTAACATTGACTGGAAGACTTATGTGCTCAAATAAATATTGATGAACACATCTGCTGCTGTAACTACAGCTTAAAATTGTAATGCTACTTGTTGTCTGCACATGTTTTCAGGATCAAAAAAAAAGGAGAAATCATGCAACCAGCAATTGGCATTCTTCTAGAAGCAAAACAGGTTTTAGAATAAACTATTCTATTACGATGCTTCAGAAAGCAAAACAGTATTCAGATAATAGGGATAACAGATGCTACTGCTACAGTCTTAACCCCAGAGATAAAATAGAAAGGCAATAGTAAAGAATATTCTAATGGGAGAAAACTCCAGAGAGAAGAGGTCAAAGTACCGAGAAAAATCTTTACAGAGCCTACCATTAGGATATGGTGTTTCACAGAGGGTTAGAAAATCAACAATAGAATAATCCATTTCTAGCACAGCAGTACTTTTCCCATGCATAACTGTTAAACAGGGTCTTCTTCCTACAGTGTCATATGACAAGCCTCCTGAGAGAATGATGAAAGGCTCCCTGGAATAAATCAGAGATATTTAGGATCAAGTCAAGACAATACGTACAAAACCAAGACAATATGAGGAAAGAGATAGGGCAGTTTTTGTAATCTTATCATGAAGTTCAGTGAGATATCACTAAGCAGAGACACATTAAGAATAATGCAAACCAGCTCTCCACGCCAACTGTAGGTATGTGTTTCAGGACTTAAAAAACAAGTGTTAGAAGACTACAACTTAGATCAGACATCTCTTCCAAATCTATTCTCCTCTATTGCTTATTTAATAAATGTTTACAACTGTTTGCCATGATGAATTTTTTTTCATTTTGTTAAATTTTAGAATTGTCTCTTTTCTACTGAGCTGCAGATTCACATTTGCCAACAGCCCCATTTATCCACCATATAAAACACTTCAGCAGGATCAGGAAGAAATAGTCAATTTACTTTCTGTACAGAATAACTAAATTGTGGAGGATGAACAACTGTGCAAACAAGTATAAAGTAATTTTGCAGTCACAATAATCTGATTGTCTTGGAGAGGCAAACAGGTGCTTGATAAGCTTTGAAGCCCTAATATCTTTTAAGAACCAAGGATATAAGTAAATATCCATAGTTCTCTCATGATACATCTGCTCTAGACTTTTTATCCATTTCCCCACCACCACGAACAAATTTCAAGGCACTACTACATCAGACTCCTACTGCATATAAATGAGTAGAGCAAAGCAAAAATATTTCTCCTGATCTTGACAAAGAAGATTAGAAGTTTCCCTTCAAAAAATTTTTGACCTTACAGAAACAAATACAACTGTTTTTTCCAACACACACATAATATACAGTTTAGTATTTAAATTTATTGAAAAAGATGAAGTAAATATATCCTTTTTACTAGGTATTTTTTTCTTTCATGATTATCAAAAGTCATCACTCCTTTTAATAGAGTTTACACCTAAAAAAGGGCATAATACCTTTTAAAGACCTGTTTAAGTATACAGCTCAAGAAATTACATCCATAACTAACTATGGCTTCAAATTTCAGGTTATATTTATTGAGCAAAAAGGCACTTAGTGTGGAATTCACCTGATCTACTTCTATGCTTACTTGAGGTTGTACTCCTACCCCTATTTTGTGTCTACCTTGAAAGCAGCTAGTATGTCAGTATTTGGAAGAAAAAAAAAGTATAGAAAATAAAGCCATTCTCTCATTTTGTGAAAATAAGGCTGAAGAGAACTTTTATTTTGTCTTTTCCTATAACACAGTCTTTCCCATATTTTCTAAATGGCTTTCAATAATTAGAATTTGAAAACCAAAAATGACATATTAGATACATCTTCTTGAAAATTGTGTGTCAAGGGTTTAGTTTATGCACATGCTGCCTTTCATCATTTTAAGGCTTGGCTGAAATGTGCTCCGTGTTTGTAGCACTGAAGGCAAAGCACACTGAGACAAGCCTTCAGTTTCTACAAATATTACACAATGTTCTTGACCCCTCAGAAAGCCCTATGACTGAAGAATTGATAGGAACAAAGAGTTCTCTGGCTGAGAAAGAGACCTCAAAGAAACAGCTGAACTAGATTACAGGTCCACAGAGTTCAATATCCTGCTTCCAACAGCAGCCAAAAGAGCATTTCTAGAAAAGAAGTAATTTTTTTCCAAGTTTTCATTTAATCTCAATTCTTCACATTAGAACTTCACACAATATTTTATGGCCAGGGTCATGAAGTAATTTCAGGGAAAGGACAAACTTCAATTTAACCTGGCATTTTTCAGGATGCCAGTGAAGAGAAAAACACCAGTATGATTTTTTGATGTATCTCATTGTACTGGAATGATTTATTGCAATATTTTTGTCTTCTCAAAATTATTAGGTTTTTTTTAAACAATAATGCTGCCAGGACAACTTGCAGTAATTATTAGACTTGAAGGTCCAGCAAGACAACTGACAATAAAAGAGTGAAAAATTTCAGTTTAAGTTTCACACATCACAGTGAAACCTGCATGCTGGTTCTCCTGGTTTCATTTTTCAAGGTAATCTGGATGCTTTTGGTAGGCTTGCCAGTCTGTAGCCTTATGAAGCAAAGAATGGAAGAGCTAAGAACAGATTAAATGGATCTGTCACACAGATTTTGCACAGATGAGTCAAAGATAAAAGTTGATTTTACCCTGCCAGAAAGAATAATACAGGTTTGTGTATGAAATTTTCATATTTTCATATTTTAATGAAATCATACATTTACCACAAACACAAGCTGTGCATTTTTCAGTTAAAACATAGCTTTTCTAGTTAAAAATACGTAGTTGTGAAAACTGAAGTAGGATACTACTTTTAAGAAAACTCTTACCAACAGCAGCAAACTAGGGAGTAGATGTTACCATTCTAATTTCATGTATATGACATTTATTCCATCAGTATTGTGCTATTTTAAACAATAAAAATAGCAATCCAAGTATTTATGTGATGACAACAACACTCAAAGTGAGCAAAACTACCTGGCTTATTTGAACAGTTTTTCCTCCTGCTACTTCCCCTAAAATCCTGAATTCACCTCATAGTGAAATAAAGTGTGATAATTTAAAAGCAGCAGTGATGAGTAATTTCTGTCAGTCAATCAAGCTTGAAAAAGTCACATAATACTACATATTAACTGGAGAAAAGTTGGTCTACAGTGAATAAACCTTACACTTAACAGATGATATATAGCGTTTTTAAGCAGCTGTTACTACATAAATTCTTTGAAAGAGTTCTGCAGATATGGAAGTAATCCCTTTCCATTAATTTCCTCATCAGTTAAATCTGTAAAATTACACTATAAAAAATTCATTGTAAAGGAGGACAATGTTTCTTTGAAAAAAATTTCAGAAAACACAGGATTAGGTCCTAGAATGTATGAAAACATATTACAACTGAAAGCTGAGTGGCTCATGACCCTGGAGGACATTTCTTCTCAGGTTCAGATGTAAACCACCAAATGTCAGGCAGACTGTGGCTGTTTAGGTGTGAGAGACAACAGTATACACCAGGGGTGTCAAAAACACAGCTCCTGTTGTTCTCCTGCTCCCGCAGCGTAACACGCGTCACTCGCTGCACAGTGCCCAGCGCTGGCAGGAGCGCAGGGACGAGGAGCTCGGCGCTGATGCCAGGGAGAAACAAGGTACAGGCTGGATAAAACAAGGTGGAGGATCAGATTCGGCCTGCAAGCCATGAGTTTCCCACCCATGGTATACACAAAAGTCAGGCCATTGGTATTGGTTGGCTTACTTTCAAACCATGGGTGAATTTGTCAAGAAGTTAATCCCTAGTAATAAAGGTGGAAAAGCCTTCAAGAGTTAATCTGGCTTAAGACTGGAAATCTTGAAATAGTTGTGAAGATAAATTACAAATTCATTTTGGGAACCCTGCTTTTGAACAGACAAGCTCAAACAAAATAGTGCTATTCAAACCAAATTAACATCTCAAGAACTTCTACTTATCTGAAGATATCATTATTATTGTAACCTCTGGGTGCCAATTATATATATCCATCTTGCTGAGAGATACTGCTCTACAGGTAGTCAATGACAGCTGCATTAGCTAACTTACCAATACTCTTTTTGATTAGGTTTTATGGGGAGACTTTTCAGCTATAATTCCTATGATACAGGGCTCTAGAAGTGAAGAATAAGCTTGGGCAATTTTAACATAATGCTAATAATCGGAGTAAAAATATGTAAGGACTGAATCTGAAGGGGTGGGAAATAGCATTAGGGAGCTCAAGAGCCTCTCTAGATTCACTTGAGACAGAAAACTATGCATAAAAGGCAACACGGAAACCATTTCAGCAAGCTCAAAAGGAAAATTACCTTGGAACTCATTGCTTCACACACAGATGGAGTATTTTAGATAAACTTAAATGACAGAAGAAGAATGAAACTATGCTCTGGGATTGGAAAATTTTGCCTGTTTGCTCAAGAAATATACGAAGAATTTGCCTTTCAACCCCCTAGTCCATGTACAGGACAACAGCCAACAGTAAACACGTGTATCTTGTCAGAAACAAAGCTAAAGGCATTCTATTGTAGTAGGGTAAAAAGCTCTGGCTTTGGAGACTTGACAGGCACTATCCCCAAAACACCAACAGCAGAAACCCCACAAACTTCAACAAATAGGCAGTCTGTAAGAACACAAAAAAACCTCTTGTACTCTCCTGTTTCCCCAACACCATCTTCACAATATGGAGAACATAATGGATGAAAAAGTGAGAAGATATTAATAAAAGCTGCAACAGTAAAAAGAAGTGTCTAAAGCCCCTACTACAGGTTGCAAGAAAAATGTTTACTAGAATTAGAAGTACTCGCTTTTTCACAATAAAGAAGATAATTGAAATAACATAAATATACATTAAAGGGTACCCCCTAAATACGTTTTAAGCTTTCTGGTTCTGTTTTCCTTTGTGGGATTTTTTCAGTTTGTTTTTGATAACACAGAGCAGACTGCTACAAAACCAAGTTTATTTCATTTGTTTCTAATATTCTTTCAGTAGCTAAAAGAACTTTAATATTGTCCAGGAATTGAGTTTCCTCTGTGTTACGGACATTAAATGATCAACAATAAATAAGAGTGTTTTAGCTTAAAGTCAATTTTGTATCATACTCATATATAATCAATTTCAAATTTTAAGCATTCAAAGGTAGTTCTGCCTTGCCTTAAAATTATTGTAATAAGATTACAAGGGAAACCAAAAATCCAATGCGAACTGAATTACATCTAGCAGTAAATGAATGGAGAGTCAGCGCATTGCTTCACAACCAAAGTGCAAACTGGATTTTTTGGGTGTTTTTTGTTTGTTTTTTAATTAATGTTCTGGAAGAGTATCACAACAGCTACAGCTTTAGAAGCACACTGAAGATGGAAAAAATATAAAAGAGAGAAAATACTAACTTTAAATGCATTAAAACATTCAATTTGGATAAACACTGGAAAATGAGAGATGTAACAGGAAAAAGGCCACACTAGGAAACAGTAGTCTTCCCAAAGAGCTGTGTTTTCTTAGAAATTGTACTAGAACAAGCTCCTTTTTAAACTGTGTGAAAAGTCAACTGGTTTTCACATCAGAACATTATAATTTCACAGAACAAGTTACAAGCTAATCTTTTCCTTCAAAATGACTATTCACAACAGGCGGCTTTGATTGCTAAGACTACTTTTCTCTTTATTCCTTTAGATCAGCTTTTGATATTTCAGTTGAGACAGCAATATACAGAGATGTAGACTACTGCAAACAATACATATCCTCCTAAAAGCAAAGAAAAAAAATATTTTAAAAAATGGCTTGCAAATAACTGAACAGGTTTCCACAAATATTTTATCTTTATACTGCACTTTTTACTCAAAACGCTTTAAAGCACTTTAGAACCATAAATAAAAGAAATTCTACACAGTTCACAAAATCCTTCAAACCTAATTGCAGCCTTGGTAACAAAACCTGCTACTCAAGATACTCTAACTCCATCTGAGCTTTTTGTTGCAATTACTGCTTTGCCACATTCTTAATGTGCATAATTAGGCACAATTCACTGCATAAATTACTGCGCTCTACCAGAAAAGCTTCTGTCAGTAATATTTTTGTTCAAGAAACATGTGTTTAGAATTTAAAATATTCACATCAGGTTACTATTTGTCAAAGCTCAGTTTTTCAGGTCTGTTCTTCAGTGTCTTCTGCGCTTTATCAGTCTTTTCCTTTAATATTCTCAAACGATTGAGCAAAACACACAAGTTTAGTAGCACAGAAGCATGTAAATACCGCATTAGCAGCATCTACCTGAGATAAGGTTTGTAGATTGCAATTTGTTCCCATATGTTTTAATATCTGTTTTACCAAAACTACTTAATCTGTTTTACTATAGCTCAGTGCCATCATGATATACACCCCCAAAACTGGGAAACAAAGTATGTTCCCAGAGAGATGAATTTATTTTATATAGGTTAATTTGGCATCCAGAACAAGTCTTACCCAGCTCTAGTCGTTTTATATTCCACCTTAAGGATAGGTTTGCAGGGTTCTGGCTTCTTTCCATCTTTCAGCTGCTTTCCTAAAATGAATTATTTTCTTGTATTAATCTTACAATTCTGTAATATGATGACAAATTATGAAATTCAGTATGCAACTTGTAAAGTAGAACATTCATACTAACATATATTCAATACCTCTGACAATTACTGAGCATGCCTGGAATAATCTAATCAAAGTTTTGTTAAAAATCTCAATATACTAACCTGGAGTATCTAGGCCTAGGGATTTTTTTTGTTGTGTGTTTTTTTTTTCTTAAGTGTTGTAGAATATTTGTTTCCAAAAATATAATCCAAAAGTTGCTTCTATGTAGCACTAGGAGATTTAAAACTTCTCATGGCTGCCACTTTGCAATTAAAACTGGTCAACTTGCAAGTAAAATGAGGTTTATTTTGAGTGTTAACCTTAAGGGCTAAGACTTGAATTTTAATATGAAGGCCTGTTCTTTCTTTACTGTTCCCTATTAGCAACCAAAGCTTCTATAGATACAATTATCCCATGGAATCAACATAAATTAAAAGTAAGGTGTAAATACGCATCTCTTCCATCTGAACATTAATAGGAGTTTGTTACAACTATAAAGTTCTGTAGAAAAATTAATTTGCAGCCGAAGATTAAAAAAATAATGTTTATTAAAAGAGGCCAAAACATATTAAAATAAAAAGTTAGTCTTGTCTACCTATTTTTTTTACTACAGTAGTCATCAGTTTATTTTTTTGACTGCTACAGGATTACACAGAAATCCACACCTTCCTCCTCCTACTCCTCCACAGTCGAAGTACACATGGACTTGCTGGAGGCTTAGATAGGTAAACCAGGATGCTTTACTACAGCATCTCATACTACAACTGCAACCTCACAGATTATCCTCACCATTACGTTGACACTTAAGAATCTGAAGTAAATGAGTTTCTAAGACAACCCGGACACCTGCACAACGTGTAAATGTGGAATTAGTATAGAACTTCGTTGAAAAGAAGCAGTATATTTTGCAGAACAA
Source organism: Tapera naevia (assembly GCA_033556795.1). Classification (NCBI taxonomy): domain Eukaryota; kingdom Metazoa; phylum Chordata; class Aves; order Cuculiformes; family Neomorphidae; genus Tapera; species Tapera naevia. The sequence goes on along the minus strand of JAUMJJ010000054.1, from coordinate 1,583,732 downwards.
CACACAAAGTTAATTTCCTAGATTAACATTAACGCAAGACTTCTCAGAAGTGGGAACATCTTACCAGATGCTAGTGTTCTCTGTTACAAACCTTTCCAAGAATTTATATTGCAATCTATACATTTATACATGAAATAGATACTTGCTTATACGTATTTTAAACAACATATGGCATTGTAATGTCAAGAAACAAGCAAGCCCTGCAAAATAAGCATTAGTTCATTTGAGATCAATGCCACTGAGTGAAAGTCCAGCTTAAAGTTCAAAGATTTATACAATACTGCATTGATTTGGATTTTGTTTCATAAAGACTGGGGTTTTTTTAATGAAATCTATCAGAAGTTGGTATGACCAAGAAAATTTGTTACTTTCACTATAAGTGCATTATTAACACTTAGTTTTGCAAAATACTTCTATTAAAAATGTTCTCTGTGTTTTAAGAGCTGTCAAAAACCGTGGGTATCCATTTTCATCTTACCATGCGGAGTGATTGTCTGGAATGGTTTGGTAGGAGATTTTACATTCCATATGGTCAAGGTACCATCTGAGTGACTACAAATAAATTGTTTCCCTTCATGATGCCAAGCCACGGAGTGGATAGCCTATGCAAGAAAAGATAAAAAATCCAGAACAGTAGAAGTATCTTAATATAATTTTATTTTTATTCCTTCCTCTATGACATTAGACAGCAAAAGAAAATCAGAGAAAGTACTAATTAAACCATACTGCCAAATTTACCCACGGTAATTTTTCCATCTGTAAGTACTTCTTTCAGACATACTCCATCCATCAAAAATACTGTCTTCATTGCAGTGACGTGTTTAGGGAAAAAGTTCCTCCTCAGAGTGCAGTATTTAGGTATTTTTCAACAATGAGTAGCATGCAGAGAATGACTGTAAGCACTTATTTGAGCCTTGTTAACCATAATCTTTTATTATTGGGAATTTCTGGAAATGACGATGAAGATGATGAAAAAGTATTGGCTTGAATGAGCACTTTAGTGTTGCAATAGCAGTTCTGAGGTACAGGAAACTAATGTAAGAACCTACTAGTAAGTGTCATGAAACATCTTTATAAACATAAAACTAGGAATGGAATGATTAAGCCATGCCACATGAAATCTCAAAAAAACCTAGGTATCTCACATAAAATCCCATACAGTTAAAGTGAAAAAGTCTTGCTCATTGTTTGTAAGATAAGTTTTTATTTAGCAAATAAAAGTGGGTTTTATAAAAGAAATTTTGCATAATGATTTGTTTCTATTTACTGACGTAGTATCAAACAGCTAGAGATCAGAAAGTTTGAAAGTGCAGATGAAATAAAGCAAAGATTGCATTTCAATAAGCTGAAATGAGAAGCTAAAATCATCTATACTATGATGAGCAATACAATGTAATAAGTATATTTTAAATACTCTCCCATAGGGAGCCTAACCCTGTCAACAGCAGGCAGTCCATAGTGTAAATGGAACAACTTTTGATATACATTTATGTAGAAATAGGTCTTAAGAATAAATAAGAAAGCAAGCTTTATAGAAGAAAGTACAGAAAAAGAAGGTCAAGATGAAGGAAACACAACCCATTAGTGTTGAAATGGCATTAATGCCTAGGAACCTAAAAAGATCTGCTAAACTGAGCACAAAGGAGAAGGATGACTTATCACTTAACTTCAGCAAGGCACCTGATAAGGATAGAAAGAACACTCAAAGACCTTTAGCTTTATGGCTATTTATTGTCTAGTTTTGTAGAACATCTGGTTACATTTAAAAATGCAGCTAAATATTATTTGAACAGTAATGTAAGGTTTACATATTTTTAAAATAATCCAACTAACAATTCCGTGGGCCGAGTACAATAAACTTTGTTACAGAGCACTATCCCTTGCTAGTACACAATTCACAACTTTTTATAAACCTGAAAAATAAAACCAGACCTGCAAGTAGCTGTAGCACAATCTCTAGGTATACAACAGGATATCTACAGCGACAACAGACAAAACCACAGTAACTTTAGATGGCACTAGCTGGTTGGTAACAGCAGCCTCAATCACTAAATGAAAACTGAGAACTGAAAAATTATCCCAATACTCAAGGAGCAGCTCTGACATTTTCTCCATGGATAATATTAGTGCTAAAATTTGAAGGAAAGCATAACAGCCAAGACAGGAAATTCAAGCAGAATCCACTGAGGCCGCAAGTCTGCGTGAAGCTTCTTAAGACACTAAGAAGCCCCTAGGAGCCCTGTATTTTTTCCAATATTTTTACACAAAACGTACTGATCTCAGTTTTAATCACAATTCTCACCCTGATTTAAAACTTCATCTGGTACCCTTTTGGTACTATACTGCAGCAGGATGCTTTAATCAGCTGATTCAATTATGTCTCAAATGCTGTTGTGGCTTTATCACCGGTCAAATGGATCCCAAACAGACAGTAATCTCTATGACAAGACGATGCATTAGTGACACAGAGGACTGTTGATATATTTATGGTGTATGGCATTTGTATACTTAAGAGGAGTTGCCTACACAGGTAACCAAAGCCTTGACCTCACTCACATTCTGAATCCTTCCATTTACAAATGCACACCTTACAGGAATCCTTACAGGGACTTACATGGAGAACACTTTACAAAAAACCTTTATCTTAATAAATCTTTAAATTTACTTAATTATAACTGGTCTTTATTGAAAGTATTCCTACTACCTACTTTGCTGTGATTTGAAGTTATGGCAGCTGCTCTGGACTCTATAGAATTTTGTTTCAAAACTGAAAAAAGTCAAATCCTACTTTTTGAATAACAAACCCAGCATGATTGACTGCACTGTCCTGTGCCAAAACTTAACCAGAAACGAGGAAACTAACCATGCTAGAGTATTATGGGGAGACAGGATGTGCACTAAGGAAGCCTCACTTCCACCATCTGTTCCAAGATTATCCCATGTGGAAAAATGGCTGCTATACTGCTGACAAAGAGTGAGTACAACCCACTTTCAGAAGGAAACAGTCATGCAATGACTACAACAGTTACCTAAGGGAGTCTGTAGGACTGTGAAGTGCAATCTCAGATAAACAGAAAAAGTCTGAGGAACAAAACTAAAGGCATTTGCATGCAAGTCTCCTACAGAAACACCTTAAGCATATCACTAGCTTTTAAAGAGATTAATGCACGTTTAAAAGTGTTATATGACAGTCAGTTCTACTGCTTGTCAATATCACTAGAAATCAGTATTATTTCATGTTCTTTTTTAAGGAAGTAAAAAAATTAATAATTCTAAATAACAGCCTCACAGGTTAAGAGTTCATCAATACTCAAGTTTTGATTGTGTTTTTCCACCAAGGGGATTTAACGGTTTCAATTAATAAAATACATATACCAAAATCTCCCTTTATTTTCAGTTCCTAAAAACCTATTTTAATCCTACAGCTGTTTATATGCACACCACTTCAGAACAGTTTGAGACTGCTCTTTGTTTCCTATCTTGCTGCAAGACAAGATTCATACAGAAATTTACTGATGCTTTGCTGTGAATACAAGAACTATTAATTTCAGTATTTTCCCGTTTAAGAGACTTTTAAAATGTATTTTTCTAATACCAAAGTTTAGACTACTTCAAATACACTTCCTACAACTTGGAAAATGTAAAAAAACTAAACTGGCTTTTAGTTTTTTTATTATGCACATCCTTGCTTGCTTTTTAAGTATAATACAATCTTTGGCAAAACATTTCTGTGTACTTTCCCACAGGAATGGACCTGAATTATGCATGGAGAAGTCCTTCCATCGTTCACTGGATTTGACCATAATCCTTTACTCTTTTGTGCCATTAACTGAGCTTGAAACACACTGTGCATGACTTAAGGTCCACAATATCAGATTAGTCACTCTGCAAACAAGGTTGTTTACCACAGTCTATTCAAATTTCACTGTTTTATTATGATAGTTCTCCATTTCCGTGGGCATGGACAGTATTTTCTGGTAAAATTGAGCAAATAATGGCACTGACTCCTTTTCTACAGATTTACCAGAATATTCAAACAAACATAGTAACTTGGGAGTACCTCTGCTAATCCTTGTCAATAGTCTAAGAAATGCATGAGGGGGAAAAAAGAAGAAAAATAAAAAAGGAATGGAACTACCAGGACTCAAATGGCAATGTATCATGAACATCATTTTGATGCAGTGAAACATATAACTGCCTAATGACTGCACTGACATGCTTTTATTTCTGGGAAGTCACATACCAGTGTTGCTTTCCCCCCCTCCTCTTACTCCCACATTTTTAATTCTGTAAATTCTTATACTCAGCCACGTACCAGAACACTGAGCCTAAAAATAGTAACCTATAATACATGTGCCAAGTTAATGCTATCAAAGCTCATTTTAGATCAAAACAAACAAAATGCTACCTGAAGAATGGATTTCATTAAAAAAAATAGTTATAGTTTCCAGAAATTGCACTTCAGTTTTTAGAAACAAAACTAACAGCTGAGAAATTTTTTATTGCTTTTGTTACTGAAAATATAGCATGGGAAACATTTTCAGGATAAACTATATTCCACAGAAGAAACGTATACATTTTTAAATCCCCAATGTTTGGACAGAAAAGGTTTAAGAATTATGCAAAAAGAATTTACAGTCTTATTTTTCTACTAAGCATGCCCAAGACAAAAAGGATGTTTTGAGGAAAGACTTTCAAAAACTTTGTAAAGAAAGGAACTGCAGTTATGAACGATCTATTATTTCACAGATGATTTCCTCCAAATTCTCTGTAAAAAGAATGTTACATTTAAGCATTCTTCCAACTAATTCTAAATATGCAACATATTGCTGCTACAATACGCAGTACACAGTCCTGCAAGTTCAGGACCCCAACTACATTTGCTGTTATGAACTATAATTTTTTGAAGGGAAGAATACACCAGCAATCATCACTAATACTAGTCATGACCTAGAGCTGCCTCTCTGCCTCTCCCCCAGCCATGGTTAAGCAGAAATATGATTACAAAGGTTTCAGAGGTGGTGGAGCTGTCTACCCTGTAAGCATTCCTGTCCTTGGCATAAGTGTTCCTAGTGTTCTTGCGTGGGCAGGCACACATGTTCAGACAGGAAGACAGCATGGGTAGTGTTTGGCCAACCTAGATTTCAGGCAACAAACCAGACTGCCCCACCACAACATAGGAATTTGCTTCAGGAAAACCTTCTAAAGGTCAAGTAATTTGGAATGACACCAAGCAGGAAGTGACAAAAAGACATAATAGGATCCAGATTCTTCCCTCATGAAATTGCACAGTACCTTTCCATAAGCTTCTGATTGTGCTGGAGGTTTGACCCTCATTGCTCCTTAGCAGAGAAAGATCACAAAAGATGACATTTAGACGCCTTGACACACCTTAAGTTTTGAGTCAAAAAGAATTGTACCAAATGATGGTGGTAGACTGCATAGCCTCTCAAGCTACACATTTTAAGAAAAATGTCAACTACAAAGCGAAGAGAGAGGGAAAAACTAATTCAATGGCAAAGTTTCCAGCAAACAGTCTTTACAGTATTGATGGGCCTGGCCATCCTGTTCATAATGACTGAGGAAGCCTATGCAGTCATTAGCTGCCACCATCACTCAAGCAAAATAGAGAAGTGTGTTCCACAGTACTGCTACAGGAAAAAAAGACTGAACAACTGGAAAGGATCTGGCTCCAGTGTCCTGGCAGCTACATCTCATGCCCTGCTGTGACACAGTCCTGCAGCTGCACCGTAGCATCATGCTCTGCTGATGTCAACCCTGTACTTTACTGCAAAAACAAAGCTCACTGCCCTGGTAGAGCACTGTAGTTTCTAATACACACAGAATCAGCCACCACCTTCACAAAGACTGGTGATGGATTTTGAGACCGATGAGACTACAGAGTTAACCAGTACCAGAATAATTATTTGTTTTCAATATGATTAGAGTCAGAGAATGTTTCCCCAGTGCTAATAAGCAGGCCTGATTCACTAAATGAGATCCCTCGGCAGCCCTTCCCTGCTACGCTTCAGCAGTCTGAGAGGGCACAGACTGGGAGGAAGAAGGGAGACCAGGCAGCATTTCCTGTGTCTGATGAGCAGCCTGCACCAGGTCTCAAGTGTGACAAGATGGAACAAAGTTGCTCCTTTCTTACTGACTGTCAGCTCCACGCACACTAGAGTGGAGAACCAAGGATATAAATCCCGAGGTTTAAAATGTTCTACCCTGTAGCAGGAGCCAGATCACGTGCATCACCCTCTGTGGGAAACACATTCATGAATGGAATACAGCCTTTACAGTCAGCATACGAAAGAAGCCTCTGGAAAAGACACTAAACTAGGAAATTGACAAGAAACAAGAACTAGAAAGATTCTGTGCACAGAAGAATTCAAATTTACAAGGTTTTCTAGCAGGAAACTAAATGGCAGAGAACTTTCTCTGCTCCACAGCACAATTGTCAGAAGCAAAAGAGACCTCATAAGATACGGCATTATTCCACCACTGCCTTGAGACCGCGAGTGCACATTTTTGAGCAGAGAAACCACTGCACTGTCAGAAAGTCTAAAGATTTTTTTTTAAGCCTTAAGTTTTCATGAGCAAAGCTACTTTTCTTGGGTGTACAGGAAGAGGTAAAAAGACTTAATTAAACTGTTACTTGACACATCGTCATGCAGCCACAACTAATTGTGGAAAGATACTGCTGGAGTAGTCAGAGTAAGACTACCTTTTGGACAGCAACACAATCTTAGACTAAGCTACTCAATAAATGTCTTGGCAAGACATTACAACAATTTTCCTATATCACCCTAATCATTTGTTACTGGGAATAGTCAACTGTTATTCCTCATTGACTGGAGCGAAGATACTCCAGAAAGCAACATGCGAGCAAGCTTAACTTTAAATTTATGAATTGTGTTACATCCTGACTCCAAAATCCTTTAAAAAACTCTTCAGTTACCTCTATTATATACCTTAAAAATCAAATTGTGTTCTTCAACTGTGAAGTCAGCATAACATGCTAAGAGAACAAAACTAGTATCAGTCTCAAATGTGGGAAAAAAAAATAATCAATGTGCACTAGTCAAATTTGGAGTGGACACACAAATTACTTCTGACTAGAACTGTCTGCTAGTTACTCTCTTACCAAATACCTTCCTTGGTTAGCTATACCCTTCCCTGTGTCCTGCATAATTCAGTCCATTTCCCTGGTTTCTGATATTCCATTCTACTTTAAAAACTACACAACTGTACTAGCCTGACAATGAAACGAATCATTTGCTTACTACACATACATAGGCATTTCATTTTTGGTGAAGCATTTAAATTGCTAGGTTATTCAACTAGAAAGAACAGATTACTTTCTTATCAGTATGCCAACAATGGCAGTCAGGGTTTTTCACAGTTATCAGTCATGGGTGTTATTTGTCTATAACTCAGAAAGTTACCCACCTTTTCATAGTAACCTCCTTCAGCATTAAGCAAATGAGAATGCTCTTCTCTTAAGGAAGCTGCTCATAAAAACTAGCAAGGCTTTTACTGTTTGGCAATATAATTTTATTCTTGTGAAATGCAATAAAAAACCCTGTTCCTTCTGCATCTCAACATTTACATTCGCTTACTTGAAACTGTGCTAGCTGAAAAACAGAAAGAACAGTATATTTATATAGGCCACTGACCATAATGTGATTAGAAAGATAACATTCTGGAGTTGAATATTCCTTTCACTGACAAATTGAGGGAGATTATCCATTTTTTTTGCAGCTAAATACAAAACTGATAAGCACTGAAGAAAAACTGAAAAAAAGATACAGGACAAGCCCCATCTCACATGACTCGCTCTAAAATAAGGACAGATATATATATATAGCACAAATAATAATCCACTTTATGCATTTTTCTGTTCATTATCTTTTCTGTATCTGATAGGATCGTTTCTCAAGGCCATCAGTCCAGACACAATTACAGCACTCTCTTGCAACGGCACCTTTCAATAAACACATATTGTCAATTCTGTTAGACAAAATTAATCATTCTATTTCTATGCCATTCAGGCCAGAAACCAGAACTTGAAACTGCCTAACTGTATCAAAGCCAAATTAAAAAACGGTACGTTATTCTAATCTGCATTTCCTCTTAGAAGATTAGATCAAACTAAATTGCCCATTGAAGAAGAAATTCCCTGTCATACAATGTTAAATGGATGAGAACCAACAAATTACTGCATACAGTAATTCTTTTTCCAAAGAGAAAGAAAAAAGGCAACTTTCTATCTTATAGGGCAACCTGAACCTACAGAACAAGCAAGCTTCAACTTTTAAAACTTTAATGATAAATAATTTTTCTAAGCAACTTTACTGTATGTTGATTCTCTCTAACGAAAACAGTGAAACTCATCAAGTTCACTCCATAGGTTTTGATTTTTCTCTCTCTTCTATCAATTCCCAGCTTACGGTAATGCACATTTCTTTACCATAAGATCTGACTTAAGGTATTTCATTACCTCTTCTGCAATCAAAACTCCAAAGTGAAAAACTAGATGCATTCACTTCTACATTCTAATGGAAATCAAAGATTAAACTGCTGAACAATTTGCTGCCATTTGCAACTTTTCAAATCAGGGTTGGTTCGAGAAGATGACAAGCATGGAGTCAGTCTGTAAACAAATGGGTCACAAAATCAAAAGAAAATCAGAATGAGCAGCATAGTCTCTATCCTGGGTAAGTTCCTAGAAACTGGAAATAAACTCTACTGAAGAACAGAGCTAATCTGCTTATGGGTGAGTATAATACAACAGGTAAGAGAAGTCAACATGCTTTTTGTAAAACAATCATATCTAACTGACCTCTGAAAATGTTAAAAAGAGTGTGGCTAATGGAAACAACAATTAAGCTGTCTAAATAATTTTCTAAGTCTTTTAACAATATCTCTCAAAAGAAACCAAATCCAAACAGTCTAAAGAACCTTGAACAGACAAATAATTGGTTAAGATATCAGGAAGTAAAGAAAGCTAGAATACAGACAGGCTGGCAGTAACTGATTAGATCATGGACAAAAGTAATTGGTAGAGACTCTCAGGGATCTGTGCTGCTTAGTTTATAATAAATAAATTGGAAAATTAGAACAAACATATTAAGATGATAAGTCTGCTGACAGTACCAAAGGATATTCAAGATAGAATTGCAAAATTGCAAAAAGACTTCAAAATTTTTATTGTCCAAGTATGTCAATACAAAGCTATGCATAAACACAATGGACAATTAACTGACAATAAACCCTGAATAATGAGACTCTAGTTTTATAGGTCATTCCAAAGAAGTATCTGCTTAATGCTTGCAGCATCAACACGCTAAGCCAGTATCAAGATCAAGAGAAAGAAAATGAAACCAACCATAATTATTCGACATCATAAATCCAGCATGCCCACATCTTGAATATATTATGTTGTTATGTTTCTCTTTTATAAAACGAAGATAAAATAGAATGGCTAAAGACAGTTAGATAAGAGCAAGAATAAGTATAGGAAAAACTTGATTAAGACTAGAAAAAGATGATGGTAAGAGTAAGTTTATAAAACAAAGCAGCAGAGGGAATTAATTAGGTGCAGGCAATGAAACTGGAAGGTAGAAGGTCACTCTTCACATGACACACTTCAAGGTTTATACAGACATTTCTGAACAGACCAAAAAAACTCATTCAGCTATGATGTTCTAGTAGAGCTCTGATGATCTAAGGCTTAGACAACTTCAGAGACTCCCCCTTCAAAAAAACACTTAATTGGTAGAGCTAACACACAAGCATTTGAGCTTGAACCACCACAAAAAAAAAATCCAGACCCTGTCTTGTGAAGAGCTCAAGCCCAGAGCTAAGGAAAACACACCTGCTGTGATACAAGAAACAGTCCCAGCTGGTACTGAACAATGATACAAATATTTTACAATGAATGAAATGTAACAAAGACTATTTTTATGTAACTTTTAATATACATCAACGTGCTGATTGTGCTGAATGATTAACATCTTCAAAAAGCCTATATTCTCTCAAGAAACAAGTTTTAAAGAAACAAATGCTATTCAACGCCATTTTTTGAAAGCTTTAGTTTTATTTCAAACCTTAACCTCAATTCTACAAAGAAAAGGTGAGTTTGTAGAGGTGCTCCAGCCAGACTGTTTAGCGGTTTCTTTCCCCCCCTTTTCAGGATATAAGAGATTCCCAGTAACAGAAATTGCTAAACCATCTTGTTTAAACTTGGCTCAAGCTCTTAACACAGGTGGAAGTCACACTACTCAATAACAACAAAAGTTCTGAAAGCTTCCCCCCAGCTCTTGAAAATGGTAAAGAAATCCATTCCATGTCATCATTCATTGCTTCACTAACTTCAATTCAGCGAACACTTATTAGGTCTGAACTTTGTATTATTCACACTCTATGGCTTTTTTGGAGAAAACTTTCAAGTACTTGGAATTTCAAAAGAAATCTATTTATTAATCCACTGGTGGAAGAAGTAAGAGAAGAAATAAACCAAAAATCACTATTAGAAGAGCAAATGATATCTTTATAGTAATGCAGATGAAAAATGTTACCTCATCATGTGTGTATCTGTAATCTGCCTTCTTTGACTTCAGATCCCATAATACCACTGTTCCAGACTCAAAGCCAATCAGAAGCTGTAATAATAAGTAGATATATTAAGTCTTTATAAGGATAAGCAAAAATAATATTATTTGCAATGCCAGTACTTCTTGCCCAAAAAAGATACAGCATAATACTACATGTAGTAACTGCAAGTTATGAAGACAAAAATCAGTGAAAAGTGAGAGGACCTCAATCTTGCAGTGTCATGTATACTATTATTTTTCATGAACTTATTGTAAAATATGGTTTATGATGAATTTTTATATTTTAACTTCCAACATTAGAAAAAATCACCATGATCAGAAGGCTAATAGCATAAAGAAACTTTAAAAGTGAGTACACAGGAGGTTCTTCAACTGCTTAGGCTTTTTTTCAGCAATATTTTTCTTACGAGAAAGAAGAGCACAAGGTCAGATTTCTAAAACATTGATCAATAGTCTAATTAATAAAATTAGTCATTCTTAAACTTTAATTTACAGTAATTAAATGTGGTGTAGGGGTGGAATACACCAGCACAAATAGATTTTTTTTTTTAATGAAGTTACCATAGTTTTACTCCATTCATATTTCAGGGCCACAATTCTGTAATGGGACTCAAATCTAATTCTACAAAGAAATCCGTTAGCTATGCACTTAGTGAAGTGGCTTCATCCCAATGGGAAAAAAAGAAACATTACTCATTAAATTCTCCTTGTTTGACTGCAACCTCATGTGTCTAGGATACAAGCTCATAACTAGCATGCTGTCTTAGCAATGTTTTGATAACAGTATCATTCTCTCTCTTCAGTTTTATCCATCCTTAACACATCAAATGAACAGCCAGGAAAACAAAAAGATAACATTTCTCCTGCATACGTGGAACAAGTCTGTTGCAGAAGAGGTCTGTTAGCTGAAGCACAGACATAGTCTTGCAATCACGACTTAAGTGGGGAATGTATGATTTGGTCTTACAGGTCACCTAGAGAAGACACACTAACATTTTAACTCCTTACTTTCTATTAATTAATGAATTCTTCACTGTGAACCAAAGTTAGGTATTCCACGTTGTTTTTGTACGCGCCTCATAGCAGATGAATCAAAGCCTAATTTACTTCCATAATAGAGGAGGAACTTTTGATCACTGAGTTCGTAGCTCAAGTTTTTCTTTGTGGCTGCCATGTCACAGGACATAAAAATAGTTGTCTTGTGAGGGCTTCAAGATTGTGTATTGTAAACCTTATGTAAAGATGAAAAGGTGGATGTTACTGCTATCTCAAAAGAAGGAGAGGTTAAGTCCAATACATAACTCCTACATGTTTGAGCTGACTTTTCTGAAATATCTAGTTGTACTACAGTCCAGTTAGTTTTTAAGCAATCCATTATAATCACTAGATGCCATCTGCTAAATAAGAGCATGTCACTTAGACCTCAAATTCCATAAAACCTGCCTCCTTGGATTAGCTAACCTGAAGATGAAGTACACAGTATTCTATATAAATATACTACATAAATAAGCATTTTAAAGTTGTGAAACAGTAACACTCAAGAGCATTATTATGGTTACTTAATTTCCATCCCACCATTCCAGCACACAGGTTATGACTGGGGTTTTTTTTTGTAACATTATAATTTTTACCATCATGGATAAAGTTCTTTTCTTTTGTTTTCATGTATCTTTGCAACTTAGCACTTTCAGCTGTGTTTTCAAATGTTTCAGATCACAGGATGCAGTCCGTTGTTCCTACAGTCACTTCTGTTTTGCTTCGTGTTATTTTCAGAGCCTAAAACCTTGATTTAGCCTTTCTTTATCCTTTCAATATTGTCTTCACCTATGTAAAACTTCCTTAAAAAGCAGTGGATTTATACTTTTTTAATAATATTTTGTTTAAAAAGTAACATATTGGACAGTATTTAAACGTATCCTACCTTTCCTTCATCCATTGGATTGTCACTAATGTGGACAATAGGTCCTGGGTGAGACTTGGATGACCTAGACAAGAAATATTTCCATTTAATTAAAAAAAATAGTAATTCCCCTGCCCAAACCTTCATCTCAGAATGACTGCCAGCAATACAGATTCTGCAGACATAGATGCCATATAAGCAAGCTATTGACACTGTCAATACCGGAGTCAGTTTTACCTTCAAGCCCAAAAATAATTTCTGTTTACTTTTAGGCAGCTAGTTTCTGTCTTTTCATGAGAAGAAAAGACTAACTTACAACTTACTCGCAACACAAAAAAATGTCATGAGCTTTACAATGTTTATCTTAGTGTTTGTTGTTACAGAATTTACAGTTAGATAAAATTTTTATTATTATGTTTGAAAAAGTGTCTTGCCATTATTCATAAACTGCCCAAGCTAGGCACTGTCAAAATACAGAGTTAAGACTTTATGTCTTCTTGCTATTGAAGAAGATGGACTAATGAAGAGCTGTGATAGTTTCAACAGCCTTTGGCAAGTGATAGGCTTTATGTACGTTTTGAAGACAGACATAATATTCTGGGAATAAAATAACAGCACAGGAAGAGCACAAGTATGTTTTCACCCACAAAGCACTATATTTGTATACACAAATTTATTAAAAAAGAAGCAGCAATGACAATAGTTTTAAAATTATACTTCACTCTTGGAATAAGGTTATTTAAATCTACATTTTCAGTCAATAATTTTACACTCAGTACACATCAGTCTCTTAAAATGTGTATCTTTATATTTTGGAGTTAAACCCCAAAACTGTAGAATTGACATGCCTGCCCAAGAACCAGCCACATCATATTTTAACATATATTATTTTTCTAGTTCTTTATCATCACAGATATTTTTAATGTCTGTTTTCATATTGTATATTTTGTCTATTTTTATGTCAACTCCAGGTACTACGATAAAACAGTGTTATAGGCAGAAACCTGTATTAACATTACTATTTCAGATTTATGAGAATAAGAAGTGTTTACATGACTATTTATGTACTTTAATATGGAGGCTACTCCAGGTAACAATGACATTTCTGCAACTGATGTTAGTTATATCTGGACCACTTCTGCTCCCTCCCCTCAACAGACAATACTTGATTAAACTCACAGTTCGATGGCTTTATTCCACATGATGACATAGCCTGAGAGGGTAAATGATTCCACATTGACAATGTGAATGTTTCCTCTTTCGGTGCCCACATACAGCCATTTACTTTGGAAAGGCAGATGACAAAATGTTATCCTAAAAGAGAAAGCCACCAAAAAAGGAATTAAAGAAAAGTCTGTTAGATATCCTATACTTCAAGGTCTACACGGACAAAGGTAACAGGCAAACGGGAAAAAAGAAGCCAAGTTAGAAGCAAAGAAAACTAGCAAAGCCAGTAAGTGACAAATGTAGCAGATGCACAGACAACGTAAAAACAGAGTAAACAAGAAACAGAAACCAAGGTGTTCTAAACCTATTAATCATTCACATAAAAACCACATACCCACCTTTGAATACTATAATATTGAATGGATTTGCTCAACATTGCTGTCATTTTAAATTAAAACCACAATAGTCCTATGTTGTAATCCATGGATCTCCCTTTGAAACCTATTTAATTTCAAGTTCTAAATAAAGGATTTTTAGAAGTAGCCTTATGTAGATTAAGCTGGTTTCAAGTGAGGAGACAAAGGCAGAAAATAAAGCATGAGGAATAAAAGTTTACATGTAACCCAAATCATGTCCTAAAAAAGCAAACCTAAACCAAATCCTAAGCAATTATAAAAGTATTTTAACAGTAGTCTGAATTTGGGGTTGCTATTTTACATAAATTACATTTTAGTTTTCTGCTTTATAATTTTATTTTCTGCCAAAAAGGAAGTATCTGAACAAAACCCAAAGAGCTAATGACTGTTGCTACAAACAGAGAGCTCTTGGACCATAGCTCTAGTGCAAATATTAGTATTTGAAAACTTGGCAATTTCACTCTTCTTCAGTCCTGCTTATTGTTCACTATTTCTTCAAAATTGATAAGGAAATAATGTCTGTAGGAACTAAAGTATGTGATTTTTCTGTACAACAGAAATACTACCTTGAAATTACAGTCTAGAAACTTTCTGTAAACTGTAAATTCTAAACCATTTTTATCTGACAAGTTCCAATATTTAAAGAAAAAGCCAAACTACTTGGATTATATCAAACTTGGGCTTTCAGAAATGTTTCAGTGATAAAGTAAAATAATTACTCCATGGTAATTTGTTCTGTCAGCTCTAATCCTTAGCTTTACAGACTTTTTTTGTTCTTGTTTTCTCCCAGCTGGGGTCCCTTCTTGCCAAATCCATGCATCACTTCACAAGCCTGTTAATAATAATTTATGCAAAGAACCTTTGCATTACATGCTGTACATAAACCCTTCCGTACAAACGCAAAGGCTAACAGCAGCAATGAAAAAAAAATTGCTAATGGTTGAAAAGTTAATTTGTATTACAGGTTTAAAAAGTTAATGTTTCTGCAGTAATACTACCTTTATCGAAAGTGTATCACTTGACTCACTTCTTTCTAGTTAGGGAATGCAGTTTGCTCAAGCAAATCTTTATTTTATCCATTTCCTAGTTTCCTAGATTCTTTGTGCTTGAATAGCTAAGTCAAAAGACTGTACTACTTTTTCCATTATGTCTCACAGAGAGAAGGACTATATACAAGATTTAAAATGCTATTCCAACTCACTGAACTCAGAGGCTGTAAAATTGTTATTGACAGTGAAAACACCGCAACACCACAGGTTAAAGTCTTTAATTTCCCCAACGTCCTTGAAAAAAATATTTTACTGGAAGCAAAAATCACACACATCTGTACATGCCCTTCCTAGGCAGATCCCAAAACCTTAGTGCCCAATACAGAGCTCTCCCACTAAAAGAAGGTCATGGGGAAGGGGAAAGAAACACTGCATGAAAACATAAAACCCTCAGCGCTCTGCAACACCACATTTTCTTTTTGTGCCAGAACTCCAAGTGCCAGAAGCAACTGGCAGCTAGATCAGTTGGATCTAAAAATGTGGCCTAGCAGCCAGAAATAGTATTCAGAAGCATTTGTCTTGATCTGGGAGTTAATACTGTCAATTAGTTTTCATAATTAAAGTCTTGGAGAAACGTAATCTAGTTCAAGTCATTTAAAGATGGGCAAAACAACAAGTTGAAGTTGCAACTTTGATCACTATGGCAAAAGGGCAACACTTAAAGAAGTGTCCATCTTCCTCAAGACTCTTGATATTCCTCTAGAACATGCAGCCATACTCAGTTTACTGTCTCCTCTGTGCAAGTGAGATTAATCATGTCAAGACTCAGCAAGTAATGCAATGATTATACACCAAGAGTTCAACAAGTAACTTCAAAAAATCCTTACAAAGTCTTAAAGGCAGGAGGTTGAAGACTTCAATTTGTTGACTATAGGCACACAGAACAGGGTTCTTAGCCTTGCCTTCAAAATGTGCTTTTACAAGCTTTCTACAATCACAAGTCTTATATAACTTATATACAACCTAGGAAATACTCTTAGAGATTGTTTCACAGAACTCATGACTAGTTAAATCCAAAAGGAATTTCCCAAGCTGATTCTGCTATAATGAAAGAATCACCACTTTGCCTTTAACATGGTAAATGTGATTCCATTTGCAAATGCAATTTTATTTGCTATTTCTTTATTTTCTTAACAGAAAAAGTCTATCTTCCAATTTTAATTACATTTTTCTCTAAAGTGATTAATTTTGGAGAACCTCATTTTAGCAATTTAGAGAATAACATTTTGAACATTAAAGTCCACATCACCTTAAATTATGTAGATTTTAAACAACATTGGAACAATATTTTTAAACATTGGAAACGTTACAGCCCTCTCAAAGGAAATAAAATTTAGTGAAGCTATGACCATCTGAAGAGCCAGTGAAGACATATGTCAACACACAGGCTACATTGGTGCTTCGTTGAAAACTGGACTCAGGATTAAAGGGATTCAGACTTGTTTTGGAGGATGAAAACAAATGGTTAGTGGTCGTCTTGGTGGTGAGGCACTACTTGCTTATTTAACACTTGGCCAAGGACAGCATACATGTGCTTCTGAGAAACACAGATTTCTTTCAGAAATCTTCTGCCACCCCAAGATTAGAATAACATAGTCCATCCACAACATATTTTGAGATCAACAGAAGCGGAAGTTGTCATATAATGCCCTGGCCATTTCTACAACTCATTTTTCCCCATCTCTCCCTATGCACAAATGGATATGCAGATAAATGTGGAAAATAAAGTCAATGCTTTGGAACAGATCAAATAGGCAACAGATACACTCAATTCAAATTAAAAATTTTTTGCAAGCCTTTCTTGCACACAAACCCCAACTGCATGAAAACAACGCATCAGTTAAAATCAGAGCACCACCATACTCTTCTGCTGCATCAAGCCACTCTGGCCAAAAATACTAGAGCAGAAGTACCTATTAAAAATCAGACCAGTTCTGTGCAACTAGAGAGACAGCCTGGGACTTGCTGAGCTACTGATTACAGAAAACAGGTTTTTGCAGGCAGCTCTTCATGGAACAACAGATTCTTCATGTTATCTCCAAGGAAATTTCAGCTACTTCAGCAAGTATTATACTTCTTGAGAACTGGACTGAACTCCCAGTATAATCAAAGTATCGTGCACAGCACTTTATTCCAAGTATTTCACTTCCCCACACCTTTATGAAGAAAAAGAACCCTTTATATAAAGAGGTAACGCTTAAAGAGATTTTTTTTTTAATCTGAAACCTACAGTACAATTTTAATATATGCTAATATCACTCCTTAAATTAGGTAGTTATGTAATTCCAAAACAGTCGGGGTAGTTCTAAACTTTACTATAGTTGTATTACTCCCTAAGCACAAGATTTCCTCCTCATTACATGCATATTTTCAAGCCACTCATTGCCCCGTACGTCCTTTCCAAAGAAAACGCTCAAAAAAATTCACTTTTCAGTGAAATGAATTTATAAGAGTTAAACCAATAGTTCAAGAAAACAAAATTATATACAGAAAACTCAGTGGTACACTAGTGTGGAAAACATTGATAAAAGAAATCCTCCGAAAAAACATTTCTTGTTCTTACTGTACTTAACATTTGTGCTACTGCTTATGGAAGAGTATTAGTAGTGACAGTAGAGTCTTTAAGAAGCCACATATAAACCTACTGAATGGATTTCCTTTCTCAACTGCAGACTTTTCTGATAACCTGTCAGAATAAGGTAAGAAAAGTCTTAACTGTGTTTTTTTCACAACATATATGAGAATAGTTATTAAGGCAAATGATAAAGTGATAGTATTCCCTAGAAGAATTTAATTACAGAAATATCAAAGAATATGAGTTATGAAATTAATAGGTAAGTGGAAGAATTAGGTTTTTAACAAAAATATTAAGTTAAAATGACAAGCTGTTATCTTGAGTGTACTATTATGACAGCAGAAATCCTTTTAAATTATCTTAACCTTTCCCTATTCTACTGCATTATCAAGTACTGTATGTTCTTCAGAATTTTCCACTGCTTTAACAAAGCACAGTGACAAATACTTCGATGAATGACAAACAATGATAATAGGTTTTACCTTTAAAGTCACTGAAACTATTTTTAGAACACCAGGCTGTCACAGGTCTGTGGTTACTTAATTACACCAGCTACTCAGATCACTACTGTATACACAGAATAATATTTTTCTAAGATAAGTGTTAAGCTACCGGCATTACATCCTGCATACCCCTATCTCCAACCTTACATGCATGAGACAGCTTCTGAATTTTACATAGTGGCTAAAAAGTTTAATTCTTATGTTAAATTAGAGTCCATGTCCATGTGCTCTTGTCAATGGGCATAAAAAGTCAATAGTCAGCACCAAAATGACATACTGATGGAAGCAAGCAGTGGCTGTGATTTTGCCAGACCACAGCAAGGGGTCTATTTCCACGTGTGGTAACTGCAATAAGCTTAAAATACTTACCTGTATAAAAAAGGCCTGAAGGAGCAGAAGGCAAATGCAGAGAAAGAATTCCTCTTCAATGCATCCCTAAATTGTTCCCCCAAAAGATCATAGGGATAAATGTGGTATATCACAGAAACTGGACTAGGTACTTCAATTCCATTTGTATCCCATAGCACCATGCCAAATGGTGCTTCTTCAAGTACATCCACTTGAAAGGCTGCCTCTAAAGGCAGCTGGGAATCACCAATGTTCAGTATTCGAGTTTTGTACACTAGTGGTGTCAAGATGGAGTAAAAGGAAACCAAGAGCAAGAACAAAAATGGAATTGTCACTTCAGTTCTGCCTCAGTGCCAAATGCAGCAGAAGGCAACTGATGCAACTGCAGTTCCATCAACCACACTGACACATGGGACTCTGCAGGTGCAGCCTAAAGAAAAAACTTTTTGAAGGAATCTGATCTTGTATGAAAGAGACATTCAAATCTGCAGGAAATCCAGACAGTCCAGAAGTTAATTTTCCATTACAAAGCTCTTGAAACAAGATAAAACTCTTCTAAATACAGACCTGGTTTCCTTTCACTCAACCCCCCTCCAATTTTTAGAAGTGTAAAAAACATAGTTAAGTGTGAAAAGTTGTGTCATCTATGAAACTTGTATCTGGTATATCATTGACTCTGCAAAGACTCCAAACATTTAACTTCTCAGAAGTATTGTTTGGATATGTATCTGTAACCCTTCTGTTAGTTGTACTGTAATCATACCTCAAAACACATAGGCCAAAGGAGAAAAAGCCAGCCTTTAAACAAAGGCTGGTAGTGAACCAGTGATATTGATACACAGTGAGAGGAAGAAAAAAAACCAGTCAAAAACCCCCAAACAATGTCTATTATCACCTGCTCTCACAGGCAAGAAAACCCTGTACATCCTTCTGCTATCCACAAAGTGGCAGAATTGGTCAGCTTATAAATTCAGTGAGGTGGAAGGAAAAATTATCTCAACTGATGTCTGCTAATGCACAGGCTAGGTACAGGGTTACAGCGCCTAACAAGGTAAGGTACATGACATAATAAACATTAAAGCCTTGTTTATTAATAAAGTAAACACACGTGGGATTTTTCACTCATCAGGTGTAGACAGAGTTTGACACAAAGATAAAGTCGCTTTTTACAGCAGGATACAAAACCAGCAACACCTAAAGCATAATTTTGTAACTCTGAATCGTGCAATTCCATGCTGAGGAAAACTATTTAAATCCCACAGCACAAAAGCTGATATATTAAATATTAAAATCTTATCAATGATCAATCCTATCAGTGATCAATATGCAAAGCACTCACACACACTGAACACTCGCTTCTATTTTTATGCTATGATGCTTGTTCTTGCTAAGTCACAAAGCTATTTCTTTTGGCATTAGAACAGGGAATCTCAGTTCAGGAAGTCCTAGGTAACTAAATTTTTCATACCTGTACCTAAAGCTGATTGGGTTTGGTTTGCAGTAAAGGAGATTCAATTTTGTCATCCCACACCACTTTTTTTTTTTTTAAATACAGTTAGTCCATCACTTCACCCTCTCAAATTGGCTCTGTGCAAGTCCCTGGCTCATTGGTGATGTGATTGTCCTTGCACACCTTAGATAGCACAAAGTTTAGTAGTTCCTGCACAGAAATAAAACTAAAGCCAGATTGAATATCTAACTCAAAACATGCTTGCAATATTTAGTCGAATAAGAAGTGTCAACTATGCTTATTTCAGAGTTCAATAGCATAATATTAACATTTGCTACTAAGCCAAGGTGAATTTGACATGAGGCTTCCATTACATATGAACACACAATAAATTTACAGGATATTAATACGAGTATGTATATTACAAAGGAACCAATTTTGAAGCACTGAAAAAATCTTAGAGAAGTACAAAACCTAGGATATTACCATTCAACACATCGAACTGTGTATCCTGCAAAGAAGTGCTACTTACACACTTCTATCTTCCATGACAAGTCATGCAAGCAACCTCCCATGTAAACTTCATTATGCATTTCCTTCGTGGTCCCTACATACCTCTTCCCACAGTCAAGAACAGTGGCCAAGCTTAGGATGACACTGGTTTAATATCTTCTAACTTTTGTTTAATAACTAGAACATGAAGCAGCTGTGAAACCCACACAAATGCAAGAGAAACAAAAGCTAGGAAACCTGCAAAACCAGCTTGTTTTGTACTGTGCTTCTAACATCTGCCAGTAATTCCAACCAACAGATCTGTTATACATAAAAACTTTATCAATCACCAGTTCAGAAGACTTGCTACAAATTACTAACCATCACTAGTAAAAACCGCAGTCACGAGCCATGAGTCTACTGAATGGCCAATTCCTTACCTACAAATATTCAACTCATTTGAAGATTCAAAAAGAAAGCAGCATCTTTAAAGACTCTTGCCAACTACTTTTAAAGAATTGTTTTACTCAAATCTAAAAAGCTGCAAAAGTTACACCATTAAGACATTTTCTACAGCTCAGAAAGGAGTCTAATGCAGACAGAATTATTTTAAAAGAAAAAGTGACTCTTCCTCATGACTCCCTGCTCTTAAAACTCTTGAGTAGAAAAGCAAGAATTCACAAGATTTTCCAGTCAGGCATTTTAATAATCTAATTCAATGTTCAGCTAACTATACAAAATACTTAACACATGATACAAATATTTATAAACAAGCTGTATCTGGGTTTTATTCCTTATTTGTAAGATGTTCAAAATAGGCCTGAAAGCAAGCTAGCCAAACCAGATTATCAACAGGAGAAACGAACACGAAATCTAGAAATTGTGGTGTTAAACACTGGGTAGTAACTCTTCCACATGGCTAAATGCCAGGAATTAGCCAGAGCTGGTAAAAGGTTGTGCCAGGAGAACACAGAGTTAATTAATAATTATTAATTAACAACACCAATTTTTGTTTTAATTGCAGTTCAAGAATAGTTTTCAAGACTAGAATACCCTTTAATCTGGGTAGCTATGCTACTAAAAACTTCTAGTTCACCTAAATCTTGCACATTAAACTCTGATTTAGAAACAAGATACAAACAAAAATTGGACTGTGACATTTTGAGCTCAACCCCTGTTCAAGAGGACACAAATACAGCATTGCTGCAATGTCAACACACTTCCAGATACTCCCAGTCAGGTATGTAATTTTAATCTTTAGCATTGACAAAGTCCCAGAGCAAATACTGATACAGCTGGAGTAGTTGCTTAAGTCATGTCCTAAAATTTGGCTTTGTTCCCGCTCCAAGGACACTTTCTCCAGTTTAACTTTTTTCCAAGTTCCCTACACAAGCTGGCAAATTAAACTATCATTACAGAAGATACTGCTGTTAGAAGGTTCTGTGGTACTGTGTAATATTTTAAATTATTCCTGTTTGAGAAGTTATACTAACGAGCAAGTTTTAATCACACAACATAAATTATTTAGAAGATTTTATTAATTAGGTATCTAGCAACTTGGTGCTTGTGAATTCAGAAGGCCCAGTTTTACTCACGAACACTCTTCTCAATAAATTCAGCATTTAATATATATCATAAAACTGACTTAAGGAAAGTCTATTTACTACAAATTCATAAAATACATAAAAACTATTTGGTATATTTAACTACCAAGAACTCTTAGTGTCAGAGATATCTATTTTAAATTATTCAATGGTGAATTTGTACCATTCCCAGAAGGTTAAAATCAAAATAATTCTCTAGTAATGAGATTATACTTTATTTTATAAAGCTTTATTTTACAAACTAGTCAAAAGCAAATGGAGTATTTGATAACAGTTAACAGTCATCCAGCACGATTAAAGTGGCTATGATAGCATATGGTTCTGGGGCTTCAAGTGTTCTGGCTACTTCTATGAGCTATTGTAACAGATATTTAAGATAAAAATAACTAGAAGAAACAGGTCTTGTCTCAAACTATACCTTGGTAACTATGATGCTCTCATTTCCTATTTCAGTAAGCCACAGATCTTCCTGTAAAAACTGGTCCTCTATCCAAAATTAATAACAAATACAACTGTTGAATTGAAATGAGTAACCTATACTCCTTTCCACTCTCCCCACCAGTCTTTCTTGTAAGAGTACACACAGTTCAACTCCCTGTTACAGGTTTTGCTACTGAGAACACCACATTCACAGGAAAAAGATGGTTTAAACTTCCACTGTGTTTAACTGAAGACATCCATGTGTCGTTTCAAGCTGCAAATCCAAATTTTATATTGACACTTTAGGTGCTACAGGTAAGAGATGTCAGGTAAGAAAGAAGAGGGAAGGGAGACGGAGAAAATCCACTTTGGATACATTCCTATACTTGGAGAATCCTCACTAAACTGGAGGTTGCGAATTCCATATCTCTCTCTTTGACTTTTTTGCAGCATAAAGAACACTGTCACTCCCTACGGGCAAGGCAATTTTGCTCTGTCAGAGCTTTGTTTCATGCATAACACAGAATGGTCTGGGTTTGAAGGAGCCCTTAAAGGCCATCTAGTCCAACCCTGCTGTGTGCAGGGATATCTTTCACCAGATCAGGTCGCTCAAAGCCCCATCCAACTTGGCCCTGAACACTCCCAGGGATGGGATGGAGTGTGCACTTCTTTGGGCAACCTGTCCCAGTGCTTCACCACCCTCACAGTAAAAGATTTCTTCCTAATATCTAACCTAAGTCTAAGCTTTTTCAGTTTAAAACTATTACCCCTTGCCCTATCACCACATACCCTTGTAAAATTTTTATGCACATTGATTATAGAAACAACCTCAAAAGGGACTTCAAATCACTTATTCCTCTACCCCCCAAAAATCCAGTAACCTGCATTTGTGTTATTCCTGACAGATTTGTTTATAACCTGCTCTTTAAAACCACAAGGTTACTCCACAACCCACCCAACAGTCTGAGTAACACTTTGTACGACATTACATTAGAAGGTTTTACATAAATATTTAACTTACATCTTTCTACAGCTACCGACTGCTTAAAGCTTATTACTTCCTGCCCTATTCAAAATTCAAATTGCAGACTATTCTGTGTTCTTGCTAGTATCCTTTGAGCTCTCCAAGAAGTTCATCTCTGAAGTGTGCTGCCCAAAAGTAGACATAGCATTCCAGCTGAGACCACCCACAGAGGGAAAGATCGGTTGCTTTGCGTAACAGAAGGAATATTTGTTATTAAAAAGATAAAAGGATGGATTTTTTTTTCAGAAGTTTAATTAACTGACTGTAGAAATTTAATCTGTCTCCCCAGCTTGCTTACTATGCCGTCATCTGTGTCTCAAAATTGTTAGTTAAAATGCATACTTGTTTTCAGCTTTTCTGGTACACAGGAGCTCTAACATTGCAGAATTGTTATTTGTCATCGAGGAGAGAAAAGCTTCCAATTAAAAAAACTGAAATAGTTTTCCTGTTGTGATCTTGGTGCACATCCATTCGTTTGTTCCACTGTTCCTTTGGAGACATACATTGGAAGTCTTCTAACTCTCTACATCTTAAAGATGGGAAAATTGATGTTTAGCAATGCAATATGCAAAGTGATAAAAAAGTCACCAAGAAACCAACTTAAGTCCAATTTCAATTATTTAACAAGTTATGAATTGGACTGCATTAATAAATCTGATCCTGCAATAGCACCTACTAGGATGGTAAGGGGTAAAGTAAGAATAATCCAAGCCCTACCGTTCTCGATTAAATTTGAGTGAATGAAGTATAGCAGGTCTCTTCTGACGTAAGTTCCACAGGTGTAAGGTATCATCAGCCAAGGCACTCACAAGAGCTCCCTATGAGAAAGAAAAGGTTTAGTCAACTTATTTTCATAAGCCTAGTAACAGCATATCATCATCATCATGGAAATATATTACATATCTACTACTAGGATGAAAACTGTTCATAAGCACGCATAACACCACCACAGCACAGATAAGTTATCACATGTCATTCGGCTCACATTTGGTTCAGTGCTGTCCTGAGGGGTGATGGAGAAGGATTTTATTCCAGTGCATGCACATCAGTTCCCTCATGCTCACCTCTCTAGAGAAATTAAGCAATGAACTCAATTGCCAATATCTACATGCTGCAAAACGAGTGAGGTTTGACTTCACCATTCCTCTAGCTAGAGGTCCCTCTACAAATCTAGGCCCAGCTAGCTCGAGAACAGCACTGCTGCCAGATCCCACCTGCTACACCCCTAGAAAAAACACACCAGAAATTACTGAGGGATCAGATTAAAAATCATTGCTCAGTTCATGTCTAAAGCAGTAACTCTATCAAAGTAAAATTAACTACCTACTGAAACTGTTAGGACTACCAGAAAAGTACTGTACTACTTAAAGAGACAGCTTGCAACATCTCAGACCTGAATAAATATTCCTAGAAAAAAGTTCTTGTTCATAGCAAAAGAGTGCTCCCAGAGACAAAGGTATTTTCAGCAGTTAGTTAAGCGTTTCCTAAAATTAACAAAAGTTAATTTATAATTGTTATTACTGTTTACCATTCATGCCAAGAGTCACATGTGTAAGTCAATTTTGATGCTTACTTAATGAGAAATCGAAGAAAGTACACT
Organism: Tapera naevia; assembly: GCA_033556795.1. Classification (NCBI taxonomy): domain Eukaryota; kingdom Metazoa; phylum Chordata; class Aves; order Cuculiformes; family Neomorphidae; genus Tapera; species Tapera naevia. The sequence continues at coordinate 1,558,568 of JAUMJJ010000054.1, read as the reverse complement.
ATCTTCTCTGAATTATGGAATATGCAGATCGTTTTACTAACCTCATTAATCAGGAACTGAAGCTGGATTACTGCAGCTCCACTGTCATGTTGGCAGTAGCACTCAACTCCTGGCCGACCAAAGCTGGAATTGGTACCATTAAGGAAATTGTTGTGCATAACACAGGAAAAAAAAAAAACAAAACAAACCCCACAGCCAACACTGTCACTATCACTAATACCACATTCAAACAGGTTAACATCCTGCTCCTAGCTAGGGCACTGAAAACATTTAACCATGTATATCTGAGTGACCACCAAAAGAACTCATTTATATACCACACAAAGTAACATAAAGAAGCTAAAGGGTACATCTTATATATAATTTTCATATTCCACGGGGATAAATAACTCCTTATCTTAGGTATTGAAGGAATTCTTCATCCATGAGAACACAATAGAGAATGATAAAGCAATTACTTTAGCAGTGTTAAATATCAGGACTAGTATTAAAGGAAGTTCATCCAAATAAACATCATAATCAAATTATCACATTTTATAAGTGCTACAGGACCTTTCCTCTCCTTTTTAAACACTACTTAGAGATGACAGAATAGCTGAATAATGCAAACCATGTTAAAAAAAGTTTCTGTGACAGAGATAAAAAGATCAGCAGCCCTTTGGAGAAGTCAAAGGGAAATTATGTATAATGTAAATTTCCAGCATCTCTGTATCAAGGCTTCCTGGATTCACATCAGCTCTGAAGTAACAAAAGCTTGTTCATTTTCCCTCCCACACATAAATCAGTCCTATACTTCCATAACGAACGCCAAATAGAAGCAGCAGCAACATAGTCCTTCAATTCCCCATACTTGATTCATTTGTTAGTTCTGTATTTCAAATTTGCTTATCCCCTTTCCTCTGATACGAAATTAAGGAAATTCTCCAGCCTCTGGGGTGACAGAGTAGAAACAACAAAAGTCCAAATGAATTATACAAAGCAGTCAGTATTTCATCATTATACTATGTCCAGGGTTTCTGGAGTATAATTAGTCAAACACCTCTTCTTTTAAACAGGCACCTCAGTTTTTGGAGAAAAAGACATATGCAGAACAGGGAATATAATGTACAATTTTTTCTCTCAGTATACACCAGAAATTAATAAAATACTACAATTCTTACCCATTCTGCAAGTTTTACATTTATTGAGAGGCTACTGATCAAAATAAAAGTGCATACAAATACTCTTAAACATATGCATTCACTCCAGAGACAGCTGAAAGGCTGAAGAGAGCATTAGCTTGCATACAAATCAATTACTCAATAAAAACCAAAAAAACTCCTGCTCATCCTCTAAGCTGGTGAGATAAAACGCGAGTACAACTACAACGGGAACAAGTCTGCTTCCACACACCACAATATTTTAACTTTCAAACATCAATCATATTCTCCTACAGTAATGAATCTGCATAACATCCAGCTAAGTGATGAGATATACACTAAACAGATGTCGAATAATCCAGAAAACTTAATACCAGCTTCTTCTCCAAACAAAATTAGCAACTTGATTTTGTTCTGGCATGGAAGAGCTCAAAGAGCCAGCCTGCCTCACCTGCTTGGGTTCCCCCCCACTTCTATTTTAAATTCTTCACAATGTTTCCTGTAGGAATAAGTCATCTGTATTTCACTGACAGTTTCTTCTCGTCCTTTAAGAACAATATATGGCTTGAAAACTTGGGAGTGTGGGGTGTCCCCGTAAATTATATCTTCCTCCACAAACCCAGTATATTTTTAATGCAAAACCATTGTTTTTGCATAAACAATGGACTGACTACACCAATCGCTAGATTGGAGAAAATATCCCTATGAGAAATACCAGAAGTTTCAGAGCAGATTTGTTTCAGCCTTGCTCATGCTTTTGCAGTCACTTGAATTAGTAATTATTTTCAGAAATAAACAAAAAAAAAATTCTGAGTGAAATTCAGATGTTTACAGGAATTGAATTTTAAAACTTGTTTTTTATCTGCACTGACACAGGTAGTTTTCTAACAGTCATCCCTAGCCTCTCCCCTGAACATCATCTTCCAACATAACTAAATGTAACTCTTGCTCATTCACCCACCCACCCTTTATTTGGAATTGAGGCTTTACCTTGCCTCAAAACAAGAGGAGTATGACCCAGAAAAACAGAGAAATCCACAGATTTCTCAAGTTACTCCAACCTTCAAATTCTATTCCTCAAATGCTTTCTTTAAGCACTTCTGATGCAAATATTTCTGGAAGCACTGTTATAACTAGCCAATAAAAACTTCAGTATTAAGAATACTTGAAAATCTCTTTAAACAAAATGCTTTTGCATTTTCCAGGACACCTGAACTAGTTCTCTCTCCAGAAATCAGTAAGTAGGCAGCACCGGGAGTAAATTCACACGAGCTTTAAACATTCAGAGCAAGATTCTTCTTTTTTGACAAATTAGTGGAAGCCTCATATGCAGGTCTGAAAATAGAGCCTGGCCTCTTTATAGCGCTTACAGTTACCAAAAAAAAAAAGTAGTCCTTGCAGCTAGTCCCATTTACTTCTTTTACCCAAGGATTATGTCATCTTTACTTTTTCACCTAGTAGCTAAAATTATTCTTCTCATCTCAAATTAATATCATCCTACTAACCAGCATGAATACTTTCTAAAGCATTGCAAAACCTCCCAGTTTGGTGGCATATGCTGAGTTGAAAAATCACGTCTCTTAAATACTGGCTGCATAAGGAAAATAATATACGCCCATTTCAGTACATGTTAAATGATCCTCAGCCACACAAAACAGGCAGAATCCCAGGGAATGCAGTTTGTCCAAATCTTCTATACTTGCTTATGTGTGCTTAAGGCAAGAGAGCTCACTGTAATAAGCAGTGATCATCTACCACATAGTAGTCCCCGAAACAGGCAAAAATTATAATGAATAATGACAAGATAGGCAAAGCATTCTAATTTTGTAGACAGGAAAAAACTCTCTGCCGAAGACCCAGGATAGCACAACAGGAAATGGTCTGCTCTAAGCACTTCTCTAATCAACAACTCATCCTTCCTCCTTTGCTTCCAAGCATGTATTTCTGTTCCTGCTTCACCCTCTATTCCAAATATTATCAAATTGGCTAAATTAATAGCTTCTCAGCTGCATCTCTGAATGTTGCTTCTGAGTTCCCCACTGCTATTAGGAAATTAACCCTAGAAAATACTAGCATTTCATCATTTTCTCTGCATGTTTTTAGAAAAAGAGACAAAGCTTTGGCTGAGAAAACTAAGAGATAATGTAGTTACGTTCTAACATCAGGGTTCATTTTCATAACTGCTAAAAGTGCAGCTCGAATGTAAACATTACACTAATTTAATATCACATAGTGGCACCGATTTTACTTTGATTTGTGAGGAAAACACAACAGTTCCTAAAGATCTTTTTTTCCAAACAAGCTTCAGAGCTAAGATTACATTTCTCCCCCACTCCCCGCAAAATTAAAGCATTTCAATTAGTGATACACGAGTTCTTGCTGTAAAATATTCTTTTCAAAAATTGCTATTATTTATAGCTTAGGTACATAGGAGCAACAAAGTGCACATGTCCTTAAAAGATAATTTGAAAGAGAAAACTAACTCCAGAGTTGCTTTTTTTTTTAATTCTTTAATTTAAGTCACTTGAAGTAGACCCAGGGAATACTCAGTTGTTCTTCACCTGTGGTTGATACATCTGACACAGGAAGACAGCTGCAAAAACTGTAGCTATCAATTCAATTCCCAGCTTGTCATTTATAATACTAATTAGTGTCCAAACTATTACCATGCAGATATTTGCATCTTCACGTCATTACACTGCTACAAAAAGTGTTGATAGTAGAGCAGAAGTTATGGACCACATTCCTGTAGTGGATTTGTTACTGCTAGGGTAGCTTGAGATTTTTCAAGCAAATCTGAAACTGTAGCAGCTTTTAAAATTCATTCCTAGATACTTCTCAAAACTGTAGCTGTAATACCTTGCAGTATTTAAACATTTGACAATTTTTATGCAAAAAAAATATCTCTGACCAGAGGATAACACATATCACTAATACGAATTGCATACAAAACATTAGGAACAGTAGACTACTCACAGGATTCTTATTTATCGGTCTTTAACATAAAGCTCTGCAGGACTGCATATTATACTTGCATGTTTTACTATAGTTATTGATATGTAGCAGGTTTTTTTCTTTACTTTATGAGACTCTGAATTATTTTCATAGGCAAAGCAACTACTTACTCGGCATACATTTTTCTACATGCTTTGTTTGTAACATAGGAAAAAAACCCACAATATCAGTGAGATTTCCAAATAGTATTTTAAATATATAAAGATATAAAGTCTGCCAAGCCTGGATACAATCCAACAACAGATAAAGACTTAATTTACATTAAGTTACATAGTACCATGAAGTTCCTGGTGACAGATTTAAGCAAGACTAAAGCAGTTCCAAGAGCAGCTTCACACAACTTTCCTGTTTGTCAATCTTGCCTGAGCCTAGACCTCATCAGTACTATTACCTGCACATACAGAAGCAAGGTCTCTCACAGAAACAATCCCAGACAGAACAGTCTACCAAGACACACAGCTATTTAGCAAAAGAATTATTCAAAAAGTCATTAAGTACTAACATCAACACTGTCTACAAGACTAACTTTGATCTCTCACATCCATGTATTATCAAACAAGATAAAAAAACCCCGCAAAACACTTCTAGGAGAGTTTCAGACTTCATACTAATCCTGATATTGTAACATATCACTACTTTTCAACTACTTTGGGATTATAATTTCTTTTTAAAGTTTCAGGCCTGCCTAACATCTTGCTGTGTTTAAATAAAGACCCACACAGCTGAGTGATTCCTCCCTATGTCTCACTATTTGTCTGCAAAATGTATTAACAATAATATTTGTTAACATTTTAGATCCACTTTGCTATATGTAAATATCAGCACCAAGTAAAAACAAACTAGGGCTTTAAAACTGAGCACAGTCAGGTAAAAATACTATCAAATTACTGTTAGCAATTTACTATGGGAATTCCAGCCAGACTGTTGTGATACAATCTCCTTCTGCCACCTAAGGAGACTGAGAAGGCAAGGAAACTGACAGCAAGGAAACAGGATAAGGAAAAGGAAGACGTCAGATATAGACAGCCAGAAGACACAGGCCACAACTTTGGTGCAAATATAGCATCCAGATAAGAGTTTGACCTGGTTACTTGGACAGAAAAGTCAACCTTACATATTATACTGGAAACCAAATCACATGTCCCTAGAGAGAAAAGAATTATAACTTCCAGGCAACAAAAAACCCCCAAAGCTACATTCAGCTCGATTCTGTTAATTATAACACAAGGCACCTCAGAGATGAAGAAGCAAGAATCTCAGTCCTGGAAGGTTACCAAAAAGTTTTTCCCAAAGGTCCTTCCTTCTCTTGAAGGAGGAGGGAAAGACAGGAAGATAAATTGCAAGAGATTATTTACATACAAAAATATTGGAAAACAAATTATTTTTCTCATTTTCTAGGAATCTTAACATTATACAAAGTTTTATTTTGAGCATGGAATGGTATTGACTGTTCAGCATTCTTTTTAAATAACAATGAAGGCTGAGATACTGCATTCAAATAGTTTGTCAGTCCAAAAAGGTATTTGAGATGCATTACTTAATACCATTTGAGTTCAGCAGTTTTTATATCTCCTGACACTCATCAGAGTTTCTAGGGAGCATATTATTTGTCCTTTTTTTATTGGGGGGAAGAGGGCAACAACAGGTATGGTATTTAAACAGTTGGTGTTAGATCTCATTACAGATATCCTATTAGCTTAACACATTACAGCAAACTACTACTGCTGTTTGCTACTGCAGCTTTAGAAATTTCGGTGAAGTGATAACTGCACAGCTGCCTGAAGGCTGAATTTCTCAGCTTCCAAAGCAGATACCAATACCATCAGTACCTGCATAAACACAGATCAACTTCACAAAACAGTAATTTTGTTTATAAAACAATGCTCAGGTCCTTTAAACATTCAATGTTAACTTAAAAATAAAACAACTCTTACACTGACAAGGTTTAAAACGGGGCTCTGTTTTGAAAAAAAATACTTAGCAACAGAGTTCAACTAAAGTTCATTAAGTAGTTTCTTTACACAGGACTCTGCAGCAATTTTCAAATTTAAAACCAGATTTTTTTCCTTCCTTAAATTAGTATCAGTTATATATTTCAAAATTAGTTACTGAATTAGTTTGAACAGAAACTGACAGGGAGCAGATAGCAAGCAGTTACTAATACCCGACCCATTTTCTAACATTGATACTAGCTAGGAGTCAACACATCTTACACTTCAGAGTTGCTCACATAAATATGCACAAGTACAGTATTTCCCTAACAGCTACAAAAAGTGCCAGCAAGTTTTCTGTTAAGGCTATATTTGGTAGAACTTTATCAGAACTGCCTGTGAGAGGCAATCGTTAGAATGAGATGTAATTAAGTAGTACCAATGCAAACAAGATCAAAACCCGGTGATTTAGAAGCAAACAAGAAATAAAATTGTTTTTAATGACAACTTTCCATATGCAAAATTCACAGATAGCAAAGCATGCTGTTAAAATGAAGAGGTAAAAACATCAATTTATACTAAACCACATAGGGTTTTTTTTTTTTTAAAATACTAACAAGGCTACAGGCTTTTACTCAATTCGTTTTCTGATCCGGGTTCTGTTACTAAGAGGTTCTACTACTTTAGTCTAAAAGCTATATTTTTCAGCAAAAAAAAAAAAAAGGTGACTAATTTGGTACATTTTTGGGTGGGATGGAAAGGGAGGAGAAAGATAGAACACAAGGGGAGTGAACAGGAAATTGCTACCAATAAGGGTTCCTCTAACTACATAAGATGCAGTGAAATGGGTAGTAATTGCTAACTCACTAAAGTTTTTCCAAAGACTATATAACATAAGAGTAAACCCAGGAAATAATTATATACTTTGAAAGATCTTCATTATAATTCAAAGGCAAAACTTTTGTATTCTGTTGCATGCTTCCAAGTCCTACTCATCTGTCATCCATTCAAAACAGTTTAATTTTAATATTGAATTTTAACATGTTATCACAGATAACATCTCATCCATCCTTTTTGTAGCAGAGAGTATATCACAATATTAATAATTAACCAGGCTTTCCTCTTACATCCATAGCTTCTTTGCCAAGACTAAAAGCAGGGCCATTCAATACTCTTAGAACTGAGGAATACTTGGAGAAAGACTGTTGTCTCTTCCTGGTGTCAAAATATTTTGCACAGACATTGCCAACAAATGCAATGCTCTGAAGTAGATGTTAAGTGAATTTATATATAATTTATTCATAAGTTCAATTTAGGAAAGCATAAAGAACCATAGATATTATCTAATAAGGACAATTTACCATTTTCAAAGAACATAGCCAATCCTTGCCCAATCAATTATTGTGCATCAACACTGATTTCTAACTGCAATACAATTCTTTACTAGGTCCAGACACCTCTCTTCACATGCACAGCATAATCTAAAACACTTTTCTTAATTCTTGCATGCCAAACACACTCTTCGGCTATTTTCAAGTCACTGAGCACTGGATATTAAAGACATTAATTGTTATCACTAGTCATTCCATCTCAGCTTTGTTCAAATACAATCCCATTCTTCAATGACGGCCCTATAAACTGAGAACCACCTAGTCTAGAGTGCTGACTCCCAGTTTCACTCCTATTTCATTAACCTCTATGTTACTTTGAGGTTATACAGAATAAGATCACATGTACTATTACAACTTACATAAGCTACACTCTGGAGTTCCCCCCACACCCTCTGCTATCACTCAGTTAATATTTCCTTTTACAGAAATTGTTATTCTCACATCATCCTGCCTTTTGGCACCAATGCCTTTTTTCTCAAATTAAATATTAATCCTTCTTAACTCTTTCAACCCATTTTGCCCCAACCTTCACCTTTGCTATGAAATTTATCAGTCTTCATACATCCACTTTTACTTACATGCTTTGAGAAAGAAGGTAAAGCAAGTGACTAAAGCAGACAGAAATAAAAACATTATCAACGGAGCAATAGTATATCTGGAGGAGGAAAAGGTCTTAAATTTTAACTTAAGGTGGTCTTTTAAGTTGGTCACCTGTATGAATTTCTCCTGCAGATTTTGCTGTTATCTCCAAATACCAATATTAGCTCCTTCCTTTGGACGCAATTTTTCAACCTTTAACTTGTACATGAGACTTAAATCTACCCTTCTTCCCACACTATTTTGCCTTATACCAGTAAGGTAATTAACTGCCTCTTCCAAACACCCTATTGAAGAAAGTTTAGTTCATTACTAGTTTTATCAACAGTGATGCAGGTTTTTTGCTTATGCAGCCTTTTGAAGTATTTATCAGTAAAGTCACTTGCTAAAGTCATGGATTTAAAGTAGCAATACTTCCATTGTATAGAAAAAGTAGAAACTTTGCCCCTGAATCAAGGTGGTAGATAGAAGTTTATCTCTCTGTCTACACCAACTTGAGTGATAATCTGTCCCCAGACTCACAGTGGGAGTGGTCACAAGCTGGAAAATCTTCTGAATACCCAAAGCGATCTTCACAATCAGTACTGCTACTATTGCTTTTTAAGTATTTCAGCTAGCATTTTTAAGTATTTCAGTATCTAAATTCTAATTCAAACATAATGCAATATACAGGTCTCAGGAGAAGTTTCCCTGAAGTTTGCTCAAAGGCATAAGGAGAGACTACTTAAATCTTCTTAAATCCTTAAATCTTCTCCATTCAAAGTAACACTTAATATTTTTAAAATTAGTCTTAAGCACATGTAAACCACCAATAACTACTCTCTCATTGTTACTTTAAGTATTTTGAAATATAGACTTTCCAAGCACAGTGTTTTCAATTTTATTTCAAGCCTCCCCAGATTTCACTATAGTATAATTATTAGTTTTAGTAAATCAAAAGAACTGAGAAACTTACTATTTCACTACTTTCAAAGTAGTAGCGACTGCCACAAATGGAAAACTAAGGTACAATTCAGGCAGTTCAGCAGATGGCACTCTTCCGCCAAAATCAAGAGGAAACTATGTCCTCACTAAACCAAGGGGTACCTTGAAGCTGGAATTCTTATTTTTAATATGCAAAACCAGTTCCTTCTCATCAGTGTTTAAATTCTTTGCGCTTTTCATAGAACTTGAAAAAACAGTTTATTAAATGCCAAAATATTAAGAGGGATTGCTATGTTTTGTTTAAATACCTGTAATTTTACTTTAGCTATTTCATCCAGATATTTGTGCTACTACATATGGTCCATTTTACACCAGAAAAAAAATAGCTGCATATCAGTGTTAAATGAAGTGGTATATTTGTGGCTTGTGTTTACCAAAAATCCAGCTTTTAATCCAGGACTATTAAAAGGTTGACATGGTTCCTCGAAGTTGCTTATGCAACCTTAATTCTTATCTCCTCAAAAGTATTACGGTCATTTATTTTTAAAAGTTTACTATCGATGTTGAGATAGTGCATAAACATTTTGCATTATTTAGCTTAAATTTTATTTTAAAATAATATCAAACAGAGATAAATAATCATGAGAATAACCTAAGTTAAGCTGTCAGATTTTAAAAAAAAAAGGCCTTAAAACATGCAGTTCTTCAATAAAAAACATGAAAACATGAAACATAGCATTAAAATAACACTACCCACTGCATCTTAACTCTTCTTTTTAAAGTCATTGCAGATGCCACTTTAGCTCCTGTAGTTTACTCTTTCTCAATGTACTTGAGGACTTCAGATGCGTGCTTTCTCTGGCCCCAAGAAATGCACCACTTGACAGTACTGAATAGTTCCCATAAGAGTACAAACACAGAGTCACTGATTTGGACAGGCTGTGGATGTTAGAAACAAATAGCTTTTATTAGCACTGGGAAGGGCATAATTCAGACAGAGTTATGAGATTTGCAAGCACCCGCAGCCCAGTTTCAGACTGCAAAAGGCTGGAAAGCAGATCATCAACAGAAAAGTACAGTTCACAGTAGTTCTCCTATGCTTTTCAGTGAGATCTCCTTATACACATATACTTTTGCTCATCTGTTAGCCTTGTGTACTTCCAGTTCCTGTCAGATTCCAAGTAATGTCTGATACTTCAGGCAGTGCTCATTTGCCCTGATACTACCATAACATTTGTTTTACTTGTTCATCTGCCAGGCTGAAGAGCTGTTTTGACCATCTTAAACACAGGGGAAGAAGTCTTGCACATAACACTTCACAGGAAGCTGACAAGAAGGGAGAAACCCAGATAAGGCACACATCCCATCAAAAGGGGAGAGGTGGCAGCATTACCTCAACATTCAAAAATAGAGTCTCTGCAAAATGCTGCAAAGGAAACATTTCAAAAGTTATTACACATAGGTAATTATATTGCAAGACAGAGCCATATGATAGCAGAATGTCTGTTTCTTTACTCTAAATACAAATATCCAAAATAACAAATATCCTTCTATTACAACTCACTTCCCATAACTGAAACAATTCCAGCTCCAAAGGGAAGGGGAAACCCCATTCTCTTCATATGATACAACCGTTATATATGGCAAATTGTGGTATTGAGCCCTTCAAAATGCAGAGCTATACCTGTTTAGACTGCTCAGCACCTCCAAGATTCCTCCACAATCCTGTAGCTCAACTGAGATATCTAATAATTCTTCAAGAATTAGATTGTCTCAAAAAAAAATTAAAAAAACAACCCAACACACACTGAAATTTAATAGTTCGACCTCTGATTTATCAGGACCGAGGAAAGGGTCGGGGAATAAGAAAGCTGAACATTTATCTACAGTTGCTGCACAGTCAAGGAAAGCCTGCAGAAACAGAACAGATGTTTTCCTTTCTACATTTTCCAGCTGTTCCCTTCACTACTACCCTGCTCCCCAAAAGAAAAAACATTCACATTGCCACAGTACCTCCCACTTTTTTTAAATGGTAAAAAGAAAGGAAGGAGCAAGCCTGTACAAAGATGTGCCTGAAGAGAAACACAGCTGGATTTCTCAGAAAATGACCACCTTCAAAATGACAATTGTTAAAGTACAAAAGTGAGGAAATTAAGAATTCTTTTTTGTTAAGCAATTTGGTTTCAACTGGAATCCTCAGCCACTTATTTACACGGAAGAACAACTCCAAGGAAGTGAAAAGGCTGCTCTCAGTTAAAAGCATTTGAAACCCTGGCAATCACACAATTTCCAAAAAAGAGTATCCTCTATCATCATCATTAGTTATACCACTCTTGTTGCAAACACAATTTTAATAAGTCATTAAAAAAAACACCAAGCACACTCACTGTTTGAGGTAGATTATCAACACAGTCCAGAGTTTTACTGAGGCTTTAGTGCCAAAGCCTAAAGTTATAGATGTCAAATAGACAGGCCTTCCCACCTTCTTTAGGAAAATTTCGACCTGTGGAAAACAGCACTTCAGAAATGCCGTAACATGAAAATATCCAACAGCTCGGATAAAAGAAAAGTATTGTCTGGAACAGGACTCCTCATCTATTAAAATTAATGCAGCATTGTAGTCTAGTCAGTTCAGACCTGCTTCAAGTCAGGAAAGTCTACATTGATACAGGGTAATTCACTGCATAAAAGGTTGTGATTAGAACATTTGTTTTAATGTTTTGAGTGTCAGACACCTTCTTCTACGAGAAAATTAAATTAACTAGTTTTCAAATTTCACTTCTGTAACACCTTCCATCAAAAAATACAAGAGGAAACCAGCGATGTTAACTCCCAGCCAAGCTACTGCAACTCGCTAGAAGTCACAACACAGAAGTTTTACACATGCTCTGCATAGCGAGGAGTAAAACCACATGAGGCTCAGATATAAGCTAGAGCAGAAAGCATTTAAATTGATATCCACTAGTCTAAACCACCTGTCATGTTCCTTAAACGTTTACTAAACAGAAAAAAAAAAACCCCACAGCAGTAAACCATTGTTTCCAAGACTCAGCTAGAAAAGTTTAAAGATAATAAGTACCATCTTTACAAGGTTCCATTCAAAGTTTGTTTATTCTTTCAAATGTTAGCATAGCCAAATGGTAATCTTAAACAGGAACAAATAATCCCATTGTATATTTACAGAGTTCAGTAAGTCCTCTGCGTGAATTGAAAAAAAAAAAAGTTTCAAGAAAAGCACTAGACTTCCTGATAGTAAAGAATTCCATCGGAGCTTAATTCAAGTCACATTTGTATTAAGAGAAAAAGCTAAGTTAATTTTTGCTTACAAACCTTTACTGGCCAACTGCATGTAGTTTCACTTTAATTCTTTGAAGCATTACCAGTCTAAGTGTTTGGCTCTCAAAGTATCTCAACTTCTTTTGCAACAAACCTGACTGATATGCTAGCACTGCAACTTGAAGACTCATTACTACTCATTTCTCCTTATGAATGCCCAGGTTCCCAATTTCAGCCTCCAGAAATGGCTAAAATTAGTAAGCTGTTTAATCAAGAATTACGTTCAATCCCCACACACATCCTGAGCCTGCTCAACTCTCTAAACTGTGTGAGTCTACTCGAGAACACATGGGCTTCAAATTTACTGGGCAGTAACATGGCTGCACAGTCAGGACAGAAACACTACAACAGAATCAAGCCATCTCCCTCCTCACAAGCCATATACACACAAATTGGATCCTTTTGAAGCAGAGAAGAAAGAGCAAAGTTAAATAATTCACCCCAGACCACCCGAGATGGCCTCATCCAGGATGGAAACATTCCTGGAAACTAACCATGTACAAAAGCTACAGTTAACGCTACCAGAAGCAGCACTGTATTAAAGCACACCTAAAAACTGTAAAATAGTATTTTTGACAAATGATTTAATGAGAAAAAGAAATCAGTCAAGTGCAGACACTGAAAAGCGTGTATGTTTAAGGTAAAGACAGACCAATTAGGTCGACAGACAAGCAGAGATTATTTCTATTAACCAAAAATTTCCAATAATTCAAAATAGCAACAATGAACAATCTCTTCATATGATCTTCTTAAATACAAGTGCAATAAGGAACATTAACTATTGGCCTGTTGTACAAACTCAGGATGAATTCTGTTTCATTAAAAACCACCATGATATACTGATACATGCATTCCAGTCAAACAACAAAAACAGTAGGCTGAATGGAATTTATTAGCAGTCCTTCACAAAAGGACAACTAGAGAAGCAACAAACGAAATAACAGCTGTGACCAGCACTAAGCTACTAAGATACTTTAGACTACTCAATATTTTTTAAAGTTCTTATTAGGAGCTGAAAACAATATTTATAATGATCAGTATCACTCATACAGAATGCACTTACACTGATCATTTCTAAAGATTCTCTATTAATACACTACAACAAGACTAAAACCAGGTATCCCTAAACGAGTTTAAGTTCATCAGAAGTGAACCAAATTAAGTATAATTTACAATTACATGCTTTTAATGTACTATTTCAGACAATGAGGTGTTTCTAAATACAGAGGATTCTCTAGTTTTAGGGCATTTTCTTTGTAGAACAAACTGTATGGACAAAGTTTTCAAAACATGCTTCCAAGTGTTGTGCTTGTTCTGTAACTGGAATCTGCTAAATTAAGTTTTACACTAAATATAATTTCAGGAGTATTTTGCTAGAGCTTTCTTAAAGCATGTGAGATTATATCTCTAAAAATGCCAATCCATTACTCTGTATATTAGAACAGCGTTAGTACAATCTTCTTTGTTAAACTAGATACAACTAATGTAATAGCATGCTATTACATTTGAAGAATGGCACAAAGTAGTTTTTCCCCTTTAAAACATATTCAAGGGCATTGTTTTCTGAACTTGCCCCACATTCTGTTCTAACTGCAACAGTAACCTTCACTGCAGACAAAAAAAGTGAGGGCAGCAAACATTATCAGATCACAGTGCGATTACCACACTCGACTCCTAAACCCCTTAAAACTCATTTCTACATCACACCAACTCTCCTAGTGTTTTATGTTTTACCATACCACAGAAACTGTTTCATCAACTGTTCAGGCATCTGATAAATTTTGCTTGAGCAGCAAAGATTATTTCCTTGCTAACAAGCCACAGAAGCTGATAAAATTTAAATTGTGTTTATAAAAACGATTACAATGTGAAGTACTAAAATGAAGAAGTCTGTGCAACCACAGCACTGAACAACATCAGTGTTACAGAATTCTTCGCTCTGACAGAAGCTGTCCAGACCAAGAGCACAGAAGCCACCACACTGTCTCAAACCAGAGGGCTATGCAGCCCAGCACTGTTTCCTAAAGCAGCTACCAGTGGTATTTAAGGAAAGCACACAAGCCTGGCCACTTTTTCCAGCCTATTCCCTTTCCACTCCCAAAACAAACTCTCCTAATGAATAAAGTATGTTAGAGGACAAATCTCAGTCTTGCTCCTTTAGCATTTGCCTATAGAACCCTTGTCTGCAAGTTTGTCCAATCCCCTCCCAACAGCTTGCCAACATCTTCTCCCACACCTACAAATTATAGAATTTCCCTACTCATTATATTCAAACTAAAAATTGCTTTTTATCTCTTTTAAATAAGTCTAATTAGTACTTTAGTGAACACCTCATTGGTTTTGCACTGCAAATTTGCTAAATGATAGCTCGGCTTGCATTTTAACCACTATCCTCTGGATTTTACAACCCCTTATTATATTTACCCCTACTCCTCCTCTCTTAGCTGAGGAGATTGAGCATAGTTAATTCTCTTGTAAGGCAGCCACTCTGCTCTCTAGTTTCCTGCCTTTAAATCCACGCCACTTAAAATGCAGAAATCAGGAAAACATAGAACTAAAAATGCGGACACACCATCGTTCTATGCAACAGCAAAATGATCGGTTTTTGTTCATCATGCTCTTCCAACTTTGTTCTGCAGATTTGGTAACAACAGATCAAAAAGTCAAGTTTCAGTAGTTTGTTCAGCGAAAATCCATATCCACTTATCAACCTATTTGAGGCTTTGTACTTTGACTGCTGAGATCTCCGTGTCTCAAAGACCTAGTTTAAGCCAATCCTATTTTTATTTAATACAGTGTATATGTTACATATAGATTACTTTACATATGTGTCTAAATAGATAATATATATTTAATATTTAGTGTATCAGGTAAATATCAGCTTGAATTCAGACAGATGAATTGCTATGAAATTATACACAAAGCTTATGAACTAAACATTTAAGTAGTATTCTTGGTATTAAAGTAGTGTCTTCCAAGTTTCTGCAGCCTGACTAGGAATTGATTTTTTTTTCCCCCCCAGGCCACTCTTGAAAATAGAAGAAGACTACATTTGTAATGGATAACTCAACTTTGAGTTATAAACCCTGTAGGCTTCCCTCCTGATTTTAGAAACTATCCTTCTTTAAAACGGTTTCACTAAGGTAACAGGTAAAGCCTGTAAGTACTCTGCCCAGTCCAGGGTGCACTAGAGACAAATAAGTTAAGGTCACTCCTGCGCAGTTAAGGGAGAAGAGCCTGTCCATAACCTTAACAAAACATCAAGTATCTTTACAGCTTCTGTCTACTGAAATGAAATGCAGGCATCTCCTTTTTGTCAGAAAAACGGGTGACAGTGATCGCGTAGTGCTTATTCTGCCAAAACAGATGACCTTACCCTGAGGTGAAAGAGCAGCAGCAGCCTCATCATTTGCTATTTTATAGTGGTGAAAATAAATCAAGACTGTTTTTAGTGACTACCATATACTTACATTTAAAACCACTCACCATCACATTTCTAGGCCCTTTGGAACTGTAATTTCTGATACTAAATTAGAGCTAGTCTTAAATAAATCCTGTTGCATTTGCAATTCAGTTCTGCTGCAAAGTAATGAAACAGATAGTGATTGATCACTTAGCTCTCCAATTATAGCTATGTATCAGCTGTGATGTCTACATACTTGTAGATCTACAGAAGTTTTTATTTCTGCAGAGCTGTATTAGCAAACTGCTGTAAACATGGGGACATGACTAATAAGGCTGTGTACTTTAAAAAGGTAGGTTACCCAATCTGTATTTTCTGTTAGTAACTCACCAAGATTTCTTTCCTGTTATGTTTTCCACCTAATTATTTTAAAGAATGAAGAGATATTCACCAGCCAGCAACCAAGCCTCACACAGCTGCTCGTTCAGTTCCCCCAGTGAGATGGAAACAGAATCAGAAGAGTAAAACTGCTGAAACTCATGGGTTGAGATAAAGGCAGTTTAATAGGTAAAGCAAAAGCCAAGCACATGAGTAAAGCAAAACAAGCAATTTGTTCACTATTTCCCACTGTCAGGTAGGTGTTCAACTATCTCCAGGAAAGCAGTGCTCCATCACATGTAACAGTTACTTGGGAAGACAAACACCATCACTCCTTCTTCCCCCAGTTTCATAGGCTGAGCATGACGTCATATGGTGAGGAATATCAGCTATGCCAGCTGCGAGCCCTCACAACTTCTCTTGTACCCCCCAGCCTACATGTGAGAAGCAGAAAAGGCCTTGACTCTGTGCAAGCACCGCTCAGCAGTACCCACAATATCCCTATATTATCAATACTGCTTCCAGCACAAATCCAAAATACAGGCCCATACCAGCTACTACGAGGAAAATTAACTCTATCCCAGCCAAAACCAGCACAGTCAGCAAGAGATTTTATTATTTTTAGTCACTTAAAAGGAAGGTTTGGTTGTTTTGGGGGTTTTTTTGGTGACTTTCCTTTTTATCTTACATTTAATGGCACTATGAAGCTAATCTTACCACACCGGTTTACTGCACGAGTTTGGAACACGTGTAAAAGGGAATGCCAGGCAAGTTACTGCTCTGCAGCCCATTCTGCATATTAATAAGCATCACTAAAGCTTAGTAACTGTACTTCTAATATCAACACTACAAAGTTCAGTCAAGAATGTTTTTCAACTGTGAAGATGAGCATCTGCTCTGCTTAGCAAGGTAGTAAGACTGGATAGAGCATATGCTAAAAAAAAATACAGGCATGCCAATCCTATCAATTAAACATTAGGCTATCATAAAAAATTAGCATTCTATTATTTTTCCTTAATGAGTAAGTAGAAAAATGCAAATTGCTTTTGTCCATCTGCTGCTGACTACAAGTTGGTGTTCGTAGGTAGGACAGAGGCAGGACCTTTAGTAGAGCAGGTTATCAAAAGCATCAGATACCATCTAGGCTACCTCTTTAGTTGGCTATTCTTGAAGTGTTAAATATATCATTTTCATGTGAACCAAAGATCTAATAATGTTCATCGAACATATACAGAGTACAAGCCTGGCAGCAGATTCAAGAGGCTATGCAACACAACCTCCTGCTTGAAATGGCATGAATCACACCAAATAACACAGTAGCTCACTAAGCACAAGTACAAAGGCCTTACTTCCTTTGGATCTGCATCTTTTCAGTTCCCTGGTTTCCAAAGCTAAAACAGCTCCTCTAGTTCCTGTAATCCTCTAATTCTTTTCTCAATAATATAGGAGCAGGACGAGACAATTAGTTCTGGGAGAATCCATGGGAGATGCTTCATAAAATGGTGAGTCTGGTCTACAGCTTTCTTGGCGGAGAACATAAACTCCACTCTCCACCAGTATTGCTCTTAAGAACACTGTCTGATTTGAGTGGGATATGCTAAGACTTGTTCTGGACATGGAAGCAGCGGTCACTGCAGTTATATTATCTCCATATAAGAAGGAAATTAAGTTTCAAGTTGCCCACACAGAAATCAGGTTTTTCTTACTACCTTTAAGGTACTTACGAAACAAAAAATTTATGACATTTAATAAAAAGAATTAAGTAGCCTTTAGATATTTCTGTCAAACGATAAGTCTGCGCCTGTAGAACAGCAATCGAATAGCTCATATTGCAAATTGCAACACTTAAGACTGCACTTTAAGAGTTACAGATCAGCATTGTTATTAAGAAAACCCTCAGTTTTACATGCTTTAATTAGCTCCATCAGCATAACCTAGAATTCCTCAAAGCATTTAATCTCGTTCTATGTTTTCTCTACCAGCAGACACACATATCAAGTTTCACGTACTTTCACTGTTCTTGACATTTAAAATTCAAAGCAAATGAAAAATCAGTAAGTATAGAACCACTGACATAGAGCAGAAACATGGACAAACGACTAGGGAAGACCTACACCTGCATTTTACTGAAAAACTTTTACTAATGCTGTATTAAAATCAATCTTAATTCACCAGTTAACACAGCCGCCTCAATACAAGCACTATCTATTACTGAATCTACTTTATTTTTTTAAGAGAAGCTTCAGGATTCAAGATAGACTGGATCTTTGCAGGAAGTGATTAAGTTAGAACAAGTACACAGACCAAGGCTGTCATCAGCTTGTACAGATTTCAGACATAAAAGCAGCTTCAGAATCTCTTACCAAGAAGAGATTTTAACTGTAAAACAAAATGGTTCTCATTTGTGGCAGAGTGTCTTGAACAGAACATTAATGTGTCAGTCCAGGTTAAATTATAGCCACAAAAAACTAATTTCATGAAAGTATTGTAAAAATCAAGATGAATCAGGATTTAGAATGAGTCTCCAGAGGCTGCAGAATTGTTACATATTTTAGAAATCTATTAAATAAGGAATTATACCACTCTACCACAGTTCTCACTAGTGAAATAGTTCAGCTTTAGCTATTTCCAAGACCTTCATTATTTTAACCTGTGCCTAAATTCAGTGATACAAATATTACTGCCAGAGATTCAAATTACATAATTAGACCTTCACCTCTATTTGCACTGAAAGGCAGAGGTAGTAACTTAATGCTCTCTTGAATAAACATGTAAGCTGCATTATTATCAAGTGCCTATGACAGAAGTGTTGACATGAAAAAGATCACCCAAGTTACCACTAGTTGAATAGTAAGAGGCTATGCTTGATTAGCATTCAAGTACCAATTAAGATACCACAATTTAAACTTATAGTTCAGCAAAATAAGGTCATTTCAAAAGCTGCTGTAATAGAGGGTACTGGCAGTGGGTAAGCAATACACTCCTGTATGCTGTTTTGGTTCACAAGTACCACAAAACTTCTTCAGGTCAGCAAACAAATAAATACACTTCCTGTCAAAGAAATACATCTCTGGAGAAGTAGAGTCTTGTCTTCCTAACGAGATGTACTTTGAAGGATTAAGAATCTGCATTTTTTAAAGAAATTATAATGACCAGTTTAAATGATACACTCCGAGATGGACCACATCAAGAGTAGCAAGAGGAAAAGAAAAGAGATTAAAGATAAAGACTTACTTCAGTATTAACTCTCTCAAAACTGGCAAGGACACTATTTTTTCAAAATGGGAAACCATTATCAGTTAGTTAATATTAAGGGCAAACTGAACCATTCCCAAAATCCATGTCCTCAAGTTTTGCTTAACTTCAGATAGAATGTAGTACTTTACAAGTTTTATTCTGTTTTTTCATTGAGTTTACGTAGATAACCCTGAAAAAAACAGATGTGCTATGGGAAACCTGATAAATAATGCAGGCTTTTACTGTTCCATTAAACTGAGAAAACAAAAAACAGTTCTAGTAAAGCAACAGGAAAAAAAAAAACAAAACTGAAGACATTTCTAGTCACCTTAAATATAATGTGCAAGAATGCTTATCTTTATTTTTACAAAGGTTTCACAAGGCAGAGACCTGGACACTTAGAAAAAGTCTACTGTAATTACAAAATTTCTGCAAAACAAGAAGTTTTGTTCAGAAAGGTTTGCAATCTTGATTTGTTCTTTCATGCTTTTTTCAACCATCTCAAATTGTGAGCTGCCTCTACTTTTCCAGACACGACTTAACTGAATCTGCTCATTTCTTCTCCTACAGCAATAACGCTACTTTAGTTCTAAATGCCCTTCCACAGTGACCGAGAAAGAAAATTCAGTAAAATGTCGAATTAAGAGTCTGGTGAACTGAGCACTGTACCAGAAGTCTGAAAGCCCAACTTAGGTCCCATCTGTTTAATTCCCTGTTACATTTTACCCTAACATCATCATAAGACCAGACAACCCCTATCACCTCAGAGTTTCACAAATGGCTAAGAGGCACAAGGAAACAGCCTGTGCTAGTGCTACATTAACACCTACAGCCTTGCAAAATTTGCATGCTTTTTTCCCAAGACATTTCTTTCCCCAAACTCACTATGACCCAGCAAGTTTGCAGTTCCAAGGTTATATCCACAAGGCTTCTACTCAGTCAGTAATATATACAAATGGCTAAAAAGTTTTCATTCTAAAGTACATTTTGCGTATTACAATATGATATTTAATACAGTTATACCTCGGGTATTTTTGAACAAAAGCAATTACTACCAAAAGCTGTTTAGGAGATTTACAGTATATGCAATAATGCTTCAGATCAGAGACATGCTGTGGCATAGACTTATCCACAGCCACAGTACCTTTGAGGGGTGCCTGCTCCAGCGTGGCCTTCCGCACAGCCACTCTCCCTTCAGAAGTAAACCTGCCCCAATGCAGCCTCATCCATGGCCAGTCCTTCCCGGGGCACGCACCTGCTCTGGCATGGGTTTATCTGTGCCCACACGCTTTGAGGTGCTCCAGCACAACCTCATGAGCAGTCACAGATGCTTCAAGATGTCCCTTCTCCAGGGTGGACTTCAGGCCACGATCTCTTCAGAGCTACACTTGCTGCAGCACAGACATAACTACGACTACAGATGCTTTGAGATACAGCTGCTCTGGCGTGGCCTTTTCCACAGCCACAAGTGCTTTTAGGTGTCCTGTTCCCACATGGACTCATCCAACAGGTCACAGTCCCTTCAACTCAAGTTCATATTGGAGTATAAGCCTGTCCAGTACAGCAGCACAGAAACAGCACCGATGGATGCCCTGGCCATCTGCCAGCCCAGGCACATCGCCACTGCTGTTATCAAGATGTTCCCAGGCACAGCAGAGTAAGATGGTAAGCAGTACAGCAAGCAGCAAAAGCAAAAAGCAGCCACTTACAAGCACTAGTCTCTACCATACAGCGAGGTAAATAAGACCCATGCACGTACAGAAGCCTGCTGATTAAAAGCTAAACAGCTATAAATTCCACCTAGCACATTTCAATCAGATCTATCATTACCTGGAACCATTCAAGCCCTACACTGGGTGCCAAAAGGGAATCTCATGGTTTAACCCCAGGTGGCAACTAAGCCCCATTCAGCCTCTCACTCACTCACTCCAGTGGGATGTAGGAGAGAATCAGAAGAGGAAAAGTGAGGAAACTCATGGCTTGAGATAAAGACAGTTTAATGGGTAACACAAAAGTCGTACACACAAGCAAAGCAAAACAAGGAATTCTTTCACTACTTCCAAATGGCAGGCAGGTGTTCAGTCATCTCCAGAAATGCAGGGCTCTATCACATGTTAGTTACTTGTGAAGACAAATGCCATCACTCCAAATGTCCTCCCCCCATTCATCCTTCTTTGCACAGGTTTTAAATGCTGAGCACGACATTATATGGTATGGAATATCCCTTTGGTCAGTTTGGGTCAGCTGTCCCAACTGTATCCCCTCCCAACTTCTTGTGCACTCCCAGCTTACCAACTGCCAGTGTAGAGTGAGAAGCAAAAAAAGGCCTTTGCACTGTGTAAGCACTGCTCAGCAGTAACCAAAATATCCCTGTATTATCAACACAATTTCCAGTAGAAATCCAAAACATGCCCATTCCATCTACTATGAAGGAAATTAACTCTATCCCAGCCAAAAACCAACACGCCAAGTCTCTCAACAAGTGCAATAAGTACACTATCCTATTTATTATGAAGAATTCACTATCCTATTTATTATGAAGAATTCAGTTTGTTTTCTCTATGTAGGACTAACTTGCTACAATTCCATATTTTTTTTTAAGAGTTACAACTGTCATCACAGCACTCTGGCCTTATTTCATTTCAGAATATCCAAAGGTAGTTGATTTTCTTCATCCAGGGGATGGGGATTTATCATTAAAAAAATATAAGTGATCTAAAGATATCCATGTGAACTAAGTGCTGGAAGATATGATAAGAAATGTGGTAGTGTTAAAAGAAACAGAAATGTGATAAGATTAATCTATGTTTTAAGCAAAACAGTTTTCTTGTTTAAAAGACTCTATGTGAATCAGGTGGCAAGCTAGCCAATAAATATTTTCTCATTAACAAATAATCACAAAGTCCTTCTCTGGCATGAGACTGCTGCAGTATTTTTAGTAGCCTTACTGATGTACCCTTCCCAAAACAAGACGACTTGTCTGAAATCCAGAAGAACACTGGCAAAAGTTGAGGCTATTCTCTTCAGTGTACAAATGCCAAAAAACCCTGACAATCCATACAGTAGCAGGTTAGTCTGACTTGGTTATATTCACAGAATACAGAGCATCACAGAATAATTTAGTTTAGAAAGGACCTCCCAAGTTCATCTGGTCGACTCTCCTACTTCAAGTTGTGTCAACTTCATGGTTAGATTCTCGGTTTGAAAAACTGAAATCTTTGCTTTGCATACTGTAAACACAATCCCAGCCATTGCCCTTCTGCCCTTTCTCCAGAAGGGAGAAAGAGCAAGTGCAGAGCTACTTCAAAAAAAAAAAAATTAAACCAACAAATCAGTCAGACTGCCAGACTATCTTGCATAGTCTGAATGATGCAAAGGAAAATTATTTAATGGATATAGTCACATCACAAGTCAAACAGAATTTTGTTAAGAGTTTCAGAGAACTCGCCAAATCACTTGAATATTTTGGTATACAGCTACGGCAAAACTATCCAGATGCTGCAACATAAACATCCCATCAGAAACTGACTGGATGGAATCACACACCCAGGCTTTGAGCTACTTTGATCCAAGAATAACAGTTGAGTTTTTCTCACAAAGGTCAGAGAATGGAAGTCACAGAAAGCAAGTTTCATACATGAAAAAAATTACGCAAGCAAATGGCTGAAGTTATCTTTTACTGCTGAAAATAATGGGGTGGGGAATGAACAGATGCTGACATTCAGAACAATTGGAATCTTCAGATATTTTACAACAGAACAATAAGTAATCTAATTTTTCTCCTTCCTGTGAACAGGGCTTGCAACAGAAAAAAACCCAAACTTTAAAGAACCTATTCTGCTTGGGAATAAAGAGTCCTAGGTATAATTTGGTCTGTGTGGAAGGTATAACACTTATTCTATTCCACAGGTACCCCCTTTATTCTCAAGAATTTCTAGTGAAAATGGTGTTCCTTTTCAGAATCCCTCTATGAAGAGAGAAAACTGAACTTCAAGCTGCAAATGAGTATTTTTTAAGGCATGAAGTACCAATAAAGATCTTGTACTCACGCTGGCAGACAACCAAAGTGTGTCTCATTTGATATACTGTCCTAGTTTTGCTATTGAGAAATTAAAGCGCAGAAAACTGAAGAAACTTGTATAAGATGGAGCAGTTAAACAGCAGGGAGCAGGAGAATTCCTTCAATTTTTCTGCGTTAGATTCAAAGCTTATTCTACCTCCTATAAAAGTAAACAAAAAAGCTCAGTCAACTATTAAGTCCAGAGCCTTTCAAACTCAGTAATTTAAAGGCCTGATGAAATAACATCCTAAAGATAGAAATCCTGAAAAAGTCCACTTCCCCTTTCTCAAACCTCTTTAAAGTTTAAATGTTACCCTGTGCAGATCACATTCGACTTCTAGAGGAACTTTTTAAGTAGAGTGAACACAATGGACAGCACAGAAGCAGGGCTATTACCTATGTCACTCAATGTTGTTAGGATGTCACAGGGTAAAGCCTTCCCAATTATACCACTCATGTAAGTTAAACCTTAAGTACATATACTCAACTTTTACTCATTAGATGGTTTTGACATCTGCTGGGAAAACAAAGCATAGCCAATTACGCACAAAATTTCATAAAGATTATGAACCATGTGTCCTACAGTAATGGTTCAAGTATGTACAGGAAAGCAGCAAAGCACGGATGTACTTCTAACTGAACACCATCCTGGCAATAGCCAAATGCCTTTAACTGCCCTGCAGTTACAAATTAGGCCACCAGCAGCTCACATTGACCACTGCAGTTTGAAATCAATAGCGAGTACAATTGCCCCTTGTGGGGAACGCATCTTCCAGCTTTCAGCACTGTGCAGAAGGCTGAGCCTGAGGCAGAATTGCCACATAGGAAAGCCAGGCCATCAGCCAAGACTCAAGCAGCTGAAACAAGTGCCCACAAACTCAGAGAAACAACTGGATCAGTGGGAGCAGATGAGTCTGAGTGTATGCAAGAAATAAATTTAAGATTTTAAGTCACTCGGCGCTGTTATTTTCCCCTGAAATACAGAAAACAGATTCAAATGACTTAACTATTTGCAACTGAACTTAATCTCAGGGAGGGGACCACATCAACTGGCTCAGTCAAGAATGCGCTTCAGCATCTGACCTCTCTCCAAGGATTGTATTCTACCAAGCCTATACACTTCGTAACTTCTCCTCATCCACAGTAAAGGAACTCAGTTGTTGTCCATAGCTGAAAAGACAACACACCCTTTGTTATCGACTGCTCAAAATATTCCTGTCTATGGAGAGCGCAAAATATTTCTCCAATTAAGGATAATACCAGAGCAATATAAACAGAAACACTTGTTTTTAAGTCTCCTGGCTAAACCAGAGTTAGAAATATTTGTAAGTAACTCTGGAACTAGAATCAATGGCCTTTTTAAAAGGAATTCAAGGGATGCACTGCTCAAGTTAAGCTAGTAAATAACGTCAAACTGTAACTTTGGTGACTCTCAAGGTTTAAGTTTTACATTAAAAGCAATCTCCTCCTAATTTTTTTTAATGGACTTCTCTCCCTCTTAAAATTGCAAGATCCAGAACCAGCTGCTGCTTACGGGCACAGAATAGACAAGTCCTGCCTCTGGCATACTAAGTCAGCAACTCTACAATGATCTCTGATTTTAACCCACCATGCTCAGGACTGAGAACAAAGAACACTAACAGAGTAGTGTATTCTACTTCTAATCCAATAAGTGAAACATGTCACCTATAATTTAGATATTTTCATTTTCACAATTACGGTGTGGATTCACAGAATTCAATACAGTGTTGCTCTTAGCTTGTCTTTATCTCTAATTGATAAATACACTGTGATAGCGAACTCCCAGTATATTTGTACATATATAGATTTGGTTCTCCAGAAATAGCTTTAGTTCTATTTTTACATGTCACTGAATCAATACTAGAGACAAGATTTAGTATTTGTGTATTAGAATCCTCTTTGCTCTTCTACCAGTAGTTAGAGTCCTTGTAAAGAAAAATGAGATGGAAGCGCAGTTAAGAAAATTCCTGCTCACATTAATCTTTTCTGATCAATACTGGATTTGATGTTAAAATACCAGAATTGCAGACTTCTCAAATATGGAGAATATGTTCTGTAAAGAGGTTAGCTGATAAATGGTCCAAAGTCAATCAGGACTAATATTAATTTCTCCACATTTTTATGCAATCTGAAACAGGTTAGCTCATTCCTTGATTCAAGAATATTTTATCTTTAATGCCCTTCCTAAAAACAAAAACACCCCAAAACTTTCTTCACAATTCCTCAGATCACCTACTTGCAATAGGAAGGGAGAGAAAGCTTGAGAAGATACACCTATAGTTCAAGATGTAAGGAAACCCAGATCCCATCTGCTGGTAGGCAACGAAAGAAGCATTATCAGACCCTTACTCCTATACTCTCACAACACGAATGCAGAAGAAAATGACTGACTTTTCTCCCACTTTTAGGATTTACTTCTTAGTCAATGACTTCTTCCTGACTCTCCAGTCCTCACCTCATTTCAATTAAAAACACTTTTGCAGCCCAAAGAGTGCATGGCTTTCACTTTAATGAATCCTTACACATAGTGTACTGTTCCTAAAAACCTTAGCAGGTAAAGCATCCTGTAGGTCAACAAGCACTTTTTGGTTGTGCTTTTATCTTTAAAAAATAAAATGAAATAAGCATGTCTTTTAAATTTCACTCCTTCCCTGAGAGTGCTTCTCAAATCTGCTCCACTAGGCAGAAACCAAGAGGCTGGTTTTACACTGGCAATGTGTCTGAGCCTATCCCTTCTGCCTGAGCTCCTTCATCCCAGAGCAAGTAATCACAGATGATGCAACTTCTGCAGTATCGCTGGGTCACAGGGCCAACCTATCAACTCAGGGTGATGGCTTTTAACCAGTTCTTCCAAGAACTAAGACCCATGTCAAGAAGCATATTCGTCTTCATCAAGTTAGGGTAGCACCAACATTTCAGCCTCTGCATCAAACTTCCTCCCTTCCCTTAGGAAACACATTTTCCATCAATGTTCCTGCTTCCTCTCACAGTAACTGTTTCTTCCCTCACAATCTTGCCAGTTCTTTTAATTATTTAGAAAGCAATTCACACTCTGAGAATTCACAGGTGTAGTCATGGATAAGTGGCAGTAAACACGTTTTATCATCATTACCCAAGCTGCAACATCATATTGCCCAAATTACAGCCGAGTAAGCTCTCAACAGCTGGATTTGAGCTCTCCTTTTCCTCCGGTCCAAATTCTTACTTTTAGGCCTCTTATTTTCTCTTCTATTCTACCAGAATGAGAGTAATTAACAATACCACCCACACTCCGTTCTTCCATTAAATCAACTGTATCACCTTTATAAAACCAGAATTTATGGCCTTAAGGGTAGCTTGAAATACATCATTAAGAGCACTGCCTGGTCATCATCATTACTTATAGTTTGAATTCAGAGATCTTGGGAGTTCATAATAGAGCTCATTAGAGATACCATACAAGCTACTTCACTTCAGCCTTAAAGTCTCAGATTTGGTACTGAAGTTTTAAGTTTTCAACTTGTAAAACAGAACCCTCTTAAGACAGTTAACCTTACAGACAGATCAGGTGATGTCACAGAAGGAAACAAAAAAAGGACTACTAGCAGACTCATATAAGCAGCAAAGGAAAAGATGAGATCTACCTACAGTTTAAAGAGGTTTAAGTAAATTTTTCTAGCATGATGGCCTAAGCCTTCACCAAAAAGGTCAGAGTTCAGTCAATTTCAGGACAGAGAATTCAGTTTCTTCTCTTCTGCTGAAAAGTAAGGTCTAGGCAATGGCAATATGGATAAAAGAATCTAGAAGACATCTTCTTTTAGAAATAAAAGTTTACACACACATGTTGCTATGTGGCTTGGATAGTACCATATGGATATGGACATACGGGTAGGTCACTTCCTACTGAACAAAATGAAGCAGGGTTACTGGTGCTTTATTCCACAAATTCATTCTGCTCATCTCAGTCACTTGGAAACTATTAGTGAAACACAATTCTGGTACTCTTCAGCATTCCTACTTGAAACCATCTTTTAGCAGCACAGCAGCAGAAGGTAACTACAGTATTACAAAGTTTATCTCAAGAACAAGAAAAAAACCCAAACGACATGGAATTTTTTCAATCCCAAAGATACAGCTCAGCCCAGGTCTCTAGATTTGCAGTCAACTGCTGTAAATTGCCAGCACGCTAGTAACGTTCATACTAACTTAAGGTAATGGGGACTGAGGTGCCATACCTCACATCATTAACAAAACTTGAACTGACACAAAGAACCACCAGAAGAGCCAGGCCATGCACTAACAGAAAACAGAGCTTTTTTTTTCTCCCCTTCTGCATACCTGGACCTGGTTCCCACCAGACTTTCGAGTAGTTCCAGCAGCTGAATCAAAACGTTACTTGCGTGAGGTGTACTAAATCTGCTTCAGAATATAAAAGGATACAGCCTTAGTGCTCCAGTCTGAGTCCCGATGGCCAGTATTTTCTGAACAGGATCAAATGCCAAGGCTGAAGGCTGATAGGGGAAGCCATGGCGTACAGTCTAACAAGTCAGAACATCGCAGTAATCATGTGTCGGGCAGCAGACCAAAACCAAACAGAATCAATATCATACGTTAGGGAACAGTAGTCAGTGTTAATCACAATAAAGAAAGTAACTACGAAGCATTTTAATGACTGAGAAAGTCAGCTTTCCCAATTATAAAAGACTTTTTTTAATTATAATTATTCATTCATCATCAAGTCAAAGTCATACTTAGTGGAACTTAATTCAAATCTTACATTCCTTCTGTACAAAGACTGTATCAACTTAGAATTTTTTTTTTTATCTATCTCATTCTCTGAGTAATCTTATTTTCAGCTCTAGCAAAGGCACTAAACTATTAAAATCTGAGCTATTCCTAGGAAGTTTGGCAACAAAGCCAGGCTTGTCAGTAGAACTATTACAAATTACTAGACCTGCTTTTCTGAGAATCACTTCTATTTCAAACCAACAGGCCCCACATGACAGTGCAACCTCTCAGCTTGCTAACAGAAAAAAAAAAAAACAAGCCAAGCTCCACAGAACAAATCTCTCATCCTCTGCTTTCCCTAAAGAGAAAAAACAGTACCCAAAAGAGACAAAGCCAAAAAACACTCCACAAATAAAGCAAAAGTTCCTCAACTATGGGCTTCTTTCTAAAATGAAGCCACTGGCACATTTAGCTTTTTGGTTAGCCAAGACTAATTTGGTAATTGACCAAGCAATAACTCCATTACACATCTCAGGCTGCAATTAAACAGAATCAAGCACATAATAAAAGTGTCATCTAGTCTTATTTTCACTGTAAACACACACAATGTAAGCCACACAAATGCTAGCCTTGTGATTTCAAAACCTTCAGTTTAAAGCAGAGTTATTTTAGGACCTCATAAACGCACAGCAAACTTCTGGTATAGTCTTTTTTCTTCACTGAAGTTGCCGACATACCCTGCAACTCTCAGTATTTCACAGCAAAAACCTAACTGGTAACAGCTCTGCTTTTTTTCCATGTCCTTCGTGAACAACTTGTGAAAGTGGCAGAAACATCTGCAATACTAGATAAAACAAGGAGGAAAATCCACAAACAACCTCATCCATATCAAGCTAGGCCACGGGCGCACCATAAAGATAAAAATGGGTATTGATATTCAAATCAGTTTTTATTCCTCTTGGTACAGCTGGTGGATTAATTCGCTGCATCATTTTCTGAAGCGTGCAGACAAGAACTGCAGTTATGTATCATGCACAAGCAAATAAAAAACAGGAACTTTTCCCTCTGTCTCTGGAGGAGATTTGCAACAGCAGCATCAGCAACTTGGCAACACACTGCAGCGAAATCCCCACAAGCGTCTACAGCCTGTTTTTTTTTTTTATTATTTCAGGTGCAAAGGAACAGGATAAATGCATTTCCAAATAATGCAGTGCGACGGACCCCCTGTCCTTCGGGCCCGTTAGCAGAGGCTGCTCCCCAAACGCCGCGGTAATCACATCTGCACCACAGCTGGGCATCGCTCCTTCCCCATCCACCCCACGCCTACGAAGCCCTCACGAACACGGGCAACACCACACGCGTGACAGAGCCTGCAAGACGAGGAGAAGCCCTGAAACTCTCCAGGAAAGATGACTACGGAAATCCAACGAGACCTGTTCGGCTGCACCCACCCCTTCCTTCCCTTCTCCCCTCCCTGCTCCCAAAATAATCAAACCCAAACAAGCAAACAGGAGCTCCGGGCAGGCTCGGCGAGCAGCAAAGCCCGCAGAGCCCATCGCGGCGCTGCCCCCGCCGCTCGCCGCTTCCCCATTCCCCATTCTCGGGGCTGCAGCATCCCTTCACCTTGCAGAGCTGGAAGTGCTCGGACTGGAGCGTCTCCTGGATTTCGGTCTCCCGGTTGCTCGCCTGCTGCTGCTGCGCGGCGGACGACGCCGAGGCGACGGCGGACACCGCCGTCAGCCCGTCCAGCACCTTCCTGATGTTAAATTTCCTCATGGTCTCGGCTGTCGCCGCCGCCCGCCCGCCCCGCAGGCGGCAGCCGGAGCCCCAGCCGGGGGAGGGCGGTGCAGCAGGGGCGCCGCGGGGCAGCGCCGCTCCTCGCGTGCGGGGAGGGCGGCGGAGCGTCAGTCCGGCAGCGCGGGGGCAGCGCTCCTCATCGGGGCTCAAGACGGAGACTGGAGCCAAGCAAACAGGAGCCGGTCAGCCCCGCAGCCGCTCCGCCCGCCGGAGCGCACGGCTCAGCCCCGCGCCCCTGCCCGCCGACGGGGGTGCGCGGGCTGCCTCTCCGCACCGCCAGCCCCCCCCCCCCCCCACGCCTCACATCGTGGCCGCCGCTGGCACCCGGCTCTGCGTGCGTGCGTGTGTGTGTGTGTGTGTGCGTGTGTGTGTGTGTGCGGGTCCCCTCCCGCCGCCGCAGTCTCTCCCCCCCGCGCCGCTCAGGCACCCTCCGCCTCCTCCGAGCTGCGTGTGCCGCCAGCCAGTCACCAGCGGGGCTTCTCCCGGCTGCCGCCACCGCCGCCCGCCCCCACAACCATCCTCCTCCTCCTCCTCCTCCTCCTCCTCCCGCCGCCGCGGAGGGCGCCTCCCCCGCCCCGCACTCGCTCCCCCCTTGCCTGACAACGCGGAAGCGCAGCGCTGACAGCAGCCGGCGCGGCGCGGCGAGGCGGCCGCGCATGCGCGCTCGGAGCGCCGCACCCGGATGTGGCGGAGCGCGCGGGGGCCGCGGAGGCGTGCGGGGTGGGTGCGGGTGGGGCGTGAGGTGAGTGTTGGGCTCGGGGCCGGTAACAGGTGGCGGCGGAGGGCGAAGGGTGGCGTGCGGAGCGCCGTCCCGGCACACGGCGGCTCCCGGGGAGCTGATACGGAAAATGCCACAAATAAACTCTCTTAAGACTCGTTTTGGAGTTTTAGAAAGCGCATCCTTTATTTCAGCGCTGGACGCGTGAGGGAATGATTTCCATCAGTGATGCGTGACGAGACGAGTGGGGACAGAACGTGTTTCCCGCTTACATGCATATGTATAAATTCTCGCAGAAATCTTATGTGTATTGTATCACTAATTTCAATTTTGTTATGAACTTCACAACAGCCAGGTCTCTGCTAATTGGAGCTGTGGAGCCAGGTCTCTGTCTGACCTTGCATTTTAGATAGGGAAAGACTGCAGACAGAGGTGATTATAGAAATAAAAGAAATAGATTTAAGTAAGGTTCATTAAATGTCTGATGTAAAAATCAACTTCATTTTTATAGAAAATAAGTGCATTTTCAGTGTGTCTCTAATCATCCATTACATATTTTTGCTAACAGGTCATAAGTTACAGAAATAATGTCTTTATCCCCATCTAATTTGAGCCAGCTTTGTGTCTGACCTTGCATTTTAGACCGGGAAGGGCCGTAGACAGATGCGGTTATAGAAGAAGACACATCTGTTCAGCACAGACCATACTTAACACAAGACATCATTTCTCTCTGAACAGTGTCTGGAAAAAACACTATTTGAAAAAAGCATGCTATAAAGAAAACATGCTTTTAGAGGGACGTTCTGTCTAACTTTCAAAAAAATACAGTTACTTAGATGAAACTTTACTTTAGCCTAAATAAAAATATTTCACTTTTTGTAACAGTAACGACTTTTTGAATCGGAGGGAGCGAAGCTTCCTGTGTGGTTACAGGCAGAATATCTCGCAGCAGCTGTGGGGGTGAGCGCACCTCATCCCACCGCAGAGGTCTTGGTGGGTGTCAGCCGGGGCCGAGGCAGTTTTCCCATGGTGCTGCCTCACAGCGCGGCAGTGGGGCTGGCGGCAGCTGGCGAGAGGAGCATCGGCAAAGGGTGTAGTCCCCCATACCCTGCACCTGAGCTGTAGCGCGGTCTGGGAGTGCGGGTTGTTGGTGGCCAAAGTGGCTGGATAGAGGGCTACCGCGGGGCAAGCCAATGTCAGAAGTCACAGCCAAACCCAGGCATAGCAAAGCGAGCCTCGAGGGTTAGGGAGGCGCCTCCACTCATTCCTATGGCAGCAAAGCTGATTTTTTTTTAAAAAATGAAAGTTCTCCCCCTCTGCTCCACTCTCGTGAGACCCCATGTGGGTTATTGTGTCCAGTTGTGGAATCCCTAACACAAGGAGAATACGGAACGGTTGGAATGGGTCCAGGGGAGGACTACAAAGATGATCAGAGGGCTGGAGCACCTCTGCTATGAGGACAGGCTGAGAGGGTTGGAGTTGTTCAGTCTGGGGAAGAGAAAGCTCCAGGGAAGCTTTATAATAGCCTTTCAGTACCTGAAGGGTCTACAGGAAAGCTGGGGAGGGAGTTTTTAAAAGGACAGGTAGTGATAGGACAAGGGGGAATGGCTTTAAATTGGAAGGGAGAATATTTAGACTGGACATTAGAAAGAAATTCTTCGTGATGAGGATGGTGTCACACTGGCACAGGTTGCCCAGGGAAGTTGTGGATGCCCCCTCCCTGGAAGTGTTCAAAGCCAGGCTGGGTGGGGCCTTGGTCTAGTGTCTCTCTGTAACAGGTCCATGGATGATCTTCAAGGTCACTTCCAACCCAAACCATTATATGATTCTGTGGCTCTAAAAATGCAGCTACCACAGAGTGAAAGGTTTCTTTCCGCTGTTGTACAGGTGAGCTCAGGTTGCATTGCCTGTATTCTGTGCTTATTCTTTTTATAAGTAGATTACAATTTTTTATTATCTGCTCAGGTAATAGTTATTACTCAGTCGATGTTATATTGCTGAAGGTGATTATTATTTGTCCCTGAACTTTCTTTTCAAGTTAAATGAACTGGAAGATCGGTCGTCACTTTTGGAGGGAGTTCTTGTAGAGATGTGATTCAAGGGATTGTCTCACATCCCCTAGCTACAGCATGAATGCCTTAGTAGTGAAAGGCTCTACACACGGTAAAAGTGTCCTTTTAAGTGGTGTTTTCAGTCTGATAGTCAGGCATGCTTTATTAGCACAGTGAATGTAATAGTGCAGAGAGGGATAAGAATGCAGCAAAGTAGTTATGATGCAGCCATCATCATGACCTCAAAAGTAAAAATTCCACAAACTTACACCTGTAACCCCATGTCAATTCCCATATTGCCAGCAGGTATATGATGTATAAGCATTTGAAAGAAACAAGGACAGTGAGTATAATCTTAGAAAGAAACAGAGTCATGAACTTACAGAGCTGTTCTCCTGTGTTACCATGACTGTTGGATACTTCCTTAAATTATCTTGGTAAAATATAAAATAGATGGCAAAAATCCTAGAAATAAAAGGTTCAGTAAATATTTGATGTAAAAATAAACTTAATTTTTCAAGAAAAATGTGTGTGTTTGCAGTCTGTCTTTAATTATCCATTATCCATCGTATATGTTAGCTAACAGTTTATAAGTTACGGAAATAGTGTGTTGTTTTTCCCATCTATTTACACTTGCTTTCTGTAGCACACTAAGCCAGGAATAAAACTTTTAGAATTTGGCTATGTTTGACAAAATGGTAAAGACAAACTCTTCTATGTTCTTACCTGTACAAGTGTAAGTTTAAAAGTGTAAGTTATAGTCCATTTGAGTCATGTTGTCAGTGTACATTAGGCTAGGCCCTGTAAATGCTCCTAGTTGTAACTTTCATAGCACAACTAGCCTCAGTATTTATAGAAATATAAATGACACTTCTCCCACCCCCAAAAAAACACCCCACCAAACCTGGATGAAGAGTTAAGAAACTTTAAATGCTCTCTTTTTGAATAC
The DNA here is from genome assembly GCA_033556795.1 of Tapera naevia. Taxonomy (NCBI): domain Eukaryota; kingdom Metazoa; phylum Chordata; class Aves; order Cuculiformes; family Neomorphidae; genus Tapera; species Tapera naevia. The sequence goes on along the minus strand of JAUMJJ010000054.1, from coordinate 1,524,914 downwards.
TACAGTCACTTTCCTTTTCTTGCCTTCTGTGTACTTGGTACCTGAATCCGTTCCATAACTGGACTATACATTTTTAGAGGAGAGATTGGATTTCATTTCCTGTTTACATTAGCGCCTAACACAAGGAGAACCTTATTCATACCAATATTTGCCGACATTTAGGCAAATGTTATAATATATATAAGGTTGAGGCAACAGTAGTTCTCTCACACTTTCTTGTTGATGCCATTTTAACAAATCAATGTTTTCTCAGACTTTAACTCTTCCTGTAAAAGATTACAAGCAAGCTTCCCTCTCACTGGGATGTCAGTGGGAAAAGTAGTAGACCTTTTAATTTTATAGTTCAGTGAGCATCCCCGTTATCTCTCAGGATTTAGCTGCCGCATTTCAAAGCTTCTTTGGGGCCTCCAGCTCTTACCCAATAACCACATCCTGTTTACAAACAAGACCAATTCTGCTTAATGTCCTTACTTCATGTTGCCCAGTCAGACCTTCTGGCCCTTGATGTCTGAAATCTTACCAGTGTTTTATAACCCAGTCCAAAGTCCAAGTATCTTGCACAGCTGGGGAAGAGGCAAATCTGACTCAACTAGTTTGCAACATCTTTATGCTCAACTATGACAGAGTCCAGCTGTGACAGAACGAGTGTTAAATGTTCACAAGTCACTTAGCCCCCAGCAGTGCACCTTCATTTGCCACACAAATTCCTGCCACCAAATGAATCCACTTGGCTTTAGTCTGCTTTACTTGTTTTTTCTTGCTAATCCTGTTATTTACTGCTCCTAGAAAAGGAGAAGATCACATTCTCATTTTTTGATCAGTATGTACAGATACCAAATTAGCAACCACTAATCCTAATAGGCATTTGAGGCAATGGAGCATGTAGTGTTGGCCTACATACCAGCATGATCCCACAAACCATTAGATGGTGCAGGTCAGACTTGATTCTTTTGCCTCGAAGTAATCACAATAACTTTACAGCTAATCTCATAGTGCAGCCATCACTTGCCTTTTCTTTTTCCTTTTTCTTTCTTTTTTTTGTTGAGTACTATACCACCAGGGTTAGCCTGAAAAAAAAATGATGGTAGCCCCACGTGAGCCAGAATGAGTAAAAGCCCACTTAGTTATGATGTATGCTAACATTTGATGGAGTAATCCCAGAGCAGTGGGTAAATAGTGAGTGACAGGTCCGCTCAAGGTGTTGGTCATTGATCTGTACATAAGCCCCAAAAGTGTACTGGTTGTATCCAGAGAAGGCAGTGTACTCAATAATTATTGCACTACTCAGCATGGATGAGACAAGGACCATCGGAAATGACCTCAAGATCTCTGCTTGGCCTCTAACTGCATTAAGCTTTTGACAATCAGTCAATCCAGGCTTTGAAGATTAACTAAGATGCTTAGCTTTCCTGAGAACTTCTAAATGGTGCTTAGTCACTCACACTGCAGAGTCAGGGTCGACTGTGCCCTAGCCAAACATTTTCTTGCCATAAATAGAAAGAAGCTGGGAAAAAATTCTGAACTAATCGTATTTAGGTTGTTCTACTCAAATATATTGGACAGGGCAGCGTAACCACAGCTCCAAGTGAGTTTTGGGATCTTTCCTGGCTGCTGGGAAACTGCTCAAGCTTTCTGTATTCAGAGCTGTTGCCAAACAAACATCTGTGAAGGTTTTTTTTTCCTCCAGTAATCTGCATTGGTGACAAATCCTAAGGAGAACTTCCAGGTACAGGTGAACTTTTTGATATTTCTGCAGATTAATTTGAATGAGCTGTAAACAAGAAGGAAATGAAGACATCAATATTAGATGGTCAGCTCCTGGAAAAAAAAAAAAGCTGGTACTTGCCATAACCTCAGCTGGAGATCAACTGTCTACTGTTTTGTAAATTCACCCATTTCAGAAACACCCTGATTGACCCTGTGTTGATATGATGAGTTACTGCATCTGGAAGCCTGTGTGGTCTTTGGCAGGCTCACAGGTCATGGATATCTTTAATAAAAGACCTACAAAACAGCATGACTAACACCCTATGTATGGATGCCAATAGTCTATTTGGATGTGCATGACAAAGAGAGGGCACATCCTACTGCTGCAGAGACTGCACCAAGATTCCTGCACATTCAGCTGGAATAATGACAAGTTCATACATTGGTTGTTGAAGTATGAATTGGAAGCTCTCTGCAGCATTGATCTACACAACTAGTATAGATAATAATACCCATGTAGCTGTCGTGTGTTGAGCTAGAGCATGGCAAAACAAAGAAGCATGGCTGTTTTAGGAAGAATTTGAGGCATTGTTACCAGTTGACCACTGTGGGTGTCAGACTGCTGGCCCCTACCAGTGCTATGTGACAAGAGGTGAATAGCTACAATGCACTAGCAAAGGAGAGTACATAAGGCAAAAAAAAATGCATGACAGCAGCACTATGCTGTGGAAACATGAGACCTGTGAAAGAAGTTGTGCACTGTCCTTCTTGGTAACTCACGTGCCTGTTTGCTCTTTTGTCCCATCACTGTCATCTCAGACCAGACAAAGGCAGTGTCAGCTGTTAAACTGAACACAAGAAATTTACTGCATCTAATGAAAATACAATTATTGCTTATTATCTGTTACCCTATTTATGTATTATTCTCATCTTCACTGATGATACACAGTCCCTTCAAAAAATGTTGTACTTAAGCATCGATCTGTCTTTTTATCATGAGGTAGAGGCTCTTTAAATAAAAAATAAATAACTCCAAAGAAATATTTAAGGATGATGTTGACCACATTTTTTGTTTTCAAGTTTACTTTTATTATTTTCAGCTGTGTCTTCAATACCTAAGGTTAAGTCATCCTAGCAGCATGGCTGTAGCCAATCCTTTCCTTTTATCACTCTCAGAAGGAGTAATTTATTTTTCTGCTTATCCAAATCTTCTTTAGCCAGTGCAGGCATTTAATTAATTTTGTTCTTATGTTGTACTAAAAAAGGCACAATTCTCTTTTGTTCACACAGCCTGTTGGTTTCTTCTGCTTTCTGTATCACATTTTACTTGAGCCTGGGCTGGCTTTGTGTTAAGAGTAGAGCAATTTCAAGCCTAGTATCTACTCTACCCTCCTGCTTCATGCTGTTAGTTATGAAAACTTCCTCAGTTGTCCTGTACCCTTTAAATTGATCTCTCGTGGAATCGAAACAGGCAGTTTTGGTGGCAGAGTATTTCTTCTTTTTTGTTCATGATTTTCTGGGATACAGTGCATAAACAGTGCTAGGAACAGGGTTGGTTCACCATTCGGGATGCCCCCCTTGCAAGCAGATAGTCTGTGAGCTCTAGAGATCCTCTCCTTCTGTCATCTGGTTTGTTTTTGAAAGGAAAAATCTGTAAGTAAAGTAGAGGATAGATTCTCTTTCTGTGACATCTTCCTCTGGATTTTACCTGCTCATTATGTGGAAAGTGGGGTGTCTGAATTTAAATTCTCATTTTCTTGTCATGAATAAGCACACCAGGGGTAGGCAGCCACAGAATGAGCAGTTTTGAAGAGCGGTGTTGTGCTTAGGCTCCTAAAATCAATGTCTGTTATACTTTGCATCTCATCCTTTGTCAATTTCTCCCATTCCTAACTAATTATATTTCTATGGATGCTGTCTTCATATCAATTAATCTCATAATGTTTATCTCTCACTTGAACTGAAGTGTTTTGGGATTTTCTGTCTGTGCACATTTATAAGAAAATACTTGGCTGCTGCAAGTGGATTGTACTGACTTACATGAACAACATGTAATGTGTACATTCAACATTTAAGTTTGCTTAATATGTTGTAATTGTTCTTTAGATGCCACAACAAGATTACAAATACTGATACAAAGGAATTTCTGATTTTAACCTGTTTCAACATGTAATTAACCTTGTGTTTCTTTCAATGCAATCCATGTGCCTTTACTCAACTGATAATATGACATACTTGACAGCAGTATAAAACCTACATCGTTACTTGCCTTATATTGTATTGTTTCTGCATTTTGATCTATTCTGGTGGATACTTCAAATATGTTAATGCGGAATTATAGAAGCACAGAATAACTGAGGTTAGATGAGATGTCTGGTAGTCATGTGGCCCAAACATCCACTCAGTTATAAATTGGCTGCATCCTAAATGTCAGGTCCGTATCTCCAAATATGGAGATCCTGTAACCCCTGTTTTCTGCATGATTACAAAATAAAATAACAATTTCACATCTTATGTGCTGCTTTTGTATTTTCTTGGGTTTACATTCATAGTAGGCCTAAGCGAGGATTGAAACCTCAGACATACAATGTTAGTGCAGTCAGAAAACGTTTTAAACAAGGTAAGGCTCTTATCCATCTAGAAAAATACAGTTCAATACTTTACAGAGTAATGAATGCTGTTTCGTATGTATTTATCATACAGATTTTATGGTATTTGGTCACGTATAACACAAGCGCTTCCTATTACAGTACCACTTTCAAGACCTGTGTAACAGAGTGAAGTAAATACGAAATACAATCTGTCTTCATTAAAAGGCAGAAAAATATTGCCAGTGATATCAACACAAGCTTTATAAAATAGCCCAATTAGATGGAGTATCAGTGTCTGCCGAGTGAACTTGGACTAAATTGATTAAAGCTAAAATGTAATAATGGCCAAAACTAATTTATCCATTCTTAAATCAGAATTACAGTGCTGCAATTTTAAAAATGTCTTTCAAATGTAGTGATATGTTTATAGACAGTATTTTGTACAAAGTGTAGCAATTCAGACAGGATCTGTCATCAATGAGTCATTTTAAGTGGCTGCCCACTACAAGAAAATAAAAAGCTCACATATTGTATTACTGTCATTGTAATTACTATGCATTAGTTGGAAGGGAATTCCTGTTGTGCAGTAGATTAACAATCTAGACAAGTACTCATTTAGACTAAAGAAACATTAGGCCTTTGTTAAAAATGACACTGTTTAATTGACATTCTTTCTTACTTTAAATTTAAGGCAGTGAATTACATAAACTGCAAGGCTAAGCATGCAAGCAAGCAAGTGGACAATCCCTTTAATGATATTGAAGCTAGAAGTACATTTATTTTCATTCATGTTACCATTTTTTCTTTAAATGTAAACCCTTCTTTAACACCAGTTCAGAACTAATAATGCCACATATATATTTAAATTTTCTGAAAACCTCAGTTGTGCCAGAAAATTGCAAATTTCAAGACAGTTAAAAGATTTCCCACAAAACTATGAGTATTCTATATGTTTTTATCTTTACTCCAAACGTGGGAAACTGCATCTTTCTGTATCCTCACCCCTCCCTCTCAACAAGTGAAAGGTGAAATTCAAGGACTGTTGAAACTACCCAAAGAAAATGTTTGTGCCCTCCAATTTAAGAAGAACATAATTTGAAATTAACAAGGCAAATAGTTGTTTTGGAGAAAGTAAACGGGTAACAAAGAAAAAGGGCAGGAGAAGCCTTGTGTATGCAGGACAGATTCCAATTTCTTAAAGTCAATAAGCCTGACAATTCTCATTTCTGCCATTCTTTACATGTTTTTAGATTCTGTCCCAGGACACTAGTGAGTGAGCTTCTTGAGAAGGTGTTAGGTCCAAATGGTGACTTAATCTAAGACTTTTTGAAACCCTAGCTGAGACAATTGAACTTTGGCATGTAGTAACTGATTGAATTAAAGCCTAGAGGAAATTGTGAGAGCTAATTACTTTAACAGCAAGCACTATAGTGCATGGCATTGTCCTGTGCAGAATTTAGATGTATTGCTGGGATTAAGTTCAGCAACTTGGTGTATTATCACAGTTTTGACCTTTACTTCAGGCAAGGTGTGTAAGGAGTTATTAATATCTGCTGCTGTGTGAGTCACCATCCCTTCTGCAGTAGCACCCCAGTTAGAGCTGGTTACAGCACCAATTAGGAGTAGCCAACATGTATTAATTATACCTGTGTGTTATAGTGCATTATAGTGCATTACCATACAGATGCTCAGGCCAAAAAGACTGTTTTTGAGAAATACTGGGAGAAGGACTATTGGTGCAGAGGCCCACGTCTTTAGGCAAAATATACAGGATAATGGGTAAAATTATATTATCTTCATTTTAGCAACTGGAAATTGGGACACACAAGTAAAGTTGGGCTGATTTAGCTGTGCAAATATCTGGTACGAATACTACTGCTTCGTACAGCTACATCTAAATTACAATGTGTAGTGGGAACTGTTTAATTTACATAAGATTTGCATAAAGCAAATAGCTTTCCTGTAACAATATTGATGTGTGTCCAGAGGTATGGCAGAGGCTGCAGGCGTAGCCTGAGGGTACCTGAAGCTCTACATCCCTGCCAGGTTGGGGAGACCTGTTTTCCTCATCCCTTTTCCTGGTCAGCCCCACTCCCTCCATCCTTTGCTTTGACGTACAGCAGGGCTGCTCTTGGTGGAGGTCCAGTGACCCTTAGTTACATTGTGGAGTTTTTAAGGCAAAAATGATAGCTAAACTTTTGAAAAGCACTCCAGCCTAATAAATAAATCCTAAGTGTAACTGACACTGGGTCATGAAAAGGTGGTTTGATGCACATTCTGTCAGGGTGCTGTGAGGGCTGGGGACTCCTTGGGTCATCAGGGGCTGCCCATGGGGTTCTCTGGGACAATTCCACTCCCAGCCAGAATCCCAGTGGCACTGGGGCAGCCCCAGGCACCAGGAAACTCCCTGGGAACCAGCGAGGCTGGGCTTGGAGCTGGGCCTGTGGGTTGCCTATGGCTGGGCAGGGCTGTGGGAAGCTGGAGGTTGGCTGGGTGTTACTGGGGCCAGGGGCTGATAGCCCCAGGGCTGGTGAGGGGGCCTGGGCTCTGGGGAGCTCCAGGGAGCTGGGCAGGGACAGTCAGGGCTGGTGGGGCCCCCCCAGGGCCCCGACATTTTCAGGCTGACATCTAGAGTAGCAATTCGTATCTGAAGGGCAGTCTTAATTTATGCCACGTGAAAGTTCTTTTCTATGTCATGATATTTTGGCTCAAAGTTCAGCAAAAGCAAAAATTTTTAAAGAGAAAGATGTATCTTATAAAAAATCCTTATATCAAATTTCAATGAGTTATTCCCTTGCTCTATATTTAGTGTGGTTGTGGATTCATAGTCCTAGAGGAGTTTTTTAGAAAACATTGTAAAAAGTTGACCATTTCAAATTTCAAAATGGAAAATATGGCAACCCTTACATAAAGTGAGTGATATTATTAAGGCTGGGTCTTTTTATTTCACTTAATGTGAAAATGAGTTTAAGATTTATATCATGCAATGCCACTTGCTTCTTATTACAAAAGTAAATGGAAAGATCTTTCCAATCTCAGTGTTATGTAACTCCCCAGCAACTGAGTATGTTGATTCTGTGGGAGCTCATTTAAGAATAAATAAAACCTGGGCTTCTCTGATCTGTGTCAATCAGACACTTGTTGCCTGTATTGATTTGACTGCATAGTTTTTGCCTCATGTTTATTTTCAGCACATTGTAGTGACTTCACAAGTGGCAGTGAAAGGAAACAGAACTTGTAATGAGCCATCACAAATAAGTACCAACAAGCAGTTCTCTTTTATTTGCTATTTATTTGGCATTGTAAGCCTAACAAGGATTTTGCGAACTGTCTGTATGCATCTGAAAATTAAAGGATTGCTGCTTTTTAGGCAGTGATTAAGAAAGATTTCCAAAATAAATTTTGCTCTCCTTGTTCCATTGTCCCCACTCTTACAAGAAATAGTATGTAGCACTAGCTTTTAGTATAGTTTGTTCCCTTGAAATCGTACAAATCCATTAGAGATTACCAATAACTAGGATAGATAGACATCAGGTCACTTACATTTCCCCCACTTATACGTTCTGAATTTCTAACTAGGTATCTATCTGGGAATTCTTCACATTTAAGATGCTATATCCATGTCTATAGACTTCCTCCTGACTACTCCATTCAGGTTTGGAGACACTTATAGACACACCGTGTTTCAGGGATCCCCTAGAGCCACCACATACCAGAAGCCACTACATGCTTAAAAGAGCCTTGAGGTTGCTGTATCTTTTGTTAGGTGCTTTGACATATCTTTGTCTGTCTCACTGATCCCGTGCTAACTACAGATTTTTAGATCCAAGAATTTAGGCCATTGAATATTATTTTCAAGGGATTATTCTAATTTAAGCAAAAAATTTGGTGAAGTATTTCTATAACAGCTGGATTCATAATGCCTGTGACTTTGGAGCTTTCAGGTGTGAGCAGATGTATTGAAAATGCATCTTCTCAGAAAAAAAGCATGTTGGAGTTAGAGTACAGTATAACTTCAGCTTTTCCCAAATGCAATATATAAGCATTAAAAAATATTGCCTCCAAACCCCCTGTACACTAAACTGTGTACGTAATATTGAAGAATAATGCTTTCTTCCTGACATCTTTTGAAAGCATGGTATCTTTAAGTAAGTGATTATGTGGAATAAGAAGTTTATTGTCTCCCTGTTCTGTTCTACATAGGTTCTTATTGCCACTGTCACCACTGCAGCTGTTCTGCATTCAGCATAGTAACTCTCATCTGCTATTTGCATCTTGTTTTCTCTAGTCTCTAAGGAGAATTACGTGACCAGTATAATGGTTCCCTTTGGTAGTTTTGTTTGAGATGCAGAGTTGGTTGCACATACACACTGTTGTATTTTTATGTGAGAGAAAGTATAATCAAAGAAATGTGCCTTACACATCAAGCAGAAAATGATGTTTGTGACAATCCATATTTCATCACAACTGCAAATCAGATTTAGTGAAAAAATAGAACTTTGTTTAAATAATAAAGAAAAGCTTTCATAAAGGTGAAAGCAAAGAGAAATATTTCTTCTAAGAACATATATAGAATAAGTGACTACTTTAAAAATGGGCATAGTTTTTAAACAAACGTTCCCCGCGGTGCTCTTGCTACCCAAAAACTGTAGGATATTTCAGCCAGTGAAACTCATATATATTAGAACATTCTAAAATTTAATAGGAGCAAAATCTGCTTATATATTTTCAAGGTGGAAAACACCAAAATTAAAACAATTAAAAGGAGCATAAATGGGGAAAAGAAGGCCTGCTTTGCTTTTCATATGTTTCAAAAAAGATTGTAATCTACCACTGCCTACTATCTAATTTTTTAAGTAATTTTGTACGTTGTATAGTGTTTGTGAACTACAGCTTCAATGTTTAGATACAATATTCTCCCCAGTCGGAACAAGCTGGACATTCCTTTTATACAATACAAAGCATACAATCAGATAAAAAATAGTGTGACATGGAGGTCAATGACTTTCTAGCACCAGTGGATCAACAGAGAAACACACCCCAAAACGGAAGATCCTTGGTGGAGGTCTCTTCCTTTGGCTCCTGCCTGGTTGAATGTGAAATTGTGAGTACGAGTGCTTCAACTGGCCTCAACTGTCACAGTATTATGTGAGTGAGAACTATGCAGAGGAAAATCTAACCCCCTTTACCCCCGTATTTTTATGTATTTTTCTCTTAGAATTGTTTTCCTTCAAAAAGAAGCCTTTAACTGTTCCTTTATTGCTCTAATGTAAAGGTATATGATACTTGAAAATCCAAGGGAAAAGTATTAAAAAATTACTTTAAATTTTATTAAAATCTTTGAACCAAAAAGATTTTACTGTCACAATTTATTGTGTTAATTTACATAAAATTTGAGAACTTTCCAGTATCAGGGTAATGAAAAATTCAATGCTTTCTATACCACCAGATGTCAGGTAATCATCAGGAGCAGTGGCAGATGTTACATACTCCTGGCTTTTCTCCACCCTGGCCGCATCCCCATGTGGTTCATTGTCCTTCAGACTTTATTCTGGCACATTCTGAAGGAACTTTGAACTTAAAGTTGCATGTGAGCTATCTCATCACAGTTATAGCTATTGTCTCTTGATGCTGATCTGTAACCCTACAACAAAGACTTGGCCCCTCCCTTAACCATGTCTTTGGTATTCCCTTGTTTGCCTTCAGTTATACACAGAGAGTTAGACCCCTCAGTCTTCTTCCCAGCTATTCATATATCATATATACGAAACAGCTCACAGTACCAGAACTAAAAGTAGTGTATTTATATTCTCCTCCTGTTCTCTCACCACAAGACCATATCAATTTTGCTTCATCTTCTTTCTCAGTGTCGCAAAAATTCCTCCCCCCAAGAATGTTTTCCTTTCTCACATCCTCATACCATAACAACTGATGAAACGTCTCTCTGGTTTCTTTAAAGTAATCTTTCACATTTCTTTTCACAAAATGCAGCAACACAAGTTACCATCATCCTTGCCCATGCTTTACCACTATAATGTTATTTTTACCCCTACTTACTATTCATCTCTTATTACGTCAACTTCAAGTGTTTTGTCAGCACATTCAAATTGTATAAGGCCCTGTTCCTCCCTACATATCTACATTAATTTCTTATGCTTATATTCCTAACTTTTACTATTTGCTTGAGGTCTTTTTTTCTTCCATGTTGCCCTGTGTGTATATACTTAGAGTTTCTGAAACCAGTTTACAAGGCCGAGTAATTCTCTCAGAAGGAGCTATTCCATCGATATGACCTAAATTAGACTTTAAAAAGAGGAGAATTTTTTTTCGTGTCTCTTACCATGTGTAATTTACCACTTTTCTCATAGAGCATGAACTTCATTTCCTTCCCACCATATAGTAAACAATGTTGAAAAAAAACCCAAGGTCATAATAGAAAAGAAAATAATGAATCTGAATTGACATAACTTAAGAAGTCTTAAACATATCAGGAGATTGTTCTGAGAGAGAAGAGGAACACTGTTGCTTTTCTGAAGCATTTTTGTACACATAAGAATTATTTTGAGTGTTTGAGGTTGCTCTAAGACTATTTGCTTTCTTGACATTCTCAAGGATATTGAAAACAGTCTCAAGGAGGTGGAACTTATTTTACCTTTAAAAGAAAGAAAAATATAAAGCCAACAAAAGCATAATTTAAAAAATAGATTTACCAATTTACTACTTTGAATATTTCAGGGAAATGTAGAATTTCAAAGGATTTATAGAAGGCAATTTGTCTTATTTAGTCTTTCATGACATCCAGCTGAACAGCTATTATGTAAAAAAAGTCACTGACTTGACCTGTGTAAAGGACATAAAAAGGTAAAAAGAAGCAGAAGTAGGTAGTAAATGAAAAGCAGTAACTATGCTAACATAATATTCCAAGATATGCTTAATGTATCTATTGATATATCTGATATTTATTAATGATCTGAAAAAGACAGTTAATGATGTCTCGTTAATAGAACTTGTGAGAAGCCTTCACAAAGCTAAGAAGAGCGTTACGACCAGAAAAAAAATATTAATCAATATATAGAGTGGGAAAAATTCCAATTCAACTATGAATATAAGTATTTATTTTCAGATTTTAAGTTACCAGCATCATGCCTGTAGAAATCTTGGGGAGAACCTGTGCTTGGTAATAGAAAACAAATAAATGGTTAATGTGCACAATCAATTTCTAAAAAGATACTAATTTAGAATTGAGATTGAATTTTGGCATTCGAAACGTTATCATCAGATGAAAATAGTTAAGGAGAGCCTGACTTTTCTACATCACTCAGGAAAGGGATGAATTAAACAGAAACCAGTTAAGTACAACAAATAGTGAAAAAGAGAAGGTTATGAGAAGGAGATGAGTCTGCTTTATATTTGGTTATCCAAGAAAAAAGTTCCAGATATTTAACTAAGAGTTAAAAAATTGAAAATTGACTACAGGGTATATCAGTTATACTACTCAAAATGGAGTGTTAACATTCAATGCAAAAATATTAGTCAGCCAAGAGCTTTGAAAGATTTTAAAAGAAGATATTTGGATGATTAATAAGAACATCCACTGATAAACAGCTGACAACTTTGAAAAAATTGCACATAGACTTTCATGGCGAAATTAATCAGAATTTAGCTGGAGTAAGGAAGGAATTTTCTCTGCAGGGAGGTCAGTTGTACTTCTTAATTTTGCAGGTTTTTTTTCTAACTTCCTGTAAATATCATGTATTGTCCACTGTCAGAAGCAGGATTATATGGACCACTAATTTAATTGCCCTGGTAAACTTCTGTTCTCCTCTCAACTGAGGCAGCATTTATTTCTGTTGTGATAGATTTTTGCTTATAAATAAGTTTCATTCTGCTTTCAATATTCATAAGCATCTCAACTTCTTTATTATTAGCGCAGACTGAAACTTTGCACAGGAGCATTTCTATTCCTGAAACTATTCGTCAAATTCTGCACTTTCCCTTGATATCTTGGAATAAGAATTTCCCACACTCTAAACAATGTTAATGGGAAGATTCATCACTTTGTAAGTGTATTGTTTGCATATGTTTGAGAAAACATGCTAAACTTTATGTATATTTGGCAAACACAGTAACTGACATTTTAAAACTTATGAATATTTGGACAAGAATCCCAAAAGACACTTGAAATTCAAGCAGCAGATATACTTGGATGTCTGTAGGAAATTTTCACTATGTACAAAGAAACTACTTCTGTGAAACGTTCACGTGTTTCAGAATTGAAGGGAATTATGAAGGACGTGCCCTTCTAACTCAAAGAACCTTTTAAAAGAACATTGCCTGTACATATATCTCTTTAAATGTTCTTTACTGTATTATAGACTTAGCATGACCATTCACATATATAATTTTAATACTGTGTGTCTCTTTTGGCTGTGTCAAGCTTTGAGAGTGAATACTGGACTTACAATTTCTCTTACAAGGTTTCATGTAATCACAATGCTTTTTTTTACCCCAAAATATTGCAATGGAATTAATCCTCGAATTATTTTTGTTTCAAAGAATGCATGCTTTCTGTATCTCTCTCTTTCTCTGTTTTTAAAATATAATTTATGAGCATTGGGTTTGATGAATGTTCTTACTGTGGAGATTAAAATCAAAACAAGAAGTAAAAGAGTGAATCAAATGCTAATCTGAAAAATCAGGGCATCATGCCCTGAAGGGTCTGAGTTTTGGGCCTTGAAGAGCAGCACATCCCGATGGCAGGGTTACTCAAGTGAGAAATTCCTGCTATGGGATATAACTGAATTCAACAATGATGCAAAGCAGGAGTAACTCCACAGTTACTCATATTCTAGAGTGGCAGAAACTTTATAAAATCCCTAATTAAAGATATAGAAATCTTGGTGTTTGATAGATGTGTTGACTTACATCTGCAGCTGGCACTGAACAGTTCACTAGGACTCATGATGGGGAGCCCTCTGGCTGCCCTGTAGCTGTCCTAGGCTACCCAGGGCTTCAGATATCCTCAACATCAACATCTTAAAAGCAACTCCTCTCTTATCCCACAAGTGGAAATCAGTGCGAAAGTAAAAACTAACGTGCTGCCAGAGAACAGGACAGAAAAAAACCTCTATCTGCCCCCTCAAATGACTTTCTACCACCAGATTTCACTCCTGGACTGAGTTGTCCCATGCTGCCAGATCTGGCAAAGGGATAAGAAATTCAGAATCTGTGCTTAATGAAAAAGCTTTGGAGATGTTAAACTCACTATGAAAGCAGGAATCTTCTTGAGTTTTATTATGTAACTCACTAAACAGGAGAAGGGTCAAAAGAGAGTACAGTCAGTTCTTCTGGAAGGAATTCAAGGAACACATCAGTCCCGTAGCACTGTGGAATCCCCTCTCAAGGTAAAATCCCTGAAGCACATCTATATAGGCCAGAAATACTTTATGGTCAATGGTGAGAAGACCTAAATAATCAGGACAATTACTTCTGATTCTTTCTGTGAGGAGACCTTCCATCAAGCTTAGTATTCTGTTAGTCTGTGAAGTCTGGTTAAGGTAAAATAAATTAAATTAAGTCTCTGTATGTGTCTATACTTAGCCAACTAACACCATTGGAGAGAGCTTTCTAAAAAGAACAAGTGCCAGGGAGGACAATAATTTGTTAATCTGTTGGTGTCCAAAGATAGCTGGAGAGAAGATATAACAATTGCATGCTTAAGCATGGTCAGCAGCTTGTCCTTACAAAAGGAGGCATTAACAATTCCCGGCAGTAATATCTCTGTGATTATTAGTGTGACTCTGCTAACTTTAGTCAGGCATGAAGAACATACTTAATGATGGTGAGATGGTACGTAATGATGTAGGCCTGAAATTTTTAATAGAAATTCTCTCTGTGACAAATGATGTATTAGCTTCAGGTTGGACTCAGTCTTTAATATCCTGTCTGGTGAAAGAATCTCAGGAGTCTTATGGGTAGGACCAAGTTTACAGCCAACTCTCTCGTAATATGAAAAGGTAACATAGTCTTCGGGGTTTCTTCAGTTTGGTCTTGCATCTGGTAAGAAAAGTAGTTAATCTGGAGGGATAAACAGCCTCCTAGGTTTGTGTGTATCTGTTTCACTTCCCTAAATATAACAAGAGACCAGTGTAGTCTTGCAGCCTCCGCTCTGTAAATTGCACTTCACATGATATGCAATGGAGAATAATACCAAAAGAAACTTGTTTGCCTAAGGAAACTTGCTTTCCTTACATGAAATATTAGGAGAATGCACTGAAGCAGATAACATGAACTTTACAAAAGTGGTGCCTCTATCACATTTATCATGTGATAAATGACATTTTTTAAATAATTCATTTGCTAGGCTTTTCTGAAAATTTGTTGATTCCATTCTGAAGATTAAAATTCCATGTATATTGACTGTAATTTATTTCTAAAATTTTCCAAGTTTATGGACAAAAAATATTTTCCTAATTGTCTACAAAGCATATTACTTCCTAGATATGAAAATTAAGACTGGCATTTTACTAACCTATCATTGTAATGGACTACCCATTTGTCACTCTAAGCATATTAGAAATGATTGTTTGCCTCTGATTACACTGTTGTAATCACATAGTACATAAAGGAAAATGGAATAAATGTTTTGATTACTTGCCATATAGGATCTGGTTCATTTCCCCATTGTCTTGCTGCATCTGTGTCAAAATTAGAGCAATAAAATGTATATTGCACAAAAATTAGTGTGGTGTAGCAGTTGAAATGATTCCCCGTGTTATACACCAGAACAGAGAACTACACATTAAATGCAAAACCAGAATCTGAACCTAGCAAATAAATGTTAGTATCAGACTGTTACTGAGACTGAATATTTGAGTGTCTGTTCCACTTATGGAAAAGAATGCTTAAATTGACCTCTAAAATAGCAAAAAACAGTTGTCCCCAATAATTATTTTTTAAATGCTACTGCGTAGAAAATATGAAATTTTGTTTTAATTTATGGAATATAAAGGCAGAGATTATCTCAGTAAATGTAGGCAGAATCTTACCACAGGCCACTGCCAAGCCTATTAAGAACCCTAAAGACACCAACCAGCATCATATGTCTATGATAAATAAATTATAGGCAGCAAAAATGTTCTCACTGTAAAACTAATAAGGCATTTGTCTTCATCAGATTTTAAGATGTTAAATTTTTTGTTGTAGATGTGGCAGTAAGGAAAATAATTTAAATGTCAGTGGATACAGTGTTGGATTCATCAGTGCTTTAGCCTAAACCAAAATAACTGTAAGATGTGTTATTAACTCCATTTATTCAAACTGTCTTATTTATAAATACCATTTTGTCATAACACTAATGTTGACACCTTTGTCAGTAGACTCCAATTCTTTTTTTATGTGGTTGATTGCTGTAGCAGTTAGAGAGCAGAATCTAATACATTGAAAGTATTCAGCTGCCCAATTTGGTGTTTTCCCCCTTTTAATTTTACTTAGCGGGTGCTGCACCATTCTTGAGGGAGATGTCAAGGCAGGAAAAGTGGGGACAGAAGGCACAGGGGACATCTTATGTGTACTGGACAGGCTGAGCCTCTTCTTGACTTTTGTCTGCTCTGAAAATACATTTCAAGCTCTCAAATATTACAGTTCTGAGGGAATTGTGACTTTTGTTTGCAGCTGCCAGAAAAAGTGCCCTTTGTTTGCAGCCTGTCGATAGAATGACCTTTCCCTTTTGCCAATTTATGCTCAAGAAATACATGTGATTTTTTTTCCCTTTGCTGAATGCTTCAAGAATCTTCCAAATTTGTTTGATCAATGGTTCAGAAGCTTTCAAATTGACATGAGAAAATAAACATTTTTGCAGACTCATTTTCAGTTGGACCTGAAGCAGCTAAAACTAGAGACCAGCTAGAATTAATCTATACATAATGAAGAAAACTTGCTGAATTCATGTAGATGCTTGCCTATGACACATATCCAGGATTACATAAGATGACTTCCATGTATGCAATCTGCTCTGGCAATATTTATATTTGTATTCAAATCTTTCCTGGTGAAAATGAAAAAATCAAAACCTTGTAATTGCTTATCAGAAAATTACCTGCATTTTGGAATACATTTGGCTACCTCAAAGGCAAGAACAGGCATCAAAAATCACTTTCAGGTTTTCCGAGTCAGTCTAGCCAGTAATGCTTCCTTCCTGCTATGTTCAAAGCAGATGCTGTCTTTCTCTTTAATGAAAGAATGCAGATGGACTGTAATTTTATATAACTGCAATGAAATTTTTTAAAGTGAATTTAGATGCATTTTCATCTGTGTGGCTGTGTGGCAGGTACAGATGTACTCAAATGACTTCTGCCTGTAGTCCAGATTCTCTGGAAATCGCAGAGCTGTGTTAGCATGACATTGCATGAGAGCTGCAAATCTCTGCTGAAAAGAAGCATATGTCATCCTGAGCACGTGTTGCATATTAACATTGTGGTACTGCTTCTGGTCTGCATCTCATCCACATTCAGCCTTCTGGGAGCAGAGTGGATGTCCTACTGATCTCTTGTCATTCTCTGAAGGTAAATGACATGCAAAATTGGCATCAGCTCCTCTTCTTAACTGTTCCACAGTAGACTCCTAGGGAAGCTGGCAGCCCGTGGCTTAGATGGGAGCACTCTGTGCTGGGTTAGGAATTGGCTGGATGGCCGAGCCCAAAGAGTGGTGGTGAATGGTGTCTCATCCAGTTGGCAGCCGGTCACTAGTGGTGTCCCCCAGGGATCGGTATTGGGTCCAGTCCTGTTTAATATCTTTATTGATGGTCTAGATGAGGGGATGTAGTCCATCATCAGCAAGTTTGCAGATGATACCAAGCTGGGAGGAAGGGTTGATCTGCTAGAGGGTAGGATGGCCCTACAGAGGGACCTGGACAGACTGGAGAGCTGGGCTGATTCCAATGGGATGATGTTTAATAAGTCCAAATGTTGGGTACTTCATTTTGGACACAACAATCCCATGCAGAGCTATAGACTGGGGACAGAGTGGCTGGAGAGTAGTCAGGCAGAAAAGGACCTGGGAGTGCTGGTGGACAGGAAGCTCAACATGAGCCAGCAGTGTGCCCAGGTGGCCAAGAAGGCCAATGGCATTCTGGCCTGCATCAGGAATAGTGTGGCCAGCAGGACCAGAGAAGTTATCGTCCCCCTGTCCTCGGCACTGGTCAGGCCTCATCGTGAATATTGTGTACAGTTCTGGGCCCCCCAGTTTGGGAAAGATGTCAGGATGCTGGAATGTGTTCAGAGGAGGGCAATGAAGATGGTGAAGGGGCTGGAGCACAAGCCCTACGAGGAGAGACTGAGGGAGTTGGGGCTGTTTAGTCTAGAGAAGAGGAGGCTCAGGGGAGACCTCATTGCTCTCTACAACTCCCTAAAAGGAGGTTGTAGTTGGGCAGGGGTTGGTCTCTTCTCTCGGGTGACCAGTGACAGAACTAGAGGGCATGGACTCAGCTTCGTCAGGGAAAGTTTAGACTTGATGTGAGGAAAAAGTTCTTCACTGAAAGGGTGATTGGTCATTGGAATGGGCTGCCCAGGGAGGGGGTGGAGTCGCAGACCCTGGAAGTGTTTAAGGGGAGATTGGATGAGGCACTGAGTGCCATGGTTTAGATGATGGTTGGTGTTAGTGTTGGTGTTAGTGTTAGGTTATAGGTTGGATTCGATGATCTCGGAGGTCCTTTCCAACCTTATGATACTGTGATACTGTGATACTGTTCCATATCGACAGTACATTTCATGTCAGCAGTATCAGTTAGGTACTGTTGCACTGCTTAATGCCCAACACTGATCTACAGTAGAAGCTCATGCATTTTCTGTTCTTGCAACAGGCAACCAGTTATGCCTGTTCTTTATATGTTGTGCCTCTAAAAAACAAGTCTTCGAAATGCCTGCCTCTACTACTACACATGTTCTTTAGGAGGCTGGAAGCTTGGGGTCGGATTTTTAGGAGATTTAGTCTGCTTCTTTCAGTGGGTCAGCACCTCTCCACTAAGCTGCCATACTCCTGGTAGATTTTAACAAGTACTATGCTAGTTAGGCTCCCATACAATGCACAGGATGGGTTACTTGCCTAATTTGCCGAGTAGGGAGCCATGGTTGCACTAAACTCATTTCATATTAATCTATCTGTACTTCCCTAAAAATCTGCATTAGGTAAATCTTATGAAAGCTGGGGCACATGTAGAACTCATAAATCTCATTGACTCAGAGGGGATGGGTTATACATCAAAGTCAGAGCAGTGAGAAACAGTGGTGAAGTCCCTCAGCCTGAGTCTCAAAAGAATAAAGTTGAAGAGAATTTGAACCAAACAGTAACATGCATGAGGAGCGAATGCAGGAACAGCTACAATGAAGTAATTTGTTATGTTGTGGTAGATTTGGATGGTGTCTCTGAGCCTTCAGTAGCCTGTGACAAGCAAGTGAATCCCTCTTGCCTTACGTGTTGTGTCTCACAGAGGTGCACTGTGCTAACTGTGCCTCTCAGCTGCGTTTTGATGAGAGCCATACTGCCCTTCCACCCTCTGGCAGCTGTACTCAGACCTTTTCCAAAAGCATCTTAAAATATTATCAGCTTATCCAGTAATATAGAGGTCACGTCAGTGATATTTACAGCCAAATATGTATTTAGTGTATGCTAAGTTAACCTGTGCTTTCAGGCAATAACATTTTTGATGCAGGAGCGTCTTTAACTCTCAGCTGTTCATGACTGTGTCAGTGTTCTTTTACTGCTGTTTCTGCCCAGTGTATTCTCAAAAAATGATAGCCTTAGCTGCATAAACTCTTAGCTGCAATCACCTTTCTTATTGCAAGCACCTAATCACGTCGCTCCTCCATATTTGCCCTAGAGCAGAAGGAAACAAGCACTTCCCCAGGCACAAACAGATCTTTCCTGGAAGGTAAGAGGACCATCCTTCACCTTTTAGTTATGGCCTTGCAGGTGAGACTGCTGCCTGAATGGAGATTATTTCTTTTATAGTGTTTTTCAGTGCAAAGGGCTGGTGATTTAAGGCCAGCCTTTGAAGGTACAGCCCTCAAACAAATATGGCCTGTTGCATCAGGAGGCAATTCAAGGAGTTGCTCAACTGTTAGTTACTTGTTCCTGGGGGAGAACTGATAAAAGATAATGCAAGTATTTCTGTTCTCTGAGGCTGAATTTACCTTGAACAGGCAGGATTACCTGGACAGCTACGTGGAGAGGAACAGTAAGGAAAGAGGCAGTAAACCTCCTGGTTGCACTTCTCCAGTTTACAGTCTTATCCTTTCCTTTTGTTATCTACATGTCAAGTCATGCATTTTTGGGGCAAGTGTTGGTATATATGCTTATTAATGGATTCTGCCCATATTTTTACTCTGAGCTACCTGGCGCTGGAGTGCTGTCGTATTTGTACCAAGTGTCAGGCCTCAGAATAAGGCTTTGTGCCAAAATGTGAGGGTATGGGACACGCCATAGGTATGAGGCATGCCCGGAAAAGTGTTCCAAGTTACTCTGTCTACTAACTTAAAAATCTTTTAGCATCTACAAGGCTGTGACTTAAGCTAAGGCTCTGAGCAGCTTGCAGACTGGGAGGTGGAAGCAGCATTTAGTCTGCTAGCAGATAGCAGCAGATGGAGAAAAAGGATATGTTCATAGTGCAAAGAAGAGCAAGGTCCATCTTATATTAATATCAGCACAGTGTCATCCCAAGCTCGTTAGGCTTGCTGAGATGTAAATCTTATTATTTCATGCATGTTGGCTTCCTTTCACAACCAGTCTGCTTCCTGAGGCTAAACTGGCATGCTGGCACATGTGCTTCACCATATTGTCATACCAGCTCATTTGACAGAAGTTCAGACAGCTATGCACTCTTCTCCTTGTGCTCTGTAGCTCTACTCTAGGTGCCTGGGAGGGTGAGCAATGACTGAGCTGTGGCATTTCAGACTAGTTCGTGCATGATGCTGATAAGCATCCATGACCTTGCCCTTACTGTCTTTAAAAAGCACTAGAAGTATGTAGGTTTCCAGAGTTGGTAATAGCCTGCTAACTGCAGGAATAGTCACTTTCTTCAGTACAAGACACATTTTTTGTGGCTCACAGGCATAGCTTCCTCTACAAGACGTGAATCGTTCTTTCCCGTCTCGCATCAATGTTCTCAATAGAAAGGTGTGACACATCTAGACAATGTGATCTTCCATTGACACCTCTCTTAATGAAAGACTCATATACCTGTTAGTCTTAGGATAATGGACATTTTTAGAACAACTTCCAGATCTTTACTTTCTTTTTCTTAATTTTTCTTTTTAACCTTGTTTGTGTTTAGCCTTATTATGGTCAGGTTTCTTCAATTGTTAAACACCACTGTTTAAAAATCCACATCCTAGGAGTTACAACTTTATCAGTCAACTGCTTTTTGACTTTCCTCTTAGGAACTAGCTAGAATACCTGCCTGTCTGGCAATAGCAGATTCTCCTTCTACCATAGTAAGTAGCCTAGGAGTGTGCTATTCTTCAAAGACCACTAGCCAAGTAAATAAATTACACAGAGTCAAAAAGCCACATACTGAGCCACTAGATGCTTTCCAGCATTTCCCAAATGCTCTCCTTCCAGTTCTCCTCTGCCCCTTTAATGCCTTTCTGCCTCAGGTTGTGCCCGTTTTCTCCATTCTCCTCAAACCAGATCCAGTAGCTCCATGCACCTCAAGAGATGCCAGATTCCCACTCCCAAACTGAGCTTTATTATTTCAACATTTTGCTTGTTACTGCTACTGAAAATCTAGAGGTTTGGATCATGGAGAGGGTCTGGTACATGTAATTGTTGCATTTGGATCATAACCAAAATACTGGACCATGTAATTGCTTTTCATTTATTTTGTTACTTTTTGTTTTCTTTATTTGGTCTATTTTATCTTTCCTCCTCTAGAGTAAAAGAAAAAAAAAGTGATTGCTTCAGAATTTTAAAAAAATTTGCAGAAAAATCCCACCCTAAAAATCCTTCTATGCTGTTAATTTCACATCTGCAAAAGCAGATATGAAAATCCTCTACCACCCACTTTTGGTCAATAAATATCGTTACTGCAAACAAGCATGAATTGTAGGAGCTGAACAAATCAAGATGCGCTTTTGACAGGTTCATTTGGCAGTGTAGGAGGATATTCTACAATTCTAAAAATATGTTCTATTTTCACAGACATTTTGAGATGTCTCTGTAAGTTCTCTTACAGAAGATGGCCCAGGGCCCATATGGTACAAGTCAATCTGACAGATGTTATATAATAATCTTCCTTGATTAAACTGGTACAAGACATTCTCTTCTTACCAACGAAATAAGAAGCAAGAAAACCCCATCCATTCTGAAATAAAACACCTCAAATGAGATAGATATGATAGAGCTAGAGACCTTGTAAAGAATGCTGTAGTCACATTTGGGAAACTCTTGACCTGCTATGTCATGGGAAGAGTTTGTTATCAGATGAGGTAAAGTAACAAACTGGATTTATTAGTTCCTGAGATTATATCCATGTTATTAATTTGAAAGCCAGGTTAGAGACAAATACACCAAAATAATTCTTTAAAGGAAAGCAAAGGAAGAGAAAAACACATTCCAGCACTCATACTAATTTAATGATTTTACATAGAGAAACTGCAATCAACTCATTCACAGAAAAAGTTTGCATGATATTTGTGGGAACATAAAGGGTCTTCAGATTTTATATCAGACACTGCAGGAATAGGAATCAGCTATATTTTGAAATAGGAAGATGCTATTACGTTTTGACAATATCCGTGCATGTAAAGGGCAAATTGGGATAGTTACCAAGGAAGTGCACTGAAGTGGCCTTAGGCATGTAGCATCTTCTAAGAGCTCATTACAAATACCGTAAAATAAAAAAGGCTTTTAAGTTTTTCTTCAAGTTGCTCAAACCTACATCCAGGTCTCCAAAGTTGTTGATGAGACGGAAAAGGATGTAATGAGACCATGCTTATATTGCCAAAAAAGACAATTTAGCATTGCCTAAATTAAACATACAAGAATAATACCCAAATCTATAACTAAGACTATGTTAGAAAAGCCTTCAAGCTTTTGCACATAGACATTTGATTTTCTTATACCAAATATACTCATGGAGGCTGCAGTTTCTTGTTTTACCTCATTTTTTTTGAGTTTATAAAATTGCTTTAAACATTTAAATGTATTTTTTGTGTGTTACATTTATTTTATATGTGCAGCACCTCAGCATAGTGTGTTATGATTTGCACCTAATTTTACAAGCCTGCTTTCTTTGCATTTTATTTATATTAGTAGTCATGTGTGTAATTCATTACTCTCAGGAATAAATCTTTATGGAATTGGATCTTTAGTCTAGATCCAGTAAAACTGAAACCAAAGGACATTTTATACTATAAAGGCTTTATGTGAATCTAGAACTTTGCTACTTTTTAGGATTTCTTTCTCTCCTTCTCCCTCTCGAAACAGTCAATCAACCTATCTTGTTTAATTGCTCAAAACTGTATGTTTATGTTTACACAGCAACCTTAGACACTGAAGATAGGAAAAGAAAATCCTCTGGTCTAGAGATATAGTGCTGTAGCTTGTTTAGAGTTGTCAGTCAGCACTCTCAATTTCATGCTATTTATTGTAAAGTAAAGGCATTTAAACATGTGGGAAGACATCCATTTGTTTTATTGGTCTTGGCATGCTTGTCTAAGTCCCAGCTAAAGCAACAATCTTCTGTTCATCTTGTATGAAATTAGACATAATCTTATTGTACCAAAATTCCTGGGAACTAATTATAAGTCTATTTTTATGGTAAAGCTTGTGTATTACAAGTTTACAGATGGGTGTATGTTTGCTTTCCATAGCTCACATACTGTGCCCTGGAGTATTGTTCCCATATGTAAACAACACTGCAAATATAAATTGCCTGTGCAGCTTCCCTGTTGTCAGAAACAACTGTTCAGTGTGGTAGTTACTTATCTTTTTTCAAAATCATGTGCTAAACCTCCTGAACTACTATAATCTCCTTTGAGTGAGTAGCAATGTGGAATACTGTAGTAATTATTGATATTTTTTATTTTGAGAGTAAATGTCCATTCATTACATGAATATAATAATGTTGACTGAGCAAATATAAAATTACGGGCCTAAATTTAAGCACTCAAGGTTATGTGATGTGACACTCACATGCTTAATTTCTAAGCATGTGTTTTAGTATTTTTGTAAATGGAATTCTAACAAATCATCTTTCCTCATCTTCTTATGAATGGATGAGGATAAATTTGGTTCTTTGTACTCATGGTCCATGCTTTGAACCTTTAAGTAATCTTTTGTCATTCCTTGAGAGGTGGGTGTTTTCTTTCCCAATGCAATGGATAGGTATATTTTCATTTGTTAAAATAAAAAGAGATGCACATTTTATTTGGTAATACAAGGTGACTGAATATGGAAGAAACACCAGGCACTCATGATAGAACTATGAATTTCCAGGTGGGGGAAAGAACTCACCTCTGCTTTGCAGACAGGGGACAGAGCAGTTGTTTGGATGCTCGTATCTGCGTGTGCAACCAGGGTAAGCACAACACACGAGATGCACAAATGCCAAAAGGCATAACTTCCCTGATAGCTTTGTACCTCTCTGGCAACACTCTGAGCCAGTTTACTATTTTCACCTCCTGTAGTGCTTGAGGCTATAAAGATTATAGACAGTGTGCAAGAAAATTCAGCAAACACTGCCAGTAAAATATTAAGATTTAAGCACTCTAATACTGTATTTTTAAGCTCAAAAATCAACCTCGGAATTCTCTAGACTGATTCTGTGGTAAGAATGATGTTCATTTCTCGTACACTTCTTTTAGCAGAAGTCTCAGCAGGAATAGTTTTTATCTAGGTGGGAATTTCAGAGCTGAGACCTTTGAAAATTAAACCTCTCATAAAGGTGGTTGAATTGATGTTAATGGGTTCATATATGGTGGTGGAATAATCCAGTGTAGGTGCAGTGACACTTACACATTGTTCTGAGCAAACTAGAATACCTTAAGTCCTTTGGAACAAGTAGCATTATCATTAAAACATTAAAAGGATTAGCCAACACAGTTGAGCAAAGCCTCCCCCTTGAGATGGAGGGTGTGGTATTACATATTTAAACAGGCACTCCTTGAAACAGTCCCAATTGTACATGTAGTGAACAAACAGGCTTGACTCACCGTATTTGTCAAACCTTACAAAATTGTGTCAATAGCTGTAGAGTTTCTCGGGAGAAGAATTAATACCAGACACCAATGTTCATTTCCTTACTTATTGCTGCGTACAGACATATTGACATAGATTAAAAAAACTGGGTCGAGTAAGAAAAACAAAATCAAGGTGTCTGTGTTTTCAAAATGTTATTGTTAGAGGGTGAACCAAGTAGTGATCAGTAGCTGAATCCAATCCAGCGTATGTAAGGGTTCTGCCCGCTTTGTCATTTTTTCTGTCAAGGGATTAAGGCAGGTGTAGAAAAGCCCATCATCTGAATGCCTGTGGCAGCTGTGTAAGCACTGGGAATGGTTCAGGAAGAGCCTCTGGTTTCCACCCTGGAAAAACAATCTGCTTTCCCATGCTCTGTGGATGCTGCTAGTAAGGGCCATCACTATTCTTCTTCCATATCAGAGCTACACACAGATGAACTCTGCCTTTGCAAGAAAGCAGGTCTCAGAATAAAATACACACAGCATATTCTTTGTACTTTTCACTCTTGTGAAAACTTTCCAGTTCTTTATCTGGCAACATATATTTCAGGTTTTATCTTTTTTGCTTTAGAGCTCTCTTCCTTTCTGAAGAAGGCCTGTGCTGTCACATATATTTGAAAAGGCCCAAGAGTATTAGGACCTCCTTTATTTAACCTCTGTGTGAATAACTGAACTGAGCAATAATAAATACATGGATATAAAATCACATAGACATAACTCTATTATTCATATGTTATCCATAACATTAAAAATAAGATAAATGAGAAAAATGTGTTAACATAATATTTTAAAATTATAAATATAATATAGTATATATGTGTTTTAGTTAAGACATTTATGTTAACACACAGAAAACTATAGAAAGAGAATTAGTGGAGCTGTACAGTGATCAGAACATAAATGCTGGGAGCCGTGCTTCGGAGACAGACTTAATAGATGTGTCATTTTATCCAGAAATCCACAAGACTTTAAAAATGCATTTTTAATGCCATCGTGGTAGTGGTGGTGGTGGTAAGATATAATATCAGACAATTAAATAAAGTCATATTCTTTTTGTTCATTAGTATGATCAATAAATTCCTAAAATTCAAGAGTATGTTCAAGAACAATTAACTTCCCCGTAACAGAGGTGAATCTACTGGTAGTACAAGAGTAACTTCAATCCCCTCCTTGCATATATAGCAGCAGTTGTGATCAGGTACTTCTGGAAGCTGCCAAGAGTAGCCCAAGCACACATCACTTTACTGCTTTGCCATTTTCAAGCCCACTGTCTATTCTGTTCTCTATGGTTTCAGTTGTAGAGGTTGTTTGCCGATAAAAATGTTCCTGCTTAGGACTGTTGACACCCTGTACAGTGCTGGACAGCGTATGAGCTCTGTTGTAGATGCTACTCAGTGGTAATTGTGAGTGAAGGACCTCTAGAGACTCTGTACAGCTGCCTAAACAGACTCACATTTTCAGAACAGAAAACCTCGCTGTACAGAAACCATTTTCAGTGGCTAATTACATGGCCAGTCTGGGGAAAAGAAGCAGTATTCTCAGCATGATTTCTCAAGAAGAATTTTCTTTCTAAACTTTAGCTACTCAGGACCTCTTATTTTAAAGCTGTATATCTTCAACTATTAATATTAATTTAAGATTTGAGACTGGAAGCATGTGTGAAGATTTCAGGAGGCGAAAAGCAAACAAACACTTGGGTCAGAGTGGAAGCAGTTGTTGACAGTGCTGCATTGTCTGAACACACTGCAAACAACAGGGAATGACTTATAGCATCTCCTGCTGAAGGAGGATGTGCTGCAGTCCCCAAAGGAAGGAATACATGGTTTAGTTGCAGTCATGTGCCTAGAACATTCAGAGAAGGGTGGAGAGGGAAACCAAAACCTGCCAGTGCTGCTCCCACCTATAGCACAGCCATACACTTGCCTCCAGAGCCAGTGGCTGTCCAGCAATGAGATGTCCACTAAGGACTGAACTGATTATTTGGGGTCTTAGGTCATAAAAGTACCAGGATGTACAATTTTAAGACAAAGACATCCAAAAGGCAAGACCCCCTTTAAATACAAAGGTGGGATTAGGCAGTTGCAAATGAAGGAAAATGTGGCAAAAAATGGGAAATCACCTGTTTACCACACATGTATCACAACAGATACTTTTTTAGTGATGGAAAGCTTCTGACATTTTAGAGGTGTACAATTTTTTTAAATGCATTTTCAAGATTTAACATTTTAAAAAAAGACAGCCCTTCTTACCATATATGAAATACAATTAGAAGCTCAAACTGTGTATTTACCTTTTGTGATGAGGGCCTGTTTCACCTAGATATCCATGGATGCAGAAGTGGAACAAGATCATTGTTTTATGAACTAATACAGGTCCTTTATGGGGAGGGAAAAACCCCAAACCTGCTTTTGCTTCTTTTTTCTTATAGTTATCAAGCTTATGCATTCTTAGTCTGAGGGTAACAGAGGCAAACTGAGGAGGAACCAGTTTGGTGTTGATAAAGTGATAAATCTTATGATTACATTTCTTATACAGAGACTGATGTGGAAAAACTGCAGAGTAAAATGATAAATGCTAAACAGATCTCATTCTTCTTTCACTCAGGTTTTCCTTAAAGGCAACTTCTTCCAGGGGTCTGCAAGCAATATTTGGTTTGCTATGTTGATTGTTTTTTTAAAGTAAAATCAGCAGAAGTTTACTGTGATCAAGGTATGAAAGTTTTTGAAAAAAAATATTTATTTTAAAATAGAAGCTTTGCCTTAATTATTCTCATTCATAATTACCTCAGATTTTCATAAACTATGCTTGAGACTGTCTCTAACGTGTTTTTTTCTTCCTAATGCCTGGGAGCATTGCCTCAGAGTACTTCACTGTGGCACTGACTAAGATAGAAGTGATATTTTCCTCATGAGTTTTTGAGACAGAGCTTGGTCCCAATGTAGTGTCAGACTGCACATTTTCTCTTGTGAGGCCTAAATCTAATTGGATTTCATGCAGTTCCATCAATCGAAATGATGAGAGTTTGATTTCTTGGAATAAAACCAGAAATTTAAACAGTCTTAGCAGAGGAAAGAGATTATTTTTATTATCACTGGGTGTGTGAATTCCTCTCTGGCTGAGACCACAGGAGAAGCACCTCCAGTGGAAAGGTGCCTGAGCTAGTCCCAGTCAAGAACACTCCTCCAAGTAACACCCATCTGCTAGGATGTACCAGTCTCAGACCGGTTTATCCGTGCAGTTCCATGCCCAAGCTAACAATCCTGCCCAAGGCTTGATAAGGGGGCAGAGGATGTACAAAGGAGAGGCCGGTAGAACTGGATTTGTTCAGCCTTAAGAACAAAAGGCTCAGGGGAGATCTTTCTCCTTTTCAAAGCCAGAAGTTGACTCTTCTTGAAGGTACAGAGTGGAAGCACAAGAACCAGTGGATCCAAGTCAGAACATTCTGACTCAATTAAAAAAAAAATAGAACTATAAACCTCTGCAGGGAAAGAATTCTTGACTGTATGGTCATAGCATATGTATAGATACACATTGAAATAACATACAAAAAGATTCTAAATAACTTCAGGAATGTTTTAAAGGCCTGGGTGATAAGAGAACATGATAAATTTTCATAACATTTTAGCTTGTCTAGCATTTTAGAGGTGTTTCTAGTGGCAAACATCTTTCTCACTCTGTAAGCCACATTCCTTTAAAGGCAACCAAGCCCTGGAACCACTAAAACTCTCCTTTAAAGATTAATTTCTGCTACCTACTGCCTTTATGATAGAGGGGCCCATTCCTTATTTTCAAAAACAAAATCTGAAAATCCATTTTCAAATGACTTATTATTTATGCTTAACAGCTCCTGTATGCAATTTCTCCTCAAAACACCACTTCAGCTCTACTTTGCCTGCACTATAGGCTCTGAGTTCAGGTACTATTTTTTAAAAAGAGTGATTCAAATATGGCATTAGCATTAAAATAGTCATTTACAGGTTTATACATTTTTTTTCCCAGACTAGTTCTAGTATTCTCTGAAATATGATGGTTTTCTGAGAATGAAATACTGCTACCTTGTGATCAAGGATGTTTAAGAAGATCACAGGAATGTATTTCACCAGAAGGGAAAATGAATGATGAAAAGACCCTTTTCCCCATCACTCAGGAAAATATTGTGACTGTTTCCAATAATTGGAAAAGTAAATTGATATTTTTTTGTTGTCCCCTCATTATGCTACCTGAATTTCTGTTTCTTTTCCTCATATCTAATACTTATTATGCCATCCCCATGTATTTCTGCTACTGTGCTCTCTCATTGACCTCCAGTCCTTTGGATCAATCCATGGGTTTTAAAAACCGTTGCGAATTCAGGCCCAACTCCGTTTTGAGTCCCATTTACATTGCTCCAATCATAAACAGAAAAATAAAGCCTCTCATTTTTATCAGGAGTTCAAAACTTTCCTACTACTAAAGATTAGTCAAGCGATGTGAAGCTGCTTCAGATGCCTTCTGTTCCACACTTTCACAAACTCTCCCATGAGTGATCTGGTAGGATTGAACTAGAAAACCTGCATTCTAATAAATGGCAGTTGATGTTGAAGTTGGGTGCACTTCAGAGTAATGTGGAAACTGCTTTCCAAACTGTTGGTTGTAGTTCAAGCAAGCAAAAAATGTCATTTAGAAGAGTCCTAACTAGGACTTCTCCTTTGTCCCTTCAGCCTTTATCAACCAAAGATGCCATTCCAATCCAGACAAAAAGGATGAAACCAGAATTTCAAAGCTATTTAGGTGTGCAGATGAGGGAAGCTTACAAAAGTGTCTGACCGATTATGTAAACTTGCAGATTTCCTCTCTGCATCCAGATGATCGTAAATAGCTAATCGGAATCTAAGGAACCAGTTTTCCTATTAAGCAATAACAATATTGAGGTGACTGTGATTAAAATTTCATTACTGCTTACATGATTTCTCATTAAGTTTACATTTTGATTCAACATGAATGTAAGCTACCTACTCTAGGCAGAATATATGTGAGCAAGGGCTGGTATGAAGTGTGTATTCTGGATTGCTTCATATATAGATATCAGGTGACAGCAATAGGAAGAGGTAATAGTACTACAGGGTAGTGCATGAAAGACACAGGAACTGACTGCCTTAGCAAAGGATGCTGGTTTTTGTTCTCATAAGGCAGCAAATATTTTCAAAAGCTCAGCAGAGCTCAGCAGAAACCAAATAGTATCTTTATCCAACTTAAAAACTGATCATGTATTTATCCAGCATGTTTCAATTCACATTCTTAACCCAATAACTCTTCTCTGCTATCCTCATTAAATCTTTGGACCAACTGCTCTGCTATCTCAACTGTTACATGAATGCATTACATTTTCTCCAAACTTGTGGTCTGAAATATAGAATTAGAAAGAGAGTCTACGTGTTATTCTATTTAAAAATAAATTAAAAAAAATTCTGTCAGTTGGGCATCTCTGAACTACAAATTTGAAGCATAAATAAAATTCAAACACCCCCATCTCCTCTTTATTTCAAAATCACATGCGTACACATCATCTTGACCTTACTAACTTTATGAAATAATCAATGTTAAGCTAGGCTTAAAGTGTGGGGGCTCTGCAGTGTGAAATTAATGAGCTGGGTGGGATCCTTTATATTTGGGAGGCAGAAGGAAGTTCTGTGGGGAGGTGTGAAGTCTACTCATGTCAGTGGAAATGTGTTGTGTGGGCACTCAGGTTCCTTTAAGAGGAGTTCCGTAGTCTGACATTTTCTAGCTTTCAAGAGTTTTCTCTGCATGGATGTCATACTTACTCAGCCTTAACTGATTCAACTAAAATTCTTCTCTATGGCAGTACACACAGTAAGTAAGGAAGACTCAAAGTAAGGCTGGTGAAACCAATCATAGGTTCTGACGCCACAAAAACCTAAATTCAGCACTGGTGTGAGCAAGCTTGCAATTTATCAACCTTAACCTAGTCTGAATTTGGAGCAGAATTATTCCATTAGTCACCACTTGGACATAATATAGTCCCTGCTACCTGGCAGTATAGTGTGAGTGGGACTAGAAGTGTTCAAAATCGTTTATCATCACCTAAAAGCACACAAGCCTTATACTAAGGCTGGGGGATTTGTGTTTCAGTTTAGTTTTTTTTTTTTTTAAGCTTTGGAGTCAGTTTTTGACAGTCTTGAGCATCAACCTTACCTTGGCATAAAGTTCATAGCACTCCAGAGTAAGGATTTGTATGTTATGTGAGCAATGTGACTGTGCAGGTCTGTTGAGAAGTATATTTGTGCTTTCTGGATGGAAGTTCATGTAGAAGTTTAAAATTTGATTTCATTTTAAATTGCTGGACTTTGATGGAGGCTTTATTTCAGGTGATTTGTAAAAGTAAAATGGAGAAAAAGCCAGCACAAATACTCTTAATTAGCACCACAGTCAGTACATTCTTCAGCCTTCATCTCTCAGTTTTCACCTTCTCCTTAACCCCAAAAGGGCATATAATAGCCAAATATGTGTTTGGAAGTAAAATACTACTGTACATACATCAAATTAATTTTGCCTTGTTAAGCTTTTCATGGAGACTAAAGAAGAATTTTAACGCTTTTGTGCATTTTGCTCAGTGTCTGCAGATAAATATTGCATAGCAAGTACTGCAACTTCAAGAATGTTTTGTGCAGATGTCTGCAGCATAAGTAACCCTCCCTTACAAGAAATTTAATAACTTTTAATATTAGGTTACAGTTATGCTTTGATTAAGCTTTACATTTAATTCTAACTCTTTTTCCAGTGAGCACATACCACGAGTAGTCTCACTTTGTTGTATCAGCCTGTTATTTGATTATACTGCCAACTAAATCTTTGGTTGAAGCAGCCTAATGATTTCCCTTTTTATTCAGTTTTTCTCAAACTCAGAAAAAAAATCAGTTTTGGCTGGAATATTCCTTGCTTGGTTTCTACCCAAAAAGAATTTTTAGACTGTTTGATCAGAAATTAATTTCAGAGCGTGAGCGTGGGAATATAGACAGACATTTCTCATTATGAAAAAGGCATTGGTGTTATTTTGAACATCTGTACAACTGTAAAGGAGAGTTGTTAAAAGCTGAAATTGAGTGAAAAATTGTTTTGATTGGCTTGAGTTATAGGGTTTTGAAAAGAGGATTCTGCACTTGGTCAAACAAGTATTTTCTTTTCACTAACATAGCATGCTGTGATGATTTTATGGCTAATATGCTAAAGAGCCAGGGGCTGAGGGAGCATTTCTGTGCATTTTCAGCTAAAGCTGACCAAAAACCCTCTGCAAAATTGGAAATGGCTTTCAACAAAAATGATTTTCCCTTCACTGAAAATGTTTATCGAAATAAAACAAATCCAAGTGCAGTCATTCTGAATCTTGAAAAAGAGGATGGATTTGTGGTTTTGGGTTTTGATTCTTTTGGGGGAGGCAAACTTACGAACTACAAATAAGGGAAAAAAAATCACCTTCAAAATAGAATGGGAATTCTGTGGTATTTGTAATATTCCAGGAGCTCAAGAATCCATACTGTTACCTACAATCAATTCTTTCTGTTTACCAAAGGTGTACACAGCTAAATCTTTCAGCAATGCTGAAAGGAACTGCTTAGGAACTTGGGCTTCATAGAATCATAGAATCCTAGAATTATCCAAGTTGGAAGGGACCCAAAAGGATCATTGAGTGGTAGTGAGGAAGATCTCGGGTATTCCTCACATAAACTTCTGTCTGTCAGGGAAAAACAAACACCACTGCAAGGGACAGTTAAGAAACATCCCGGTAAAATTATTGCATACCCAGGTAACTACAGGTTATGCCCAAAGGCATGATTTTAAAATTTAATGTGGATTGTATTCCTTACTTCTGCTGAATTTATTGAGATGTTTGCCTTGCAACAAAACACACAGCGAAAATTTTGGTATAACAGGTAGCTTGGCATAGGTAAATTAATTTAAATCAATAGAAGGTAGAGTTGATTAGGAGAACGGAGTGTGAGATGAAAATGTTGATCAGGCTATATGAACTGGATAACAGGATTGTTTTGATACCTGGAATTTTAATGAGTCATCTGCAAAGTACAATTATGCTATTAATATGAAAACATAATGTTGTGATCAGTGCTGACTTCAGCTGTTGTAATTTGAAGTCACTTATTTGTATAGCCAACAGGTTTAGGCATTGCTAGCAGTATGCAGGATGGTTAAGATGCACCTAGGACATAAATGTGAAAAGCAAATAGAAGAACATAGTAAAAGCATATTTAGGAGAAACAGTCATTATTGGAGAAGGTAACATTCCGTATTATGATGTGTATTGATGTTAGGCTGCACTCTGAAAAAAAGGCAATAACAAGCTTTTGCACATGCAAGGATATAACAAAACGCCAACAGATCTCTATGGAGGGTTGATGGGAGATAACTGTTGATATTATCAATAAAAAAACATTAAACTCTCCAATAACTCTCTGAAGTAAATCTGAGAGCTTGTAATTATTTGAAAAATATTCAGAGACTAATTAAAAATAAATAAAAAACACTGACTCCCATCAATTTCAATCTAACATAGTGCTCAATGGAAAACTTGAAAATTTTTGAGTACTTTTTTTTTTTTTGGCTCAGCTTTTGGCTTCTGTAAAACTATGGTGATGGATATGTTGCAAAAAAATTCTACAGGGAGGATGGACCTGATTATGGGATGATGTTCATATATCTTCTATATAGTTTTCCATTCTGTTTTGAATAAATTTTAACATTTGTTTCATTTTAAATGCATGAAGATTTCCATTGATTAGTAATGTATTGCTGAAAATATACTGTAGCAAAAGAAATCTTATATTGGAACTTTGATAAATTTCTGGGTCTTTTTACAGATTTAACAATTTACAGTGATAAAAAGCAGTTAAAATTTACTCTTTTCTTACTCCCGTAGCATTTCTCTCAATAAGAATTTATTCACTTCTTGCAACGTAACTGTTTCACTTCTTTGCAGATCCAAGCACGTTAGATAGTGTCACTGCTATTTATTCCTTATTTACTTTTACATATAAATGACAGTGTAATAATAATGGAGTTATTTTGCCTCTCTGAGTCATGGTATCTCGTACTTCCATAAAGGAATTTCTATGTGACCGATGGTGAGATTATTTCCTTTATTTATATCAAAAGAAACTATTCATAATTTGGCTGAAAGACCTTTGCTTCTTCCACATATATTTTTAGATACAGCCACTTAATGTTCAGCAGTGTAGCTCTCACAAAAACACCTTCCAACTCACATCTATAACTGCAGGAAGAAAACCGAGCTGTTGGCTTCTATCCACAGGTCCTTTAATTGCTTAACTGCTCAGTTCATGAGGGTTTTATACCTTTCTTTAAAACTCAGCATTTCTGGAAGTAGAAGAACAACTGGGAAGGGGGTCAGAATCTTCCGAATTTATACCAGAGAAGTTAGGCCTGGTCAAAACAAATAAACAAACAAGCTAACACACAAAAGAGAATAAAATCAAGGTCATGATATGTTTACTTATAGATTTTTTCCATGAACTAAATATTCTGTGTGAATAAAACATAATGGCTTCACTTATGTATTAAGTCATCTCAGGTTATTCTGTAATGTATTACATTTTTGTTTCGCTATCTCAGGCTGCTTATTCCAGTTTCTAAATGTTCTTAATTACACCATATGAAAGCATCAACTTCAAATGGGCATGTTTGACCATGACTGTTTCATGTCTATTGTAATAAACTTAGTCTTAAGATGTACATATCATTCCTCACCACACATCCTTAAGAAAATCAAAAGGCTGTAGATTATAACCAGTTTCACAGCATGCAGATACAACAAATGACAATGATTTTTTTCAGCTTCATGTTTCAGGACCATAAAAAATCTTTATATAAGAGCATTGTTCTTTTAATTACTCCATAGAGTAAATAAACTAGAAGATTAATCCTCCCAATCATGTGCCAAGCATGACCATCATTTAAAGAGCTACGTCTGAAGGGTCAATTACACCATTGGATATACAGGTATGAAATGAAATCAGGTCTCAAATCACAACTGGATGTGAACATTCATTGGAATTCCAGAATTCCCCTCACCTACTTTAGAAATGCACAGCTGCTTTATGAATTTTTAACTTGCTCTTTTTACTTCAGACTTTATTATTGTCCTTGCATTAGCCAAAATACTATACAAACAGGAACAGATTACTGCAATATATTCAGCTTATCTTAATTGGCCATTCTGGAAATGGGAGATTCTCCAAATACATCTGCATCATTATGAACACGATGAAGTTTGTGTTTACTGCAGTGATGTAAAGGAAAGGAAGCAATAAACTTCCCCAAACCACTAAAAAAAAAGTAATAAGCGAGTCCTTATAGGTGTTGATAAAAAACTATGTCTCAGTTTTTCTATTTGTGCAATATGCAACTGAATTTCATAGGAACCTATATGCCTGCACCTTTGTGGGATTCTCACTGTGAATAAAGACTTGGTGTATTATTGTTGGGTAGCTACAAATATGAGGGTAACCTAGAGACCTGTACGCCACGGTGACCTGCAAGTTACTGTGGAAGAGCAGCACTGAGAAGGAGTTTATCTGTTACCTCATTCCTTGCAATTGCAGGGCCCCAAAGCCAACAGCTCTGGCAGCAAGTCCTGCAACGCTTTCTAGACTTTGCTAAGTTTGTCTGGTTTTAAGGACAAGCCATAGAAATTGATCTTTCCCTTGAAAATACATATAAAAGGTCTTTGAGCTTAGATGAATTTTGATTTCATTGGGGGATGCATGATATTATATTATTGTTAAGAAAATTAATACAATATTGTTTCTAATTTTGAAACCAGAACTGGAACTGATTTAAAATCATGTGTTTAGTTACATGTCCTGGATAATAATAACTGCATTAGCTTTTGGGCCAATATATTAGACACTCCTTATGTAGAATAGAGGTGAGAATAATGAATAAGAATATAAGTTTCTAATAAAGTCAAGAGGTAGTCATGGAGAATAACAGGAAATGACTGAAGTTTCCAAATTCATCATTATTCTCAGTTCATATACTGGCTGGCACAAGTGAAATCTCCTCTTGTTAATTTACAGCCCCTAGAGTTGAGAGTAGGTGCAGTGAGCCATCCTTCTCATTCATCCAGCTCCACACACAAATGGTTGAAACCATAGTTAAAACAGGGTTTAGCATAAACCTGCTAATCCCATCAAAATTTGGGATTAGCTAGTCTGCATTAGCTAACTGGTGGCACGGTTACTGCTCCATGTGCTACCCGGTGGTATCCAACCATAAGTTCTGGAACATGATTCAGATGTAGTGCAACACTATTTTCATTCTTCGAAGATTTTCCCAAGGCATCAGCAACCTTTTTTAAAAGCCTTTCTGATTTCTGATAAGAGGACACCTAAATCCTATTTGTTTCTCTTCCTATCTTCCCATGGCTGGCATGAGCCACTGCTTCTTCTTATAAGACAGATCTGACACTGCTGAACAGAGGCCTTACAAATTGTGATTAATTGATTGTGTTTTTTCAGTGAAACGTTCCAAGGAGTTGTGTTCAGATGTATATTCAGATGCAATACACAACGTGTACAAATGAATAACTTATTTAATTGAGTAGAATGCTAGATCTGTTGGCATGGATTCTCATTGCTGTTTTCATTACCATGTTACTCACGTGTTTACTGTCTGCCAACTCTGTTTGTTTGGAAGGGAAGAGATACTCTCTTTTACAGTTTAGCACTTTTTCAGCAAGTTAAAAGAGTTGTCTGTGAGGACTGTCTTGGTTTTGATTTTGTGGGTTTTATTTTTTTTTCTTTTTTATAGGTAAGACCATTTTGGAGCTGGTTGACTGCAAAAGAAACACAACAAAAATTTCCTGAATTAAAACAATTTTTCATACTCTCAACACAGTCAATAAAGGTCAAATTTTACCAAATTTTGTAAAGTATTCAATTTTGAGAAGATAAAAGTCAGAGAAAAAAAATGTTTTGCTCCCCTAAAATGGTAAGTTCTTAATGACAGAGATTTTAATGAAGATGTCTTATCAACCGTAACATCTTTTCATTGATGAACTGCTTAATGAACTCTGAAGCCATAGAACATACAAGAAGCATTAAATCAAGGGAGAATCTCTAATGATCTTACAATCTTGCAGTCCCCAGCTGAAGTTATGACAGTGGAAGAGATGACCTTGGATCCTTGGAAAAAGAGCTCTCAAAGAGAGTTTGGATAATTTGCCTCTGAGAAGAGTGATAAAGATGCTGATTAAATAACGATCTGATCTCTTAAAGGAGACTACAGCAAACTTCCCGAGGATCCTTTTTACTAGGATTATACTTGTGCTGTTCACATATTCCAAGTGGCCAAAATAGAAATTTGGCTAATTAGGAATTCATTACTTTTCCCCTTAAAATCTTAGGTTAAACTAGCAAGCTAAAAATGAAAAAAATGAAATCAGGAGTTGCAAGAAATGGGCTTGTGTTTAATAAATATGCTGCTAATAATCATGGATAGACTTATTAGTTGTGTCCAGGAATGGCAATTATTCTTTGGAAGAAAAAGTATCTCACCTCTGTTTGTACATATGAGATGTACTAACACCAAAAGATGGCATATGCAGCCTGGCTTACTTCTCTGATTATTTATGACACCCTTGTGACCAGAGACAATGATTTCTCATTGATGAAAATATGTATTAGTAGTATTGTCTCTGTTTTTTGTTTTGGGACATACAGATTGAAAGATACAAAGAAAATGGGGAACACTGAAATGAGCAGAGAAGATAGAAAAATATGAAAGAAAAACAAGGAAAGGAGGAAAGAAAAACAAGGAAAGGAGGAAAGAAATATATCTCTAGGAAGATGTATCTATAGATTTAGAACAATCGAGGGTGAAAGGAAACCCAGGGACGTTGTTTAGAAAAAGAAGAGGTGCGTGTAGTAAATAGGAAAAACAAATGATGAGAGAAATGAGGCTGAGGAGAACATTCAGACTCTCTGTAACGCTTATGACCTTTGAAAATGATACATTGGCAGCACATGAATGGTGCAGATATTTGTATTTCCTGAACGTTATTTCCATAACAGATTCCCCTTGCTCCTATATAAACAAAAGTCTTGCTCCATTGGTTTTATGTATGCTCTACTCAATGTGTCATGAAACATCTCATTAATTTGATGTTGATTAACCTAGCCCAGCAACTGGCAACTCTTTTCTGCAGGTTTTCCAGCAATCCTGGAAAAACTGGAGCTCAGAATATGCTAATTAATATGCTAATTAACTACTTATTCAAAGTACAATAGCATTAAATGTATGGCTCAGGACATTCAGATTTTGAAAACAGTTGGCTGTCTAGGATAAACTGGTACATTCTGAAGACGTGGATGCTGTATCAATTTGTAAAGGAATTGGCCTACCGAAAGGAATAAACTTGTTCAATTTAATGTGCATTTTTTTAGGTTGGTTTAGAGGAGTTTTGGTTTGTTTGTTTGGATTTTTTTTCAATATAGTTGTGTGTTCTACAAGAACAGCATAGGTTCTCCAGAGCAGGGCTTTTGAAATTAATTTCCAAAGATTTACATAAATTCTCCGAGGGCAAATCATTTTAATTTGAAGGAAGAGCCCTACCCAGCTGTGCTGCAGATTTTAAGTAAATAAAATTATTGCAAGGGTAGAAAACAAACAGCTCCCAAACAAAGTCGGAGAATTAAAACCGTAGGAAAAATACTATTTCTGAGCACTCATAAAACCCCTGTCCTTTTTACTTCAGAGGGAAATCATAGAGGTCATTGTAACTTCAGCTGTGTTTGATCAAAACCAGAAGAGACTCGCCTAACAAATGGGAAAATTGCTGAATCTGGAGAGCCTGATAAACAAATCTCACTATAGGTAATTATGCAGAGTCAATACACATCACAGTATTAATCAGGTACAGCAAGCAATGCTCTAGAAAAAACGTTGAGAAGAGCTAAACTGTATCAAGACCTTGCCTCCAAATAAACTGCTCTGAGGGTTTCATAGTTCGTGATTAACACATGCCTTGATCCAGCACACTCCTTGTAAGCTGGTGTGACAATGGGAAAAAAGGAAACTCTGATTTATTGGTTAGCAAGTTTTGTCCCTTCAGATGAAAATTGCATTCTTCTTTCGTTTCTCTTGTCATTTGCATTCTTCTCCATCCCTGCAATGTTAGAAACCACTCACCTGAGTAGCCAGCCTGTCTTTCTCAGCTTCCCATATAGTTAATGGAGAGAGAAGCTCCTTCACGGGGCAGTTTGCAGCAGGAGTTGTGTCTGGGTGGATTGTCTTCTGGAACAGGGCTCTCTGCCCTCTTGATTACAGAGGTTTAGGAAATTGCCAGCTAACAAAGACGACTACACTTGAGTAGCTTAAGTATGCTCTCAACACAGCTTGAAACCTCAATAAAAATTGTAAACTATTACAAAAAAAAGGCTTAGCACTTGGCAATAACAGAATTTAACTCTTACTTCTGAGTTACAGAATTTTATGGAGTTTTAGGTAGTGCAAACCTCATGTGAATATAACCTGTGCATTCAGTGAATTTGTGTATCCATGTGGCTTTTATTTTTAAAGCGGGTGAATTTTGCTAGATCAAATTTCCTTTTAT
Organism: Tapera naevia; assembly: GCA_033556795.1. Classification (NCBI taxonomy): domain Eukaryota; kingdom Metazoa; phylum Chordata; class Aves; order Cuculiformes; family Neomorphidae; genus Tapera; species Tapera naevia. The sequence continues at coordinate 1,485,741 of JAUMJJ010000054.1, read as the reverse complement.
ATGTAATTTTTATTTTGTGTGTGCGTGCCTGTACTGCCAGGTTGAATAATATAGATTTTCGTACTTGTGTGTAATATTTGCATCGATCCACACTGTGTTCTTGCAGTTTCCAGCCCCTAACACTAAGGATATGCCATATTCCCAAAAGGGGACACAATGTATTTCCTGATAATTTTCTGCTTTTTTAATAGTAAGGGAAGGATGGAAGGCTGCCTTTCCCCTTGCTGAGAAGTTCAGCCATAACGTGCTGCTGGGTTTAGTTTCTTCACCATTCTGCTTGCCCTCACACTGACTTTCACTTTCTCCCTTCTTTTATTCCATCACCATGAAGATACAGTGCAGGATGCCTTTCTTCACTGGCCCTCCATGAAGGTAAAGGGTGGACGTGACCTCCCTAGGCCATTATGACACTAATCTAGATGGAGAACTCACTCCTCACTCTGACAGGGGAGAAATGCATGCTTTTTGGGCTCTTGTTACCTCAGTTAACAGAAAGATTGTCTCAAAGTTTCAGCAACTACTTCGACACAGAAGAGTATACGATTATTGGCTTGTGCAGCTCCAGCAGGCAATTTAAAAATTGATTCTTAATCATCAGCTGGTTGGATGTTACATTTAGTTTAATTTATGCCCTTGTATTGCCATCAGGACCCCAGCACTCCCAGCTGTTGCATTTTTAAGGCCAATGCCATGGTATCTTCTCCTTGGCCTTGAGTTTACCATCTCAGTACTTTTTCTCTCCGAAGTATAGCTGGCTTTGTAGCTGAAGTGCATTTTCATGGGACTCCATCAAGTGAAAACCTTGAGCAGATGTCCAGACCAGGCAGGTGTACACTTCTAGCTTAACATAATTACCTGCAGATAGACACAGCCTACCTCTTTCCCTTCCTACTCCAATTTCTTCAAGTGACTTCAGGACTTAAAATGAAAATGAATTGAGAAAAGCTAAATGTTAGTGGTGATACGTTATAGATACACGGTCTCCCACAAGCTCCCTCTTCATTTCTTTCCCTTTATCAGTTAGACCTTACTTTCCATTGGTTCTAGGGTCCCAGAGAACTCAGCCTGCTTTCTTACTGTAATAACATGCACAGTGTTAGCTGAACAAATCTCTAAATCAATAAAATCACTATTTTAGAGAAGAGCTGAGAAAAAATTGTTCTGGGAAAGCAGGAAATATTAGAGCTGGTCAGAAACACACAGGGAACATTTTTGAAATTTTGCTTGATATAAGTCTTGTTCCAGCTGAACTGCACCTGAACTAGTTACTGAACTGAATAATTTTCCAAGCATATCAGAATATATCTTCTACATCAAACACATATATCTCTGAATACTTCCGTCTGTAGATTAACGTAGACCTTCCATTAGACAGAGATAGAATTATTAAATAGCAAATGGCTTGGCTTTCCAAAATCAAACTTTCCCACTGAATGCAAACACTACATATTTAGCTTTTGACCCAGTTTGCCATTTGTCTGTCAGTAATATGTAAAGGGTGTTTTTAGCCACCAATAGATTTGGAACTATTGGACTGCATTGCAAATATCATTAATGTCAAAACAAAGTCTAACATAATTCATCCATGAGTCAGCAAATACAATTTGACCAGATCTACTTACTATCTGTATGCTAACCCTCTCCAAAATCATGTGAATGACACAATGTTTGGCTTGCAACACACTAAAAAAATTTCCTTCTAAGATGATTTTGGTTTCCTTTGAAAGAAAAAGAAGTTTAAAAAACCCCCCAAACTTACTGAGTTGGCTTGTATGACCAGTTATGATTACCTTCACTTCACCATGCAAAGATTGCTGGAGAAATCATTTTTTCCAAAATTAAATATGGTGCATTTCTCAAAAGAGAGATTCCCATGGCCTGAACTTCTTTGAAATCGTAGAAAACCCATTAACATATAAACAGTTTTCAAAGAATGTAAATAGTGCAGAGAAATCATATGGATGGATGTGACCTTTTTCTACTAAAAGCTCACATTTCTTCCTTGAGAACAGAATATCCCTAATTTGGAACTGTTTTCACAAAGATTGTTTCCAGATCGTGGTGCCAGTAAGAATCAGCAGAATGTCAGAAAGTCAGTGTTTCTGCCATGCTGTAAGGTGACTTATGATAAAGTTAGGAAAGCTGAAGCCCAAATGGAACTTAATCTACCAAGGAAAACAAAGGAAAAAAGAAGGTCTTCTATAAGCACATAGGGGACAAAAGAAAGACTAGAGAAAATGTGGGTCTATTACTCAATGAAAAGGTCCTGTTTATGCAGAACATGGAAAAGACAGGAGTACTGAATGCCCTCTTAGCCTCAGACTTTACTAGCAAGACTGGCTTTCAGGTCCCAGAGACTGGGGGAAAGGCTGGTGCAAGGAAGATATATCCTTGATGTCAAAGGGTCAGGTCAGGAAATACGTAAGTAAACTGGATATACATTAATCCAAGGGCCCTGATGAGATGCACTCACACATGCTGAGGAAGATATCGTAGCAAGGCAACTCTTGATAATCTATAATCAATCATGGAGACTGGAAGAAGTTCCATAAGACTGGAGGAAAGCAAGTGTCATCCCCTTCTTCAAGGAGGGAGTGGAAGACCTAGGGAACTACAAGTCAGTAAACCTCATTCAATCCTTGAGAAGATGATGGAGCAACTAATCCTGAAAAACGCTTTCAGGCAAATTAAGGACAAGAAAATCATCGGGAGTTGTCAGTGTGGCTTCTTCAAGCAGAGTCGTGCTTGACTAACTTGCTAAACTTCTGTTCTGAAGTGACTGGCCTGGTGGATGAGGGGAGAGCAGTGGATACTGTACACCTAGACCTCTGACCCTGTATCCTGTAAGATCCTCATGAACAAGCTGTTGATGTATGGGCTGGATGAGCAGACAGTGAAGTGGGTTGAAAACTAACTGAATGACCAGGCCCAGGGGGTGGGTGGTGGTTATTCTATAAGCAGCTGGGAACTTCCTGCAGGTTCCTGTGTGCTTTGGGCTCCTGCCAGCTTAGAAGGGTGGAAAGCTCTTAACAGCTTCTAAAAACAAAATTAATGCCAGAGGACACAGGTGTGAGTACCACATTTGATTGTTGGTTCTGGGAAAAATTGCTGTATTTGTATTTGTAAAGAGAAGGAAGAGATACTATTTTGTGAAGCTGTTTTAAAAAGAAAACACGGCTTGCCTTGGGTTGGGATTATCAAAAATAATAGTGGAGTTTGGCTCTCCCTTTGGATTATGCAGGCAAAAAAATGAAAAATCTAAATGAAAATTACGAAGGTGAGATATTTTTCAAGAGTGTTTGAACTCTTCTATTATGAATAAACCTTTCAAATTCAGTCTTTTATATTCCTCCAGAGAATGGTGAATTTGCAAGCTCAGTTTTATCACTAGTATCACTTGTGAAACATTAACTTCGTCCTCACAGTTAATGTCATCCTCAACCCAAGATATCTTTATTCCAGTCACCTATGAGCTAACCCTTCTTCTTCATTTACACTCCTTTCTGATTCACTTGGGTCGGGTCACGCTGTTTTTCTCTGTATTGCCTGGACACAAAAACAAGACACAGCTGCTTTCAGTTCCTTGTATTCCCATGGCTCAGGCCAGAGCCACACATGACAGAAAAAGTGCAAGTGCAGGCATTTCCCTTTTCCAAAGTGCCCAAACTGGATTACTCAGTGTGAGAGAACAGTGGGGTGGTTTAGCTGGAACTCTCAAGGATGTTTCCACTGAATGTGCACATTTTGAAAGACTTCTAATTTCTGTTTGAGCAGAGTTTTCTCAAGGGACAGCTCCTTTCGTCCTAAGTTGACTTCCTTGTCAAAGAAACACAGCAGTGTCTGAGTTACTTAACTCAATGTTTGAAAATGTTCTTTTAGAATGGTAGAGCAGGATATTTGCCTTTAGTCTCAAGGTCAGAAATAGCTGATCTTTTTCTTCCTCCCACTAAACATTCATTCAAAACAGACACACACATCATAATGTTATCCTTTAGAGAAAAAAACCTGGCACGTCTGTAAATGCTTCAAGGCACAGTCCTATTCTGGAAAGTATTGGGCAACCTTCACTTTGAGATTACTGATAGCCTTGTTATATATATATAGTTCATGCAGTAGTTTATTATGTAAACTCATGCTTATCTTTAAAACCTGGAAACATTTTTTTTAAAGAAATCATAACTGCAGCAGCACATATTTTAAGCTTAGTGTTCTTAATTCAGTCAAAAAAAAAGGCAGAATACTCATGTTAAATTACTTCCAAGGTTTTATCTGGTTTCTGCTGGCTATCATAGTTGCAAGTGAATTTTTTGTTGATTTTTTTTCATATTGACCAAAACACCATTGCAAAACAATATTTCAGGGCCTTCCAGTGTTCCTATGGCATGAAAAGACCCAGTGATTCACCTGGGCTGCTTCTGCGGAAGAACTGTCTGCGAAATTGTAGTGGTTGTGCAGCTTATGTACCTCTCCTGCACAGCTCAATGCTCTGGTGTCTGGAGGTGGAAAGACTGCTGGATTGATTCTCTCATATGTAATGCCAGCATCTCTTAATACTTCTATCGAATGAATTAAACGTCAGTAAATAGTTCATAAAAATAAAATAGCAATAGCATTTTGATCACAGCATGGGGTTTGTGTGCTAGGAAGAGAGGTAAGAAGTCTCTAGGAAGAGAAGAATGCATCTTTGCTTTAGAACTGATGGGTTTGTTACGTATTAGCAGAGTTTTACTACTTTGTGTTCAGTGTGGTGGGGGGCCAGGAGGTGGCAAGGAGGGTGCAGGGCCTGCTTGGAAAGGCGGCTGTATCTGAGGAGGTGGCAATGTTGTGTAACCACGCTGAGAGAGTGCGTCACAATGTGTGACATGTGGCAGCAGAACAGCCTTAAATAGCACTCTCTGTCTTTTCTCCTCTGGAGGTTTTGAGGAAAATTTGGTTTTCTGAGTAATGTTTTATCCTTCCTAAAATCACCTGATAATATGGCACAAACTCCTATAGAGGACATCTCCTTGAGCTGTTGGGGAGCTTTAGGGTAGAATGAATGGGTATTTTGGTCTTTTAAGTCCGTACTTTAAAAGCTTATTTCTGAGACTATGGGATGTATATATGGTGTTAATTATTAATATTATTATTAATATTATTATTAATCCTGGTGTTAAAATTGATAAGCATCCCTTCATAACCTCTCCTGTAACAGAAGCTAAGGGCTGATTTAATTCCTTCCTGCACTGAAGCCGTTATTAGAAAAGTGTCTGACAATAACTAAAAACCTTCCAATGACAGAGATTCCATTACAAAACATGAAATTTTCTTTCAACAGTTAATTGTCTTTTCTACTAAAATATAAACTTTGTTCTTGAAAATTCAAGAACTTATCTGGATTCACCACCCGCTCAGGATTTTGTTATTCATTTGTCTGCTAGACTTCAGAGACCCTATTGCCACATTTCTGTTCCTTCCTCTCATACTTACAGACTGACCAAGTCACTGTTTATCTCTGTAAGCTAAATATATTGAGATCCTTCACTCTTTCTCTCCAGGAGTTCTTACTGCACAATATTCATTGCTCTGATCTCTCTGCGGTTTAATTGTGTAGTTTTTGATCTGTAATACCAAATTTGGACTAAGTATTCTAACAGTGGCTGTGCAAAAGAGGAAGAGTGCAGTGGAAACAATGTCACCAGTGCTACTCGATAGTCCTGGTTTATTCTCCCCAAAACTATAGTGGCCATATAGATATGCTGAGCTCTCGTGTCTAGTTCATCAGTGCTCTAAGTCCTTTTCAGAATCAATGTGTCCCAGGACCTCCTTCTGGTGATCATGGCTTTTATTTTTCATTTCTAGTTGAACAACTTTGCATGTGGCAGTACTAAAATGAAGGTTGTTTGCCCATGCTTGGCAGAGTTGTGGTCCATTAACCTATGCCCTTTGCACCTTACTACACCTCAGATTTTGTTATGAACTCACAGTTACTGTAAATTGGATCTGACTTTTCTCCTTATGTGCAGAAACAGGCAATAATAACCTTTTGAGAGTCTGGTGGGAAGCCCAGAGCTCCTGGGGCTCAGTCTAGAGCCCCTTTTCTGCCTGTAGAGCACTGCTTCTCCTTTGCCAGAGGAAAAACCTATTGCCCATGCACTGCTTCTCCAGATCTCAGTCTGAGCCAAATTCACATCATAGATCAGCATTTATTACTAATCCTCAGCAGGAAATCTTCTTTTTATCTCAGTGTGAGCCTCTACATTTGGCCTGCCATGCCTTCTGAGACATGGCCCTGTGAAAGATATTTACCTGCTGGCTAGACCCATTCAGAGTTCATGTTTCACAGGCACAGATCTTCTTTCAATGGAATTTATTAAGCTGAGCCTTAGTCTTCCTCTGCTATTTCAAGCTCCAGTGTCAGGACACATAACAAAAGTTGGATTTCTCATCCATATTCATCACTTGGCATCACCAGGACAAGAACAGGGCACTGGCTGTTGCTTTTGGCAGTCTCTAGAGTGGAAGCCTCAGTGCAGCAATTGTGTTTGGGATTTAGGGTGAAGAGTGAAAGGCAGAAGCCACCCAAAGTAGTCTGTTGATTTGTAAGCTCCACAGGCAAAAGGGACCTGTAGGATATACTGAGGCCATGGATGGCAGTTGGGAGAGAAAAGTGGTCACTGGATGGGTGACAGCCCTCATGAATGAAAATATTTTAAGGGACACCAAATCAGGAACCAGTGACTGTAACCTAAGAGCAGCAAGAGAGGCAGTTACAGACTGGAGACGAGCTTGGGCTCTCTTGCTGCCCTTCTTTTCTCTTATTTCCCTTCTCTTCTAACCTGACATAAGCAACTTTTTCTCCAGGCAGTCCTTGCAGAGAACATCAAAGCTGTGCATCCAGAAGGAAAAAGACTGCTGGAAACAGCCTGTAGCTAAGCTATCCTGGACAAATAAGTGTATTTTCTATGTATGCTCTGGCTATTCAGCTACTTAGGGATGGCACTTGTCTATTTCTGACTCTTTTTTCCTTTTGCCTAGGATTTGCTTCAACACAACACCACTGATTTTATAGCAAACATGAGATATGAAATGTAACAAAGAAAAAAGAAGCCAGTTTCATCTTGTTTGCTTCCAACCCTTACCATCACTGCCCCCCAGCTTCATTTGCCATGCAGCAGCAGTCTTTGATAAAACTTCTCTCAATACACTGCTCAGTGAAGAAGCATTAATTAAAAGAATCAGAAGATGGAGATCAATGTTGATTTATAGATGGAAGAGAGGGAGCTAAGCCTGAATGGATAAGTATCTCTGAGCTACAAAGTAGTTGGAAAGAAAAAAAATAAAATATATGTCAGGTCCTTGTAGTGGAAAAATAACAGCCAAACTCTACTTGGACGACCCAGGATTTGCATATCTGATGAGAAAGGCAGGACTAGACAACTTGCAGGGCATCGGCAGCAATGATGAGTGGGATGGGGGTACATCAGGAACAGCTGATTTGTTTTCTGGGCTACTTTTTTACTTCAAGTTAAGAAAACTCATTCCTCCCCAGTGTGCTGTCATGACACCTGCAAAATTCTTCCAGTGATTTCTGAAAGGTGTTCGTTGCAAGAGTTTCCCCCCTCGCAGGTTCTTCCTTTCAAACGTTGAAAGAATTCTTATTTCCAGGATTCCCTTCTCATTAGAGAAATATAATCTTCAGCTGATTCCTTCCAACTTCTTTCTGTCTCTAATCCCGAATAGCAAATTAGTTTCACAATATGACACATTTCCACTGTGGTATATGAATGTCATACAGAGGGCAGTGCTGCCTCTTCACAGGCTTTCCTGCTTTCAAATGTTACGCTGCTTATAACAATTTTTTTTTTAGCAGGATTTGCTACTTTTTAAGTCAAAGAGGGACCCACTGCAGGAATGAATTTACACTGGCCGTGTGCCACCTAATCCTGAGAATCAAGACACTGAGTTTAATATTTTTGAGACAAACTGTAATGCGTTACAGGCAGTTATGTAGCTTAACTTCTAAGGGGATAGAGAAGGTGTTTGATAGAGGCACTGTTTAAACAAAACAAGATCTGGGCCAGCTGAAACAAAACTACCCCTTCTTAGAAAGCAGTAACAAGGATTTGCTTTTTTTCCTTTCAGAAAAGGGTTTTTCCAATGACAAACTGTGCCAAATTCTGCTTCTCAGTCACAAAGCCTATCGCTTGCTCCATGATTTGGTGCTTGGTACATAAACACCTGTAAAGTAATAACTGAGCAGGCACTGCATAGAGGAAATTCCCATAACTCTCTTAATGTTATATAGTGCAGCTTCTCCAAGGAAAATAAGAATTTATAGGGTAAGACACCCCCATCCACTTTAAAGTACAGGTTCCTGGAGGCCCCATTAAATTGCCATTACAATGATTATTGGCCTGTGCTGTTCTCTCCCCCGACTCTCGTGTGTTTTGTGGCTCCTTAGCAGGCTCCTTCATTATTGTGGAGGGAAATGCAGTCAACACACTGAAGATCAAAAAGAGACAAAAGCAAGATGTGAAATATCAGCCCAGTCAGCATTTGATCAATGCCATTTGATCTTCTGTGCAGAGAAAGCAGCCTAGTGACAAGCATACAGCTGCGCCTACTGCTCGGCACATATTGGGAAATGTTTGATCACATTGGTTGCCTACTTGCTCATTAGTTGTTAGATTTGTGTTCAGGGCAACGACAGGTGAGGGGGAGGTCAGTGTCACCCTGCACTGTGCCAGAGAAAGAGCAAGAGTTGGACAGAGATGTTTCCCCATCTGCTGACTGTAATTGGTTTCTTCTGTTCAGAGCTAGAGTCATTGTTCTACTTCTCCTTCCTTATATTTCCAATTGCTATCACACTATGTTCCTGCATGTCATTCTTTTGGTGGATTGCAAAACAGGTATTCTGGCCTGAAATTAGACAAACCAGAGAGGTGCAACCTGCCACACAGTTCTGACATGGAAGAACTGGCTCTGAACAAGTCTTCAAGGGCTGTGCAGTGATGGAAGTAAGGAAGCCCTGTCACCAGGCTTTTTGTCCAAGCAACACCACTGTTATGGCAGTACAGGAACCCTTTGTCTGCACTGACAGGAATTTGTGATAGCTAGGCATGACCCCACTACAGAGCTGCAGAGACAGGTCTAGATGATCTCCAGAAGTGCCTTCAAGCCTCTGCCATTCTAGGAGTTTGTATCCCAACAGAGAATCCAGACTTGGTGGGATTTACTGTTCTCAACATCCCCAAACAGAGATCCAGATTTGATAAGAGATGCTAGCGACATCTTTACAGGAACAAGTAAACAAAACCAAGCTGCAGATATCAACAGCTCAGGAGTTTTAACAGGCTTTCCCATTTAGTAATACAAGCATTTAATTTTTATGCTTGGCAGCTTTGCCGAAACAGGTGGAAATCTCTGGGTTGGTTTAACTGGTGTTTTTCAACACAGTCAAATGTCAATATTCAGAAGTGTGTCATGCAAATCTAAGATTCAGATCTGAATGGCTCCAGTCTTAAGGAAGTTTGCACGGAGATCCAGATTTCACAGATGGCTCCTATCTTTATGATGATCTGGCAAAAGCCTGGGGGCTGAACTTCAGCATAGTCTATAACTGCACTCTGCAGACTGAACTTATTTGAACATTTATGGACGTGGAAAGAAAACTGTTGTTGCTCTCAAATATAAAATTATCCTTTCCCTGTACTGAAAGCTGGTGTTTTCCTAGTAGCTAATTATTCTTACAATAAAGTATGTATTGAAATGGCTGGCAGAGCAGAAGAAAGCCATTGAGGTGTGCCCCAGATAGTACAATGAACAAAAGGAAAGATGCCATTCCGATTTCTAGCTAGTAAAGGTTCATTTAACACTACTGATGGATTTTGAGGCATTTGGATAAGGTTGTGAGCAGTCCAAGTGAAAAACAAATCTAGAAACAACAAAATAATTCTCCAAATAGTCTCATGAGCAACACTGAAAACAAAAGGAAGAGCATGAGCTACATCAGAGGCAACTCAGAAGCTGAAACAAAAATCTAGCAGCCAGAATCTACTACAGATTCCTAGGAAACTTTCCCGTTCATCTGCATGAACCTTTTGTACACTAGTCAAATGTGAATAAAGCTTTGTGGAATTCCTGGTGCCCTAAGGCCAAGCACATTACCAGCAGGCTTTGCATATGCCAAAAGAAAGAGTTTCTCTGTGTTACTGAGCTATACTTCAGCCCTAACGAGTCATACAAACACAAGGTTAGTCTCATTCTAGTTCATAGGTTTTGAAAAGGATAGAGGTAAAATAAGCCAAGCACATGCTAGGACACATGTGTCCAGGAACAAACAATAATCATGTAGTTACATGCCTAAGTTAATAATAGCTTCTTATAAATTCTCCCAAGCTAGGTGGTTACTGACTTTACAGTCAGCATATAAATGCATCTCTTCTCCTGACACTAAATACATATTCATCTGTAAGGACATGAATACGGAGATACTGGAAATAACTGAGTAGGCAGAGAGGCTGAGTCTGTATTTAGAGCAGACAATTGGTCCCGTTCCTATGATCCCATAAGCCTTAGTGGTGCCCCTAGAAAAAATGCTTTAACAACTTCTTTTTGGCAAGGTGTAAGGGTGCCTATATCCAACTGATTCAATATTTTTCAGATAGGGTGGCTTGGAATTAAGTATCTAAATAGGATGATTTTAGCCTTCCAATGCATCATTTTCTCCACTAATAAATAAAAGCAACAGCATAATACGTCCTCACAGCACTGCAAGAGAGTAATTGCATTAAAAGTTATGAGGTTCTGAGGTGGAGGTAATGGACACCACATGGATATCACACACCACCTCCCTGCTGTACCCTGAGGATAATTTTCACAGAGGTGGCATGGAAATTATGTCAAATCAGTCAATTGCAGAAGTCTGCCCAGGCAAATTAATATATTTCCTCCTGCTGTCCAAGGACATAGAATTTTTATTCTTTAATTTTGCATATTGGTATCTTGGCAAAATCTGGGCCCTGATTACCATTATTCTTGTGGTTTTGGGGTTGTTGTGTTGTTTGTATTTGGTTAGTTGTTTTTTTTTTTTAATTATTTTGGTGGGGGGAGCAGAGAGAAACAATTCTCTCCCACTTTTTCCAGTTATGAAAGTCTGCGTGGCTACAGTCACACCATGAATTCCCTTTCCTTCCTGCTAGCCAAAAGCAAGTCATCACTGGCTTACAGTTTTCTAGTCTTTTTATTTGTAATTATTTCAGCAGCTTAAAATACCTCTGAATAAGGACCTCCTGTGGCCAGTTTGGCCATGTCCGTTCCTGCTTGGCAATGGCCTTTTAATTATTGCATTGCCCTGCCTACAGGCCATTCTGCTTCTATCATGGGAAAGCCAGAAAGTGAACACTCCCTTGGCCTCTTGGCAGAATTTACAGTGTTTCATCATTTAGGATCCTGTATCATTGGTCTATTCATGCATGTAGATTTTAAACAAATTAGGTCTAAGATATATTTGTAACCCAAACAAAATGTTTTAGATGAGCATACGTTAGCTTTTAGTCATTCAAGCTACACTGTGTGCGACCAATATCTCAGGGAAAAAAAGTCTAGTGGTTATAAATTGTGAGGTGTGACAAGGCCTTGTGTGTGTCAACAATTCAATTGTTTCTGCAATGAGCAAATACAGAAAAATCAAAGAAACAGAGAGATCGTCTTTATAAATTGTTTCTAATACCAATTTCTTTTTAGCAGATCTCACCTCTCTTTTTGCTATCTCATTCATTCTTTAGAACATTTCTTATAGACTGAGATTATGAAAAGAAAATCCTTAATATAGTTACTGGGGGCAGGATGCATTTAAAAGCAGGAACAATGGTACAGAAAGCATATGAAAGCTTTTTTCCTAGCTTGGATATTTTTGTATGTCTTCTCTCCCTATTGCTACATTATATTTACAAATAAACCATCAGAGTGTGCTATGAGGAATGGATCTATTTTCTTCAACCAACCTGCTTCTTCATTCCATAATGAAAATGCATCAGTACAAATATGTTAAAGGCCTTACCTGAGGCAGTCATTTCAAGAAAGGATAACTCAGTGTGATGTACAGTTTGAGTTCAGATCTTCTTGTTTCAAAGTGTGCACAGATTTCTATTTTTGTAAAGAAAAGAAAAAACCCAATCAGCTTTAGATGTAAAACATTCAGTACCATTATGCAGCTGCTGTATGCCAGAAATGCTGACAAACCTGTTTGTAAGCCTGCAAGAACCACAACATTCACATTCCTGTTGACCTTTGTTTTGTTTGTGATTGCAAACAATTAAAATTACCAGAGTCAACAGAGTGCAAACTCTGTAGAGTAATCGGGTTTGGTTATCTATGCCTTTAACTGTATTTATGTGTTTCATCATTCTGGCTTTCATGTACACAGAAGCTACTGAACCATTCATGCATACTCCTGTGGGGATGTAGATTCAGTGTGTTTGACAGCTCAGGAAAGTCATAAAGCAATGTTGTCAAACAATTGCACAGAAGATGCAAGAGGCATTAGCTAAACTGTCAATAAGCTACAACATTAATGTAAATTATCAGATCAAATTTTTCAAGCTAAACATGCATTTATCTTAATGGAATAGCATTTGGATATGTGATGATTAAGTTCATCTCTTCCAAGATAGCAGGCTAGAAATATAAATTCTATTAATTAACCTTATTAACCCAGTGTCTTTAAATTTTTATTCAGTGTCTAGGACACCTTATTTTTAAGGAACACCTTGACTACATGACAATTTCTTCCTTGGTTCTATGATTTTCTTCAATTGGGTGTCCGAAACAAATAAATTGTGAAGCCTCTTAGTGATGGTGGAAGGTGATGACAGCCCTTAAGTGGGATTCAAACATTGACATTTTTGCCAACAGGTAATGGGAATGTCGAGCTCTACATGAATGTGCATGAAGTAGAGCAAGTCACTGGCATTCAGGTAGCCCAAGTCATCTTTGATGCATCCTTGATGCATCTTTTTCTTTCTGTATTTGCAAGATACTCAGAAGATCCAGGGACCTATTTTATAACTAGGGATTTGTAAACTACCCTGGTAAAATATATTAACAAGAATAATCATATTCCTTCAAGTGGGAGCTTATCTTCTCTCCATGAACAATGAGTTTGGGATTCAGATACCCTCTGTTCAGGTAGTGTTTGTTTAAATGAGAGCTCAAAGACCTTTTCTTAATCGTGGCTATTATGTAATATGAAAAATGCAAGAAACAGCATATCTGAAGTCTTGTATTTCCCTGAGCAGGGACATCACATTTTCCTGAGGTGGGTTCAGTGCCAGAGATTGCTGTGGTGAGTAAGTAAACAGGCAACCTAGATCCTTCAGATATTATACCTCTGAATGTCATCTTACAGTGTCAGGAATCACAAAAGCAGGATGTACTGCTACTGCAATTATCTAGAAAATGAATAGTACTGGCCACATTAGTTTATTTCAGTATGAAGGGGTTTTATTAACACTTCTTCACAGCGAGTTATCAGGTAGACTGTTTGGCATAGTCAAAGATAAGACCTCTATCCCAGGAGGACCCTAATCTCTTGATGGTGTAACCCATCAAATGACATCATGCATGGGTAGTTAACATATGTGCATTAGTCAAACCAGGTTAGAAACATCATGCTGGGAAAATCTAAAGCAAAAGCGGTGTGAGGAAGATTACTGACACGAGAAAGTTCAAGAGTCCTCGGCTCTTCTGAAATTACTGCCAGGGAAAGTATCCTTATAGATTTATTTCTTTTACAATTATTTGATTTTACTTTGTTTTCATTGTTTTATGCAGACACTTCTTCATGCTTGAGCCCTTTCTAAAGGGAGTAAAGTTGCACATGATATTTTATATCTCTGTAGTTACTATTCATTGACACTACAGTGAGAGGATTCAGTGATGTAACATCCTCATATCTTCTAGTAATTATGCCTTTAAATATAGGGGCTTAGCTTTGGCTTGAAATAATCTTTTTCATAGCAAAACTATCTTTTCTTTGTCATTTCCTTATGTCCTTTTCTTTCACTAGTATCTCCATATACACTGACATTTTGCATTTCTCATCCCTCAGACCTGCTACTCTTTATTTGCTTCCTAGTACCGCAGAGTTCATTCATGTAGCCATTTCTTTTCATTGCTATACACTCTCAGGCTTTCCCATCATGCTTCTCCCTGTAGCATTTCATTCACATACAGGAAAAAGGTAAAATTTTCATTTTTACAAGACTGTCTAAGACATCACTGCCTTGGGGATTGTTCTCCTTTTCTGCAGGAATTGGAAACAACTATTCATGTCATGACTACAGTTTTACCTTTAGCTTCCTGAGCTTACCCAGGTTAATATCACTGGTTTTTGCCGTAATTCCTACTACTTTGTTGGTAATAAATGACCATCTTTTTTCCTAGTCTCTGTTCCAAAGTAACTGATTTTTTCTGTTCTTTCCTTTTTGCTAGTGAGAGGAGATACAGAAAAATAATGAAATGTATAAAAAACAGTATTTTTTTTTTCTGTTACTTATCACTTCTTCTAAAATCTCCAAAACCAGAATTATAGTCAAACATAAGGACAATATTTTACAGGAAGTATTGTTTTTCATTTGAAAAAATTCAGTCCTTTTAGACCTTCATCCTTCAGGATACAAGCTAGTGATGAACTGACAGGATTAAATAAACCTGATATCATATTTTTGACATAATTTTCCTCTACAGAGTTTTTCTAATCTTCTCCTGAACTAGCCAGCAGTTTTTACAGCACAAGACAAACTGAAGTCTGATGTGGAGGAGGATTTCCTTGAGCATAGAAAATAGAAATGTACAATGGGAAATCCAAGCACAAAAGCCAATCCTGCTGCTTCCTAAAGGCTTTTGCATGAAAACACTCTAGAACTTAATTCAAGTTTCTGAAATCCTCTTCTCCTCTCTGCTTCATGGAGACCTGCTCATAGGGAATACAAGTTACTATTCAGAATATTACAACATTTAAGTACCTTCCTATTCATGGATGAAAACCCATTGTCTTTGGTACTGTGGAAATAGGGGCCACAAGGCATCCTATGACTCTTGGAGACCTTAGGCTAAGTGAGACGACTAATAAATGAGTAAAGAAATAGTATTTATTGCTTAACATATACTCTGAGCACGCTCTTGTTAAAAGTTTATAGACAGCAGAACAAAAGAACATTATGAGGATGATAGAAAGAGAAGAAAAATAATGAAGTAGCTCTTCTAGCAGTCATGGACCTTTCTTTTAGAGTATGAAGGGTGCCTGGGAGAAACACAACGCGCTTGGACGTCAACAGGAGGAGGCTGACGTTACAGCTGGATCAGGATTTTTGTAAGGAGGGTGAGTGCATATGACCAGGATGGGCCTCAGCACTCTTACAGAAGGAAATCAAGAAGCTTGGTCAGTGAAACAGAGAATGGAAGCCCAGGGATGGGATGCACAGAGAAATCTTGACGGTCAAAGTGGCATGTTAGGAAAAAGATCTTTGCAGTAGTCAGGGTGGGTGGGAGTAAGGTTTGAGACTGCATTTCACAGAGAAAAAGGATGTTAAAGTTACTTACATGTGAGATAAGGGTGACGTTGCAGGGAGGATGAAAGGCATTTTCTTAGAAATGCAATGTAAGAAGAATTTCTAAAATTTTATGCAAAGAAGTGAAAATTTTGAGAGACAGCCAAGATGAAGATGACACACTCTTCTCAGGCCTATAAGAGAGGAACACAGTTTTAGACACACTGAAAAATTTAAGCAAGAAGGGTGATTTTATATCATAACCTGTTACACAAACACGGACTTTTGTTGCCTCCTTTGACTTATTTTACTTTTTGTAATGTAAATTATATCAGCATATTGTGAGCTAAAGAAAAAGAATTGATAATTTATTCCTTAAGGAGCACAATTGATAGGAAGAAGTGTTCCAGAGATAACTATGTATGCACAAATTTAATTGTTTTGGTGCCTTATAGCTGGTGTTAGACAGACTTTCCCATCAGTGCTGCCACATTAATTATATTAACATAGTAGATTTTTTCATTGTTAGAAATTTATAATAAATAGCTGTTTTCTTATGAATAGACATTAATCAACACCTCTGCCTAAACTGAGAATATATCATACCAGTATGTACTTTATCTGCATACCACCAATGCTATCAAAACAGATAAAAGAACATAAATACATACATATTTACATAAATTTTTACTACTACCCAAGCTGAAGCACATGAACAAATTAGAGTTAGGGATTCCCACTCTAGAGAACATCCACGCTGTTGTATAAACTGCAGTTCCCTCACCAGGTCTTTAGAGTTATCAAGTTATGTTAATTCATAAGTCCAGATTTATAACAAAATGCTATTCAATTTTTTCCATTTGTGCAATTGCAGGGAGTCAATGAATGTCAGATTCTGATGACTGTACAGATACAAGAAAAAGACAGGAAAGATTTGGATAAAAAAGCAGATGTCTCTTGGAAATGGTCCCATTTCCATACTTCTAAAGTCAGACAATTCTAATGATATAATAGATTTTCTGATTCTCCCTACTTACTTATTTTTTATATAAGACAAAGATAAAAAATGGAGGTTTGCTTTGTAAATATTTGAAGGTACATCTTCTCAAAGGATATTTAACAAATCAAAATACTTTATATACCATGTTTTTAATAAAATGATACTATAAATGAAATATCTAGTATTTCCTCTTAGGCATTAGTAGAAGCCATCAAAAAATGATGAGAGGAAAAAAAAGACTCCATGAGCAGCATTCACTGTCTTGACATTTTTTTATTTATAGAAGAGTATGAAACACTATAAAATAGTGTCCGTTTTCAGGACTGATGATAAACTAAGTGTATCAGCATTGAATCTAATTTTTTCACTTCAGGTTTTTTTTAAAATATTTTGTAAATGGAGCAACAAGAAAAGATTGATTTTACTAGTTAAAGAAAAAAAAAAACCTTTTTTCATGTTTTATTAACTAAACCAGCAGAAAGGAAACAGTCTGGGAGGTTCCTGCACTGTGCAGAAGACAAATTCCTGGCACAACGGGCGACTGACCTGACTAGGGAAGGTGCCCCACTGGACCCGTTGTTTGTGAACAGAGAAGGCCTTGTGGGAGGTGTGGTGGTTAGAGGGTGCCTGGGGCACAGCTATCACGAGATGATAGAATTCTAAGATCTTGAAGAAGTGAGGAGGGGCATCAGCACAACTGCCACCCTGGACTTTCAGAGGGCAGACTTCAAATTGTTTAGAAGGCTGCTTGATAAAGCGGGAGGCAGTCCTAAAGGGCAAAAGAGCCCAGGAGGGCTGGATGGTCTTCAAGAAGGAAATTCTGGTGACACAAGAGCAGGCCATCCCCTTGTGCCAAAAACTGAGCCAGAGGGGAAGAAAACCAGCTTGGCTGAGCAGAGAGATTTGAGTGGACCTTGGACAAAAGAGGAAAGTATATGAGCTTTGGGAGAAGGAGTAAACATCTCAAGAGGACTACAAGGATGAAGTGAGATCATGCAGAGAAAAAAGTCAGAATGGCTAAAGCCTAACTAGAACTTATGACAAACAGTATGGCCAGCAGGACCAGGGAGGTGACTGTGCCCCTGTACTCAGCACTAATGAGGCCACATCTGAAGTTCTGTGTTCAGTTTTGGGTCCCTCACTACAAGAAGGACATTGAGGTGCTGAGCATGTCCAAAGAAGGGCAACGAAGCTGGTGGTGAAGGATCTGGATAGCAAATCTTATAAGAGGTGGTTGAGTCTATAACTGCCTGAAAGGAGGTTGTGGCGAGGCGGGTGCTGGTCTCTTCTCCCAAGTGACAGGTGATAGGACAAGAGAAAATGGCCTTAAGTTGCACCAGGGGAGGTTCAGATTAAACATAAGGAAAAATTTCCTCACTGAAAGGGCTGTCAGGCACTAGCACAGCTTCCCAGGGAGGTGGTTGAGTTGCCATCCCTGGAGGCATTTAAAAGATGGGTAGATGAGGTGCTCAAGAATATGGTTTAGTAGTGGACAGGTACGGTTGGACTCACTGATCTCAAAGGTCTTTCCCAACCAAAAAATTCTATGGTTTGACAAGGGGTTCTGAGATCTAGAAGTCCATAGAGACAAATTTAGAGAAGCAAGAGAGTTTTCAGCCTTGCTTATGCGTTATTCTACACTTAGCAAGGGCTCTGCAATTTGATACTTAAGAAAATATAGCCCCAAACCTGCAAAATATTCTTTCATTTCTAGAATCCTTAAGGTGTTGCAAGGGATTAGAAGAACTCTGCTAAAGGTAAAAGTTAGGCAATATTTAGCTGTAATTTAAAACTGGAAAGATAAAGTATACTCCAGATCCTGCAAGCTCTCATCTCCATTGTCAACTCTAAAATTACGATTTGGTTTAGAGCATTTGATGAGACTATTCAGAGGAGTAAAGGTAAATATATGCAAAACCACTGGTAGAATAGGAGTGAAAAAGATTACTGCACTCCCTACAACAAAATTGCATCAATGTAAGAAAACTGGAATTTGCCATTTTTATTTGCTTGCATTAAGATGCAAGACCCCTATTAATCTTTAAATATGCACATATGCACAAAATAGTTTTCTGAAATATTGAGCCACGTGAACAAAAATTTAATGATGTTTTCCAAACAGGAGTTGTCAGGATGAAATATTTTTGTTCTGACACGGCTCATTTTCTATACCATCTTCATGAAAAAAAGTTACCACTCATTTTCATTTCTCAGATCAAGCGTGTGTACAAATCTGTATTTGCTACATCCATTCAGTAAAAAGATTAATGGTGAGGTGGCTGTAAAGTTGGTTGAGAGGGCTTGTTAAGTGTGAGATGATGTTAAGTACCAAGCTGCATCAATATATTTGTAGGGAGAACATTAAATATGAAGCAGCAAGAAGAGGACAATGCAGTTTAGCCTGTGGAGATAGAACAGGTTGTGCTATTTTATCTGACTTGAAATGGTGGTTGTGGCAGATAATAACACTGGACATTAGTAGGAGATAAATAAGATGGTTTCTTCACACTACCAGAAAATCCAATACATCAATGCCAAGTAATGCACAAGTGCTAGTAGTATATTGAGTTTATAGCTCCACATTATAGAGCTCATTTTTGTGGTATCACCTCTTTAGCTTATGGGCATTTTTTAAAAAATAGAAAGCACTTCTTGTATACGTATGCATATGCTTTCCCTTTTCAAAATGTTTCTTTGAATGGCAAGCTTTCACCTAGCTCTGAGTTCACATATTGTCATAAAAACCTTCGTTTTAAAATACATTTACAAAGCTATCAGTGCTTCATAGGGATGTGAAAAGCAGCCAGTTCAGGAGCATTGTGTCAGGTCAGACGACGCAGATAGATGATACACACATATCAGTCTGCCCAGCCTGTCTCTGCTCAGAGGGAGGTACATCAGCATTCCTCAGCAGTAGAACTCGGAACAAGCTCTGCCCATATCACAAAATGCAGCAACTCAGGTAGATCTGTTGGTTCTTGTATAAGAGCCCAAGGAAAGGAGAAGGGGGTCTGCTGAGGGACCTCAGCCTTGGCTTGAGGGTGTGCTCAGTGAAAGCAAAACCTCTCCTAGCAGTTCCCCCACCCCAGGAGGTACTGAGCCTGCTCAGGGCACCCTGTTAGGGATGGACTAATGCTCTTCCAACTGCTCTTACAGGCTTCACTAGGCTGTGGAAGAAGTGCTGCTTTTTAATTTATGAAAGACATTTATTTGAAAGGCAACCATCTGCCAGGTGAAGTTTGTTCATTTGCTTTTTGCTTTCCCTTTCCAACTAGAAACACTCCTTCACGCAGAGCTGGCATCTTAAGGGCACCTATGCAACTCCCAATCTTCCATTCCATCCCAAGCACACACTGTGTTCACACTATGTGACACTACACATGCCAAACACGATGAAATAATGCTTCTTGAACAGCTTTCCTCTGACTGTCCATTAGGGCTGCCCTTCATGTCAACGTCTGCTAGATGCTTTAATATAAAACAGGAATCTGTTCCATGATGTCAGCTATTTTAATGCAAATAACAGTGACTGTCCATGGTGTCAATTAAACTAGCAAGCCTACAAATATGGGTCTCACTCTCCACAACTTAGGTAGAAATATATTAATTCTGTTATTGTATTGAGACAGCTGTCAGAAACTAAGCCAGAGCATAGATTTCATCCTACAAGGTAGAGCACATAGGAATTTAAAAGCTAAGTGTAATGTATGTAATGAAAAATCTGTTGAACCAGGAGAGGGAACAAAGAGGTAATGATGACTCAATACTAGTAAGCTTGAAACAAAGTGACTCCAGCTTATCTGCTGCCTGAATTTGAACAAGCATTTGCTTTTTGTCGACATTAAGATGAGAGACAGTTTTGCAGGAGGGGAGCTTTTGGAGGCCTCTTCTTACATGTCAGAAAAACACAATAAAATTGGTGTCATTGGCAAAGCTGAGGAAGAGGTCAACAGCAGAAACAAGGGCATAGTCTACGCGGGTATTTCACAGCTAAGAAAGGGAGAGAAAAGTTTTGTAGTGGATCATAGCTAAAATGACAAGTAGTACTGTGATTATTTATTTTTTAGATGAATAGTTCATTCTACCAGTGAATGCAACCTCTCTGCCTTCCTGAAGTCAGTACTCACAGGTCAGGAAAAGTATTGTTGCAGCATCCTTCCTGTCATAGCAGGGGAATGAGAAATTTACTTGTAAGGGTGGAGAGGAGAAGTAGCCAGTTTTCAGGATGTTATGGAGGGAATACAGGAAAGCTTTTAGCTCTGATGTGGCTTTAGGCTCAAATAGAGAACTATTGTAAAGAGCGAATGGGCAAGGAAGACGCAACAGTTTCTGCAAAAGAAAAAATAGACGTGTTGCCAGAATATTGGGAGCTCTGCTTTGTGCCTGTGGCAGAAGAACACCCATGAAGAAACTCAGAGACTCAGGCTGACATTAAGACATGATGAAATAAGGTGTAATTTAACCAAAGTAAGCAGAAGAAATTACACAAACTAGCTATGTGGCTTGTGTCAAGGCTGGAAGTGAGTTGAAGCGACATAAAAAAGAACATCACTTCAGCTACCCTGTTCCATGCCTAATTTGTCAACTGAAGTCATAAGTCTCCATGGCACTATAACAACCTCCACAGCAAATTACTTCAGTGTTCCAGACTGAGGTGTATACAAGGAATGAGCAGCAGGCAATGATTAATCCATTATTAACAACTTCTTCTCTTAGAACGTGTATGCTGTGAGAGGAAAATGAATCTCTTCAGTGAATACATACAACAAATCAAGTTTGTACATGCTGTATGTTTTGTATTTTCAGAGAGATTTTAGTAATTTTATTTCACATGTTTGAGAAGGTTTTATTTATCTTTACAATCTCTCTGTGAATTCAGTTTGAGTATGATATGTCAGCCCAACAAACCTCGGCTCAAGCACAAAGTAAGCTGGTAAATTGTGCACTCTGCAGTAGTGAGGACAATCAGTCAAATTTTAACTCTTATCCATGAATCATAGTATAGCTCAGCTCACTTTCCCATCATTGTCTTGTTTTTACAAATTAGACTGTTAGTAAGGACTTTTTAGGCAAAAAAGTATGCCAATGGAGAAGACTCATTCAGCAAGTATTATATACAAATAGTACTGGTTGCTTTTGGGACCATAAAAAGACTGTTTGCAGAACACCTGGTCAGTGCAAACACTCAAAAATAGAGAGTGCAAAGATTACATGGCGATTTCAGTCATAAAGAACTACAAATGCCACACTGATTCCTCCATCTGAACAGGCAGAAAATAAAATATGATATTTTTCAGGAGAAATTTCCTAAGTCTGGAATATACCTTTTGATTTTCTGTAGGAAGTTTAGTTATGTAGAAATATTTTATGTTTGTGAATTTTTTATGGACTTCAGTTTCAGTCCAACTATCATGTTGTGAAAGAGTAAATTAATCAAAATACCTTACAATTAGCAAATCAATTATTCTAAAAGACTTACAAGTGCTTTTCCTTCTGGGTATTCAGTAGTCAGTGAAGGAGACCACTTTCAAACCCATAGGTCAACCTTTCACTTTGCAACCCTCCAATGATTGTGAAAGAAGCATGGAGATATTCCAAAAGGTTCCAGTTCCCTTGCTTTAAGCACTACCACATATGGGTGTTGGGTGTTTCAGATCTACAAGCTCTTGAGTTATAAAAAAAAAGGGGGGAAGTTTTCACGATGGTGTATAATTATTTCTTCTGAGGGTGCTAGGTATTTCATATCAGTAATCTTACCTAAAGTACAGTGAGCATCTTTTAAACCGTATCCTCTACCTTATTCATTACTTATAATGTTTTAGGATCCTTTGTAGCTAGAAAATAACATTGAAAACTGTGATTTTCAAAGGATCCTCCTGTGTTTCAGTGCTCAACTCCAGGTAAAACAGGATCCGAGTGCTTCACGTATTTTCAGTTGTTGTCCTACAATTTCTAATTCTAGTCCTAAGAATGACCAATGAGAAAATACAGAGGTGCTAAGGGAGAAAAGATGGAAAAAAAATAGGTTTTATTTCTCAAAATTCAAGACCAGTCTACTTAGATTCTCTAACACACTTCTTCAAAAGTCGATGGCAAACTTATTAAACTTTTCTCCCCTTTGATGGTAAATTATTTTGTGATTATACGTAGGTGACATAGCTGGTGTCACACTGCAGTCAATCTTGCAGAATAAAACAATGCCAGAAGTTAACAGACATTACATAACAGCCACTTTTCTGTTGAGTATGACAGTTTTACAGTGTTACATTCCTTGAGTAATTACTACGTTATCTTTCATTTTGAGTGCTGAAGTTCTGAAAATTTTTGAAATCTTGCTCAGCCAATTTCAATGAAATTATTCATGGCCTTATTCTGAGTCCTTAAAAACCCAGCAAAACCAGTAGGATTGTCTCCATTTCTGTGTTTCTTTGTTGGGTTATGTAGTTTTTTTTGCAGGTGGCACTGTAGACACTACATAAACTCTTTACAGAAAGTTCATTCAGGGCACCATATCCTGTCAGAAAGGTTTCCTTGGCTCCTCAGGTTAGAAGGTGACATGTTGGTGTTCACATATGCACATATTTGTACAGCGATGCACACAGGGCACATCAAGACAGAAAACAGACCTCTGACCTGAGTAAGGAGTCACTGAAATAACACATCAAAGATGGTACTACCCTCCATCTGATATATAAAAATAACCCAACTCACAAACCTGCTCCTGTGATAGGACATTACCAGGGAAGGGGCACACAAAGGAGTCACAGTAACAGGGTGAGGTGTAACTATCAGTTTGGCTGTTTTGTCAAAGACATTATCAGGACAGTGCATATGTTTTGTTGCCTCACTCTATGCATGGCACTTTCAGGGGCTGTGTATTATTTCTCATGGCATGAGAAGATGTGACCCTTGCAAGTAAAGAGGAGATCCTTTTTCACCAGCATGCTGGCAAGTGTAACTTCTCCTCCATGAACTTTGGATTATTTCCGTAAACCTCTGTTCTTACTAAGGATATTGGTGGATGTGGTGAGACTAACAGTGAAGCTGCTGCCATTATGTATGCAAAGCTGCAGTTACTCTGTACCTTTGGAATCTTTTCTACAGTTCCAAGAGATTTTATCCTCCTTTATTCCTTGAGCTCTTTTTCCCAGAGCATATATTTCCTCTAGCTGTATGATAATAATCATTCTGCATGGATACATCTGTGACCCTGTGAGAAAGGTGAGTGCAAAATAGACAGCCATAAATCTATTTAAGGATCAGTGGCAAGGAATAAAATGAAAGTAACAAAACTGGCCAGCAGGCACTGACATTAGAAGAGAGTCTTAATATTCCTCCCTCCCCATCTCTCTAAACTTTTAAAGTCTTGGGTATTGTCCTTGAGGGTAAGATTAATGTGCAGCAAATAAAGACTTATCCATATGACCCTCATTAGCATTTATGGAGAATTGTTCTGGCTCTTGTTCTGGGAACCTTGCTGCTGGAGCCTGCAAAGTACAGCGAGCACAGGTTACAAGTGCAAGGATGGCAGAAGTTTTTGTTTATCAGAGGAGGGAATTTTGATGGATAGGAGTGCAGAAGAAAACTTCCTGGAGTCACTGCTGAATGAGCCACCATTTAGGGGCATTAGAGCTCTAGACTTTTTTGGGTTGTTTTTGTTTGGGTTTTTTTGATTTTTTTTGAAGAGCAGTTTAGAAAACATCTGCCATTCAGAAGGCAATGGACATTTCCTACCTGCTCCTGTCAAAAATGCAACTGAATCATAGAATCATAGAATTACCCAAGTTGGAAGCGACTCAAAATGATCATTGAGTCCAACTCTTATCCCTACATAGGACACTCCAAACGTTCACACCATTGAGGGCATTGTCCAAATGCTTCTGGAATGCTGGCAGAGTGGGTGCTGTGACTGCTTCCCTGGGGAGCTGTTCCAGTGCTCCACCACCTGCTGGGTGAAGAACCTCCTCCTAATATCCTTTGTAAACCTCCCCTGGCACATCTTCCTGCCATTATCTCTAGTCCCATCATAAGTTGCAAGAGAGAAGAGATCAGCACCTGTTTCACCTCCTCTTGTGAAGGCAATAAAAAGCTCTGAGATCCCCTCTCGGACTCCGCTTCTCCAGGCTGAACAAATCAAGAGACTTCAGTCATATGACTTCTCCTCCAGACCCTTCACCAACTGTGTGGCCTCCTCTGGACACTCTCCAGCAGTTTGATGTCCTTTGCATTCTGCGGCATCTGAAACTGCCCCCAGTTCTTGAGTCCTGGAGTTCATGTAAACTATTTGAAGTAACTACAGAAAATAAACTGCTAACAGAGTGAAGAATGTAATGCAGACGAAGAGAACTGATGGGTAATACTTGGAGGTGAGGCTTTCTCTGAGCTCCACTCCATCCTGGTAGCACTGTCACCTTCTAGGTAGCTCCAGGGTAGCTTGGCCTGAGGATAAAAATCAGGAAGAGAAAACTGCAAGGTCAGTCCAGGGCAAATCCTGGAAGGAGAAAGCAAAAAAGAGCCAGCAGGAACAGCATCTTCTAATGGGAAGGTAGAAGTGTTTGGTCTCTGTAGTGTGTAAAGAAAAATTTGCCTGAATGCTGTCCCAATCCCCCCTTTCCCTGGCGGGTGCTGTGCAGATGCTGGCTGAGTCGCTGGTGCCACTGCCACCGAGGTCTGCCTGAGCAAGGCCCTGCGGTGCCTCGAGGAGGGTGATAACTGTGTGTCTGCACAGCACAGCAGGGCTCTCACTCAGCATCACTACTCTTCACACCTTTTAACCAGCTTCTTTTATTCTTAAAGATTTTTTATTTACGAGGTGATTACAGCATTAGAAGTACAAGTGGACTTGAGATTTCTGGGGTTCAATATTGAGAAGGAGACCACCCACTTTATTT
The DNA here is from genome assembly GCA_033556795.1 of Tapera naevia. Taxonomy (NCBI): domain Eukaryota; kingdom Metazoa; phylum Chordata; class Aves; order Cuculiformes; family Neomorphidae; genus Tapera; species Tapera naevia. The sequence continues at coordinate 1,460,317 of JAUMJJ010000054.1, read as the reverse complement.
GCATTTTACTCTTGCAAGAACCTCTCACTGTGCAACAGATAGAATAGAAGATCAGAAGTCTGTTTTGATACTGTCTGGAATTCCCTCTACAGGTGTTGCTCTTAATGTACTGCTTTTAAGTTAAAATAATGACTTTTTAAAAAAATTTCACACTTCTACTACCTTGCTTCTAGAGCTTGCAAGTCATGATTTCAGTTGGACAAAAGATACAGTACTATATGTAAGAAAAGAAACCTGGTTTTACTTACGTTTTAAACAGTTGTGTACAACAGACTTCTTGTTGCCCAGATACCTCTGTTTTTCTGACTAAATCCAGTTAACAAGCACCCACTTAACCAATAAGAATTTTATTTGTAGAATATACAGATACTGTGCCTTGATTCACAAGCAGCAATCAGGATAAAACTTTCCAGACTTGTTCCCTGAACTATATAGTTCCAGGTTTTTGTGGATTCCCTGTGGATATTTTTATGTGTGAAAACAAGTGACACTTTTAGATTTCAATTTTTGATTAGTTGCTGTGCTTGCATAGCTCTCAGTGGATGCAAATTAATTTAAAATTTCATGGCATTATTGGGATTTTTTTTTTAAGCCAACAAATAGCCATCTGCATTACAAGCTTCATTTTTAGTGCCCCATGTTCTCTTGACTCCTCAAAACTTCAGCTTTTTTTTACCTTTAATCTTGGCTCATTTCACTTAATACACTGAATAAAAAGAAATTATTGTAAAGTTAACTTCATAGAAGATGCAAATAAAAAATATTCAAAGGGACTGGAAGGTGTCTCCCTAGTTGCCTCTTAAGACTTGAGCAATTGGGTGGTGTCCTGGGTTGAGCTGGGATAGAGCTAATTATCTTCAGTTTCTCATACTGGTCTCCCATCACAGTATCACAGTATCACGGTATCACAAGGTTGGAAAGGACCTCTGAGATCATCAAGTCCAACCTATAACCCAACACTAACACCAACACTAACACCAACCATCATCTAAACCATGGCACATCAAGAAGGCGAGGAGTGCACAAGAGGCTAACAGGGGCCAGCTGACCCAAGCTGGCCAAAGGGATATTTTTTACCATAAGCTGCCATGCTCAGCATATAAACTGGAGGAGTTGGGTGGGTGGAGAGGGATCACTGCTTGGGAATGGGCTGGGCATTGGTTTCTAAATGGTGAGTGATTTTACTGTGCATTACTCACTTCCTATATTATTTTATTATTATTGATATTATTTTCTTCTTTCTTTGTTGTTTCATTAAACTGTCTTTATTCAAACCCATGAGTTTTATCTATTCTAATTGTGATTCTCCTCCCTGTCCCACCAGGATGGGGAAGTTGGGAGCAAGTGCATGGCACTTAATCGCTGGCTGGGGCTAAACCATGACAGGTGGCATGTGAACCCCCGGGAGGTCATAGTTTGCCATTCTGCTTAAAAAAGGTGTATTGGTAGTTTGGTATGGGACTGCAGGAGATGATACTTAGCTGCAAGGTGGCAGAGAAGAAGGAATACTGATGGCTTTGCAAGTAGCAATGCAGTGGGAGCAGGTCTCACTGGTAGGGCTGAAAGGGTGAACCTGTCCACACCCTCACATGGAAGCAGCAGCAGCTCCTCTCAGGCAAAAGAGGTTGCTGGCTGGTTCACTGGCCAGACCGCCTTGGGCCAGCACAACAGCCTTCAAAACCAGTGCTGGCATTTTTACCAGTGGCTGCTGGGTATATATAACTGGTTGGAAATTTTCTGACAGAATAATGTTTCCATTAAGGAGAAAATTCTATTAAAATCGACACATTTCACAGAAAGATGACAACATTGATTCATTTGGACTCTTCCCATTTGAAAAATGAGCTTCTCATTTCATTTTTATGCCAGGAAAGCAGTTAATCTCAACTTTCACTACTTTGATTTACTGTGCATTTAAATACTAAATGAGTTGTTATCTACATGTAATATAGATAGATAGTATTATGACGTTAAAGCCACCTAGTGATTTAACTTTATGAAAAAGGTTTCACAGCATCAAAAGCAAGCATTTTGATAGCAGAGTTGCACTGCAGTTTCCACAGTGTCTATTCACAGGAAGTGTGAAAGACAAAACAAAATGAGAAATCAGGTTTGCCCACGTGGATAGTCAGGGTTCTGAACACCTCTGCATGGGAAACACTGACCAAAGCTGTCATGTTCTGCAGGGCATATGCTTGGAGGAAGGAAGTCTCTGATTTCCACGGGCTTCATCATTGCCCACAACTAAGCTAAGGAGCCAGCAGGACTAATACTTTGTCTCGTCTCCCCTTCAATCTACTGCCAGTACATCCTGCTCTGCTAGAAAGCAAGGGAAACATAGGACTGAGCACCATTGCTCACCAACCAGCCCTCACGTCCTTCTCCCTCCACTGACTTTCAAATTAAGATGTAGCCTTTTAGTTAGTGGCTGGCCAAGCACAGCTGTTAGAAATGTGATGTCGCAGCAAGGCTGCAGGACCCAGCGATGTGGGTGTAATTGAACAATAATGATTGAGGTGTAGGACATTTCCTGGGGAAGTGATAACCAGCTGGGAGGAGTTAATGGCCCACGTTGTACTTTGGCTCATTAACTGCTAGCAGATATCAATCCCCAGAGAACATTCCTGATCGAGGTTGGTGTTGCTGTTTGAAAGGAGGTCAGGCTGTTTTGTTTTTTTTCTTTATGCCTGACTTGTTGTCACTTGTGTTACGAGTTTGACGGTGATCTCTGTCAGAAAGAGCTATAGGAGTCCTAATCTCCTCCAAATGCTGTAGCAGAAGCCTGGAAGAAGGTAACTGGCTGTTGCTGCAGAGCAGTGCCTAGTTGTGCTAACTCCTGTCCCCTGAGGCCAAACCAGATTCCCTTACTGTGGCTCAGTTCCACACTGGCATGGGATTCTTCTTTTCCAAAGGCAATTCAATACAAATATGAGAATAGGCAATGGAGAAAGAATGACTTACGATGTCTTCTAACTTTTACAGGGAAACTTCAAGGAGTCCTGTGGTTTATAAGCTAAAATTAGTTATTCTTTAAAGGGAGCAGTCCCACAAACTCTTTCCGAGAAGAAAAAGATGTAAAGCAAATAAGCAGCTCTTTTTGAGAACATAAAAACATAATAACAGATGTTGTTTATGGGCGTACCTTTGTCAGAGAAGCTCAATAATGTTATCAACTAAATCACACCCCTAGTCTTTTACAGCTTCCCAACAGTAATGGAAGTTAGCCTGTTATTTTTATTTAGTCCAATAAAAGAGATTGCATGTAGATTTAAGCCACTTTTTCTACATTTCAAATTTATTTTATTTTCTATTCAGATGGGAAATACTCACTGGAAACTTCATACTGAAAAATCAAAACTCTTTTTACCAGCCTCTCTCCTAAAAATTCTAGCTCAGGGACAGCTCTGGGAACCAGTATCAAAGTAAACAGTTCCAGCCGGGCTGTTCACTGGGAATTACCTGAAAGTAATTTCTTGTGGAACTCCATTGACCATGATAAAATTACGTCAAAGGTGACTTTGGTCCTGGCTACAAGGAGGAAAGACAGAATCATTATAGGTATCGTGGTACCTGCATCTGAACATTTGGCTTACTAGCTTGAAATTGTTCTCTTTGTATCCTCCCCGGGAAAATGAGAGAAAATCTTTAGTAGCAGGAGGATTTAAAAAGGCAGAGGGTAAGAGCAGCCATCCAGTGAGATGCAGCCATTATCTACAGGCCCAGAGGACTTGGCAAAAACTCATTCAAAAAACTGCACTCTTTCAGAGCTGTTTTTTTGAGAGAAATGCTCTTTTGAATTATTTTGCCGCAACAGTGCTTTTTATGTTAATGGTCAGATAAACTTAGGTTCCTGTGGCAGAAAAATTCCATTCAGTAACAGGGCTGTCTCTGAAAGAAAAGATGTTTAAGAAGGGTTTTTTTGTTTAATTTCCTTCTACCGGTAGCCTCGTCAAGATCAGAGAAACTGGGCAATGTTGGCCTTATTCAACAAGAACAAGATAGGTGTGGCAAGGCTAAGTGGAATCCAAGAACCTGGGCTGTTCTGGATTGGAGAGTACATGAGCACACAGAACAATGAGCCAGCCTGACTGAGCCTGACCAATTTCATGAGGGAAGATGCAATACACAAGGAATGTTTTATGGGTAGACTTTAGACCTTCCATAAGCCAAGCAGATATTGAGACTGAAACTCTGGCCCATTCTGCTGGTGAAATGGGGTTTGTTCGCTTTTATATTTTTTTTGAATATACTGTATACTTTCCAAATAAAGTTGTTTGGCATTTTGTCTTCTAAAAGACTCTCCTGTAATCTTAAAAGGTTGAAGAATACCTGGAAAGCAACTAGGAAGGTCATAGCTTCAGTCACTGAACTATGAGAAACAGACGCAGTTTTGGATAGGGAAAATTTAAAGAAAACTGAGTCTGACTCTGGCAGTAACTATTGACATTTGGTACAAAATCACAAAACAAAAAAGAAGAGAGACTGTAACATGTGACTGAAATAAAATAACCATTCTTGTGACATGGTGGCTGGGTGGAATAGTTTCAGATAAAAATACTTTCAATAGGAAAAGAAAATAGATTGACCACTACTCTCAGGATGCTATAAATTCAATAGAGTAGTATTCCTCCCTCTTAAACTTCTAAGCACATCACAAGTAGAATGAGGATTGATCTTGAAGAGAATAATATTCAAGGTGGCAAATAATAAGAAATTGGTTTATTTATGTTTTTTGTTATATTGGCTCATACCACTTTTACTGTTCCTCACCTAGAGTGCAAGAAGGCCTCCCAGCTCTGGGAATTTATTTGCTACTCCAGACCACTAGGCTGAGGCTTGTAAGTAACATTTAGAGTCCTATATCAAGGGATGCTGTACCTGATACAGAAAAAGGGTACAAAACTTGTGTCTGAAGCATTTCCTATTTACAAGTTCAGTGCTTAAGCTATTGGAAAGACCCTACCAAAGTACCAGCTTCCCCAGCTAGGAGAAGGAATCCAAGGTTGTTACTGTTTTAAGCAACAGATTCAAGGCTGTGAGTTCAAATTGTGAACTGGAGTGATGGAAACCCAGGAGGTAAGTCCTTTTGCATCTTTAGCCCTGTATGACTTTTCAACTGTCCCAGCTGGGTAGGGAACTGAATGACAGGCTACAGAAATGTCTACTTTAGGACAGAGCTAGATCATTCATACTGAGGAAGAACACCTGATTTATCTTTAGCCATTTTAAAGTTAGATATCTGCTATTGTCATGTACATATCTCCTCAGCTGGCTGGAACAGATGAATGCTGAAAATATTATTCTTAAGAATCGCCTGCATGCTTTATGGTAAGAGCCTAGAGGAACGACCTAGAGTAACATTTTGATGGTTACAGCAAGAAAAGACAGAACCCATTTCTTTCTGATTAACATTATCAAGAGAAGCTAAACACCTGGTTTTCATCAAGAAGAAATCTAACACTGATGCATCAGTCATACATATGCTTCTTTAGGCCAATAGAGAAATGACGTGGCCATGAAGTCAAAGATATCTCCCCAGCAAGAAAACAGTCTTGGTTTAGAAGTGGTGATAGGTCAGGTGATAGCACCTGGTCAGGTTTTTTTTTTAGAGGACATACAAATGTTTCTTTGGTAGAAGTCAGAAAACTGCTTTAGGGAGCTAAAGAGCATGTTAAAAGCCCCTCATTTTAAAATACATGCAATACACCCTCATGAACCTTCACCAGGCAAAAGAGGAGCAGGGACTTTTGTCATGTTTTCACACATGGTTTGCATATAATGTGAGGGTAACTGTCAATGACAGCATTTAGCTGGTTGAAAGAATGTGTTTTTCCAGTGTCTTCTTGCAAAATTCTGTTTTCCAGCTAAATCCTTAGATACTGAGTCTCTCAGAATAGAGCAAATGGATTGCCAAAAACCATGAAAACAAAATAACTGTCACCACTGATTAATGAAAATAATATTCATGCTGCTAGGCGCACACTTACTAATAACATTTTCCATATACAAGTCCTAATCTTATATTTACATTCAAAGATACTTATTTTGCATAAAAGGGAGCAACAAAAGAAGCTAAAAGTAAATACTCTGTGGGAGAACACATTCTGCATCTCCTCTGCACCAGCCTGTGTCTGGACTGAAGATGTGACGGTAGCAGTCTCCAGCTGATACCAGATTCCTAGTGACTGAATGGGGTTATGCAGAGAAAAGATCCTGATATTTCCTACCCATCATCACAGTCTTGAAATCTCCAGACTAGGAAAATATTGCTTTGATAAAAGTGACAGATAACAAATTGATGAAAGTTAAGCATGAGGAAATAACATTCTTTGATCTTTTGACAATATTAAACCCTTCAATTCTCTAAAATAAACACAGTCAGAAAGTCAAGACTGATCATGCGTATTTAGATACTGCAAATTGTACCCCAGACAAATTCCAGCCACGTGCTTCCAGTACCAGGTTCTTCATCTTTCTTATTTCCTAGCAGTCTCAGCACATTCCATACGCTGAACAAGTCCCATCTTGTTAGGAAAACAACCAAAGCAGACAGCCGTGCATACCGCATAGTGGTCATCCTCTTCCCTTCTCAATTCTTTAGCCCTGGGCCCAGTTGGCACCGGCCACCTCCCTGTGCAGATGGTGGCCTTCCCACTCCTCCTGCAGTCCTTTCTCTTCCTTGGCACTGACTGCCAGCTTTCTGGTGAGAATCTAAAGTAATTAATCTAGTGGAGTGATGTCAACCCTTTAGTCCTGTCATGAAGTCCCGGTGAACAGAAAACAAGGGGAAAGGAGTCAAGGCTTGAGGAACAGCTTTTGTTTTTTTTCTTCCTCTTTCCACTTCTGCTACAAGGCTTCAGGCATAGCAGCCTTAGGTAATTGGATTAGGCCTAATAAGAACCAACCTGCACCCAGACCTATGCTTGCGTGGCACATAGCAAACAACCCATTTTGACTTTTCAGTATCAGACTGAAACTCAGAGCGTATGGCGCCAGCACTTCCATAGCTGACTGGACTGCTCTTACATTCAAAATCTCCTGACTTTCTTTCTCACAGCTCACTTGAACCAAAATGTCAGATCTAAGCTTTCTCTTGAACTCTGCAAAGCTAAAACCTGGTGCTGAAGTGTGCAGTGGCAGACCAGCCTGAGCAAACACATTGGAAAGTCTTGCCCTGTCCTGAAGAGCTAAAAAAAAGAGCCTATGATGTTTATGCAACGGCACCCAGAGAAGGCACTCAAAATAGCTCTAGGTAAGGATCCTGGTTCTCCTGGCCTTTATAAAGTATCTTTATCTCTTAATTACATCTAGGTAACTGGCTCTGTGAATAAGAAAGGAATGCAAAGAGTCCTCCTGTGTGCCACAGAACTAGTGAGGCATGGCTGCTAGAACCAGCCACAGCACCTCTGAGGTACTCCACAATAGCTTCAGTTGAAGGGTGGGAAACTTGTCCTTTCCTCTGCCTTTGCAACATGACAAAGTGAGCCTTGAAATAACCAGCTAGCAAGCAAGCAGGTTTTTTTTTTTTTTTCCCACCATTTAAATAAATCTATGTGATCATTTAGAGGTTTTTTTTTGCCATTGGAGGAAGTTATTCTTTCTCTTTGGCCCCCAGACTAAAGTACAGACAGCACTTTATAAATTTGACCTAAAAGAAACTCTGAGAGTATGTGATTTCTAGGAAGGCTGGTGTATTCATCCTCTGCTAGTGAGTACAGCAAACCCAAAGTGATCATGAGGAAAGTGTCTGATTTGGTGTGGACACAATAAGGATATTGTATGGTAAGTTCAAGTGTCTTTTGGCCACAAGATGAGGAATCTACTCTCACTTCAGAAAAGTATACATATACACTGACTTCTCTTTCCCAGCATCCAGGTTTTTCAAAATCAGCTACTGAAGGAAGACCTGCATTTTTTCTATTGCTGAGCACCTGTCAGTCATTTATAGCCACTTGCTGTGAGCAGAAAACAAGGGTCTACTTTTTTTGTAAATAACTCCCTGAGCTGTGAAGTGTCAGAAAAACAGGCTGTGTTATATTGCCAGCAAGTCATTGCCAGTTATTCAGCCATACAAAATATGAGTTTTGTGAAAAATTATACAATTAATTCTGCTTTTAAATTTGAATTTGCAGAAGAGCTTCAAACTCCTCTGATTTTAGTTTTAAAAATTAATTTTGTACTTTTCACAATAGCACTTTTTTTAGGACAAATTTTCTAATTTTTCCTCCTTTTTGAAAAGATATACATTTTCTCCATTTCTTTGAGCTCTTCTAACTTACAAGATAAATGTTCATGGATTTATGTTTCAAGTCATAATTTTTCTTTACAATATCTTTGAGCCTGACAGAAAGAGAAGACATATTGAAGATCTGAAGTTATTGCTAGAATTTTCATAGGTGAGTTTCTCAAGGAAAGTCAATATCAAGTAAAGATTCTTTATTTCTAACAAAGCTTGGTTTTGAAGCTGGACTCCTGAGGGAAATTGTACTGATGAAATAGTAGGGATGTTGGAAAGTGCAAGCCATAAGCAAAGGGAATAATTCAATTTTGAACAAGAAGGGGCTGGAAGAACCAGTGTCATCCAGAGAGATGAGGATAGAGAACGTGGGAAAGTGAAATGATCCATAATCTGTCATTATCTCTTTTGAATAGGCAGCAGTTAAGAAGACAACATTGATTTGGTTTGGTCTTAAAAAGAACATTGACTCTTCTTTTGCAAAGGATAAACAATCATCAGATTGTTAAAAGTCTTATCAACTCAGGTACCAGACAGCACTCTGAGGCTGTACATATTCAACTTCACAGCCATTTTAAGAACAAATACTGAAGTCCCATTTTCCTCTACCATTGGTAAGAACTTCCTTTCCTCAGACTTAAGGTTAGTGCATTTAAATGAGGATTAGGAACCCCATATATACACGCCATGAGATATAGCAGGTGGGAAAGGAGTGGGAATTGGACAGGGAGAGTAATTAATGGCCTGGACTACGTGTGGTGATAAATCCCTTCAGGAAGAGTAATTAGGACAGTATTTATCCAGGTTGGGAAGATGGGAATGGGGTGGAGGGAGTGGCAGAAAGGGCAATGTTTATACTTATTCCTCTAGTAAACAGACCATCCTCAAGCTGGTAAAACAAAGGTTGCATCTGCAGGGAGGAGCAGCAGGACAGGTGACCCCAAACTGAACAAGAGCATTGCATCCTGTGTACATCATACTTGGTATAAAGCTGAGAGGTCATGAGGGTCTCACTCTCTTTTGCGACAGCCAGCACCCAGTGAGGACCTCATTTGTCTGATTGTTCCTGACCCTGGATCCGTGCAGCCCTGAATCCAGTTCCTGAGTTCAGCTCCCTCCTTGCCACGGACCCGTTCCCTGCGCCTGCTCTACGGTTGTGGTGACTTATAGTCATCGAGGGGTGGGGGTACAATCTTGGATATTTGTACATATTTCATTACTTTCTAATAATTTTAATCATTATTATTATTATCATCATTTCATTAAAGCTGTAGTTTTAGTTTCCAATCCATAAGCCTTTTTCCTCTCATTTTCCTCTGCCCTTCCCCTGGGGTGGCGGAGTGGAATTTGGGAGCTTAACTGCACAATTTTAGCTACTGAAAATTAGCCAGGTTGGGGCTAAACTGTGACAGATAGTGAACGAGCATATCCATATGGCAAAATAAAAAGCATAATTGATTTGGTTACTATAAAAGATAGCCTTCTCTTCCTGTACAAGAATTATTTTTTCTTTCTCCCGCATTTTTGTCAAGAATTACCAAATTCTTTTTTAGCTTTAGATTACATAATCCTTTAATGCTTTGCTGCTTTCCTAATTAGTCTGTCATCACTATCTTTCAAATAGCATTTCTGAGCAATCCTGTTTGCCCTTTAATTTTGTTTGTTCAGTGCCACCTCTGTGACTTGTTTTCTATACAAGCATTTTCCACATGAAAACTTTTCAAAATTCTTTCTGTGTCTTAAATCATCCCCTCCGCAGCAGAATGCATCAGCCAGTAAGTATGGCAATTCTAACTTTCTCAGGTATTTGTAGTCCATGAAATATTGCAAAACATCAAAAGCACTTGAGCAGAAATTTTAAAGCCATGTGGAGAACGTAAGCTGGTTTAAAAGTCTGCAGTGATTTGTACATCTAACAAGCAATACCCTACCATGGCCTTTTAAAAGCATTGAACACCTAGTGAAAAATATCAAGAAACTTGGATGCCAATTTTTTCATGTTTTGTGTGTGGCCCCTCTTTGTAAAGGAGGGGGAAAGAGAAGCTATTACCTTAAAAGTACTCTGTTAAGAGGCACTCTGCAGCTGCAGTTGTGCCGTGATGTCTTTGTATAAATTAAACAACCAATTTCTGCAATTACTTAAAGTGGCAAATGCTGTATTTTAAACCTTTGCTAGGTCTATTGTTAACTACTTCTGTTTCTCTGCTTTCAGGGAGGTCTGGCTTCTCTGTAATCATCAGAGCACAGAAAGAAAAGCAGAGTATAAAGGCAAAGTTATTAGTTTGGGCCCCCACAACAAAGCGGTACTGGAGCTGCAGTTTTGGAGAAAAAAAGACAGAGACAAAATGAAGGGTGGGCTTAGGACAGGGCTTTTGCCAGGAACCTGTTTCTAGCCATTCCATTTGAGACTGAGCATTTGTTAGTTGGGTTACTTTGGGCTCAGTTGCGACTGTTGCAAAGATCCAGACTTTCAAAAACCATTGGCACTGGACACAGGAATTCTGAAAGAGAAAAATCCCTGCCAGAGGCACAAGTAGTGTAAATATTGTCTGTAACACAGCATCTAGAGCAGCCCAGGATGATAACTCTCTGGAACAAGTAGTGTACACATATAACTGTACCCAGGTTTGCAGCTAACTAACCCTCTGCTTTACTTCTGGGAGAAGTCTTCCGTCCCTTTGCACAAACACAGAGCCCCACAGGTCATGGTTGCTGCTGGGCATCCACAGACATCTGTAGATGTGCAGGCTCTGGGGGCTGCTGTGGCTGCAGCAGCTGGGGCTGCTGCCCTGACACGGAGCTGACCTGAAAGAACAGGAGACCAGTCACAAGTGGGCATGGCTGTAAGGCACAGGCCTTGCTCCTCTGAGGGCTGGCACCTATCCTCACCAGTAAGGATAATTTTTTCGTACCAGTTGTTGGCCCCTTTCTACAAGCTACTCCAGTGCGTAAGAGTTAAACTGATTCCTGTGTAGCTACAGAGGAGAAAGCTCTGTTTAACAGTCATGGAGCTAGATTGTGGGTTTGGTGGATCACACTTTGTTTACACACTTCTTTTGATGCATATGTGTTTGAAACTTTCATCCTCAGTGAATCTTTTCTTTGAGCTCTTTTATTAAAGTAGCTTCCTGCTCTACTGCTCTCCTATCAGTTGGGCAGCCAAGGGTCCTTTTACCATGCAAGCTACATATACCACCATCTGTGAGTTTGTGGCCTGGGAGCTAAACTGCTTCTGGTGCTCTGTAGGAAGGCTCCAGTAAGGCTTTGACAGTTCAAACTGGTGTAAAGCGCAGTGGCTTGACTTGCTCCAGGTTAGTGCATTCTTCCCATTTTGAAGTCTGTAGCCTCTTTGGCCTGTATTATACATGACATGAGGACCACTGGCCTTCCCTCCAGGCAGTGCATCAGCTCAGCAGGCTGCTGGCTCGGCTTACGTCCTACGTCACGTTTGATTTACTGCTTTGGGTCTGATCTGAGTTTAAAGTTCATTTCCTGTGGATTTAAGTTTCAGGCATTTTGTTGTTGTTTGTCAAATCTGAAATATTCTCTTTCTTGATATTCATGAACTGACTTCTTGTCAGTATGCTATCTCTTTATTTAAAAAGCCCACGACCCCTTGCTAAAACCAGTGAGAGCTGTTTTTAAACACTGCTAAAAGTATTTCAGACAAATGTATTTTAATCTGGATCTTCCTACATAAGTGAAACTTCATGAAAGAAACCTATGATTTTGAGTGCCTCTAATTCTGCATTCATGACTTGTCACATTAAGGAAGATTGTTTATCCCCGGTGTAAACACTCAGCATGTCTTGAGAATTTAGGCACCTAGGAATCCTCTAAATACATTTTGACAATTTGAAACTCGTTTGCATTAAGATTACAGTCCTGCAGTTCTTTATCAGATCTGCCTTTTGTTTTAGCCAACATCTGATACTAAGCCTATTTTTCCTCTCCTCCTTCCATTTTCTGCATCTCTAATGACTTTAAGGACTTGGGCACAGGACCTGTCTTTACATACTCCCGTGCTGTCCATAGCACACTCTGAATGTTGTGACTGTAAAAAGGACACAGGAACAGAAGTACTGATCTTGGTTGTGCCCATGTCCAGCCTTCACTTTTCCACTCCCGATACCAGCATCCTGCCGCAGGGTTTGGTGCTGAAGGCACATTTCTGACATTGCAGGTGAACTAACATTTTGGCAGGAGAACTGCCAGCTGGAGCAAATAGAAACTCCAAGAAGGTGAATTATTGTTCCTCCACATTTGTTTCCTCAGCCTGCTCTACACAGATATGGTTTTGCAGCACAGTTCCTTTGTTAATCCCTCGTAAATCATTGGTGTGTTGCTGTAAGTGACTGACAACAACATCAGTGAGCAGCCAGCTATCTTTTCCATGGTACCACTCTTTTCTCTCCTGCCATCTATGTGAAAGTGTTATGGCTTCACTAGACCTGCTGGAGTTACCTGCAATGTTAGAGCAATACAGCCTCCAAAACCTCACCCCAGCTACAGAGACAAAGCTTCCATTATAAGAGTTGTCAAATAGAAGAAGACACACTGTCTGCACATTTTACAGGATTACACAAATAGACTTTTTGACACATTTTCTTTATGGAATCAGGAACCTGTTTTTAAGCAGTATTCCTTTCACAGGTGCTTTAGTAATGCTGACATCCAGGCTTATTAATTCGGCCTCCTGTGCTGCCTGTGCATTGAGACATTCAGTAGGTTTCCTCTTTAACTGTGGTGCCTGTACATGTGGAGGAGCAGTGGGACCTGGAAGGCGTGACATCCCCTGCAGACTGCCATAAAGCAGCTCTCAGGCTCCAGTGCTGCTGGGGCAGCCTGCTGTCAGTCACTGCCCAGAGAAGTGCTTTTTTCTGCAGAGTTGACTCAACAGAGCAGAGGGCAGGGAGCCAGTGGTCCAGAAATAGTAGAAACATTTACTGTGAGAGAATTTTAAAAGTCCTTGGAAGTTTTGAAACTGAATCATGCCAAAAAATCAGACAGAATAGACTAGTACCTAGAGAAGATGACTTAGAGGAAGGTTGTACTTCTCCAGAGATTTATACCTGACTAAACTCTCATTACTTCTCTGCTTTTCCCTCAAAATCTTCTCAGTCCTTCTTCTTGGCAGCTTTCTGGAGATAGGGCATGACCTATGAGCATGAAACAGCAGAAATCCTCTCCCCTCACTAATATTGTAAGAGAAATATTAGTGAGCCTTTGCTGGGTGTTTGTTACCCACAAGCCCTCCTGCAAGTGTCAGGGAGGGGCCTGCAAGAGACCCCCAACAGCAGGGTATTAGAGAACCCAGAGCTCATGAGGCCATTTCTGTCTATAAGTACCAGAGTAACTAACAGCAGAGCAACTCTTCCCTTTTAACAATCACTTTAAGTTTAAGAAAGTGGCTCTTGAGGAGGTGCAGGCCTAGCTGACCCCTTCCCAGGGGGTGCTTTTGGCTGCACTGCCCCACAGGCACAGACCAGGCAGAGCAGCCCAGGTGGCAGTGCAGGGAAGGTTCTCCTCGCCCCCTGGCTCTATAGGTCCAATCCCAGTCTGCCCCAGCACACCTGGCAGTACCTGCACCACTCTAATCCCTCTCAGAACTGCCAAATGGTGTTGGCATTACTTGCCAGCGGAGGATCACATCGTGCTGGCTCAACATAGTGGGCAGGGACCTGCCACATTACTGCTGGCACCTGAGCATATTCTTGCTATATATGACCTCAGAAAAGTTTAGGAACCAGAGGAGAAATCTGCACTTCCCATGCAACCATTTTTTCCACAATTCGCAGTGTCAGAGAAAACAATGTGTCATTTACTCCCATCATCACCCTGCTTGTACAGAGCAGCTTTGTGGTGGCCACTAAACCCCGAGGAGGATGAAGGGATAGGAGGTGAGTTGTACTTGCTGAGGCACACACAGACCCCCAGGTGCCAGTGAGAGGGAAGATGTGGCACCTTTTTGAAGACAATCTGGTACTTTGGTAAGTCATGGTTTATTTTTCTTTTTGCCAAGAGCAATCACAGACTTAAGCCAACCCAAAGCCGAGTGGAATTTTCCCACTGAAGATGGAGGAAGAAAGAAAACTTATTTCCTATGAGTTAATCTTATGAAAACCACAACTCATTATGAGATTGGAGAGGATTATTTCAGTTAGGTTCTCTGAAAAAACATTCTCTTTCTCGTTTATATTTATGTGAGACAGTGGAGAAGTAGAAACTCAGAGACACAGCTGGTGGTGCTGCCTCATAAAAAAGTCACCCATTACAAACAAACTGGTGAAATGCTGGTTACCCAGCATGACTTGGAGACAGCTCAGTTTCCAAGTTTCATTCTGATGTTCTTGTTATCCTTAGAGTGTCCTCCTAAAATATCAAAGGCTATTATTCTTAAAAGTATTAAAGTGGAACTGAAAGTAAGCTAGAATGTTACTGGACCTAAAAAGACAATTCAAAAATAATACTTGAGGGTTTTTCGTGAGAAAAGATTTCATTTTTCTTATGTAATTTATTTTCTTCAAGGGTGACAAAATCCCTGACAGGAAATCCAGTCTTTCACCAGATATAATGTTTGTGATCTGCTGCTGGTTATGTGCTGCTTTTACTGATTTATAGTGGTAATGCCTGGTACATGGCACTTGAAGTGGAAGAAAGGTCACTTTCCTCCAGCTCATCTGTGTGATGCGTGATGCCATCTCAATACAAGGCAGGAGAAGCCCTCATCAGGGAGCAGCAGGCAGCAATGCTCCCAACGTGGCAATGGGTGCCTGGATTAGCTGCCATCCCTCCAGCCCTGAGACCCTGAATTCAAAGCAAATTGCATCTATGACTAAGGGTCCTTTGGGCCATAGTTTAATAATCTCAATAATCAGTCTTGATCACACTTTCAGTACTGGATACTCATCCAAGGCCTTGATCACGTTTAACTAACAATTTGCCTATTCCTACCAAAATATGAAAATTTTCCAAGGGTTCAAATATATATACCTGCATTCTGAAATAGAACTACTTTAAATTCCCAGCTTCCTTTTTTTTTTTCCATCTAATGTCAACCTACTGATTGTCTGTAGATAGAAAGTTTGCTAGAGAACAGTCAATTACAGTCAATTCTGTATATAAAATTCTTCCCCTTTTGTTTGAAATGGAAAATAACCTAAAAGCCTTTCCCTGGTAATAAACCAAGCTCCATAACATACATTTTTAAAGGAAATAAAAAAGAAATTATGATTTGCAGTATTCATAAAGAAAGAGACCTCATCATGGTATCAAAAATAATAGGTGCTCGTGAGCAAAGGATATAACAATATTCTCTTTGATGAATAAGAGTTGCTCCATTTTTAAGCAGGATAAACCTAATGAGGAGACACAGGCTTGCAAAGCAAACTCTCAGAGTATTTGCATCCCAGCCTCAAACTGCCAGCAGGTTTTACCCATACGCTGTACTTCAATACACACCCGTGACTGACAATTACATCAAATTTATCTCCTTGAATCGCATTTTATCCCTGTTCTTCCTTATTTGTTGTCTTATTTAATTAATGGATCTATGCTTTATTCTTAGACTGCAGTACTTAGTAGAGGGAGGAAGAATTTTATTTTTAATTGAAATCAAAACAATTATCTTGTGATAGAGTGCACCACATTGAGAACAGCTGTCTGCAGCTTTCTCTTGTTCTTTCATGCATCCTATTCTATCTTCCAGCTTGGGAACTTTCATTTAAATTTAATCATAAAAAAAGAGAAAAGCTGCCCAACAAAAACAACTCCAAACCAAAATCACATTTTGTTAGAAAACCACTAAGAAAATAACATGGCCATTTAAAAGAGACCACTTGTGTATGAGGAATTCAGGACTCCATATAAGTGAAAGGGGTCAGAGGTGTCTGGCAATCTGCAGACTGCTAACTTCAGCATTACTTTTGCTTTAGAAAATTGATTTTTCCCTTCATGTAGCACCATCAGGTTGGCTCCACTTTCATTACTTATTCTATGAAATGCTCATCTCCCTTACATGACTAGCAGTAATATGATTACAGCAGTCCATGGGGGTTGGGGTGGCGTAGGGGAAGAGGGCTTTAGAAAATAAATCTAGACTAATTAAAAGCCAAAAAAAAGGTTGTTTTTTTTTACTAATTAAACATGTCTAACTTATATTTTTTTACTAAAACTGGCTGGAAAATCTCAACGCAACCAAAGCCAGTGTGATTTTGTTGGATGGCAGGGTTTTAATGAAAACAGGAAAAATCACAAGACCTACAGTTTCCGTAAAACTTTCATTTGAAGGCAAAGCTATTAAAAATAAATGCAAAATTTTCTATAACAACAACAGCCCTCAAGATATTTCCCTTTTCACAGCATGAGCTCAAATTCATGGCTTAGCACAATCACACTCGATAGAAAATAATGAAGTGTAGGATGTGACTCAGTCAGGCATGTTGTATCTATTATTCCTTGCTTTTGACATTTCTCCAGTTCCCACCTATAACTGCTCGTAAGGATGTAGAATTCCTAATTAGATATATGTGTTTTCAGAGACTTCACTTCCAAATCTAACTTACACGTACAATCAGCTCATATTCTGTGTACAGACTGTGCCACCTTGAGAGAGGGAACTCACCAGCAATACAGTAGAGGTCTGATTTATTCTTTAAAACAACTCCTCTCGACTAGCTATATCAGGATCCTGTTTCTTAGTGGGCATGATTCAACAGTTTTTCTTTTCCCCAGGCCATCAGGAAACACTGACCTTGCGAGTGCCTGCTCTCACTTGGTTCAGTTCTGCAGCCAGACTCATTATCTGGAGAGCATAGATTTTGTTCGTGATGCACATGATCTTCCTTACACCACTACACTTTAATTATATATGCAGCTCACCAATCTCAAGATGAAAAAAACACCTGAAACCAATGGTATTTTCATGGAAACGTGGCATTTGTAAGGGATGAGAACAATTGTTGTTCTAAAAACCAAAAGTTAGACTGAACCAGTAGCACAAAAGGGCAAGGTTAAGAATGAAAAGCCTGAACCCAAACTTATGTTTGGGACAGGCTTGCAAATATTTGTACATATATCCAAGATCTTTTGAAGTTTTTGTGCTCATTTTTAACTCCCTCTTTAAACTAAGTGAGATGTTGTTGTTTGATCTTTCATGAATTAGAATTACTGATTTATTTGTGCAGCCTTACATCAGGTTAAAATATGAGCCTGTAGGCCACACAAGTAAATTCAGTTCATTTCTGGACTACTGCTTTTTTTACGGGGATCAGCTTATTTTGATTCACTGTGAACTTCTGATTTTTCTCTCTCTCTTCTTGCTGCCAAGAAAAACTTCAGAAACCTTATGTTTCCCCTGTCATTTTAGGTAGATCATGTATTAGCTAAGGAAAGATGAAGGCAGTAGTCTTTTTTGTTTTATTTTGTATTGTTTACTTGTGAAGGTTAACTAGGACAGCATCCCATATCTTCTCAGGATTTGTCCTTCCTCTCTAAAACTGCAGCTCATAACACTAACTGTTTCAATGTATAGCAGATATTATCAGTATTATTTGAGCTTTAAAACCTATGCAAAGGGGACCACCACGAAAAGTTTAAACCCAGTTCCAGTACAAGCTCTTATCAGCTTCAAGAGCTCATGGCCATTGTCAACATTTAGAAATAAAGGAATGTGAAATATAGGTCAATTATTATCTGGCTTTAACAACAAAGCTATACTTCTATTTTGTACAGAATGAAAAAGAGGGTTTCTAAGCTCTTCTGAAAGGCTAACATTGTCAAGGGGAATACTTTATTTTATGAAACTTAATATTTACGATAATGGCCCCACATCAGGCTTTTGGAAACAGCAACACATTAAGCCCAATGTGGTTTTTTCAGGTGCAAATAGTTGGAGATAAAAGAGATGTCATTTTAATGCCAGGTCTACAGACATCCCAACGACAGTGAGCAACTCACAGCCAGCAGAGCAACATGGCATGCATCTTTGTAAATGCATAACCTCGTGACACATGCAAATATGAACAACAAATATTACCTTCATCCTTGAGCACTCATCAACTGATTTGCATAGTCAGAAACCACGTCTCCTGCTTCTATACACACAAAGTGTTATATTGCCCCTCTGCATACTCACTCACTTTGCGCATGTGGTCTGGGCAACTGAAAGTCAAGCTAACAGATCCCATCTTAATTCCACTGTGAATATTGAGCCAGATGGTTTACTTTTCCACAGCTGTGAAAATCTGCCTTTATAAGGCAGATGTAAGAATCACCTGCATTTACAGCTTTTTCCAACTAATGCCCAAACAGGGGCTCAGTGAATAAAGCAACAATTTTCCATGGATGACCCTGTGCTGCCACCTACACTTGCTGAGGTCTTGTAAACCCCACTCCATTGCTGATCCCCAATGGGACTACTTGGGACAAATCTTATCAGAAATCTCTCCTTACCTTATCCATAGTAGCTTCTGAGTAGCTCCCTTTAGCCCATTTGGAAAGAACATTTTGCAATTAATTTTTGGAGTTAATTGCAGCACATGCTCAGTAACACTCAGAAAACACATAACACCTCTAAAGCTCCCTTGACTGTCCTTGACAGGCCCAGCACAGCTCCACAATTCATCTAGGATTTACTAGGAGCTGCAGTTTTATGATAAGGATTGGGCTAAGTTTCAATGAACTTCCTGTTTCCAGGAATGGCTATGATTTATGACTGAGAAGAACTGGTGACCAGAGCTGAGTTTTGATGCAAGTTCTCGAGTTTTTCATGATAGGCCCTGAAAACAAAGTACAGACTAAAATGCTCAATGCTTCTTGAAAGCTGAGAGAGCAACGATTGTACTAGAACTACTGCTTCTTGTAGGACACAAAAGAGATCGGATGACAGTATTTCTGAGGTGCTGTGGATTAGAATAAACCAAGTGTCCATTTCATCACACAATTGAAAAAACATTTTCCATACATCTCTACAAAATATTTCTACCTTACTTGTTTGCCATTCAACAGAAGCACTGATGATAGTTTAAACCAAGTTGCCTTTCTCTGCCTAAGGCCTCAGAAAGAAAGAACCACATAGAACATTAGGAGAGGAAGTGTCAAGTAAACCTCATCAGACAGCAGAAAGTCAAGATGTTTGAGATTTTCCCTGCTGCAATACTATGATTTTAGAGAGCAAAGCAGCTCTGTCCTATCAGGACAAACTTTCCTCTGGACAAGTCAGATTGTTAGTATGCATCCTGCTCCCCTCTCTTCCTCTGTACTTGTGTGTGAACAATTGTCGTGGCACAAAGCTTGCCTTTACACCTAAAATGTTACCTATTATGGACTATTTTACTTTCATAGTCATAAAGAGAAGATCTGATGGATCACAGAGTGAGGTTTCTTGGCTAGTTAAGTACTGATGGATTAAACCCTTACAGAAGAAGAGCAAACCAATTTTTCTCTAACTCAACAGACCTCACATTGGCCTAGAAATTTCAGGAAATTTCAAGTCTACTGAACATTTTTCCTCCAAATTCAGAAAGAGCCTAGTAATTTTAAAGCACTGATCACTCCTTTGCAATTTTATTCTTCTGTGCACACTCCACACTTCTTCCTCTTCCATTAAATTTTTCATTCCAGTTTTCTACAGTGAAAGAGTATTCCAGCTACCCAGTCTGCTCAGTCAAGCAGAGTAAACTCTCATAACTCCTGACAAAAGGTCACTTTGCTAGCATTTTATTATTCAGTGTCTGTTTTAAGTCTTGATTTTTAACTCAACAATAAAATAAGTCATTTTGTTTTCTGCAGGTCTCAAACGTTGCCAAACTGCTTTTGGAGCAATTAGAATAATTTATTTTGAAGATGATGACTGAGACTTTTTGCATGTACTGAAAATATTAAATTGCTGTTCTTCTGATGTCTGCCCATGGAAGAATGTATATGATTTCTTCCTCTCATATTCTAGATACAGCTTAAGAAAAAAATAAAGGAGCTACTTTTGTTAAGTAAAATCCAAACTCTCCATAGGGAATCAGAATTTATTCACAACTGTAGTCTTAGAAATCAGTCTCATGGTATTTTTCACTTTGGGCAACTTCCTCATCTTGTTGGTATTTTTTTTTCTGATCTGTTTCTTAATTCACTTCCTATGATTAAGTCCCAAACTACATTGCAGTATTGCAATTAGGCTGTTGAACAATTGCAACATGATCTCCTCAGGCAAGGTGCACAGAAGATCAACAGTGCAATTTGTGTTCATTGTCTTGTGTATCACCCTACTTCACTGGAACTTTTTGCTTCTGCAGAATAGCGGTTTGTAGAAGGAGGCTGAAGCTCTTTTAGTTGTGCTTGCAGTATTACAAAAATAAACTCTCACTCTTATTGCTCGTTTTGATGAGAAAGTAGTTCAATCTTGCCCTCCCAGTAGGATATCAGAAATACTGTCCCTCCCCCAACACCTTTCTAACCAGGACATTGGACAAAGCCTCTCAACAACTTCTGTTTCTTATTTATCGTTTTAGGTAGATCACAGGTAGGCTAAAACCTCAATTTATCTCAGATTATTCAAGCTGAAGTAGTTTTTTCAGCTTCTTAGGGTACTATGCCATACTGACATATGGCTTTTCACTCTGAAGAACTGCAAACTTCTGCCCAGAACTCTGCCTGCATGAGTGGGGCTTCAGAGGACTAGAAAAGATACAGTCTCTACTGGTTATATGCTGGAACAGATTCCAGTTTCTGCTCATGCAATTGTGGAAAGAGTGAACTGCAGACTTATTTTTACTGGCACAGACGCACCTACTGTCTCATTGAGAAGTAGGCACGAAGACACAATGGCACATTCCCAAACTGAGACAGCATCTGTCCTCAAGTGTTTTTTCTTCTTTTAAACAAGAGGACTCTTTCCTTCTTTTTCACCCTCTGCCCTTCCTACTGCAAAGGCTAGGAAAGGTCAGCACATGGGTTCTTGCCACCTACCAATCTAAGCAATATTTGCCACAGATGCTCCTCTAAACCTGGGTGAAAGCAGCATCTGATGACAAGTTTCAGGTTTGATACCTTCGTTCAGCTTGGAACTGAGAAAGAGAACCTCCTCCACCTGTAAAGGCTTCTACTGAATTCAGTTTTCTCTGGGAATCTCCCCTGAGAGACATGCTATTTAAAACCACCAGCTGGGAGCCCTCCCTTCTGCTGACTTTTTGCCTACAGGTTGTAGATCTTTTCCTGAGCCCTGACAGGGCCCATCCACCCTACCACAGAGGGGTTTTAAAGGCATTTCAACTATGGTCCAAACACAATAGAATTTTGGCCTAGATTTGCATTAAGAAAAAGCAAGAATGGGGCGCTTAATATATAGAAATGAAGTACCCACAAACCAGGTACAAGTACAGTATTGAAGAAACCAATGCATTTGAAATTAAGGCAGTGGACAGTTTACTCCCCAGATTTTTGGGGAAAGGAACTGGTGATGTGCCAGGTTCACATGGGAAGTGGGGGTCAGTAATGTTACCTTACAGGAAAACAGCAAATACCATGTCTTTATCTAATAAAGGCACCATAAATTATGTTTGCACCACTGGAGCCATATGTTCAGCTTTGCTTTTACCAAAACTTAAGTGAATTTTAAAGAAAAGAATCATTACAGATGTGGAAGGAAACAGGTAATAGAAAATGGGATAAGACATGATGTGAATTTGCCATTACTACATTAGATAAGACTAATTTATTTCTCTGGTGAGGTAATTAGTATTCACACAGGGAAATATATGGCATCAGAAAATTATTTAAATTGTTACCACATAAGAAGTTATTAATTAATCTGGAGAAGATAGGGAATACCTATGAGAATTCTGAGCAGCAAGAAACAGGCTAAAGAGGTTGGCTTGCAAGGGAGTATTAAGTTGGAATGAAACAAGGCAGGCAGTTCCTCAGCATGGTCTCTTGGTCTCATCTTACGTAGTGTTTTTGTTACTATTTGGGGCATGCTGGTGAAGTTTGCTGACCCTGGGAAGTTGGGAGGCATTACAGAAATGTAATAGGGTTAGACAATTGTGTTGGAAGAATGGATGATCTTGCAGACTGGAGTAATAGAAGTTGTTCAAGTGAATGTCATTCCACATAGAAAACTTATTCATTTTAGGATAGACAGCAAAAAACTTATGCTTTAATGGATGGATATCAACTAGAAATAATGGGAGAGGAGAAGGACCTGTTTTTTTCCAAGTGTGGGATAGTCTCTGTCCTCTCTGATGATTACAAAAAGCATTTCTGTAACACTGCCACAGTCAGCTATCCTTGCAGTAGGTCAGAGTTTTTCCTGCGAGGTTTTTTCCATACACTCAGAGAAGCAGCACATTAGGAGTAGAATTTAAAACACTGTGACAAGGCACTGGGATGAATGGAGCACTTATATCTTTGCAAAGGCATTCTCTCAGGTTCCTGAAAGTGCAAGCAGTTACAGCACCCTAGCATCACTACTATGCTGACAGCACTCAGCTTTTAGAGCTATCTCAGTGACCACGTTAGAGACTATTTAAAAGAAAGTCAACAGATTCTTGGGAATAAGATGTCAGTCTGCAATGAAATCATATCCAAACATTTTATACCTCTGGCCAGTAGGCTTACCTTGGAACTAATTCTTCTTGGGCTCCTAGGTTTTTCATCTGTTTTGCTTAAACTCAGCTTCAATAAAAGCACAGAATATCAAAGAAACACAAATGCCAAGACAAAACTTTATGAATTATTAAAGATAAGGGATGCCACAGCAGAAATTCTCCCTCTGTGCTTTATAAGGCTGTTACATAAAACTTTATGAAAGGCCAGTCTGAAATCGGGGAACTTATTTATTCTGAAACAAACTTCCAAAAAATGAAAAAAATGTGCTGCCTCCAAGCCAAAGTTAAGGTACATCTCCTGAACTTGGTCTTCTGTAGCATAAGTACATGGTAATGTAAGTATTAATTCAAGTAAATCCAAAATACCCCCATCTAAACACAAGAGAATATTTTCCTTCACTTCAGACCAAAGCAGGACCCATGCTTCCAAAATAAGAAGCTTCCTAAACACATTTGTGTTTCAAAGGACGTGAAAAAAGCTAACACTTGATAGGGATGATCACATTGCTTAATACATTATTAAAATGGTGATTAAACTGAAAACTATAGAGTAAAAAACCTTTAGAACTCAACCACAGACTGTATTGCCACCTATCAGAATATGTAAAAATGGATAAGACTGACCAATATTTTTTAAGGTTTAGTTAGGAAAAGCTCTTGATTTCCTAGCAGAAGGGAAATTCTGAATTATTAATGAAGCTGGGATACTGGCTGCTGTCGAAATTGAAAGTAGGCCTGCAAACTCAGGCATCTGGCCCTTAGCATGGCTACACTCCAAGTTTGGGAAAGACAAGAGGAAAAAAGCTTTGGCAGACAGACAAATTCAATTTTCATTGGAAATAATTCTACTAGAGCAGAGGATCAAAAGTTTTCCAGTTGTGTGTACCCCAGAGACACCCCAGGACGAATGTCCCATGAATTTCTGCAGGTTTTAAACACTCCACAGCTACCAAGAGAAGGAGTCTGTGAACGAATCAATCAGTGAAGATTAATCTATTTCATGATAAGCATTCTTAAAAAAAAAAATTAAGAAAGAGCTAGAGAAGACCACAGTGTTTAATTACGAAGCTGTTTCTTTGTTAGACACTTTTCCCAAAACTCCTGTTAAATTTTGCAACTTTAGCAGGTCTGAGCAGAGAGCAGGCTGTCGAGGCATGGCTAGAGCTGAGTTCTGCTCCTTCATCTGCTGCAAACCAGCTCTGCAAGCCATGGGACATTACGTCTCTGGGCGTGAGAAGAGTCCAGCTCTCCAGACAACAGAGGTAGAGCAGCCTGCCATTCACTGCCTGCTTTTTCAGTGCCACATGCATGAGTGGTGGGGCTGGTATAACCCCAACTGCCCAGGGAGGGCTCAGGGCTTGGGAGGGAGGCTGTTGTTGGGGTTCGTAGCAGCAGCAAACTCTCACTTTCCCATATCCTTTTCTCATTCAGCTTGGAAGGAGCAGTAGGGCTAGATCTCCCAATACCTCTCACAGCCACTTTCCACCCAAGCCCTGCTTTTCTGAGCCACAATGGCATCTTGGCCTGTATCAGAAACAGTGTGGTCAAGGGAGGTTTTTGTCCCCCTGTACTCGGCACTGGTGAGGCCACACCTCAAGCGCTGTGTGCAGTTTTGGGTCAAGAAGGACATTGAGGTGAAGGGCAATGAGGCTGGGAAGGGGCTGGAGAACAAGTTCGATGAGGAGCGGTTGAGGGAACTGGAGTTGTTTAACTTGGAGAAGAGGAGGCTGAGGGGAGACTTCATCACTGTCTACAGCTGCCTGAAAGGAGGCTGTGGCAGAGTGAGTGCTGATCTCTCAAGTGACTGGTGATAGAACAAGCGGAAATGGCCATAAGTTGCTCCAGGAGAGGTTCAGACTGGACATTAGGAAGAATTTCTTTACCAAAAGGGTGGTCAGGCCCTGGCACAGCTGCCCAGGGAGGTGGTTGAGTCACCATCCCTGGAGGTGTATAAAACGGGCAGAGAAGTTTCTGAAGGACACGGTTTAGCAGATGATGAGTGCGGTTGGACTTGATAATCTCAAAAGTCTTTTCCAACCAGAAAATTCCGTGATTCTGTGATCCTCTAACCCACTGTCTCACCATCCTTTTCCTACAGCTGCAATGTTCTTGTCCCTGTCCCAAATCCTTGTGGTAGGAAAATTCAATTTTGCCTCCTCTATCCAAATGAATGCTGAACCCTGCAGAGCCTACAGGGTTTGGTATTGAGGACTAGTATTAGTATTTGAATGAGCTCTTGTATTTCAAAGGGAAGGGCATGACATTGAATATGTGCAGCCACAGGGTTAGTTTGAGTCAGTGAAAGACTGCCAAAGTCTCAGATATTCCTGGGATGAGGAGGACTTGAGTCAGAGAAGCAGTTGTTGGTCTTAAAGGAGGTGGCATCTCTTCTGTGAGTTTTATTATGGTCACTTGTGAGTACCCCAGCTGTTTTCTGGGTCAGAAAAGCCAAAAGTTTCAGAGTCCAAAACACTGCTGCTCTCTGTGGGGCTTTTAGGCAGGAAAGGCAAGTTTCCTTAGGTGTCCCATAGAGGGGGAAAACTTATAATTCTGGTTATTAAAAATGATAAGGAGAGGAAGCAGCCTACCAGCAAGATACTGAGAGCCCAAAGCATCCCTTAAAAGACTGAAAAGTTTGAGGGCAATGGGGAAGATTTCAATTTTCAATCAGTGAGTTTCTCCTCTTTGGGCTTAGTGCCAGAAGCAAAAGATCCCTGCAGCCCAAGTCCCTACTGCTGAGGTTTTCAATGGTAGGGAAGCAGCATGAGGATGGGTATAAAGTTGCACTCATACAATACTTCAGTTATTTAGTGGTGGTCCTATGACAGATCAAGTGTATGTAGGGTCTGAACCACTCCAAGTTTGGGCGCGACTGTGTTACTATTTTGAATGCTTTGTGCCGGTTTAAACAGAAAGAACAAGAGTCAGTGAAAAACTGCAGTAGGGAAAATCCATGATTTCTGTCTCTAAGCCTCTGCGAGGTAAACATGTTGAATAGATACATTTGTGAGATATGCTTTACTAAGTTGTCATTAAACAGAGTAACTAATGTAAGGGTTAAGTCTCAGAACCAACAATTTCAGCTTCATGGGCTGTACAAGACAGTACAAGTTGTAGAACTACCAATTGTAAAAGGTAGTGCAGAACGAAACTGAACTGTGCCAGCTCACAGTCAAACCTCGTCAGAATGAGGCTAAAAACTAGCATTAAAGACAAACTAAGTTTGTGCTTAAATTTCATGGAGCATATTGAAAAATAAAACATACTGAAACAGCTCCTTTCCTCTTAGAACCGAACAAGTATTCTTTTCACGTACAGACACATAAAAGATCATCAATGCAAATGCAGAACAAAAACACCACAGTCAATGTGAGTAAAGGCCGATTTTGAGAAGCCAGGCTTCTCAGATGCTTCTGAAAATCCCAACTAGCAACTACCTTTCTGTCTACACAGCATCATGACTTCATTTGGGACTTAAATATTTTGAAAGGTTTACTTCTCATCAGCATGTGTTTAATTCAGAGCTTCTAATCCTGTTGTTGCAAGTTTCACAGAGATCCTGGTGTCACTGGCATTTGTGATTACATTTGGCTTCAACTGAGCTTTTGATTTTCCCTGTAGCTTGGCAGCCAAGTTCAAGTAACAGAAGAAGGAATGTAAAGTTGATACATGTGGACAGACGTTTTTAGGAGAGGGGTAAGAATACTTTACAATTCAATAGCACACTCACCTGGATCTGGGGTTTTGATTATACTGAGATGCAAAGTGATACAAAACACAATTTGTTTCTGTTCTTCCCCCTCAGAGACCTGTGCTGAATGAGTGAGATTACAGCAGCCTTGGTGCATGTATCATTTGTTTGAAGTATATCATTAGTAACTTGCTGTATTCTCAGTCAACTGCCTGTTCCTATCCACCTCAGTATTAGTTAAGGATCGTATATGGGATTCATTTTATAATATTCCTTTATGCAGTTGTTTGTAGGAAACAAACATGCTATACGTATTAGCCAGATTCTTCATCATTAATATATATTAGTTTCAACTTTTTTTTCTAAGTGGAGCATGAAAACCATCATTTCTTCTCCTCCACACTCTTTCTGTGGGGCTAGAAAATTCCTTAAAAATTCCTCAGTTTAACTGCATGTAATTTGTGCTTTATGAGAGTTCTAATGGAGGAAGAAAGACCTTATACTATGCCCAGCAGGCAAGAAGGCTTTGTTTTCAAGAGTGATAATCAATGTTGTTGCAACACAGTAGTAATACCCAAACTCTTTTTGAGTGAGTTCAAATATGAAAGTTATTTTTAAAAGCAAGTTTCCACCCCCCACTTCCCTGATTTCTGTTCTTGAGCAGATGCAGAGAGTTAACACATTTGCATTTTGGTTGCTGATACATAGAGAATTCCCTTGGTAATACATTCCTATATTACATAGAAAATGAGTAGCAACTCCTTAAACAGATTACAATTCTTCAGACCCATTTATCTCTTTACAGAAACTGTAAATTATGAGTTAAAAGCAGTGTGCAAGGGTGGGAAGACCTTGCATATTTGCACACAGCTCCTTTCTGGGTATCTCCGTACAGTGAAAATGAGATGGCAACTGGGTTTAGCTACACACGTTTGAAAATCTGCTGGGAATCTCATCCCATCAGGAGGTGTGTTAGTACAACAAGCACGTGCCTAGGAGTATTGCAAAAGTTTCTCTGCTGCTGTTCCTATATACAAAGTAAAACTTGTATATAGGAACTTATGTAGGTATTTGAATCTGTGCAATATTTAAAGTTCTAACTTTACTGCATCCTGAAAGTTATTTGAATGTATGACAGATTGCTTAGCTGGCCATGTGCC
Organism: Tapera naevia; assembly: GCA_033556795.1. NCBI lineage: Eukaryota > Metazoa > Chordata > Aves > Cuculiformes > Neomorphidae > Tapera > Tapera naevia. The sequence continues at coordinate 1,432,633 of JAUMJJ010000054.1, read as the reverse complement.
TGTAGAGATGCACATAGTCTTAGAAACAATATGGTTTCTGCACACATATGACAAAGGACTTCATAAACAACAAAGGAGTTTATCTAGGGTGTGACAAAAATGATGATATAGAATCATAGAATTGTTTGGTTGGAAAAGACCTCTGAGATCATTGAGCCCAACCGTGCCTGTCCACTACTAAACCAAATCCCTCAGAATCTCATCTACCCGTCTTTTAAACACCTCCAGGGAAGGGGACTCAACCACCTCCCTGGGCAGCTGTGCCAGTGGCCAAGAACCCTTTCAGTAAAGAATTTTCCTAATATTTAGTCTGAACCTCCCCTGGTGCAACTTGAGGCCATTTCTTCTTATCCTACCACCTGTCACTTGGGAGAAGAGATCAACACCCACCTTGCTACAACCTCCTTTCAGGCAGCTGTAGAGAGTGATGAGGTCTCCCCTCAACCTCCTTTTCTCCAGGCTAAACAGCCCCAGTTCCCTCAGCCGCTCCTTGTAGGACTTCTTCTCCAGCCCCTTCACCAGCCTCGTTGCCCTTTTCTGGACACTCTCCAACACCTCAATGTCCTTCTTGCAGTGAGGGGCCCAGAACTGCACACAGTACTCGAGGTGTGGCCTCACCGGTGCCGAGTACAGGGGCACAATCCCTGCCCGGGTCCTGCTGGCCACACTGTTTCTGACAAAGGCCAAGATGCCATTGGCCCTCTTGGGCACTTGGGCCATTACTGGCTCATGTTCAGCCACTGTCAACAAACACACCCAGGTATCATCATAGTGCCATTTTTCTAGTATTGTCTCTATCAGTAACAATACACACAATTCCAAAGGTACACAGATATCTTATTATCATGTTTAACATCACATTATTTGACCATATTTTTCTTCCATTTATAAAGAAAGGTGGGAGGAGAGTAGGTTACTTTAGAGGAAGAGAAATACAAATTTTCTGGAAATATTTCTGGAAATTTTCTGGGAATTGTGAGATGAGTAAAGGACATTCTTAACATACTTCCTTAATGACTGCAAAAAGTGTTGTTTAAACAAGACTCTCCAAAAACATTAAATGAATTTCAGTTCACCCAATTGTAATAATGTTAGCTTTTAGAAACCTGCTATTTTCCTGAATTATTATTTGATTGGATTGGACAATGGGAAAACAAATAGCTGTGTTATGCAGTACAGGAAGGAGGAAATAATATTCTATGGGCTGCAAATCAAGAGGTCTGGCTGTGTTTTTAGAGTTCTGGGCTTCTAAAGAAGGAAACAGGACACGCTCGTCCGGAAATACACTGTTGCAGACACATTCTCCATGAGCCTGCTGGGACAAGGGGGCATTCAGGATCAGCTCTTTCCTACAAAAACATTTCTGCTACCAGTAGACACTATGAAGAGACATCTGCTTCAGTTTCACAGTGGACTAGATGGAAATTGAAGCTCTTCCAACTGTCTTTGCATTTCAGACAGGAGGACCAAGACTGATAGTTTCCGACAAATATAGGAAAAGAGAAACATATTTAATATGGCTCTGCAAACAACTTGTGGACCATTATTCAAAACTTCAGTTTAATATGTCATGTCAAACTGCCAAAGCCATTCCTGTATTAATTCCATCTGTGATGGACTTAAATAAAAATAAAGCAAAATGAAGACTAGTGGGTCTATATGCATCAACTGAAGAGAAATCAAGGACGATTTAGATTTGTTCTATGAAACTGTTGGAAGGAACCCCTGAAAAAAAAAGAAACCTAGCCCCTCTCGACCTCCTTTCTATCTAGATATGTTTTGAGTCAGATCATTAGCACAATTGTTAGTATTAATTGTTGGGCTGATTGTATTGCTTATTACCAGTATACAGTACATCTCAAACCACTCATCTGTACCCTGCCTCTGACACAGATAACCCTTCCCTTGGGAAAACGTGGTGGAGAAAAATGTTGTCTCTCAGAGTCAATAGCAAAACAACCAGTATCTTCATTTGAGGCAGGATTTCACCAGCTGTCTGCCTCTTGACCTTAACTAGCCAAGACAAAGTCATCTCACAATTTCAATTAGCCTTTGGATGAGTGACTTTATCATATAACATTTGTATAAAATGACAGAGACACAATGCATAAGAGAAGGGGGGACAGAAATCCAACTCAGACTGACACCTTGCATGGAAAAGAAAATGGCATTTTCATTGAGCTGGTGAATATAGGTTGAAGTCGTGCTGAACCTTAGCTCCAAATGTGAAAGTTGTTAGGCTTTATGTGGCTTGTTGTTAGGCTTCGTTTAAGTTTAAGGGGTTTGCAACTCCAACAGCATTTTTTCACCAAGGAGAAGTGCCAAAAACCCAACCAGGCTTGGAATAAATCCTGGTAGGAACCTCTGGGAATATTAAGTGGTCTTCTAATTGTTGATGTGAAAAGAATGAACAGCAAGTTCAGCAGAAAACTGTGCACAAGGTGTCTGTCCATGTGCATGAGTGTGCACACAGATGGGTAAATACAGTCCTTTAAACTCCTTTGCTGTGTTCATGACATATCTGTTGAAAGGTAATTCCTACATAATTATCATATTTCTTGGTGATAATACATAAACAATCTGCTACACAAGACAATTTAGGGACTTATGGCCTTAGTGCTAATCCCAGTGAGCTCCCTGATTGCATCCAATTAAGAGAAATGTTGCTAGTATGGTAACACAACTTCTAAAAGTCTCCAATATGAGTGGAGCTAAATACTACCTCTCATTTGTCGATTAGAAGTCTGACACAGTAGGTACTGAGCCATTCAGCCTACAAAACTTAAGCCATGAAAGCAGATTTGTAGAGTTCGACATTAAATTTAGAATTCCTCCAATTATTTATTTATTATTTATTAAAAATTGAGAACACATAAGTATATCTTTCTAATTGTAATTAATCTGAAAGAAATACTTGAAAAGAAGGTGGTTTTTTTTAATGACATTAAATGGTACATAATTTAATAAGCACAGCAGATAATATAAAAATGTGGTTGCATTACCTGTTGTCCAGAAGCGAGACTCAAGGTGATTTAGTCATTATTCTTACACAGCACCATAGTTACATATGCCATATTTGTATTGCACCAATAAAGGAAGTCAAACCAAGAACAATCAGGAGTTTATTTTGCCACAAAAAAAATTCCCTCTTCCCCTCAAAAGTGAGGAACATAATATGCACATATACTTGTATGATTTAAATATGATTACTGTAAACAAGCCAACTTCGAAACACTGCTGAAAAAACTAATTTGTCCATCAACTTAGACTCTTTTCCCATGAATTTTTAAAAATAATTTCTTTTTTCTTGGGTTTCCTGCCTCTCACAAACTAGGTACCAGATCTCAGCTGTGGCAACTTGTGAAAGTTTTTGGTGACAAAAAAATCAAAGAAAGGAATTTGTTGCAGTAGACAACATAAAACCTGCTATTTGAAACCAACAATGTGCACTTCACCAGATCATGACTGTTGCCAGCGACACCTATACCTCTCTCTGTACAGAGTTATTCTCAGTGGCTTTCAGGTCCTCTTGCCTTTGTCACAGAGCAGCTCTGCCAGGGTTTTCCAGGACCACAACAGTTGTTACTTAATACAGACTCTAAGCTGGTAAAAGCATAAACCAAACGCTATGACTTAACGACAAGGCGAAGTTTTCCAAGAACAGTTTTCCTAGCAAGCAAAGACTCTGGGAACAAGCAGACGTTCTGTACAGCTTAATTATGTTGTCTTTGAGTGAATGGTTTTGGGGCTATTTCTACAGGCCAGGATGATGCTACACCCTGGCCTGGCTCACAGGCTGCTCTCCAATGCTGCATCAGGCTGCAACGTGATGGAGTGTGGCAACACACCAGTGGAGTGATCAGCCCCACTCCCAGTGCAGGAACGGTTTATGTTAACTCTGGGGCAAGCGATCCCTTCATGGAGACAAATGTGGGAAACAAATTCATTCAGGCTGCTTCAATAGGTATTATAACTGAAGGCAGAAGGAGCAAAGATGCTATTTTAATTACTGATTTAAAAGACATCTGGTAAAAAAAAGTACCTGGCTGAGGGGAATATGTTTCTCTTACACTTAGGGTGGAAATGTTCCCATTAGAGTCTAAATCCAGAAGATTGTTTTTTTCTTGTTTCATTAGAGTGATCAAGGAAGAGCCTGAAGCTCTAAAAGCTTATTTTTTTCCTCCCCTTTCATTACTCTCAGATTGCACATCTCCAGTGTACACATTAAATACAATGTGCTTTTAGATGCTGATGTAAAAGTAATTTTGTGGATTGGTGTACTGTGAAGTTAATTAGATGCATATTGCATCTAGACCAGGCCAGCCAAATTCTGTCCACCTTTTTAAAGCAAGACCCTCTGAATATGACAGGAATTAACTTGTGAAAAGTGACTAAATAAGCCAGATTTTTTTCATATCAAATATAACAAGCAGTGCACGGAAAATTAAAGGTCTGTATTACAAATTTTTTTCTGTCTTCTCAACTGTCTTGCACTTGTGACATCAATTATTTAGTTAAAATTGAAATTTTGAAATGTAATTTAGATTTTTACTGTCAGTTCATAAAGTCTACCCTCTTTTCAAGTCTGACTCATTCTTCCCACTTAGTAATAATCTTGAAAGAGCGACTGGAATTGCAACCGAAATACAATTTAATTTACATGTAAATTAAATTAAGTATAATTATGTTTCAAAAATACCACTTACAATTGAAAATGTATCTTTCAGAATCTCAATAGAAATAATTTCTCAGCAATTTATTCTTTGTAATTAAGAACAACTTGGTTAAAAAAGTAATCCTACTAGCTAGACAGTCTGCCTTGCAGATAGTACTTGTGTATGAAATGACATAATCTGCTGCACAGTAATTGAACTCACACGATTTTGCACTCATCTTTCTGCTTTTGAGGATTTTCAACAGTCAGTCTTCCTCATTTTTGAGATGACTGTATAGAGGAGGAGACTACAGACACTGTGTCCTGGGTTTTGTTTTGTTTTTAAACACATTTGCAGTGCAGTCAGATGTACCAGCCCCCACCCAACAGAACTTTTAGAAACTACCAGTTGTTCCATAACTGGGATTACTGAAATGAAGATGAAGGTAAAAAAGAAAGCATATTTTTTTAATGACTCTTTGCTTTTGTTAGCACTTCAGGCCTCAGCAAATTATAATCCCCAGAGCTGGCAGGTGCTGGAGGCCATTAGCTTTTTATTGCTAGAGAAGGAACACTTTCTTCATCTTCCAGATGTTCACAGTCCTTCCTAAAGGATGTGTTAGAGCCATAGTAAGGGGGACGCAAGAATCACTTCTTTGATCACCACAGTCCCTGCTGGCAAGAAATTTAAAATGTTTTCACCTTTCTGCATAACCAGGTGTAAATGACAAGAGAGTTAGATTTATTCTCTTTTCTCCCTTTCAAACCTCCAAGCTTATTTGCTGCATTTTAACTTTAATGACACTCAAGGTGGTAATTTCACCTCTAAATAATTTGAGGACTGTAGTGAGGGGAGCCAAAAGTATAATTGTAGAAGCAAACTATCAAGTGCTGACAATGTGGTGCCATTCAATACCAAAACATGTTTGTATAGGAAACTTAGATGGTAGAGACAATCAAGGTGGGAGTGTGACTCTCTCAGGTGCATAAACTTTTTTTCCCTTCAGAGTGCCTCCAAGATGATATAAAATGTCTTTGACAAAGGGAGCTTCTAGCAGTGTATTTAACTCACCAGTCCACACTAAGATATTTTTTTTAAGTTTATACAATATTTGGGATATTTCCCATGATTTTCCATCACAACTTTGTAAAACTTGCAGTCTTTTTGCTTTGTAAGGGAGAGTTTTTCCTGGTAATCCTAGTAGATACATGCTCAAAGTTAAGTTACTGCCTCAGAAAGGCCATCCATTTGGAGAGCAGAACCTTCTTCCAAATGTAAGTTTAGCATCTTAGGAAGAGAAAAATTGTGCAATCATACATCAGGAAAGGTCAGACATGATGTCATTAAAGAAGCCAGGCATATTAACATGGGTGGACATTTTATCTTCGGCAAATAATGGCTGTTTGCCTGTTTACAAGGCTGACACAACAAGACGCAGTTTATAAGGAAGACTTTGATGGATTATATATTGAAATCAGTGGACAACACTGGTTTTGGACAGATTGAGAGTAAAAACATGGCATAGCACTAGCCCATTCAGAAGAAATAGCATGACTTATTTGCATATGACTATTTGCATAGAGGATTGCTGAAATTCTAATCTTTCAACTACACCCCTGATTTTATGCATCCAACTTAAAGCTATTTGTGAACTGGACATGCAGCCAAAGAAAAGCCCGTTCCACAGGACAATCTGTCACATCCAAATGGAGGCATCCTCAGTGCAAGGGAGGAATCGAGCATTGGAAGTACTTTCTTGTGTACATCAACTACAGATGTCCAAAAAAAACTTGCATAGACTAGCTTCAGAGAACAAAGTTCAGACAAAATAAATCCTTTTTCACCATATGTAATGCATCTTATAAATGAGCAGGAAAGTTGAACTTCACTAAAAGTCATATTCAAGTGGCTGAAAATATCTTCATTGCTGTATCAACAGCTGCAAGCCATTATGGAATATAACAAAAAATTAAAATCTCACTGAAAAATAAACTATTACTTGCAACAGCATTTATGCTAGTATTAGAATTAGAGCCCAGAAGAAATGTTATGATTGTACCACCACTGAAAGAGATAAGAATTTCCTTGTAAATCAACACCTGGTCAAGGAGAGAAAATAAGAAAGTTTTCTATGAATGCCTATGCACTGTATTACATAATACAGTGTACATACATGGAAGTGCTGGTCATATTATGTCAAGACTTATTTACAGGGAACAATTCCATTCCCTTTTCTCAGATGACAGCAGTAGCTGGAGGGACTCAGGCAAGTTTGCTTCGGTTTGGCACTGCTCTCAGAGGGATGCCTGCAGTGGGTGTCCTCTCCCTGACACCTTGCCTGCTATTCTGGTCACAGCACAACACAGCATTAAAAACTGGTTCAAATGCTCAATGTTAGAAATTCTATTTTAGTGTAAGAGAAGAGTTCACTGGCTAAAATTGAACTAAAATGCCTTGATCTTATCACAACTAAATTGTGTCTTGACCTTCCTGAGATTAAGCATTTCAACAGAGTCTGAAAAAAAAAGTTGGTTTTAGCAAATGAGTATTTTTAGACTTGTTTTGTGACACATTCTGACCACTTTTAGTACTGAGGCAGAGCACAAAGCTCACTGCTAATGGGCCAGTAGGATCAGAACATTAGATGTAAAGCCTGTCACTGCTAGGAAGATAACAGCTTGTCTTCCTTTACCCATCTCGTTACCAGGCATTTTTCTCATCTTTCACAGGAAGACAGGATATATACATAGTACACATATCAGTACACAAGTCAGCTGGACTCACAGCATTCAGGAAGCAGATAAGAAATCAGAGTTTTAAAATTAATTTTAATGATTACATTTAAAACTGGGATGTAACTCTTCTAGTGGCTGCATCAGCCTTAAATAAGATGTAACTGCACAGGACCGTTCTCATTCAAATAGATGGCAATATTTCAGGAAGCCCACATGCAGAGAGCTACTATGAGCAGATAATGTTGCCTGTGTTTCTTAGTAACAGATAAAAAATTTAATTTATAAGCAGGAAGTCTCACTGAGTAGCCTTAGTTTTATGTTAAGATCCCCCTAAAGTCATGCTCTAAGACATGATGTATACAGTTGAAGGAAGTAAAGCTCAGGCTAGGCCACTACTTTCCCTAATTGTCTGTTTTAGAATAACAAAAATCAAATAACTTCAAAGCAAATGATGTGGTTAGGGATTAAAATAATTTCTTGTGTATTTTTAAATTCTCACACTTCTCTTTTCCTCTTTACTGGAGGCCTGCTTGGTGCTTAGCAACTATGAGCTATCTGAACTGTTCACTGCAGACACTGCTACCCGATGAGAGCCTTACAGAAAAACATCAAAAGGTTATGGAACAAGCTCAACAGGAACTCGTTTATTATATGAAGACATAAAAATGATCCAGAATTAGCCAATTCATCCCATGTGGTGCTACTGATTCAGAACAAAACACTAATTCCCTTTTATTCATTTGTATGTATATCTTATACATACATAAAACTTGTGTATATACATAAGATTAGGGATTTTCTGTCAGTATTCAGTGAGTCCACAAAGGACCCAAGTCAGTATATAACTATGGTTGGTTTCTAAAACAAGTTTCAAGGTGAAAAAGCAAGCTATCCCTCACTTGATCACTCAGAGCTGAAAAACTGAAAACTCCTCTTTCTCACAGCAGAAAAATTACTTGCAAAAAGTCAGTACTTTATGTAAAATTAAAGTTCATTAAAGAAAAAGTACAGTTAAAAGAATTACTTCCATACACTCAAAGCTGTGTAAAGCCTCCATATTGAAAGCATGGGTCCAATAAATACTGCCTACTGAAAAATCCTTGAGAAAGGAATAAAAGGTGTTCAATATTGCTATATGGTACGTTAACAGAGGCAGCCCTCAGAAAGCTGTGTGTCTAAATGAGCTGAATAAAGAGGATCATGAACTCCTGCAGATTAAAACCTACATACACAGTGAATCAGACACAAACACTTTGAGGCCCACCTGAAAAAAGGTACCAGTAACAAACCCACTTTTAAGTATATCAGGAGCAGAAAACCTGTCAAAGATTACAAATGGTCAATTAATCATAATGTAAAAGCAGAAACCTATGAAGAGAAGATATATTATTTCTTGCACTGCTGTTCATTCTGGGAGACACTGGGAAGACTCCCAGGGCAAAAGGAAAAAATGATGCTTTTTGGGGGGAGGCCTTTTTTTAAATGAGCAACTCAGAGGATCTGTCTGAAGCTGAAGTGACTGTAGAATAAGTTATGGAACAAACTGACAAAGTGAACTTAAATTGCCAAGACCAGATGGTATTCACCCAGGAGCTCTAAAGAAACTCAAGGACAAAATAACTGAATTGCCAAGGATACAATGCAGCCTCTCATTGCATCAGTACATGAGGAACACAACAAATGTGAAGTCAATTTTTAATGGACACTTTCAAGAGAGCTGCAGGCCTCTTGGCCTGGTCTTTGTAGTGGCAAGTCAATGGCAACATCAATAAAAAAAAACCCCAGAGAAATAACAGGTGCCTGAATGATCACCTTGAGGAATAAACATGGCTTTTAAGATAAGTTGTGCCTTGCAAACCTGTATTTTGCAGGGAGCAAGAAACTCCATGGATAAGAGTGATAATGTTTATAGTATCTACTTAGATTTCCAAACCAGTATCTTAAAGGTGCAGAAAAAAGAAACCACTGCATAAAATTGGGAAGTGTTAGCATAGGTAACCAATCAGTCGAAAGGAGTGGAAACAGAGGTTGGAAATATATGGACCTTCCTTGCTAATGACTCCTTCTACCTGGGCTCATGCTGATTCTCATCCTGGTGAAGGACCTGAGAGAGGCTGAAGAATGCAGTGAGAAACTTCTCTTATTTTGAAAATATTGTCATTAAGGATGAGTGCAAACAGAAAAAAGAAGCAGGCCCAGAGAGCTGAGTGGACAATAAAGGACCAAGGGAAGTTCAGTGCAGGTGGTAACAAAGGATGCATACAGGAGAAAAAGCACTATCTCAGCTTCACATATAAATGATGGCCTTTACCACTGAGCTGACCATTACTGCTCAGAAGTGATATCTTGAGACTATAACAGAAACAGGATCATAATATATAACTATAAAAAAGTAACAGGAAACTTCATAAAAACACCAGCTCAATAATTTGCAATACTTAAAAAATTAAAGTTTAGGCACTATTCAGTGATACAAATCATAAAATGAGACCATTGTTATGACTTGGTTCATTTGGATCATGAGTATTATGTGCAGTCTCCTCTTATGAGAGACTGGAATAGATTCAGAGATAAGAAGAAACAAACAGCAAGGATACAGGTTTGGACTGCTCAGTCAGAAAAACAGAAAACCAATGGGGGATATACTAGAGGTCTACAAAATCATTAATCTCATAAACAGGTGAAAAAGTGATTGGTTGGTTGATATTTCTGCCAGTAAAAAAAATGAGACATTAAAGAAAGCCATTTAGAGCCAGGTTCAGAGCAAACAAAACGATAAGTTTCATTATACAACATTCTCTAAGACAGTAACAGCTATAACTGGGGGATTATTAGGGGTTACCCATGCTTGCACTATTTCCACTTTTGCAGATGCCTCCGTTTGTGGCCACTGTACCAGCTGGAATAGTAAACTGGATGGACCTTCAGTCTGACCTGTCCTTTCTTTTCTATTGTCATATTAAGTTGAAGATGCATAGCACCTCACTTCTAGATTAATTCAGACACATCCAAACTACGGATCCAGAACAGTGGCTTATCTGCATTTCAGGATAAATATAGACACTGTTTACTACAACCAACAGGTTTTTTCAGGAACAAGGTATTGTGGATCTGAATACCACCTCTACAAAAGCATGCATATAACAGATGAAGAGATCTTAAAAGGAGAGGGATCTCTTGAAATCAAAAAGATAATTGTTCCACTGTGCTTTCCTCTTGGTAATTAACGATCAGATTTTCAGTAGCTAAATATCAGTAGACCTTCTGTCATTTCACTGCAGCTCCCTGGGAACACCCAGCAAAGAGTCTCAGAAAGGAAACTCTGGTGCTGCCTGTCCTCATTAATTAAATAATGCTTAAGATTGTTCCTGGGAATGGGAATGTGACGGTCTACACTCTTATTAGCATGGTCCTATCAAATAGCACAGTACCAAAAAACTCATAGGCACACTTCTAAACCACAGTTAAGTGTCTATAAATGGTATGTCCTTGGTATGCAATAAAGATAAAGGACATCAGCATTTTCAACAGTCTGAAGTACATTTACTTTTGTCACAGATGAGCATGGCATGATCTATTGATATAAAGGAGCTGTCTAATATCCCTACCACTCTCTATAATCATCTAGAAATCCCATTTTTGAAATGAATGATTCCTCCAAATCCAGTGAGAAATGTGGATAAGGGATGTGTTTGTCTGTGAGTTCCACTTTCCAGTGGTTTTGCTGACAGACTGGTGAGAGGTGGTCACACTGAAACTATGACTGGGATGAAGACTTAAGACTTCATGCTATTTAACTTTTCCATTGCTTACTTTACAACAAAGTAATAATATATAAACGTTCATAAATGGACCAAAGGGTAGCAAGATGAGTTCAGTCCGAGCTAATCAAGCAAAATTCGGGAATAATATCACACATCGCCAACACATTAAATAGCTGAAGTAAAGAAATACATTTTGTTTCCAGATATAAACTCTGACAAATTCATTCCAATAAAACTTAATTATTGCTCCTTAAAATAAAAAGTCTACAGCCTGTGCAAGGCCCTTATACTTTTCTCTTGTTTCATTAGAGGATACTAGAAAATTTTCCCTCATTTTGGCTGTGTTTATCTCTGTGTCTATTCAAGTGTTTTGGACATTGACCCAGCAGCAGCCCAGTTGAGCCTTCTTTCCAGTTTTCCTGTTCTCTGCTCTTGGAAATCTCCACCCAATCAATATATCTCAGTTTATGAGCATATAAGGCTATTAGGAGTGTTGAGCTTTTTGTTGTCCTTATGTGATGCAGGCTGGTATTTTCTTGTACATGATGAAAGGCCCTTTTACACAATACTTGAATACAAATATTCTAGCCAAGTCTTACAAAAAATCCATACCTTTTAGCTCAGAAATAGTATCAATTACTGGTTCACTCCTAATTTGTAAGGCTATAGGCACTGGTGGAAGTTGCATTAGCTTGAGTGAGTGTGATTTACCCAATTCCCACATATGTCAATACGTAAGAATAATATAATCCCACATGTAGGCAAGACATCACTCCAGATAGTCCCTGTACTACCATGAGCAGCCTGCTCTGAACAAGTTCTATTCCATTTCTTATTCCCTGCCCCACAAAAGATCACCTAGATTTGAAGGAGATTGGAGATGCATATGTAAAACAGGGTTCAGGGATCCACGACAAAAGAGTCACTCAAAGGCTTTTCCTAAACTTATGGACAAGGAATCTAATCTTGCTGCCAGAAGTATTGCATTGCAGAGAGGAAAGTATGCACCTTAAATTATGTTTCATCCCTTTCTGCCTGAAACCTGAAGAATCCATTTCAGACCCGCCTCCTCCCACCGTAGAGACAGCCTTCAGGGAAGTCTTCACACTCTGTCCTGCCCCCTCTGTTCTTGAAGGAAGGGGACCTCTTTGTAGATGCAGCTCTTAGTCTGTCAGTGTAAGGGGTAAAAAAAGAATACTACCAAAAAATTATGTTTTACCTTCTCAACAACCAAATAAATAATTTTTCTGCCAGTTTAGTTACATTAAGTTGAAATGCTGAAATGGAAATAATGTAAATAGAATGGACCATATTACATTAGATTTCAAAATCTGTTAGCTCTGCTGTAAACATAAGAACCTATATGTTTACCTTTGGAAGTTTTATTTTTTGCAAAGTAAACAACAGTTGGGCACTTTAATTTCAAAAGAAGTGACATTTGGTTTTAGACTCCTGCAACAAACTGAAATTTAAAGGCAACATTTTCTTATCAACAAAATAGCCAATTATAAAGATGAATAAACTCTGAGATAAGAATAAAATTGAGATCTACATGAAAAAGATAATTATTCTCTTTTAAAGAGCTTGAAGCTTCCCAAATCAGAAGTATTCTGTATGAAAACAGAGATTTGGATTGGAGGGCCAAGCATCAACTCTGTTCTGGGAAATGGTAAAAAAAACATCTGTCTTAACCAGAGACTTGATGCTAGGAAGAGACATTGTCAGTGGTGGAACTGAGGACTAAGAAAGGATAGAAAAAATTGATTTGAGTACAACTGAAGATTAGGTCTTTCTAAAAATACTCCTAAAGAAAAACAACTCACCTCCACATCAAGTAGATGAGTTGTGAAATGATTGAGCATCCCTCTTCTTTTGAGAGCAAAATGTTTTGTTTTGAGTTTTTGATTTTTTTTTTTAAATAAAATATGTTGAGTAATTCTGGCATGAAGTCATTCTACTGTATTAACTTTACTCCAAAGTTAATGTGAAGAGACTATGAAACCACAGAACTATGCTCATCATTAAGACAGGTCAGGGAAACCATAGTTTTGAAAAAAAGAGCCCCTTCAGTAAATAAAACGATTTAAGTATAAGCAGGGAAAAGAAACATTGACTTGTCCTCTGTGATGAATGGGGTTCAGCTATATCCAAACTGTTTTCTCCTGCCTGTGGAGGAAGTGTCTTGGGGTAGCATGATTTAGCCCTTTGAATAATATTGTAAATATAAAGAGCTTCCTCATTGCACTATAATTTTTGCAGCAGTACACCACTTTGTTTCCTGTGCATGTCAAAATTTCTGTGCTTGTTAGCTCTTCTCAGTGCTTGCCAAGTGTTTAAAAACTGGGTATCTATTCCTGGCCTGGCTGCCCCCCACGGCTGACAGTGGTGCAGTACCAGTGGGGTAACCACTGGAGTACTCACCTGAATCATAAGGGGTTTTAGTGGGGAGGCTGAGATTTTCCAGCTCCTATAGATGAGCACAGAGAAGAGCTTGAGAAATATTTGAGAGGAAATTTAAGAATTAACCCTATTGCAGTGCCTTCTTAGCCAGGTGATCAGATAGGGTGTGATAATTATTCACTATTTCGGAGAAAACAACACTCATCCCTTGTCCCAAAACTGCAATCATATCCAAGTTACTTGGCTATATTTGCTTTATCTTCCAGAAGCTTTCTGAGGATGGCAGCACATATTTAGGAACCTTTTCATTAAAGCAGCAAGGACTGTTAACATATCTGTCCCACTGAGATTTTCTCTTTGCCGGAGAATTGTTATCTCCCATATCTCTGAACTGTCATCCAGCCTTAAAAAACAGCCTCCTGCATGAGTCCCATGGAGTTTTATAAGGGAATAAGTCAATGTGGGGAGGTCAAGCCAGCACTTCAGTAGAGGATCAATTCACTTCAATAATTACCTTCAGACAAAGCACAGAGTTCATACTCACGTCAGTCAGTATCACTGTCAGTATTACAATAACTCTGCCTAGGATTTGCAGCCCCACAGTGCTGGATGTGGTATAGAAAAAGCAACCCAGGAGCCACAGCATAACCAGGTTCCCTGTAAGGTGCAAGAAGGAGGGGACTGAAAATAAATTGTGCATTTTCATTTCTGCTGTCTAGGAACTAATTCTAGGTTGCATGTATTAACGAAGCATGTGATTTTGAAATGTCATACTATTGGGGTTATACTCACTAAAACAGAAAGCAAAAAGATATTAATGAGAGGTCACCTGCCTACACAAACAGGAATTCTGCCTGGTTTGGCCCAGTACTATTAATGAAATCAAGACAGGAAAGACTGGAATGGCATATGGTTGACAGATGCAAGCATGTAATTTGATGTTGCAGTGGGAAGAATTACTCAGTACATCATTACCAATTTAGTATTTTCCGATTTCTTAGGAGAAAAAGATCTTACTTCTGGTTCAGCCATTTAGAAGATAACCTCTCTACGAAGGCAACATGTGTATTGCTTTTCAAATGTAAGCTCTATGCATAAGTTACAGCACTATACAACAAGACAGTTAGAAAGGACTTTACGAAGTCACATCGTGTGTACCCAGGTCCAGCTTCAGTCTTGTCATTTCTGATTGATGTTTATCCAAACTATTCTTAAAGACCTCCACAACTTCCCAAATCTAAGACAATATCTCTCTATCTTTACTTTTAGGCTGTTGTTTTGTTTGGGTTGTTTTTTTTTTTTTTTCCTAGCACTTGATTTCCACCTCTGTTGTTAACATTAAAGATCACTGAGGAAAATGTTCAATGAACTCAGAGGTTTTTACTGTTTTTGAATGGTTGGCATCAAATTATTCCTTTATGCCAAAACACAATTCCACACGAAGAATCCAGCTTGATATCTCCTTCTATTTTGAAGCTGAAATATTGCTAACCACATCCAGAGAGCAGTTAATCTGTAGATAATCAATTTTTTCATCCAACCCATTTTCCTAAAGACAATGTTTCCCTAGCTAATTCATAAGAATCTAGTTTGAAATAATGTCAAAAGATCTCTTTCCTTTTAGGGCATCATCATGCTGTCCAGTCAGAACTCTAAGTTCACAGATAAATATTTAATCCTCTAGCTAAGTTAACTGCAGGCTATGGAAGACAGTCTATTTAAACTATTTTTCTTTATGAAAAATTGTAGGCAGTGACCCTGCACGCCTTCTTTTCCTTGCTCCATCTTTGTTTTACAGGACACACCACTTGGAGGAAAGCCCGGAAGATTATGGGGTGGAAGTGTATAGCTAAACAGGTCCATCTCACTTTTTTTTGCCACTGTATTTTAGTCCAGTGCAGCCTCTTCTCTCACATTGCTGAAGCTGGTACTTGACTTTCACTTGGCATTGCAAAGAGAGCAGCAGCCTGAACTCTGAATTATCTGGCAGGGATACTCTCTCCAAAACAGTAAGTTCAAAGCTTCTTCCTGCCCATTTTTCATGTCAATTTTTCCTTTCTTTTAAACATGGATGGTTTTAGAAGAGTGAGAAGAAGGAATTCTTCCGTTCAGAAGTGAATATATTGCACACAACACACATTTCATTTTCAGAAGAGCATGAACTCTAACAGCTTAGATACCAATCTCAATAACAGGAATAGGTTTTCTTGCTTGGTAAATCACATGTGCCCTGGAATATTAAATTACAACAACCTTAAAACATAGGGAAATGGGATTTGATACCTGGAGTCTTAGTTTGCTTAAATTTGTATTACCTTAATAAATTATTTTCCAAACAGAGATTTATCACATTTAGCTGGTTTAGCTGCAACTATTTGCTTCACTGGTAGCTAACATACACATTTAACTACTAAAAAAACACTCTACCAGATATTAATTACTTTATTTTTTTTCTGTTCCAAAATGTAGCTCTTCATCAGATATTTAGCTATATTTAGACCAAATAGTTGGTACTTCCATCCAGAAGCTTACCTGTAAGCAGCTAAGAGGTGATTCTCCAAGATCTGTGCTTTCTGTAATTGGAAATACCTGAAGACAGAGCTGCAACTCACATATCCTTCATATCTTGAGGGAACCAGATTAGTCCCTACAGGATTTTCTAGAGCGATATGAAATTCAGTCCAAAAGCAAAGGGACACATCTCCTAAAGATTACCTTTTTTTCTTAGCTTAACCTGCTCTCATGTAAGCAACCCACACACAAGTACACATGCATTAGTTCAGACATCAATATCTCTGACATAACTTGCCCACCCCCTGATTTTACTGCATCCTGCACCTGCTTTCTAATCTGATTTCAGAAACATGTCTCCTGTATAGTGATCTCCTGTGTTGTTGCATGATACCAAAGCAAAGCCCAGTTATGAGAGACTCCTGCTAGCAATGCATCCAGCCCTTTTCAACTGGGGTGTAAACTCTGTGACCTGTGGTGAACTTTCCCTGTATGACTCACAGGCTTAATTTCTACCCATCCTCTCCCCCTTCCCCATTAGCAAGCTGCCCCAGAGGGAAGAAAGTAGAGAGGGAGAAGTGGCAAAGTTTCTGCTTCACTGAATTCTGCACATGCCCCAGCTCAAAAGCATTAATGGAGAAAGAGAGAGTCTGGAAAGTGCTCTTGCAAAGGTGCCTTTGTGCACTGGCTTAGATTGCCCTGCTAGCTGCTACACTGCCCATGCTGAAGCACAACATTTCTGACCATTGCTCACATTTTGGCAGCTGCAGAAAGATGCTATGACTGGAGCTAATGTCTGCATCTGAGGAACAGCCTTGAAGGAATTTGCTTGGTTTGCCTTCCATACAGCAAATCAGATTAACTATAGCTTAAGCCTGACGATTTACATTAACATGTCATTTGTCTACATACCATGAAAAAATGTTCCTCAAGGTAAAAAAGGGCCATGTTTGGGGTCACTAGTTTCAAAGGCTGAAAATGAATCAGCAGTTTTGAAATTACACAGGCAGCTCAACCGAGCACTGCAGCAAAACATGGCCTGGGACAGCTCTTCTGCTGGCCTCTCCTGTAAAAAAACACCATAAGCCAAGTCTCTTGTCCAAAAATAATCCTTGGGTTTTTCACTAGAAAAGAATTGATTCAGGATCACATGCCCTTAGGCTGAAGTTTGCAAAAAAAATGATGATACAAAGCTGTACAAATAGAATGGCTGTGAACGAACTTTCCCTGGGAAGGGAAAGGGCTGAACCACAAAATAACAGAAACAGGAACAAATCCCCATGCCTTTTATTCTAAATTTACAGAATACAAATCTGGGATACTGGTCAGGAATATTCTTCCTAAGCCATCTTCTTGGATGAGATGGCCCTGGTTCCAAATTACATCATCTTCGAAATCCCAATCAGAGATGTTGACAGAAGGAGACAAATTCCATGCCAGCCCCATGAAAGGGCTACCAGTGCTGAAACAGACATCTCTGCCAGCACAGCTTTGATGAAAACAGTCTCTGGAGATCCACAAGACTTGCTATGCCCCTGGCTCTTATGCTCCCTAGACCTGAGCCTCCACACTTCGCAGAGTGAGCTGCATCCTTCAGTTTTTGTGGTAACCTAAGGTCTCACCAGGAAGAACTCGCTGGCTGCCCCACTGGGAGACAACAGGTCTCTTGGCTCTATGTGACACTGACTCCAGTCAGCTACACAGTACTATCCAGTGCCATTGGTGGAGAATGGCAAAATCAAGTTCAAAAGCACCAATGTTGTTCAACCTCCTAATTGAGACTGCTCAGGCAGAGAGCTGTTGCTTGGTGCAGAAACAATCCTTGCAGCTGAAGAACTCGATTCTCATTTGTATTCTCCTGCATCCAGAAGCTTTGTCTTGAGCTCTTACATGATCATTTTTACAAGTATTTTGCCATACCCTCTTTCAATGTGGGGAGGGAGTAGAAGGAAGAATAAAGACTCCCTTTTAAACTGCAAGTTGGCTTTGGCCATGAACCATTCACATCAACCCAGAGATTTCTGATACCCATCCAGACAAAGCCTTGCTGATGACTTGTCCCAACTTTTTACTGTCCAGCAAACAGCAATCCAGAAATGAGCACATTTCATTGAAGTAACACAGCCGTTCCTCTTGTCCTGCGTGTAGATATTGCCCCTGAGCTGTTGCTCCATAAGCTGGCAGCTATCATGAGAGGCCACCCAATGAAATCCCTGTAAAGCCTGAAATAATCTAATCCAAAAATGAAGCAGAACAAGAAGAGTCGTACACCTTCTGCTGTCTCCAAGTTCATAACGCACTAGGTCAGGGGGGTCAAACTCATGGCTCGCAGGCCAAATCTGGCCCTCCAGCCCTCCACCTTGTTTTATCCAGTCTGTACCTTGTTTCTCCCTTTTGGCAGCACCGAGCTCCTTGTCCCTGTGCTCCTGCCAGAGCACCGTGCAGCGTGTGACGCGAGTTACGCTGTGGGAGCAGGAGAACAGCAGGAGCTCTGAGTTTGACACCCCTGCTCTAGGTGGTATCAAATGGCTGCTAAACAATAAGATCATGCCTTTCTTTAATCTGTTCCAAAACACAGATGGAAGGTTTAAGCATTATCACGTTGCAATTCTTATCCAAATCAACACAGATGAATCATTATCCATAATAGTAATCCAACGTAAAACATGTTCTCCCCCCAACCTCCTTCATGCACAGGATGACCACATTTCTTACAACAAAAACTACTGAATCTACCAAAATTAGGTAGGAATACAAACCCAGAACTGGACACCGATGGAATAGGATTTTAAAAGGACTTTCTTTGTAGCTCTTTGTTCATTGAAAGAAAATAGAGGATAGAGAAGCTGAGAATTTAAATATGTAATTGCCTAAAGGTATAAGAAGGAAGCCATGCAAGTGACTTGTTTCCAAATGATTTTAGCAGGTCTTCAACCTTGTGACTTTTATTGAACATATGCTCAGCACATTGTACAGTTGCTCTCTTCACAGAATGTAGTAGTCTGTAAATAGAGATCTCTCTAGCACCCACTTCTCACTTCTTAATGCCTTGGATATAGTTTTCTCTGATTAATTCAGACAGCAGTTCAACAAAACTTTACCGAGAGGTTAATGTAAGAGAATATTAGTTTGAATGCAAAAAAAATTAAATGAAAATAGAATTCTATTACACAGGTGTATTTTTGTTCCCTTTTATATATTGCAGCTCAGTCCACGTTACCAGTTTCCCTTATTGCCCACCCTGGCCCTAATCAATGATGGAGCAACTATTGATTAGTGCAGGGAAGCCTAGGACAGATGACAAGCAAGCAACAGACTTTTCTGCAAGCAGATTGAGAACATAGCCTGTGTTCCTCCTGCAGTTTTAAAAGTCTTTTTTAGTTCTTTTGTTTTAATAAATTTCATAGCTGATGAACAATTTGGTTGCAGAATCTAAGAAAGCCAAGAGCCTAAAGCATAACATTAATCAACTGAACCATTATAGCAGGCTTTATTTACTTTTGGCATTTTTTTAAACAAAAAAAAAAAAAACTATAGCATATCTTGCAAACTAGAGAAAATTGTGACCACTATGGTAGCAACACAAATAGACTATAAATAGATGGTTATTTTTAGAGCTCTGTGTTTCTTAATTGCCTATAAACTTATCCAGTTGTGAGCACTTTGTGAAGACTGATGAAAAAATGCACTCTCCAAATTTCCACAGGGCATAGACACTCTACATAATATCTTGTAGACGGGATGCTGACATTAACTGACAGAAGCAGAAACAGACCAAGACACATTTTAAAAAGCGAGAGCAGAGGAAGAAGGAATCCCATGAGCTCTTCCCCTACCCCCAGCTCTACTCCACCTGGCTCAGCTGTGGCTCACAGATGTGAGGAGCTGAGGGTGCCCATCAGACCTCAAATTTGTCTGAGCTTCAAATTACCTCCAGTGGGACCTGGATCTCTATGGATTTACATGTACCAAAGAGAACTGAAGATAGATGGGAACATCTGAGTGAAAATTCCTGGAAACTAGCTTTTGTCCTCATCAGGTATAGACCCTGCTGATGATTTATGCAGCATGCAGCCTCAGTCAAACAGTAAAATCCTTTTCACCTTAGCAACAGTCGTTCTGAGACAAAAAGTGGCTTTGTGTCTGCATGTGTGTCTTATCATTAACAGAGAGATTGAATTGATGTCACAATTTTAATAACAGAAGCCAGAAACAACAGCAAAACATTGACAAGCAGAATTTGTTTGCAGAGGTTTTACAAGACTCTTAGGAGAAAAATCCTAATGAATACAGATGCAATTATTGAGAAAATTACTGGGTGTTATGCACTGTTTCTTTCAGTCCATGGCACCAGTGAGGTAAAATCTCCAGGCTGGGCCAGCAGTCTTCTGAGACATGCTGCTTCTTCCTGGGAATGAAAAACCACTGCTGAGTGCCCTGTGGCCTTTCCCTGTAAGCTTCCTCTGGGCACAGTTCTCTGCCTGCTCTACCTGTCACAGCCCTTCCTATTTTTCTCCAGTCTTGCTGCCCCTGCAATGCTTCACCTGTGCTTCTACCTCAGTTTTTCAAGTGTTTCCACTATGTTCCTGCTGGTGAGTCTTCTCGTTTCCAAGGCCTTCTCCCTGTTCTCTAAATTTCCTCAGCTTTACCCCAGATTCCCTTTTCCCTGTTTGACCTGGTGACCATGTATTTTGATTTATTGTTTTCCTAATAGGACTTAATCACCCTCTTGATTTGCACGGCACAGAGTGATCTGCACATTTATTCTTGTAGTGCCCATGTAGCCTCTTCATCAATGCTCATGGATGACAGCATCAACTTCCCAGCAAAGAAGTCACTGACTAAAAATATGGGTACTTGCTTTAAAGTACTCCATTACTTACTCTTTCTTTTTTTTCCCAGTAGAGGTGACACTCAGACAGTGTGCAAACAAACCCCTTTCTCAGGAATTTGAACAGTTCTCTAAGGCCAGATCTGTCTCAAGTATTTTCTTTGGTTTGATAGGTGAGGCAGGGAGCCAATGTCTAATTTTTGGCCAAGGACATTTCACTAGAAAATGAGCAGCAATGCAGAATTTCTTCAAAGATGTAGCAAAGTTTGCACAGCTGTAAAAAGAAGTTTTATCACCATGAGTAACAGTGCCATCTGCTGACTCCCTCTATAACCATATTGGAAGGGTTCCATAATAGATAATTAGGCAATAAATTTTTCCAAAATCCAATATCTTTTCACAGAAAACTGCTGCTGTTACGGGGTTTTTAAACCATCTTACAGGGTTCTGGGGTAAAAATAATTTAAAATTTGACTTCTGAAGTCAAGAAATCCTCAGCAGTTTTCCTATGGATCTGAGAGATAGCAGAATCTTTTGTTAAATATTGCTCTGACGTCTGTAAGATATTTGAATTACTTCACATTATTACACAAAGCATTGGAAAGCTGTACATAGCTCTCCCCAGTTTGCCACTGCTCTAAGTGGTTTTCTGGGTCTGATGAACTGAGTGCCTACCTTTCCAGACTGAAGCAGGACCCTTGTTGTATGCAGATAAACTCAAAGCAGCAGTGCCTGAGCTCAGCTCTTTGGAAGAGAAGCTGTCACTCTTGTGAAAATTAAAATAAAACCAAAAACTTAGTTGTTATGTACAGTGAGCCTGCCAGTCTCAGGAGGCTAAAACCCAATTATTGGAATTCAACACAATGGGAACTGATCCATTTTAGGTGCCAGTTTCCAAAGTCCTGATGACAACCTTCTTCAGGTTCAGGCACATTAGCTTGTTTTATTATGATTTTAAGCTAGTGAACAGTTATTTTTCAATCAAAATACGCTTGATGGAGCATTTTTTTTCTGAATAAGGAAGATTATTTCCATACTTTTATCATCCTTGCTCTTCCTGGGAATGCTTTTTGTCTACAATTCATTTTGCCGCAATTAGTTTCATGCTAAAGATTTTAAAGATGAACCCCTAAAAAAAGAAAAAGATACATATATAAAAAAAGAGAGAGATTCTGGTGTGGGGAAGCAGTATAACAGCAAGACCTGCTGAGTCAACCCAAATCCTCATGCAAAAGATGTTTTATCACATATTTCTTAGCAGTCCAGAATAATTTGCCTTTCAGCTCGCTATTACTAGGCTGATGTGGGCTGGCTGCAAACAGAAAATATGATTTGCTGCTTCTTTGGATGTTCCTTTCCTGCCACCCCAGATGGCTGAGTAGCATCTACATGTTACACACCATAGATGCCTTTGCTGTGGGGCTAGTATGGCTATATAATATTATCACCAATTGTAAACCATTATCATATAATCATATCATGTTTGCTAGACTCAGAGTGGCAGAAAATAAAAGCAAAGGAGATTTACTTGTCTAATCTTTATTCTGTGTTAATATGACAAAACTTGGACAGGCTAAGGATATGTAAATTGAAAGGCTGAGAGAAAAAGTGTAGAAAATAAAGAGCATAAACCGCAGACAATATCTATCCTAAAGATAGGATAGGTATAAGTTTGGGGATTTTACAGGGTTGGGCTTTGTGTGATACAGCCAAATTCTGAGATCATAAAGACCACAGCAGGAGTGAGTATGGGAAAGTGAATAGCAAGGAAGTTTCTGTGTGTTGTGGCTGCAAAAGAGGGATTTCATTGAAGGCTTTGGCAGAGGTTTTTGCAGCCCTGACTGAGATGCTGTTAGAGAGTTTATACACAATAATTAAATAAGAGAAGACAGAAATTAATATTCCCAGTGAAGAAAGGTCTTTGCAGCCATGCCTGCCAGCTTGCAAACACACTGGAAAAGGTTTATGTGGTAACCTCTTCTTCTTGGTCTGCTCCACTTGAGTCAATTCCTTCCATTGGGTGTAGGGCAAAAGTGACACCAGGCCAAGGTTTGTATTTGCATATTGCTACTTCCATCTGGTAATGGGAAAGGAGACTGTCTGCTTTCCCTTCCAGGATGGAAAAGGGAACCTTGGAGGTAGATTGAACTGTTACAACCAGTTTGATGGTAAATGAGGCAATAACCGCCTCTGGCTTCACTTTCTCCTTTTTCAATCCTATTTGCTGTGCACAGAATTCATATCTATTTATTAGTTTTTCTCTTCATCTGGCTTGCTTTTTCAAACAGGAGAGGAGGGAGGGTTTCAATGCTTAAAGAAGTCCAGTTGACTAAAACCTGCTTGAACGTCCACTGTCAATCCAGCCAAGCATTACTTCAATTTTTTTTCAGGCTGTGCTCCAGTAAGTACACCCCACCACAAAAGATGCTATTCTATTTTCAGTGTGATGTTTCTGACTTCTGGTCTGCTTGTTTCCCTCTGAAATTAGTAGCAGAATTCATCCCTGGAAAGCTGCTACTCATGCAATACATATGCTTTCTTGTATTTCTTCTTCAGCCCACCTTACTCTTCCATACTTTATGTCATTGTGAAAGGGGTTTTCAATTCACCACATTTTTCAAATTAATATTGATTTATTATCCTGTCGTCCAGCATATCCACAGTTCTTCCCAGCCTGGTGCAACCTGTGAATTTAACGACGATGTTGCCTGTGACAAGATGCTGCTCAAGATGTCCTCTCTGCTGGCACTTCAAAGACACAGGATGGACTGTCAGCCTGTGAAATCACCTAAAGAGTTGGTAAAAAACATGATAACTCTGGAGTTTGTACCTAGGCTTACTGGGT
This sequence comes from Tapera naevia, assembly GCA_033556795.1. Classification (NCBI taxonomy): domain Eukaryota; kingdom Metazoa; phylum Chordata; class Aves; order Cuculiformes; family Neomorphidae; genus Tapera; species Tapera naevia. The sequence continues at coordinate 1,408,892 of JAUMJJ010000054.1, read as the reverse complement.
AATGAGACCTGTTGAGCAAGAAGTAGTGGGTAGGACCCAGTTCTGCCCACACAGACATATGACAGATACTGATCATGCTGGGAACTGTGGCATGCTCCATGAGAGATCCAGGAGAGTGGTTCTGGGGTTCCTCCCAGGAATGCAGGAAATGTCACATACTTGGACTTCGATGAAATCCAGCCCATACTTATACACAAGACATATGTACATCATCCTGCTCTGCATTATTCAGCAGTGACCCTGAGACCAAGTACAAGTGTGTGGGCCAGGCGTGGGGTGACTCTTCTACCTATACTTGTATATGTAAGGTTCAGTGAGTGCCCCAGAGGGTGGCCAAGATGCCCACTGAGGCTTCCAAAAATCTGCCATGCAGTCTATCTCATCTTCATTTCTGTGATAAGCATACGACGCCTCTCATTCATAATTATATTTTTGATATATTTTGATAGGATCAAAGACAGAGTTAAACACTTTTTAATTTAACTGCCCTCTTTTAATTCCCCACATTAAACTCCTTCCTGCTAGAGGCACTTTTATACCAAGCAGCTTCAATATTATCTTAAGCATGATAGAACCATCCTCAGCAACTCTTGAACCAAAGCATTTGAGTATTTTACTCTTCAACACCTCCTTTCTATGGTAACATTTATAGTTGTCTATTCACTTGCTTGTGGTGGTAAGGTATGTTCATGTTTCCTTTCTTATCAGTGCTCACTTCTGTCAGTCCACCCTGTTTAAAGTTGGCTTACAGGACCTCATTGTATATTGATTTATATTAACAAGAAGCTGGTGAGTAGTCACAATTTTTTTAAGTACTGGCAATAACTTTCACTCATTGAAAGAGTTCCTTTGCCTTGAATGAGTTATAGCTGGGATTTTATCGTGAGCATTATCACTTGAAAACTAATAATCCTTTTTTAACCAGAAACAGAACTCCTTGTAGACCTCCTGCTAATCTGATGACAGGACTGTTACTGGCTGCTTTGCATGAGGAGTGAAATCAGTGTAGTCATGGTACAATGAGTTCTACTACTGTAATACAAAACAGGCTCTTGTGCAGATATCTATCTGCAGTATGAGTGACAATATTCAGTGTGCACACACTGGGAATTCATCTGCAGAACTCGTAGAGCAAAATAACTTCTCTCATTTCTATGCCAATCCATTTCTCCATTATAAGGCAAAATAGTGGTCAGAGAACAGCTTAGTTCTCTTGTCTATTGCCTAACAAAACATCTATATGATGGCTTTTGATCTTCAAAGCATACAAAGACCATTAAACATATAACATACTCTCAAACTAGAAAGTGCCACCTGGACCCAGGAGCAGATGTTGCGATGTCCTTTCACAGCTGTGGTTACCGTACATGCAGCATATAGAAAAGCTAAGTCTTGGCAGTTTGAAGAGGTTCAGATGTGGGGTTCTAGCCCCATCACACATTAATACTTTGATGATAGAACATAGTTTTGCTCATCATGGAGGTAAAGGAATTTGGAGCTAGAGCTACAGTCATCATTTTTGATTTTAATTTGATGACTGTCTCTCCAATTTAGATTTACCAGCCTGGGAAGACCACAGATTCCAAGGTAAGCCCCTGTACTATTAACTGCAGTTTTCTGTTTTTAAACAGAATATTGCAGTGGAGAGAATACATAAGACAAGGCACCAGTCAGTATGCTGCAGGGGTGCTACTGTTCTGGCACAATTTTTTGTTTCATTTTTGGCTGTTCGTTGAATTCATCCTTTTGCACTCCAGATTATACAACACACAAAGAATCAGAAAAATTACATTCTTCTCTTTTAATACCTGTGTGTGATTTTAACCCCCAAATTTCTATTTATGAGGCTGAACAAAATTTAATCCAAAAAGATGACACTGCATCTACAAAGATTAATAAATTTTGAAAAGCTACTTCTGTTACTTTGACTAAGAAAATACTCAACACTTAAACCCGATTCCAATGTTATTTACTGCATTCACAAAACCCATGCAAGACTATAAAAACTAATTGCTTGTTCTGGAGATTTAAAAAAAAAAAAGAAACATAAAGTGAGTCAGAAATGTTTGCAACCCTCTGTTGGCTCATTACAACCCACGAGTTCAGGATTTTTCTTTGTTGGTTCTTATATCTTCACACCGTTTTCTGTAGCAGAGCTTGGCTGCGCTGCAGGCAGCACTCAGAGCTCTGCAATGCCTCCCCCAGTCACAAGGGTACCACATCCACACAGCCCTGGTGACTCCATCCATTTGCCATGGAAGTAACCAACCGTGGAGCTAGTACTGCTCCTTTATAAGTTAAACCTCCAAACTATGAACCGTGGGGAAGGTAGGAGACCATGGTGGGAAGACACATAGGCAATGCCCATAGCTACAAAACTGACCCTGCTCTTTCAGTGCTCTTTCTGCCCTGAAAGCCAGCAGCATTATCCATGTAGGGATGCTGTCCACCTGCTTAGGTCCAGTGCTACAAACAGAAGGGCTTATTCTCAGAGCAGGGCTGCATTTCAGGTTGTCTACAGAGAGGAGCTGGCTTGTTGGCTCGTTGCTGCAGATGACTTCAGGTGCAGCCCCACTTTGAAGCATTTCAAGCCTCTATTTTTGTCCCTTTTCATTCGCTAGCAAAGTCATGAACACAAGATTATTTCTTCAGATGTCAGCAATACCCAGTGATTATTCCCCTGCTCACTTATAACGCTTTAGTAGCTGAATCACTTCCCAGCCAGCAATTGTGAGCTCAGAGATGAAGGCATCTGTTCACACAAAGTGAGGTGTGGGAACAAATTAACTCAATGTTGGGAAAGGGGTGAGGGTTAAAGGGGAGAATCATTTTAAATACGAGTACCTCAAGCCTTAAGGCAGGCAAGACAGCCCAGGAAAATGCCCCATATTGCCCTGCAATTCTATTTGAAATGGACTTCTGAAAATCAAACAGAAGCAGTTTTTTAATTTACTAATAAAAAAAATCATGAACAGCAGTAAAGCTGCAGGGCTGCACCTTTTTATTGTCTGCTGCCAGTCTGATTCAGATCTTCATTTTGTAGCTTGGACTAAATAGTTTACCAGATTCTGTCATTATGCATTGCAATAAGATTTCATATTTGCTCTGGTGAAGAAAAGCCTTCAGTGGTGTGAGATAATTAAGGACTCAACAGTCTGGAATTGCTGGGCTCTGCTGGCTGAGGTGCCCCTAAGACTTTGAGCCACTAAACAGTGCCCTCCTGTTGTTTTTTTTTCCATTTTTTTTGCTCTCCTATATGGCTGTTCACAGTATTTTCTAAATGCAACAGACTGCCTCTCAGCATCCGAGCTGGCTCCCCACCCCTCCTTCTCTGATGGAAGCCTATTCAAGAACAGTGCTCACAAGCTTTCCCTAAAGCTGTTATGTGGTCTGATAAAAGCTTCATGTACAAACAGACAACCAGGCACTTAAAAAGCATCTTTTCCAGGGGAATACTCTGCATTCCTGATCGCAATTTTCCTGAGGTTAATTAGAATATGTCCAATTTTCATTGTATTTCCATCATCACAGCTTCCCTGCAAGCTGCTATAAAGCAGCACAGACCTGCTCTTACCTCTCACAGTGACAGCTTTAAACTTGGCAAAAGATAAGCAGGGATGAGAAAGGAGGAGGGAAGAGGAGAAAGGAGAATGGTCAAGCCTGAGGCAGAAGCAACAGTGAGAGTATGCAATCTTGCAAAATTCACCCTGATCTTACTCCCACAGCCTTTCACACAAAATCCTTCCCTTGAAGACTAATGCTCATGCTCGCGCACACACACACAACCACACAACCCCCCCACGCATCCTGCAGCCAGTCTTAGATAAAAAAGAGACCAAACCCCCCAAACAAACATAACCCCTGAGGTCCAGCATAACTTTAAAATAAAACAATGAGGCCTCAAAAGCAGATATTGCAACATATTGCTTGCAACACGCCTGCCCTGGACAGCTGCAGTCTCTTTTTGAAAGAACTGCCACATATGTTTTCAGTGTGCAACTGCCCTCACCAGTGGATATGTGTCAGCATTCCTGCAATCTTTTATATCTGTGTGCATTAGCATCAGGAGCTCTGAGGGATGGTTAATGATTTCTTGCCTCCAGATCCACAGGAACAATAAACCCAGACATTTGCAATGCGGTTTTGGCTCAGGGTTGTACATGTGGTGCGTTGGGTCTGCGTTCGGTTAGGTTTGCTGGCCCCTGGGCACCAAGGATCAGAGCAAACTGCTGTGCTCATCAGCACACACACACTGTGATGCAATTAACAGTTACCACCTTTTTCCTTCGAGGTTAAGATGCAGAAGCAGTAAACTAAATGTTGCTCCACTGCTGCTGTTTCTAAAACCACAGGAAGACTTGCACATGCAAGAGTTTTCAAAGCAGCTCCCAAAAAAAGGGGAAGAAATAGGGGCTCTGCTCATCCTGATAAGGGCTCAGGAAACAGAAGAGTTAAGCAAAGGCACGGGCCACACCACTGCATTTCATGAGGAAGAGAACAGGGCCGGGGCCACTTAGATCCAAAGAAAACACATAATGGCAGTGCTGAGAACCTTCTTATAAGGAAACCTCTGCAGGGGCTTCATTTGCAGCCTATGCTTCAAAGCAAGATGGCCCAGCTGTCCAATTTGACTTTCAAGCAACAAGCCTGTAAAGGACAGGCATTTGGCATGTACTAGGACTGGAGATGAAAAGTTACTGGGACTTCCTTCTTAATTAATTGGCTCATGAGTAAAATGAACTAATTGAAAAGAAAACTAGACCCATCTTTCCTTGCCAGTAGGTTGGACTTTCGGTAGCAGTAGAAATGCCTCTTTCCCTGGTTGACAACTTTCATAAGCACTGGGAAGATATAATTTTTGTGAGCTCCATATTTCCAGCAAATTTGGCAAAAACTGGCCAGACAATGAAAAGGCAACAAGCAGAACCATTGACCTACCTGCAGATATCCAGGTCTCATCTCCACAGAAAAGCAGTCTAAAGAATTCTTCTGCTCAATGCAGGTATTTGGGTGAGCTCTAAAACCCAGTCAGAGCATCTGTGAGATCATGCCTGAGCACCAGCCCTGTCCTCCACTTTGGGTCAGTACTGCAGACAGAAAATTTCAGACACCCAGACATAGCGTGGTTCAGGAGTTTTGTGAACTTGTGGCCTTGAAACAACATCCTACAGAAGAGGACTTTGCAAACAAGCAGCTCTGAATTCCCATCAGCTGTTGCGTGTCTGCTTAAAGGTCAGGCACCAGAGCAAAGGCAAGGGATAAACACAAAACTCTTAAGAAGCTTTTCTTCAGAGTAAAAAATTTAGGTAGAGACTCATAAGGGATTGTTATTATTATAAGGAAAAAATATTATCTTGCTGGCACCTAGATATTTAGGTGTTTATTCATCTTCCACTCTTGATAAAGTTAATTAACAGATCTTAGGATAAATGGTTTAGTTATTTACTAGAGAACTGGCTATGTGATAATCACCCTCACTATGTGTATTCAGTTGATTAATCTCTAGAATAAGCTGAGGCCCTGTATGAATTGATAACAGCAGGTCCTCATGCTGGGTGGGGTACCTGTCAGCCCAAAATGTCAGCTGCTCTCCAACATGCCAGCAATCACCAGGTGAAATAAAGAAAAAGTGTTTAGAGAAAGAGAAAGTCAGTGGCTTGATAGACCTTACAAATCTTCTACATCAGGAAAAAAAAAACCTATCCTTTTCCCTTGTTATCTTTGGAAAGGTTAGCATTTAATAAAGGTGAGTGAATTTGTGCTGATAAGCTGCACTGGAGAAGTGCAATACTACTACAGTCCGAAGAACAAGAAAGTTTATATAAGAAAAGAGAACAGGAGAATTTGAGAGTTAATGCTAAAAGAGAATATAAGAAAGCTTCTTGGCGTTTGTTGCTCTGCAAAAATGCTGTGGTTTCCTCTGTCCAGACATAGCACAACTTCTTCAGCTGCACCTAAACCAACAACAACAGCAAAAAAAATAAACACAGAAGAAAGCCATTCTGAAATGTTCTGAAAGCCATTCTGAAATATTCTAACACTTCGTGTGGGCAGCTGGAATTGCAGGAGATGATCACTGGGCATTTAAAACTGTTTCTGGAGGAGCCATTTAAAGAACATCCCTCATTCAGCATCAGAGCCATGAAGAGCTGGGCTGCACAGTTTACTACTGAAATATCCCACAAGGAAGAAAATTTCAGATGGTAATAAGCAGGCAATTAAATTTATAATTATAAAAATTATATTGGATCACATGTACATTACATATTGTTCCTCAAAGAACAGTGAAGATTAAGGGATTTGATCCAAATTTTTCTACTGAATGAAAATATAAGCACATACCAAGAAAACTCCTCAGATAAGAATGTTTTAGTTGTTTCCCACTGTCTTCCACTAATCCTTTCAGGGGAACGGAGACCATCTGAGCATTATACAACTGAACAGAACAACCACCAAGCCAGCAGACCTCATTAGGACAGTAACTTGTACCAGTATGGACTAGAAAAGCCCAGATTCCCATAGATCAGTGTCATATAACACCTGATTTCTCTCTCCATAATGAATCTTGCCTTCTATGACTTCCTAATATTCCCATCATGGACCATATAAATATTTCCCACGACCCTATATATTTTCCCATTCCTTTCATCCTTGGAGATAATTGTTTACATCTGCTCCTAAGACATTCCTCTCTGATAGCATTCCTCTCTGCAGGTATCACTAGCTCTCAAAATTGCTGAAGCAGCTAAGAGGAAACAATACTCTCTTATTCTTGTTAAGCCAAAACTACAAGTTGCACAGTAGCTACTGCAAGTTCACTTTATCATGGAATCATCACAGAGTACAAAGCATCTCTTAACTGAGTTTAAGATCGCCTTTCATTGTTATAAACAAAGTGAATTATGCCAATTAGTCAAGTTTATTTTATCAAAGCAAGTGGTTAAGCCATTGAATACAGAATTGGAAATAAAGGTTATTTTAAATGTAGATACTTAAGCTTCCTTGGTTTTGAGACTCAAGTTTTTCCCCTCTTCTGCCTTGTTTTTCTTAAAATATATTTCCATTGCACTTCTCAGAAACAATTTGTTATGGGAAACAAAATGTGAAACATCTCATTTGACTGATTTCTTTTAATTCACTCTAACTTCTGCACAGAAAATAGACGGGTTAATTTTATAGACAGATTTTTATTTTCTTGATTCCCTTTTCTCCTCATCACTAAACTTCAGGGGCCCTGCATTCACACACAATACAATTCCCTCAGTCCTATCTGCAGCACTCCAGTTTCCCAGCTCCTTTTCTTTCAGTGCTACAGATTTCTTTCTACCTCCTGCACACAGCACCCCCGAAATCCCTCCGTGCTCTTCCTGTGTCTCACTCCATCCTACTGCCACACCTGGCCTGACCCCATCCCACCACTTCACGTGTCTTTGGCCTCTTGGTTGGACAAAAAGCAGAAAATAATTTGACAAAAAGCAGCAAATAACTGAAGCCAATGGGAGCAGTGGATCTAAAGACCAGGCAGCAAGGTGCTAAATGTAGGCACTAGTAGGGTCTCTTTCTCTGCATTTGATTTTGGCAAAAACTGTAGGAACCTAGTGTCCGTGTGACATTATCCCTCTGTTCCTTTGACAGATTCGACTGAGGTGATGAAACTGATGGAAAAGAAGGGGAAGGACAAGGGGAAGGAAGAAGATGGGAGAAAAAGAGATAGGCAGAGCTGCCACATTCTTTGTTTTGTTAAGAAAAGAGACTACTACTATATTCTCAGATGCCAGGTTGTGTTCAGTTTATCTTGTTCTTCCAGTCTTATTAAAAATGAATAATCAGAGGAGAGGTGGTTTAATCAGCTCCCCTGAAGGATGGGAAGAGAGGCCTTTCTGAAGCAGAACGTACATATGGTCCTCGTTCACCCAACATCCATCCTTGCAATATTTGAATGAGATGCAACAACAGTTGGATCTTAAAATATTGTTCATACACACAATTATCACAGCCTCATTCCATTCACCACAGAAGTGTTTTATAATTTGAAAATAACTCTTCAGTAGCATGACAAGATGGTAGATTCTGGTTTCATAGCTGTTCATTGTTCTTTTGTCATTGATAATCCTAATCTTTGCCAGTGGAAACGATGCCCTTGCATTAACAACACATGAACCAGACAAGTGAGAGAATTACTTCTGGCAAGGCACCTGCTCCCTGTCCTCCCAGAGGCCGCCTCTTCGCCTGGGAAAGAAGTCCTCATAGAAATATCCTTGAGGTGTGCTTGGAGGAGTGATCCAAGGCAGATTAAGACAGAGTGCTTGGAAACATGAACTCTTTCAGCATTTAACTATATTGGTCTGGTTTGGCTTTTTTTTTTTTTCCATTACAGGGAGGGATAGGTAAAATTCTTCTTAGGCACAACGAAAGGCAAAGTCCTCATTCACCTGCTCAGTTACTATTCTGAGGACAATGGACACCATGGCACGTGGAAAGCATTTCTGTGTGGCTTTCCTCTCCCCTTATGGCTGGTTTTCTGTGCCTGTCCTCTGAACTTCTTCCTGTCACCCCGTGTCTGGTTCTTGCTGAGATGAATCACACACTCTTTGCATAGTGCACATCCTCAGGCAAAATATCTCATGGAAATCCGGCCACAGTTTAGTCACAGTTTGAATTAGATCCACTCAGGCACACACTATAGGGGGGGTTTGTTGATTTGTTTGTTGCATATATACTGACTGTTAATTTTTATTGCTTGTAAACTTTCTCTCTATAAAATCTGTGTGAAAGCTGGACTGCCATGCTTAAGGAAAGTTACCAGATGGGAAAAATATGGTTGATTAAAGTGGCTGTTTCCATGTTTGCTCAGTGTTGTGACACATCTTCACATTGGGTAAGGTGATTGGCAGAGAAACAACAGCAGTGAACACTGATGAGTGTATGCGTCACATATAAATGCCTGGAGCTGAGTAGGGCTTGGGTTTTGCAAACTTCTCGGAGCTCCTGAGTCTGATTTATTGTAGATTTTGCTGAAAAAAAAATGAAGACATAATTAAAAAAAATAAAAAAATAACTGTCGCAGCTCTGCATTTAGACTACTGAATTAAGGTTATTGTAATACTACAAATACAGAAGATACAATTCTATTTATTCCTGTGTGCATTAGCTTCCTTCTTTCCATTCCAGGAAGGTGGGATTGTTTCCCCATTAACCCTGAAGGTTTAGGCTGCGTTTCCAGATCTATCACAGATGTTGAGTATGATCTGAAACTCATGTCATCTCCTGTTCCTTCAGCAACCCATCTACAGAATGTCCATAATAGCTCTTCCACCTTAGTCTTGAGCCTTCTAAGTTTTCAGTCCAGTTCAGTCTGAGTGTGTGTGTGTAGATATACTCTGAGATACAGATAAAAATATACAGACTGGTCCCAGTCATCTCGGAGTTCAATTGTGGTGGCCTCTGGCTAGTATTATAATGTGAGAATAAATGGCTTTTAGTAAGGAGAGAGTATGGTGGACAACTCATTAACTCATTCATTGGTCTGCAAATGAACACCAATTAGACTTGCAAGCACTGGTTCCCATGTTGTCCTGCAGGTAGCAAACACAGATGCAATGGATAGGTTTCAAGAAGATTTCCACCTCAGGATATTTAAACATTTAAAAAGGGTTTGTTTCATTAGAGAGCAACAGCAGTGTAAGTCATCTCTAACTGCTGGGGTAAAAAGCCCAAAGAGATCCCCTCCTAAACTGCTCCCTGAGTACAGAAGCCACTGTGCTGGTTATCCAGATGCTGTTGGATATCTTGGCCCCATGACAGAGAAGGATGCTGGTAGCTGTTGCCATCCTCACTGCATTGACTATGGCAAGCAATTGCTTCAGTCCTTGTGGATGCTGCACCAGACAACCAGTCTGTGTGCAGTCATCTTCTCCCTTCATCAACAGCCTCTCATAATTTTATTCTTCTCTTGATTCCTTTATTCACAGCCCCTAACCTAGACTTGCCTTTTCTTTGGCCCCAAAACCACATCGATTCCAAGTCAAAAGCCCATGAGGTCCACTTTGTCATTGCTGCTGGCCTGAGGCAAGACTTGCTTTTGTGTGGTCCCTTCACCAGGCATCACTCTCTCCATTCAGCTTTTCTCTGCTAAGGCCCAGGTTTTATGGAAGGCCCTAACTTGTCCAAGGACTGAGCTTTATCTGATCTTATTCAAGACAGAGATCCCAGAGATGTTTACCCCTCCTGACTGGCACATCACTGCATGAGTCAGAGCAGGGATGCAGCACTCGAGAAGCAGAGCTGGGGCAGAGCAGAGAATTAAGGAAGTATTTATACAAGGCTTTCTTCTGAGCGAAATGGAGCACAGGTTGTATGGGAGAGGGGTGAGGTCACCACTATGCCTCGACTGACTATGAGTCTTGGGACCAGGCTGCCATGAAATCCACTCCTGCAGCACCCAAGACTGCTCCATCTCTGAGCTGCTGGTTACAGCTTCTAGTCTAGGAGCACCTGCGCAGTGCTGAATTCACTGAACAGATTTAGTTAGGTTGTTATACAGGGAATTAAGTGCCTGGACAACCCTGTGGGGTCTCATCCTCACTCCCTGGTCTCTGTATTTGCATCCAGTTATTGCAACTGCAGCTAACAAAGCCTCACAGGGAAAAAAATGAGCTGAATTGAAAGAAGAAGAAAAGCATTTGTAGCTCATGCAGGGGACACCTGTAGTGAAGGCAGTTGCTCTAGAGTTTTCAGTTGGGCAGAATGGAGGAACAAGCTAAATCTAGGAGATGATTGGGTGCATTTCAGTAGCCTTCCCAAATGTTGTAATGAAAGCTTGGCTGAAAGACTATGGAGGGGCAGGACGGGCTTTTGAATTTCCCTAACAAAAACCAAAATGAATTAAGGACAAACAATGCAGAGTTTATCATAATGTTAAGCTGACATGATTATTAGTAGAGCTCTCAGTATAAAACGAGAGACTTTTGATGTTCAGGGAAGACAGTTATGCTGGTGGCTGGGTACAAGTCTCCTGCTCCCAGACCCTGGTGGCAGTAGAAACACCAGTTGGAGGCCAAAAATAGGCACTAAGGCTGGCACTAGTGCAAGCAACTTTCCATTTCTGTCATCAATGTTTTTGTTCCCCAAACCCTTCTTGAGGTTCAAATATCTACACTGCCTGGTGAAAGGCTTTGCAGTGCATAATAATTTACAGAGAACCAACCAACAACACGCAAAGCGTGTTGATGAATTTTATTTTAAATATTCATATAAATGGAAGAATAATCAGACATGCTTTGGCTTGATAATTTATAAGCTAGACAACAGCTTATGATCCTCCTTTAGCAAGTATTAAGACTTCTCTGGCAACATTGTCAGTCCTTCAGAGATTTTTTAACTTGGGTAAGTTAGACTTTCCTTTTCAGCTTATTAGCAAAGGATGCCTGCCCACTCCAGGCACGTTCCAAAAGGAAAAGCACAGTATGGGATAATTTCTGTGCAAGAATATGAAATGCAATTTAACTCGGTGGCTCGATGTCAGACAAAATAATGAATTTCAAGGGAGGCTTTACAATTACAGCAACTGAATATTCAAATATAGCCACTGGGTAAGAACTCAATCACCAAGGTGTCCCCTTTTTGGGCTTGCCTTTCAGAGCCTGATGTGCAAAGGACAGACACTTTTCCCTTAAAAATGCTCCCTCAGTCACTCTGAAAATCTTAGCTAAAGCTCTTGTTTTCAGCACCATTTTATGAGGCTTCTTCTGTTGGTGGCTAACATTTGGGCTACACAAAGATTTTGCAAACCACCCTTGATCTTGTCACAGTGTTTTTCCAATGTTTACTGAATTTCAGTAAAAAAGAGACATATTCTGCTAGGGAATGACTGGGTGTCATGGTTTAACCCTAGCCAGCAACTAAGCACCACACAGCTGCTTTCTCCCCTCCCCCGTGGGATGGGGAGGAGAATGATAAAAAAAGTAAAAATGATGGGTTGAGATAAAGACAGTTTAACAGGGCAACAAAAGGGAGAGATAATAACAGCAACAATAATAATCAAATATACAAAAGAAGCAATGCACAATACAATCGTTCACCACCCAATGACTGACACCCAGCCCTTCCCTGAGCAATGATGCCACCTACCCTGGCCAACTGCCCAGTTTGTATACTGAGCATGACATTATATGACATGGAACATCCCTTTGGCCAGTTTGGGTCAGCTGTCCTGGCTATACTCCCTTCCAGCTTCTTGTACACCTCCCTGCTGGCAGAGCACAGGAAGCTGAGAAGTCCTTGACTTAGTATAAACACTCCTCAGCAACAACTAAAACATCAGATGTGTTATCAACATTATTCTCACACTAAATCCAAAGTACAATACTATCTCACTACTAGGAAGAAAATTAACTGTATTCCAGCTGAAACCAAGACACTGAGTGAAGGAGAATAATGTTGCTCTGATGCTAGCATTGGGTAAAACACTGAAACTGATACAATAATAAGTCAAAGTAAATTTGAGTTTTATAGCATCACAGGCACTCATTAAATGCATGCCTTCTTCTGAGGAAGTACTTCATTTGCTCACTTTGCTGATGAAGGAGGTACCAGGGCTGGCTGCTTCATGGCAAATACCACTGTCGCATTGCCAGGACCTCTCCTGCTTTCATCTGTGCCATGGCCTCTCCTCATTAGCACTGTCCTCATGGGGAAAGAGTGCTTCAAATCTCAGCTGAGAGCTTTCTGCTTTCGCTCAGATTGGGGAAAGCCTGCACAGCACTCATGCAGACTCAACAGCATCTGCCAGCCCTCCCCTCCCTCTTGCCACATCTCATCTGTGGACAATGGGACAAGCCAGTCTCTTGGCCCACCCACTTCGCTTTTCTGCACCACAGCTGAATGCCAGTTGCCTTGTGGCAACTTGCTCACTCTAGTCTTGAGTCAAACCCTGCTGAAATCCTGGGGAATCTGTTCCTAGTCCCATGGTTCCCTATGGCTAAGACTGAAACAGCCCGATCCTCCTAAAAATACACTCCCTCCCAGTCTGAGAATACATTTGAGGTTTATTTTTCTGATCTCATTTATTTCCCATCACTGTGCCTGTGATTACTCTCTCTCAAACCATCATGCATTGCCTAATTCCTCCCGAGATGTTATCAGCTGGGATGATGAGCAGCTGAGCTCCCATATTACTGCTGACGCAAGCAAGCTGTCAACTGAAAGGCTGAGCGTGAGCCCAGCCGGGTCAGCTCTTACAGAATGGGAGAGGGAGGGTGATGGGCTGGCAAACAGCAAGTGCAGGAGGCTCCTTATTGCCTTTCCCTTCGAGGCTCCGGGTGTGGAGTGATGCAGGGAAAAGACCCATATGCTTCACTGCCTCAGCTTGCCAAGAGGCCCCGACTACCTGCCCAGGACACTGTTCCACAGCCAGCTGGCAGCTTTGCAGAGGGATTCATTGCTTTTTATTCGGTTGCTTGTCATTTTTTTTTCCCCTTGTATGCACCCCCTAGGATAAAGAAACATGCCCAAGGCCCACTCTAGCAGAAAATGCTGTGAGGAAGTGAAGGGCCATTAGAAGAATGATGAATTACGACATTAATTTCCCTCCCTCCCAAAGAGGGACTGGAACCTTAAATTTTTAAAACATGATCCCTGGAGCTTTGGGGTCAGTAGCTAATCAGCAAGCAGTCAGGGGCACAGTTTGATTCTGCTTGTTCACACCCTCACCATGAACTGGTGTGTCTTGTATTACTGGCACAATATAGGATGCACCAGTGAATAAAGCAAATCTAGGATTAGCAGAGTTCATCTATGCACAGCACACAGAGAGAGTTGCATAGCTCAGGAGGAGGAGGGTGATGATTAGTGAGCCCAGGCTCTGGAGTTCATGAACCTTTTTTCACTGCCATACCAGCCCCTGGCAGCAGCATTAGCACTAGCATAGCTCACAGGGTGAGCAACTGGGCAGGAACTGGCGAGTTAGCACCTGACAGATGCAGAACCACGCAGGGGTGTCTAGTTAATGGGAAAGGATCCTGCACAAAAGAAAGAAAACAGCATAGAACCAGGACAAAGGCTGGTGACAATTGTAAGAATAAGTGAAAAGAGTGGGAAAGAAGGACTTCTGCCATGGTAAGAGAATTACAGCATAGAATCACAAAATCATTAAGGTTGAAAAAGACCTCAGACATCAAGTCCAACACCACCATCCCTACTAAACCATGTCCCAAAGTGTCACGTCTACGCGTTTTTTGAACACCTCTAGGGATGGTTACTTCACAACTTCCCTGGGCAGCCTATTTCAATGCTTGACAACTCTTTCAATAAAGATTTTTTTCCTAATATCCAATATAAACCTCCCCTGATGCAATTTGAGGTCATTTCCTTTCATCCTATCACCTGGCACTTGGGAGAAGAGAACAACACTTATCTCATTACAACCTCCTTTCAGATAGTTGTAGAGAGCAGTAAGTTCTAACCTCAACCTCCTCTTCTCCAGACTAAATAGCTTCAGTTCTGTCAGCTGCTCCTCATAAGATCTGTGCTCCAGACCTTTCACTGACATTGTTGCCCTTCCCTGGACATGCTCCAGCAGCTCACTCTCTTTCTTGTAGTGAGGGGCCCAAAAATGAACTCAGTATTGGAGGTGTGGCCTCATCAGCATCGAGTATGGGAGCAAAATCACTTCCCTATTCTCGCTGGCCACACCATTTTTGATACAAGGCAGGATGTCATTGGCCTTCTTGGCTGCCCGAGTACATTGCTGGAGCCGGCTGTCAACCAGCACCCCCAGGGCCTTTTCTGCCAGGCAGCTTTCCAGCCATTCGTCCCCAAGCCTGTAGCATTGCATGGGCCTGGCACTTGGCTTTGTTAAATCTCACACAATTGACCTCAGCCCATTGATCCACCCTGCCCAGATCTGGAATTGCATCAGGCTGTGCTGTTAGCGCATCCTTTGCCAATACAGTGTATTTTTCTCAAGGATAAGCTTCAAGGGCAAAACTAGAAATATGCCTTTTCTTAAGCACAGGAACGCTTCTCTGGCATTGTACTGGTGGCAAGACATACATGGAACAACACAGTCCCAGGGAGTGGCAGCATCAGCCACACTTCTTCCCCTGTCAGTTCCAAAGGGCCATCAGGCATTTATAATTTTCAGGTGTGATTCCTTCTCAGAGAAACAGCTGAGTTAAAAGTGGAGGAAGAGATCTTTTTTTCCCCTTGGTTTAGCATACAGACCTTGATTCAGCAGGAGAGAAAGGTGATAAGATGCTGTGGTTTCTATTCCCACTGCCCATGGCAGGAGCACAGCAACAAAGCCATGTAGCTCTCTTTCATCCATCCACCAAACCAACTCTTCTGATTTTAGCACTTGAGATTTTCCTTAGGCCTCAGTCCTTAGCACCAGATGAAAATATGGGAAGTTCACCTTCATCGTAAAAAAGGTGGGATTTCAGTTCTGTATTTGGAAATGTGCACTGAGTACACTCAAGTGGATCTCTGTTGTGGGAGTAATTTTATGACATGATGATTTCTAGGTGACTCGCAGCGCTCAGAGTCTGCTTTTCCTCACAAGACTGGCACAACGTCTTAAACAGGCCTACTTGCATTGCAATTCCTGTGATGAACTGCCAAAAAATCAAATCAGGAAAATCACACACAACCAGCCAGTATGTCTCCTTTGTTACCAGCTCATCCACCCTTCCCTGTGTGTTCCTCTCCTAGTGATGCTTCTGGTAAGAAGGTATTTCTTCTTTTGTATTTGACCAATTAAAAGCGAATTACTATGTGTATGCTCTGCTTCACTAGTGAACCTTGATTTCTGTGTGAAAGAAGGTAAAAGATTTGGGGAAAAATTTATTCTAAAATCTGAAGATCTTGAATGTCCATTCCTGCATTGGATGCATTACACAATGTAACAAGTATATAAAGCTTGAAATGGCCATTTATCCTGTGAAATTCTCACTTAACTCCTGAGGATCAAGGCTGATGCTGGTAGTCATTGCACCCAAGCAGAAAGACTCTATATCTCATCACAGGGGCAGGAAAAACCTCAGGCAGGGCGCCACTAGTGTCTCCTGCTTGCTCAGGTGTGATTGGCTCATTATTTTCTATTAGCTTGTGTAAAATAAATCCCACAATGAAAAAAGCTAAAGTAAGCATTACTACATACATTCTGCGTTTGGTAGTTAAAGTGCAGCAGAAGCAAAATGTGTCACCCAGTGCTCTGCATGGCAACCAGTGGGCAGATGGTAGCCCTTGGGGTGTGATCGAGTGGGCTTGTTTCACCACTAGATGACACTCGTGTCTCTTGAAAAGGATCCTGACACCCCTGCCGCTGGCTGCAGGTAGCAGAAATGCTGAAATCAGTGATTAACCTTCCATCTCCACCCCAGGTGGGAGCTCTCTGAGCCTCTCAGGCACAGTCACTGCCCGGTTAACACAAGTTGTTGTGCATTAGGAAACCTCACTTTTTATTTCACAAAAGTAATGTGAGAAAAAATGATGAGGTTCTGGTTTCCCCCACAACAGAAAGTAGGCAATGTGTGCTCTCCAAGAGGGTTGTGAAGCATAGCTATGGATTAGTGAGAGAAGTTGTAAAAAGTATGGTGTGCCCAGGGCTCCGAT
Organism: Tapera naevia; assembly: GCA_033556795.1. Classification (NCBI taxonomy): domain Eukaryota; kingdom Metazoa; phylum Chordata; class Aves; order Cuculiformes; family Neomorphidae; genus Tapera; species Tapera naevia. The sequence goes on along the minus strand of JAUMJJ010000054.1, from coordinate 1,392,281 downwards.
CCTGCAGGGCCCCAGAATCACTATGACACCACGGCCATTCTGTGCTTGCCACCTAACGCCACATTCAAAAGGCCACAACACTTAAGTGGTACTGCTGCTAATACCTAAACTACTTTCTGCAAAACTAGGACAACTTCTCACCAATCAGCACTCTCAGGAGACAGAAAGTGTTCCTGCATGCGAATGCTTGGGTACTGTAGGGTAACATTTTGTAGCCACCACTGCAATGGTAAACGTTGTGACTGCTACTCTCTGTTTTGTTTCAGTGCTTGACTATAAGTATTTGATACTGAAAATTTTGGAAAGAGGAGTCAGTAAAAGAAAGCCTGGGCCTAAAGTGCTCGTATTGCTTTAGGTTAACACAGTGATCAATGTAGCAGAGAAATATAAAGGGTGCAGGAAAGTTTAGAACGTTGTGTTTAAGGAAATTTCCAATTATACTTCTGAAAACTCTTCACGAAGAAATCTCCATATTTTTCTGACTGCTGATATATGTGCTCAGACCTACATCTGATGCACAGAAGCGGTGCAGACTCCCGATCTCCCAGAAATAGGACAATATAACAACGTACAAACACAGTCTGAGATGGCAGCCCTAACCCCATCCTCTAATCAATATGAAGAGGCTGGTAGGGCTATGCAGAATCCAATGGAATTGTACTTCCACAGATCTGCTTGCAAGATGAGAGGTTTATGGTTTTTACAGTTTAGCAAATGATTATAAATTATACAGCGGCATTTTGTCAGCAACCTAACCTTCACAGAAACTTCCGAATATGAAGACCTTCCTCTCAAATAGTGCATCTTAACAATGATAGCCTTATGACTTTTGCTGTTTCAGGTTTTTCCTGGCTTATGGTCTTTGGTTCCTATTTTTCTACAAAAATGGAAAGTTGCTTCCCAAACACATTTCCTTGCTTGTAGTCCTGGCCAGGCAATCAACAACTTCGCCCACAATCGATACAGAGAGTTTTCCTGAGTATATAATGCAGTAGGTAAGGAGACAAAGATAGATTTTTCCCGTATAAGCTTTCTACAACAAACCTGACCGTTTACTTCTCTTGCAGTAAATCTACTTGCCTCCTTTTAATCATGATGACGAAATCAATTACAGATATTTTACTTATCTGTCCAAAAACTAATGAAGAGAAGATTTACAGGCAAGTAGGGCATTCTTGATTGTGAATTACCGGATGGGAACTCAAAAGATTCAAGTTAGCCCCTAAATCTGCCAGCCTGAAAAGTCTAGTTAAAAATTCTACAGTGCTGGACAAATCTGAAAATACTCCAGACCACCAGTCCCTTAAACCTTACTTTGTTCCTGTGGCAGAACAAAGTAAATGCTGTATGTCTGATTAGAGCTATTACCATACAAAGGGGAAAAGAGTTCATATCAGGGAGCCAATTTACAGGAACAGCTTGCTTATTTTCGGACAAACAGTACTGCCTATGAGAGCCCCGTCTCAAGCACAGCTCCTGCTGACTTCAGTGGGAATCTGCTATGAGTCAAAAGTGGAGGCTCAGTAGTGCTCTACAGAGAAGCATAATCATAATTATATAATTGGAGATTTTCAAAGTCAATCAGACTGCTTCTGTTAATATCAGTTACTGTCTGGTGGCTAAATTGCCTAGACTAATTCTTTTTTAACACCTCAGCCATAAGACTCATCATTAGACAAATGCCATATCCTAATATATACTGCAGCTTAAACACAATGAGTGCTTCAATCTGTTTTTTAATCTCTGTGATATTCTATCTTGTTGCCCACATACTGAAGAAAAAAAAAATTATTGTAGGCAGAAGACTGCACGGACTGTTCCCCGTCAGAAGGTTCTCACAATCTTCTTGCCCCTGAGAAGTGATGGGCTCCTGCAGGCCTTTGGTGCCTGGTGACATCTGAAAAGAAAGTAATAAACAAAACTTAAAACAAATGTAAGTAAGTGGCTTGCTGCAGCTTTCAATGCTGCAACTCTAAAATTAGCTGAAAAAAATAGCATACTAATATGTACCAGAGTCATAAAAGGAAGGAAAAAGTCAGTCGGCTGTTTAAACATCTAAACAGCCCCTGATATGATCAAATTTACTTGTACAGTTAGCTACTCAGTCAGTGCAAGAGTACCTGGCAGGGAGAAAACAGACCCTCACTTATCCCAATCCCCCATTTTCTTCCTGTAGAACACGCAGAGTGTGGATTTGATGCTCCAGCTGAAGAATCTGTCCAACATCAAGCAGATGCACAGCCAGTGGAGATGGCACTTGTACCACGTCATCATTCAAGGTGAGGACCTTCAGGTCATTCTCCTCATTGGTGCAGGCACGGTCACTGCCACTGAGTAGTACCGTGAAGCTGTCTGGAATATTGTTCTGCTTGTTCATTCCCTGGATCTGTTTTAAAAGGCAAGCATTGTACTCAGACATGGCAGCCCATATTTTCAGACCTAAACTCCAACAGCAATTAATTCAAACTGGCCTGATTTTCAGTGGCCCGATTTGAAGCAAGTTCCTCAGCTCCTCACAAAACTAAGTCATTTTAAGTTAAGAGACCTACCTTTTGGTAACTGATTTGGAACATTATCACCTGCCTTTAAACTGTAATGTGTTACAAAATTAGAGGGACAATTTATGGGACAGCAGATACTTCCCTTTGGGAAGTTACTGACTCCCCAGTGCATTATATCCTTATAATGAATCAATAAAACAAGTCACAGCTGCAGTAAAACGAATGTCAAGAGGCAAAATGGACAGAAGGTATTTTCAACAATTTACTCTATCAGAGCCCTAAACAAGTAGTTGTACATTTTGGAAGCTCATTGTAGTACACTGTACAAGGCAACTGACTATCGGTATTTCAGCTGCATCTCTTATACTGCAGTGGGATCAATATCATGCACCATTGTCAACCTTGCAGAAGGAGAAAGGCCAGCTGAGCAATTATCTGGCCTGGACAAGCATTGAAAGCAAAAAGTAGAAAAGTCTTCTAGGTCTCAAAGGCTTGAGGTGAGTAAAGCTAACACAGGCAGCATCTGCATTCACGGGGGGTTGCAGCAGTGAAGCGTCATCCACTGCTTAGCTGAGCCGTGTTTGAGAGTTATCATGGAGCAGCTACACATATGGTCTTGGAATGGGCAGAAGGATTGAAAGGCACACAAAATCCTTTGCATTCACACAGTTTCATTCTCTTTCAAAAGTAGAATAGGGCAAGACAGGGCACAGCTTTGTAGAGCCTCGCTGAAAGCACTAAGCTTTTGTTATTTTGCAGATCAGTGCCTTTCAGTTATTATTTTTTACTTTGTTTATTTATAGCACTACTCAAAACTGAGTACATATTTCGCTGTGGGGTAAATAAAAGACTAAAAAGATAGCTATCCTTGCCTGCAGTCTCTCAGAAATAAGCCTGGGTCAGCTAGAAATTCAGCATTTCTCAGAGCAATTGGCGGCTAGAAAAGAGACGGGCTTTGGTAGGAGCCCGCCCAGGACTTTTTTTACAAGGGCATGTAGTGATAGGACGAGGGGAAATGGCTTTAAATTGGCAGAGGGAAGATTCAGATTAGACACGAGAAAGAAATTCTTCACGATGAGGGTGTGGAGGCACTGGCACAGCTTGAAAAGGGAAGCTGTGGACCTGGGGATGTCCAAGGCCAGGCTGGATGGGTGTCCCTGCCCCTGGCAGAGGGGCTGGAACAGGATGGGCTTTGAGGTCCCTCCCAACCCAAAGCGTTCTGTGATTCTCTGAGGCAGCTCAGCGCAGGGGCGCCCCCGGGCTCGCCGGCCCCCCCTCCGCTCCTCTCGCCGGTCCCCCCGGCAGCTCGGGGCGGGCGGGCACAGGAGCACCGCCCTCTAGCGAGCGGATCCCGCAAGCGCCGCCCCGGTGGCGGCGTGCGGGCGCAGCCCGGGGAGGAGCCGTGCCCGGTGCCGCTGCCAGCAGGAGCATCCCTGGCGGGAGAGGGGTCTGAAACCACGGTCATTGCCTGCAGAAAGGCTGCTCTCGGTCCGCCAGGGCAGGGACGGCGCGAGGGTAACGGGTTTCAGGTATTAGGAAGAAGCTTAGGGTGCGGAGGCGCTGGAGCAGGCGGCACGGTGAAGTCGTGGGTGCCCCGTTCCCGCAGGTGTTCCAGGACGGGCTGGGAGAGGCTTTGAGCAACCTGAGCTAGTGGAAAGTGACCCTGCCCACGGCCGGGGGGGGTTGGAACTAGGTAATCATAGGATCATATGGGTTGGAAGAGACCTCAGATATCATCCAGTGCCAGCCCCACTGTGATGGGCAGGGACACCTCCCACCAGCCCAGACTGCTCCAGGACCCATCCAGCCTGGCCTTGAACACTGCCAGGGATGGGACATCCACAGCTTCCCTGGGCAACCTGTGCCAGTGCCTCACCACCCTCACCGTGAAGAATTTCTTTCTAATATCTAAACTAAAATTTTGCCCCTTCCAATTTAAAACCATCCCCTGTTGTCCTATCACTACCTGCCCTTTTAAGAAGTCCCTTCTCAATTTCCTTTCAACCCAAACTATTCTATGATTATATGTTTCTGTGATGTATTTGGGAGAAGACACTAGTGCATCTGGCCCAGGATCTTGTGGAGCCTTAGGCTTGTGCTGGGATCTCAGCTGGTGGTGGAATGACACTTCTTTTTGCAACTGCTCTGTAAAAAAAAAAATAGATCTTCACTTTGGCAAAGAAGCACTGAGAGTGCTTGGAGGTGTTCACTGGTTTGTGTTTATATGAGACTGGGAAATGCCTGATATAGGTGGAAAGTGTTAGACTCCTCAGAACCACTGTAAAGCTGAAATATTTTGTTTTAATAAAACATTTTAGGTTTTTACATGAGGAAATGGCAGCATCAGGACTACACAAAAAAAAAATACAAGCCATTTAGTAAGATAAATACTCTTAATTACTTCATTCACAGTGTTTATTACCTGTTGGCATTGACACAATTCACATCCCATTTTAGAAGTTCTTCCAGGCAACAATCATTTTTATGAATTTTTAAAAGTGGCTGAATGACTCAGCCTCCAGATTTAGTTGGCCAGAGTTATCTGTTGCCTCACAACCTTTCTGTAGATTTCTGTTCAATGTTGTTTACACTTTATCCATATTCCTTCCCCATCTAGCCACGCTGCTATCAAGGTGACAATATGAAAGCAGCAATGAAACCAGTGGAACCCATTTAAAAGGGATGGAACACAGAGACTTCAGGCCCTGTAGTATCTGAAAGCAAAATACTTAACTGGACTGTCAAGGGTGATATCGCACAGTGTCCTGCCATGTTCATCCTGCTGCTGAAGCCCTGGCCTCTAGCAAAACTCCACTCCATCTGAATTCTACTGAGCAGGGACTTTATCTTACAGAAGGTCTTGCTCTTGATTTGCAATTGTTCTGCACAGCACGTCAGCACTGTTGTACCAGTGCTGACTGTGTGTTAAATTATATAGATGACATACTCAGCACACATGTGCTGACAGATACTGGGAGAAAATAATAGACCTCAAGCTCTTGCTAAGGTCAGTGAGAGGACTGGAAATAGAATGACCCTCATCTTGACTTGCCTTTCAATGCATCCAATTTGTAAATGGCATGATAGGAAAGTACATTCTTCTCATCTTAGCCAGGTTTCCATATTTTTGTTTTGTTTTGTGCTGAATAAATCAAAGTCTTTAAGAGAAAGCAGACATGGATATAGATGGACAAAACCCTAAACAGCACTTGAATATCTCAGTCTATGCAGAAATGGTGTTTCAGAGCATCAATTATCAAAACAGTTTCCATCTGCGACATCACAGCTGCAATGTGTTAAGCCAGTAATATATATGGGAAAAAATAAACAGTCAAAAAAGCTAAGATGCCAATGAAGGTTTTGAAACTGCTAACACTGAATAGCTCAGGTGAAGGCCACTTAAGCAAAAGTCTAATAAATGTGCTTTCAGTAGATTCTCCTTTTGCACTGAAACAATAGAAAAGCAAAGGAGAATGCTTCTGAAACCCTGTGACACATAATTTTCATCTTCTTGCCTACGCGGCTGGGAATGGAGCAGCTTCAGTCTTTCCTGCATTTCTGAATCTGTGATTCTAGCCTCTGCCAACAACTGTCTCCAGAGCCAACACAAGGTTTCTCTATAGTGCAGAAAAAAAAGGCATTTTATGTCCTTAAAAAGCCGTGGCACTAGAGTTGCATTGTGGTGTCTGGCATAGACAAAGCAAAGAGGAGAAGAAGATGTGGAGAAGAGGGCTTTTTCACTGCCCCTTAGGCATTTTGTGGGTTCTCTATGTCTGAAGTACTTCTGGTTGCTTCTAGCCATGGCACAGTTACGTGCTTTGATTGTCTCTGTAGCCTGTCTGGTACCCTAGCTGATGTCACCTGTTTTTTGCCACCTATACAATCATAGACTCATAGACTTGTAAGGTTGGAAGAGACCTCTGAGATCATCGAGTCCAACCATGCCTGTCTCCCTACTAAACCATATCTGGGTTGGAAATTAAATCTAGGACACTCCAGGCCACAAAACAATGGTCTCCTTTTAGAAAGACACTTCGCCTATGTCACTTGTTAGCAAATTAAACCTTGCCAACATCCCTGAACACGCAGCTGCTGTGTATCCCTCCTTCTAGGTACTCTATACCTGGTCTTGTGAGCATTGCATGGTGGTCTCAACTCAAGGGTAGCTGGGAAAGATGTCTGTGATGCCTTGCTGAGCGGCTGTTGCAACTGGGTGTTACTTGCCACAGATTGTGCTGCACCCACTGGGCTGCCAAGTGCAAGGCAAACACCTCTTGTGTGTCTCTGAAAGGGTGAGTATTTTGCTGCTTGCCCTCAGGGAGATGCCCAGGTGTTGGGAAGAAGAGCCTAGGTTTTGGAGAGGAGTGTGCATGCAATGACATGTCCTGGCTACACTTGGGTCGGTACAGTAGATTAGATTGCCAGTCCCTGAACTACTGTCCCTAACTACATTCTTATTGTCACACGAATCAAAGGTCCTGAGTCCTACCTGGCTATCTCCCCATTTTTTTTCTCTTTTTTTTTTTTTTAGCCAGTAACATCTTCAACACACCTCTTTTTGTGCTATTTTCTCACTTCATATGATGCAAACTGTTTTCTCTTCTTCCCTGACTTTCTACTTTTTTCTTGTCTTTGTCCTCCATTGAGATGGAGGACAACAACATCTTGTTTTTCTGCAAATAACGAGAATATTTAAATCATTAAAACATTACCTGGACAGTGAATCTATTAGGAATAACTCAAGAAATGAATGAGAGGAAAAAAGGGCTCTGAAAGTGAGATTTCTTTCATTCTGCAAACTGCTGTGTGATTATGCAAAGCTGTTCTCTTATGTTTTCTGCCAGACAAAATATGTGACACTTTTCTTGCCTTTTGGAGGGGAAATGCTGTGCATGTGCATAAATACTGTGTCTCTTCCTTGAATTAAAATGAGACCTTAAGTAGCTGGTAAATTGCACATTGCTGGGGTGAGCAGACTGGCAGCTCAGAACTGAGTCTGATTTCATAGCACATTGCTTGTCTCAGCAGCGAGGCATCCTGGAACGGGCTTGGTCTGGTTTTTGGTCTGTAATTCATGGTGTAAATGCCAGCCAAATTAAAGCAAAGCAGATGGGACAAGTCATTTGAAGATTAATGAAGCTACTTGTGTTAAAAAGTAACTTTAGATATGGACTGTAATTAAAAAGATCCATTCTAGTTTATAACAGCTGGTCAAAAGAAAAGCAATGAAAACTACTAAAGCTTAGCACAACACACCTACAAAGGATTATTAGAAGTCATAAACTCTTTACATAATTAATTCCCATTAAACTGAATTATCAACTCAAAGACTTATTTTCTTTCTCAGGTACCTGTATCACTTTGTGAATGCTACCATTATTCTTAAAAAAATATGTAAAGCAAGCAAGCTCTGAGGAATTCTTTAGGGATTATTCACAATGCAGTCTAATATGTTGAAAAAAAATTCATTTTCCTGTGGCATTTGCAGTTTACATCAAAACTTTTCAAAACTCCTACTGAACAGTGACATTTTCCTTTGTGTAACTGGCTATACTTCCTATGAAAGAGAAATGAATGTCAGGAATCAGTGCAGTAAACAAATTCTTTTTGCTGTAATGCTACAAAAATGCAGGTCAACCTTAAACATGCTCTGAAAGATGTCCCCCTGCTCTAAGAAGTCTCTAAATTTTTAACCCAAATTCCAGCTAATCATGAAGTATAATTGTAGAATATTTCCAGTATTGCCCTCAGCTCTGAGCTCATCAGGTCTCTCAAACTACATAGTTAGTCTTCAGCAGGAAAGCCAGGCTTGTCTCACATTCCACTGCTGATTCCTGAATCTGCTTCTTCTTGTGCAAGGCCACAACCATGACCAGATACTAAGAGGCAGTCCTCCTGCATTTTAAACATTGGAATTAGGTCTGCTTTTGGCTCATGAGTTGGAGGTAGTTTGGGTGTGGGAGAACTACCTGAACATAAAAAACAAAGCACACAATCTTCTACCAGAGACAGATCAGGATTTCTGAACCACTGGAGTACTCCATTCTTTCCATCTGTGTACTGTATGGCTATTGCCATACTCTTCTTCAGGAGTAAGACTTGGAATCTCAGGGGAGAAGTATGTAACTCTCCAAGTCACAAGACAGCTGAAGTCCAGCATTTAGAGGTGTTTTTCATATTCAGTCTTCCATGAAAAAAATTTAGAAGCTCAGTGACAAACTGCAAATTTCCTTTGGGATGATTTTCTATAAGAAATGTTGGAAAGCAACTGCTCACCCCCTGCTCCCCCTCCCTGAACCCAAACCCTCTCTTTTGTGAGTTAAAGCCACCAGATACCTGGTAAAGCGTGCTTTGATGCAGCCATTCCTCTATCGCACCCCCAAAATAGCTATCGTCTTAAAAGATGCAGGAATCATGTCTTGATACAGAAGAGCTTACCCTGTCTGCTCTGTTCTATAAAGGGCTTGACTCTATGTTCCATTTCTTTGCCAAAGTCTTTTACTGAATACAAAAGCACATAATTTAGAACTTGTCCTTACACCCCTGCTGAATCTGGTCCTGAATGACCAAGCTGAGTATAAGCAGGAGCAATGACTATCCACATTCCAGAGCTTTTATTGAAGGAAACCTTAAAAAAATATGAGTGATTGATGCAATGTGGTGTATTTCTGAAATATACAATCTACAAAACCAGAATTTGAGCAATTTCTCAGACTGAATACAGGTAGTACACTCCTTTGCTGTAAAGGCTGGTTAAATTTCATAAAATTATGGTGCTTAAAATCTGTCTTGCTCCAAAAGGGAAAAAGTCAATTTCACTTCTGGGCAAACAATCTACAAACTAGAGGCAACAATCATATCAATTAAAACATAACATATAGCGTTACTTGTTTGTTTTTCTTAAAGTGCTAAACATGATGGCTCCTGAAACTACTGCAAATGGCTGTTTTGAAATATAGTTACATTTTGTTTTGGGGTTTGTATATCTTTTTCTCACTAACTTAGCTTGGAATATGGTGCATCATGTAAAAAGCTGTTGTGCTGATGTAAAACTGATGCATGTGAAATTTCATCAGTCATCTGGTTTTGAGTTCAATGTATGTAAATTCTTTGTCGCAATCCAAACAAGGCCTCTTCTCTCCCAGGCTCCATTACGAGGTAAGTGGATATTTTGCTCTTCTGGAATATGCACAGGGATTTAATAAAACTGCTAATGTGCGTCTCTTAAAACATTACATACTCCAAAGTACATGCAATTAAACAGTGTGACAGTAATTCAATCCTTCACTATATCTGTGTTGTTCAAATGACAAATGAGCCAATGGAGGCATTCACAAAGCACACAGCAGATTCTCACGATGCCACATTACTCTTCAAAATGAGGAAATTAGGACACTTAGAGTTGTGTATAACATCAGAATTAGATTTGATAATGTAGATCTGCGTACATTCTGTCTGAGTTTATAGCTGATTAGATGCGGGGATGGGTTGTGATCATGCAGGTTATTAGCTGAATTTTTGACATTTAGATGTCAAAATTTAGATGCTGGCTTTTGGAATTGGATTGATTTTTACAACAGACTGTCATTATAGCGCTTGCAGTGACATCAAGAACAGAACTTCAACTTGATCTTCCTTTACAGAAGCTCATTAGGGATTCACATAAGAAGACAACCAACACGTGCTATTGCCATGGAAACAAGATGGAATATTATGAAGCAGTATAGCCCATATTCCAAAATAGAGAGGACAAAGTCAGAGCAGTTGCAGCACAAGACTGACAGGCTTTTTATTTGCAGCCAGTATGGGTCAAAGTTCCTGGTCTTTGAAACAAAAATCACCAGTGCAATTTTAGGACTCTGGTTTCAATTACTCCTTTTCAAACACAAAAAAACGCAAGCCAGTTAGTTTAGTTTATGTTGTATGGGAGGAATGAGGCCAAATGGAGACAGAGACATCACAGCAGGTGTGTAGGTGTGATCATGTACAAAGAACAGACATCACAGAACTGATAGAGAAATGAGTCAAGTTCAAGCCAGGCAGTGGGGTACTGATAAAACAGAGGTGAGCAAAACTAGCAGAAGGTGAACATCTGGTATGCCACTAAGATGCAGAAGAAATGCTAGTCTCAAATGCAATGGCTAGCCAGTAGCAGGGGCCAGAATGCAAAGGATAACATTTCTTGTGATTTACATTAAATAGGTGAGTCTCATGGTTTCTCATGCTGGACATCCTGGACATATTATACGTATGCACTATGCTGGCAGCCCAACTTTCCAAGCAGTTACTTGTGACTATGTACACAGAGAGTTCTTTAAGCCATTTAGAACAGCTCTGTCTGGTCTAGAGAGTTTTCACCATTGTAAGAGTTGTGACCATTGGCTCTAACAAAAGAATGCTACCTAGTGAGTATGAATGCATGTGGGGTTTTTTTTTGTGTTTGAATACAATATCAAAAATATAAGAAATCGATGCTAATGGAAGCAACAGGTTAGAGGAGATACTTTACCCTTCATGTAGAAATCCGGTGGTTGCCACTTCATTCACTCACATTCTATCTTTAGGAAATATTTTTAAATTTCAACCAAAGATCTAGGAACTGAGAATCTCTTGGAATCACTTTGACCAAAGCTACTGTGGGTAAAACATAGCTTAGGAAAGATAAACAGAGAGAGCAATATGGTTTTTAAGGAGTATTCAACAAGCCTTGGAAGGTTGTTCCCTGAGTTTGCCACTACAGAGTTACTGTGAGATTCAAAAACCTGTAAGAGAATCATGAAAAGGAAAAATACTGAAACAGACAGAAAGCTTCTGAGTGTCTACTGAACCAGACTCTGGGAAGCCTTCCAATGCCTGCATATCAAATGTGCGGTATGATACTATTTAATTAGTATGAACTCCACAAATTTTCATCAGCTTAAGGTACTCATGTTTCTGACTTCAAAACTTACAGGTTACATTACAACTCTGGTTCATTCTTGACTGGCTTGGTTTTGATTGGAAAAAGAGGATGAAAGACATTATGATTTTGCAAGAAGACTCTGAGCAGAATATGAATTTTTGTTGCAAGATTTTATTCCAGTAAAATATACAAACTTTAATAGTAGTGAGTAGCTTTATGAAAAACCTCGTCTTGGCCTGTGTCAGAAACAGCGTGGCCAGCAGGACCAGGGCAGGGATTGTGCCCCTGTATTCTGCACTGGTGAGATCACACCTCGAGTACTGTGTTCAGTTTTGGGCCCCTCACTTCAAGAAGGACATTGAGGGGCTGGAGAGTTTCCAGAGAAGAGCAATGAGGCTGGTGAAGGGGCTGGAGGACAAATCCCGTGAAGAGCAGCTGAGGGCACTGGGGTTGTCTGGCGTAGAGAAGAGGAGGCTGAGGGGAGACCTTATCACCATCTACAACTGCCTGAAAGGAGGTTGTAGTGAAGTGGGTGTTGGTCTCGTCTCCCGAGTGACAGGAGATAGGACAAGAGGCAATGGCCACAGGTTGTGCCAGGGGAGGTTCAGGCTAGACATTAGGACATATTTCTGCACCAAAAGGGTTGTCAGTCACTGGCACAGCTGCCCAAGGAGGTGGTCGATCACCATCTCTGGAAGTGTTTAAAAGACAGGTAGATGAGTTTCTGATGGATATGGTTTAGTAGGGGACAGGTACAGTTGGACTCAACGATCTCAAAGGTCTTTTCCAACCAGGTGATTCCATGATTCTACGAAGCAAAACACTAAACAATTTGTTATAAAGAAGAATACTAGATCAGTTTTTTCACTAGCAACAGGCAAAGACATAAAATGTGATGTAGTTGACAAAAGTAATGGACAATAACAAACATTCTTTCTTATCTTTGCATGTGAACTTTATTTCCTAAACTTTTAAACACAACCAAGTAGTGCTAGCAATTACTTTTTTTTCCCTTTTGCGTGGGTTTTTTTGTGTTCATTTGAGTTGTTCTTCTCTTGCTGTGCTTGCAGGGCTGCTTCACGCGCTGCCACCTCTTCTTTTCTGCGCTCTTCCTCTAGTAGCTTACTTCTGTACGCTTCCCGAATGCTGTGAATGCTGTCTCGTGTTTCATTTAAGGATGCCTAGCCAAAAACAAACAGCAATACGCCCCCCCCAACACATGAATCTTGATTTCATCACAAGCAACTGCATCCTTCCCGTTATATTTCACATCTTTAATAGACAAACTTTCTACAAAGAGCAAGGAGAATTTATAGCAGCCTTGTGGTATTTAAAGAAGGAGGCCTACAAGAAAAACGGAGAGACTTTTTACAAGGGCATGTAGTGAAAGGACAAGGCGTAATGGCTTTAAATTGAAAGACAGTAAATTTAGATTAGATATAAGGAAGAAATTCTGCACTATGAGGGTGGGGAGGCACTGGCCCAGGTTGCCCAGAGACGTTGTGGATGCCCATCCCTGGAGGTGTTCAACACCAGGTTGGATGGGATCTTGAGCAGCCTGGTCTAGTGGAAGGTATCCCTGCCCATGGCAGGGGGTTGGAACTGGATGATCTTTATTAAGGTCCTTTTCAACTTAAACCATTCTATGATTCTACGAACTACTCTTCATAACAATTTGCCCTTCTAATATTTGATATATTAGGCATCCAAAATCACACAATCTGAAAACCTGGACATGCATTTTTACTAGGATCTGGTAGATCTAATTGCTAGAGAGCTATGGCTTCTTGCAGACTTGTAGTTGAATAATATAGATCAGGCTGTCTGGGAACTTGTTAAAGAGATGCTTTCAAGTGGTTTCTGTAAATAGGTTGGTTTGATGTAAAATTATTTTTACTGTCCCTTATCCAGTTTTAAGAGCTCTGAATAATCACCAGCTGATTGTTAGTGGTTATCATATCACCACTATGTAATAAGACAGTTTGTTCCTGTTAACACTCAAGGGTTAAGCCAATTTTGTTAAGATATTTGCATCAATTTAATATGCAATGCACTGGTTGAGTTAATCCTAACAATGGATCCTACAGTAATGCTACCAAATTTATTATCTATAGGGGTTTTTTTTAAGGATTAAGAATTCCAATTTTTTGTTTGTTGGCATCATGAATATTCCAGGAAAACTGTGTTCTCTAGCTTTGCTGTAAGACACAGTAGGGGCAATTTATCATCCTATTTAAATTAGCTTGTTCTTTACTACTTTTCAAAAAGCCCTATACAATTCTGTAACAAAAAAAACCAGCCAAACCAGAGATGCTTTATCTAATACACATCTAGTCATAGATATCAAATGCTCAATTTATTCTCACTTTTAACTATCCATTTATGGTGATATTTTTAAAATAGCGTTTTTGCAAAGAGCTCTATCAAGAAAATACTATTAATATCATATTAAAGATGCTGATTAGTGCTGTTGTTTTCCCTTGAAACTTTAGTTTTAACCTTTGCCCAAGCAAAATTTCAAGCTTGTTCACTGTTTCTAATTATTGGTATTGAATACAAATGTCTCAAGAATGGTTGATCAAGATATTCATACAAGGAGAGGATATCACACAGAAGATATAATAGTTATTGGAAAGTACTCTTGAAAACCTACCTGCAGTTTCTCATACATTTCAAGTATATTTTGCTTCAATAAAGCTCTGGCATTTTGTTCTTTTTTTCTTTGTTCCAAAGCCAGTTCTCGAAGTTCCCTAAAATGGTTGATTTTTTCTGTTTTACGTATCTCTTGCTGCTGAATGATAGATTCATTTCTTAGCACAGACTCAGGCATTGTTTTCCTGAAGGAAATACAGAAATATTTGTCTCATTTCAAATACAGTTTTGGGTGATGTACATTTTGCTTAATACCTATATGCACCTATATATATTTGTTTTTTATACCTCAATGTCACCATTGTATGGTTACATATGGTTAAGGAGTTACTTTTCCTCTGCTTATATAAAAACCCTATGAGAAAGTACATCCCTGGAGCCAGGTTAGAAAACAACTTCCTGTGTCTATTTTAAAAATATTTGTAAAATCATGTTCATCTTTGAGCATATGAAAAACTCCTACATGTGACACTTACCTTTAATTTGCAAGAAATATAATACTTCCAGAAGTTTTTTTTATAATTTAGAATTGAAACAAATGTAGTGGGTTTTTTTTCCCCATTGGTATAATGGCAACTAAGTGGACAATATATTTTTATAATTTGACTTAGATGACTTGTCAAGGAGTTGAAGATAAATGAAATAGTTAAAAGACTCAAGCCTGTAGAAGATATTTTCCCATATTTTCTACTTTTAGACAGTTCAAGGTAAATCCAGTTTCTCTTTCAATTTAAAATTAAATTTGGGGATTTTTTCAGGATGTTCTACAGTCTTTTGAAAATCAATGAGCTGCATAAATGCTACACTGAACTTAAATGGACTTAAGCATGAACTGGGTTCTAGCTGCAGCACAGCAAACATGTAGGTGCATATATATTAGACAGGTATATAGATATTTTGAATAATCAATATAATTAATATAATTATTTCAGCTATTAACTATTATTATTAACTAAATTGCATTTGTTAAGTATATTATTTGAATGTAGCATCATATCCTGACAAACTTGATACGCTCTTTCAAGATGACGATTGAAATAAATGTAATTGCCTGCCCAGACAACTCCTTCAAGTTTTTATGTCACATTCTCATTACGTACAGTGAAGTGATTCAGCTCCTTTGACATGTATTATGTTAAGGAAAGGACATAAGTGATAAGTGGATTTTAAACCACATCCATGCCAGGAAAAACAAAGCTGAAAACTGTGCCTTTATGCCATTTACACTTCTGCATTCACTATTATGTGATTTTGTATGGACAACAGAAAGGACAGATGAAACACGGCCCAGGGTTTTCACAGTGACTTTAACAAGTGTGTGACAGAATTGTAGCTTATTTCAATGATATGTGAAGGATAAAGTCTAAATTTGCATCTATTATACTGCATCCAATTACAGACAGGATGCAACAGCATAAAAATATGATACATTTACTAAATCCTATATATGAAAATCCTTAGTCAGTCTTTCATTTTGGGGTTTCATTGGGAATTAATTATTTTTGCTGCAGTTTACCTCATGTAAGGACTAAGGTCTATAGGCTCCCATTTTTTTTGCTGCGTTTGTAAGCTTGAGTCAATAGCTGCTTGCCTTGATTTCTT
Organism: Tapera naevia; assembly: GCA_033556795.1. Lineage (NCBI taxonomy): Eukaryota > Metazoa > Chordata > Aves > Cuculiformes > Neomorphidae > Tapera > Tapera naevia. The sequence continues at coordinate 1,376,624 of JAUMJJ010000054.1, read as the reverse complement.
TCCCGTGGTAAGAGACTCTACAACAGAATAGATTAAACTGGTTACTCAGTTATGCTAGGAGGCCCCGTCTAAATTCTTATATAGGTTTTTCCTCTTTGGGGTCAACAAAATACATTATTAAATGAGAATACAGATTGGAGAGGATATATTTCTGCCTTATTTCCAGCATTCATGATTGAATCAAAGATTCTGTAAAAAAAAAATGCTAGAGTGAAACAAATATATGTATTTTAGCTAAATCCACAGTACTCAAGAAGATTTGTAACTCTCAGCAAGAACATTCAATGTAAAGTACCTAAAAAATATAAGAACAATTCCCAATCAGCAAGGGTTCAAATTCTTTTTTTTTTAAAAAAACCTACTTATAATAGTGATGACTTGAAACAATTAAAAATTATTGTCCCAGGCATGAACAATGGGATTGGGGTGCCCTCAGCAAGTTTTGTGATGACACCAAGCTGTGTGGTGCAGACGACATGCCAGAGGGACGGGGTGCCATCCAGAGGGACCTGGGCAGGCTTGAGAGGGGTGCCTGTGTGAACCTTATGAAAGTCAGCAAGGCCAAGCACAAGGTCCCTGCACCTGGGTTAGGGAAATCCCAAGCAGAAATATAGGCTGGGAGGAAAATGGATTGAGAGCAGCCCTGAAGAGAAGGACTTACGGAAGCTGCCAGGAAGCCAATGCTACTCTATGCACTTTTTCACACCTCACATCCAGAGTACCTTCCATGAATAATTTCCATGAATATTAACATAGAGAAAAGCACATTAGAAGCATCAGTGTCTTATTAACATGCTATTTCAGCTGCTAAACAATTTTTTTCTATTTCTACACTAATAACCTCTGGTAACAAACCTGGAATCGAGGGAGTAGGTAGTTTCCACCAAACTTCCCAAAATTTCAGGTTAATTTAGGGTTAGAATTCTAGTACAGAAGGACTGGCTAAAGTTTTAAGAGTAACTTGGCAGCCTCCAGGAGCTGTGAGGCTTTATCTGTGTCTGGAAATAGAAAAACGTAACAATTAAAACAAAGAGGAGATAGAGACCAAGTGTGCCATTTTGCATTTGCACACATTTATTGGGGCTGTTCTATCTACTTACTACTAGTATTTAATAGACAATTCTTTTTTAAGCAGGTGAACATGATGAACATGATGAACCGAAGACATGCTTGACAGAAAGGTATTCCCTTACCTCTTTCTTCTGAACTAGATGTTAAACTGGCAGTCTCAGCCCCAGCTATGAGCTCCTCTGAATCTCTTACAGCATACTTATTAATAAACCGCACGCGTTCCTGAAAAGCCTAGAGATCAAAATTTTAATCCAGATAAGGAAACTTCTACTGCATACTTTAAATCCCAAAGAATTTACAGAAGCAGGAATCTATAAGCAGTCAATAAGACAGCAAGTTTTCAAATCCAGTGCATGTGAGATATGATGCTACTTCAGATTACTGGTGAGTATATTTCACTGTTTGATCTATGAAAACATCACCTCTAACAACAGGAGTGCCATTAGTGAGCCACTGGGGAGAAACAGAGATAAAGATGAAAGGACAACATTTTATTTCAGAGTCATATTCAAGCCCTCTCTCCAATATATTTTTTTTTCTGAAAAATTACCCATCAATATTAAACATCCAGTTTTTCCTAGTAACATTTTGGAACCTTTATTTGTTTAGTTTTAATGCATTATGTACAGAAGAAATAAATTATGATTAGTACTTAAAGTTCATCTTTAATTTTTATAAAGTGTCTTGAGTGTCTATCAAGAACCCCTAATTAAAACCTTTGTGAGATGGTAGTTCAGTAAAATGAAAACTAGGCAGTACACTTCACAATGTTTTCACTCCACTCAATGCATACTGCCTATATTTAGGAAATATCCCAAATAAGAAAATGACGCTGTCAATAACAAACTTAACACCAGAGTGCAGAATGCAACTCTGCCTGGGGCTGGAATCAGAAAAGATACTGTGGTTCCCATTGGATGAGTCCTGAGACATTGAATACTTAAACTAAAAGCACTGAAATACTGCAAAATGACTGATCTCTGGGCAGTTTAAAATAGTCTTTGGATTTATAAAAAAACCCAAACCCTGAAGAGCAAGGTTCCCTCACAGCTGAATGGAATGGTCAGAATACATTCAGGTACTGCATCTCCTTAGGGAAATATCTCCTAGGAGCTCCTGTAGCCTGGTGATTTAGACTTCCTCCTGAGAAATGGAATCTATGGGTGCAACCCCTTTCAGAGTCAATTACCTTTGATGCCAAAAACAGGCATCACCACTTCTACCTGTCTATTCACAAGGTGACTTTGGCTCACTAGGCTTTCTCTTAAGGACTTACATTACCCGAATGGACAGAGAAGCCAAAAGTCAGTCTGGAGTCAGGCACCTAATTTCAAAACTCAGAGGGTATGTGATTCCTAAACAGAGAGACATTGGGGCGTGATCAGGAAGAAGAAGGGAAGCTACTTAGTCTGGATAGAAGACTCCCAATTTAAACCTCCTTTTTTTAGCATATTAAATACAGTTGCTGCAATTGTCTTAACAATAGCTCTTATAAAAAAATGTCACAGAGCTAAGGGTTGTAAAATGGGACCCTTTAGCTGTAATTCAGTTGATTTTCTGATCAAAAAGCAAGGATAATAGAATCATTATTCTGGAGACTCTCTACACATCAAAAAGGTCTCATGTGCAGCTAATCTTTAAGAGGCTGCACACTTGCATTTTCAATCTCAGCACAGCCAGTCAAAGCTGCATAGTAATACATCACTTCTTAATAAAATTAAGAATTTAATAAAATAGTGTCAGAAAATATTTTGTGCTTCAGATACACTGAAGAGAACTGATAAAAGCTGAAAGTTCAACTGGGAAGATCCATGTCTGAGGTTCATTTCTGAAAGGTAAGGTAAAAAAGGCAAAATGCTTCTGAGCGGGGGTTTCTGGCTGAGTATCCCACAATGGTCAATGGTGGTAGTGATGACCCTCATGTAAGTTTAAAGACTGCATTTTGTTCTTTTATTTTTCTTTTTTTTTTTTTGGTAATGATGCTTCCAATTCTGAATCAGCAGTGTAACATTTTGCTTTGCTAGAAAGAACTTGTATTATTTTTCCATCTTAACATATGTCATGTAAAAAGAGCTCAGCTGCAGTTGAAATCTGAATTAGTATTGCTCCTCCAAAACAGTGAATTCATACAGGCAGTGCGTACAGGCTCACTGGTAACCTGCAACTCAGAATTTCTGGCTGCAGGGGACAATTTGAGTGATGATATGGCCAGGTGCCAGTTCTTCAATAGAAATCATTGTGGCATGTTTATAGCAGTGCATTTCTCGCTAGAATCTCTTTATGCTAAACAATAAACTTGTCGCAAGTAGCAGCCTTGCTTGTGTAGAGGTAGGGAGCTTTATAAGGAGAAACTTTTCTCTGTTTTGTAAAGTAGAATCTGAAGTCTCAGTGATCTACAGAAGTCTAAAGCAAATGATTTCCATTCCAGGCCAGAATGCATGCACATAATCACTTGATTCTTTAAGCTGTGTAAAATTTCCTGTTTTTCACAGAGTGCTGAAGAGGACAGTGTTTAAAGTCAAGTCTCTGCTTTGGCAAGTGCTCTACCATCACAGCAGTTCCTGGAACTTGTGAAGAAACATTACTTCAAAGATTGCACTACTATTATTACCTTTATAGCTCTTCCTGGCTCTGCAGACTCCCATGCGTGTTTCATGGCTTTGATCTCATCTGCTCGCTGGGTGTCTTTCTTCACCTCCAGAATGTTTGCCTCTCTCCGTTCACTAACGAGACGTAAAGTCCAGTACGGTTTGTCTGAAGCAGCTTGCTGAAAGCAAAGTATCATAAACATAATGTATTCATTGATATACATCTACTACCACTATTTAGGATGAAGTTCTATTTTAGTATCCTGGCAATTTTTCCAACTAATATACATTATGCCTGGATAGACTTTGACATGCATTACTATACAAGCAGTGGCTGAAAAAGGAAAGGAAAATTGTATTGTGTCCAGTTCTAGAATCCCCAACATAAAAAGGATATGGAACTGTTGGAATGGGTCCAGAGGAGGCCTACAAAGACGATCAGAGGGCTGGAGCACCTCTGCCATGAGGACAGGCTGAGAGAGTTGGAGTTGTTCAGCCTGGAGAAAAGAAGCCTCCGGGAAGACTTCATAGTGGTCTCCTGGTACCTGAAGGGGCTACAGGAAAGCTGGGGAGGGGCTTTTTACAAAGGCAAGTAGTGATAGGATGAGGGGGAATAACTTTAAATTGGAAGGGAGAAGATTGAGATTGGATATTAGGAAGAAATTCTTCACACTGAGGGTGGTGAGGCCCTGGCACAGGTTGTCCAGGGAAGCTGTGGATGCCCCCTCCCTGGCAGTGTTCAAGGATGGGGCCTTGAGCAGCCTGGGCTGGTGGGAGGTGTCCCTGCCCATGGCAGGGGTGTTGGAACTGGATGGGCTTTAAGGTCCCTTCCAACCCAAACCATACTATGATTCTATTTTGCTTCACACTTCCAGTTCCTCTGAACAGTCTGTCTGAAGAAGATTATTCTGCAGTGATTTTTCATGCAATTGTTATATCTCCCTGCCAAGCTTTTTTCCTTTCCTTCCCTCCTTTCCTTTTCTTGCCTTCCTTCCACAAACCCTTTTACAATAAGCCTTGTTATATTTAATGAGACTTTTAGTGTAGAATACAACTTTCTGTGTGTTATGAGGGATCAGGTTCATTCCAATCACTTCCCAAACTCTCTAAACCATGTTAATACGTGGCTTCCCCAGAGCTGTAGAGTGCAAATAGTGTCTGAAATTTAGGAGACTATTCTGATGTCTGACAGAGATTGAGATATTGTGCTGCATACATTTCTGGAAACTGTGCCATCTACAGAAGCCTTAAGCTCAAGATTTAGAAGCAGAGACAAGAGTTCAGCTTTTATTTGAGATTAAAGGTGGGCATCTTCTTTATCCGCAAGCTGTCCCATCTTGAAACCTCCATCTGTTTCAGTGGCAGATTGAAGGACTCCCAAGAACCATTAACCCAGCATCCCTCATGTGCCTCTTCTGGAGCTGAAGGCAGAAACCTGACACAGCCTGTAAGCTGTGTTGCATTTCTTCTGGGAAACAATCTCAAATGCAGCCACACAGACTAGTCTGAAAGAAGGGTTAAGGCACCATTCTGTAATTCTGTATAACTTGGTGTGGATATGAATCATAGGGAAGTTTGCTGTGCAGCAGGTATAGTCCACAAAACAATCAGTAGAGATTTGTCAATGAAAAAAAATCTATAGAGATGCCCTCTCCTTGAACTGCCTGCCATGAGGCAGGAAAATTCCCAGGAAAAGCTATGCTGTTAAATGAGATGCTGTCAGTTTCTTCTTTGCTTTCCATTAATCTGTTTGCAATCCATAAAATCAATTATTTCTTTTAAGGCTGACAGTATCCTTTCGGTCAACCACAGAACACACAGATGAGAAGAATTTGCAAGTAGGTAAGTAGGTACTGATTTTTCTGCCACTGTATGTCCGCAAGCCAATGACAGTTGTGACATATGAGATGGGAACTGACTACAAGAGGAAGACCTCCCTGGGAACCCAGGAAAACCACTACAATGAGGGACCAATGGGACATGAATATAGTGAATTAATGGAATCTAATAAACCTTCAGCAGAGTCAAAATTTGGACCAATAAAAGGAGCAAACAGTAGTTGCATTATACATTAAAAAAGAAATGAGCACATTACATCTCTAAATGAAGGATGCATGTCTTTTACATGTGCAATTCAATCTCTCCCAGTGAAAAGCTAAAAAGGTGGCAAAGCAGGGCATAGATAAGCACAAGGAGTACACTAGAAGTGCTCAGTAATACTGATCTGCAGACCTAATAACATCTTTACACTCAGTACAATGATGGCACATTCAACAAATCCAGGTTTTGGCTTTGTTCTCACCTGAGATTCAGGCTGGGCTGCTAAAGATACAAGTAATCCTCTTTCTTTATTGGACTTCTCTTTTTCTGTCTTCTCAGTTGCTTTATCTTTCAATTTTCTGACTGGTTTAAGAATACTTGCAGACTTTTGTCCTTCAGGATAATTGAGCTTTAGGGGAAAGCTGTGCTTATTGTGCTTTACTCCATGTACTAATCAGATGTAGTTATGATGCATAATGAATTAGAGGATACCGTTGTCATCCATAAATATATTTTCCATATAATATCCAGGGTGGAATAACAGCCATACAGAAAGACAAAGAAAAGTCAATTGATTAGCTGACACTTTCAAGTACTACATTAATATTTATTGTTGGACCAAGAAAGAATCTGAGGACAAAACAACTTTTCAAAACAGACTTAACAAAGGCAGATATTGTGACAGCATTATCTTAATAGCACTTTACCCAGGGCTTAACTGTGAGTTTCCATGGTCCCTGCACATCAGTCACTGCATTGTTGCCTTGTGTATGGGTCAGTCCAAAGACTGCAATGTACAGAATCACAATCTGACTCTTAGTTCTCTAATACAGTTTCATACAACCTCTGCCAGTGTTTTGCACCGGACGGGTAAGAAGCTCAAAGTAAGTAAAGTCAATGTTCTCACTGTGTCATAACCTTATAAGCCTGGAAGTGTGAAGAGCAGAAGGGAAGATACGCCACACCAGAAATGCAAGGGAGGTAAGGCAGAGAAACATATTTGAGATTTGATGCATATTTAAGAAATTCAAAATCATAATTCTCAGAACTATCTGAGAACATTTTGGATTAATTATTTTATCAGTACATGCATATGCTATATGTATGTCTGAATTAAAGGTACTGTGGATTGACATTTGTAACACCTATTTTGCTTAACTGGTGGGAACTGCTAACAAGGCTTTTTGCATGCCATATTCTTTTTAAAATAAATAAATAAAGCCTGTAATAGCATATAGCTTTAATAGCATAAGGAACGTGACAATTCAAACAACCTAGAATGGACCCACAACACTATGAGAAAGATTAAACAATCCGAGTCTGAAATCTCATTTCCTCCTACCTGCATACTGCTTGAAACACTAAAACAAATGCTGAAAACCTAGATATAGTCCATACAATAAAATAGGGGATTTCTCTTAGGAAAAAAAAAAGAAGAGGAAAAGAGTGACCATTTTACAATCTGACAATAATACCAAGATAACTTTCACTTGCTTTTCTAATCTCTTTCCACTGAGGACAAATCACTGTGCCACACAATTTGATCCCAAGTCCACTGAAGATATTCCACGGGCTTTAATGAGCTTTGGATATGCAACTCCACGGCTGAAGTTATATGGATATATAAAATTGTAAATATTAAATATATAGAAACGTATTTATAATACACATATAACAACACATACAAATATCTATTATATTATATGTGTATTACATCATATATTATGCATGCATTTATGTATAAATTGTATTATTCTATTCTTCTCATGCTACTTAAATAACAAAACTGCACAAAAGTGCTGAGCTTAAATTGATTCAGTGCTACCAAAGCCTACATTAAAGAATGAAAAAAAAATTAAGTGCTTTCCACAAATATTGAAGATAATAAAACAACTCCAGAGGAAATGCACATATAAAATAAACACTGATGACATTATTTGAAGTTATAATATCATTACACAAATGGCTTTCCATTTAATTTCACATTATCATAATATATTAGAACTATAAATCAGGCTGGTGTACATGTATTATTCAGTGCACTATTAATTTTTAAATATAAATTATTTATTATTTATACAAACACTTGAGACGCATTCAGTGTCATTACATAAATTATATCAGACAAAGGCTTTCTGTGTTTTGGGATAGCACAAGCTTTATCTAGCTTCTATAAATATTTTAACAACTCTAAATTTTAACATTCTGGTGCTCTGGACTTATTGCATACACTAAAAAGTTAGTAAATAAGAAACAAGCATAAGAAATGACAGAGCTAAAGTGAGGCATCCTGCTTTATCTCCAGGTATGAAGGCTTAGGGCAGGATTCAGTTGAGCTCCCTTAGCTAACAGTATGCTGTGATGTCCAGGTTCCCCCTCCCTCCCTCAGGAGAACAGGCAGTCTCCCTGGTTTTGGGATCCAGGAGGGAGCTCTGGCTGTGGTTTGGCACTGTAGCAGGCCCTTTGACTCGGAGGGAGATGAGAGTAGTTCCTTGGGGCTTTTCCAAGGACAAAGCCAGTGAATGCTTTGTAGAGGATGAGATAAGAAAGGCAGGGAAATGAAAGGAAGAAGCCATTCCAGCTCACAGCTTATGCACCAACTCTCAGTGGCAGTTATTGTATATGTATGGCACCAAGAAAACCTTGGGCATCACTCTGATTGACAGTGATGACAGACAACTGATAGCAGCTCTTAAAATTAGCTTCTCTGCCACTTCTCAATTATTTACTCAGAGATTCATTTAGTCCAATGACAGAAAGGATCCCAGTGATCATCTGGTCTGATGTCTTGTCTATGACAAGCTAAATAATTAAACTAAATGATTCCTATTTGAAATTCATAACTTCAGATTGAGAGACAATTCTTTTCTTAGACAAGATAGAGAGCTACTCACAATTTATGAAATTCAATTTACAGAGAACATGTCTTATTCATAGGTAAAATACAGAGGAATCTTTTAATGTTTTCTTTGAGAAGATATCACGCTCTCACTATCTGAAATAGGCTTTAAGCACTTTGTGGCATTACCCAGTAGTTGGCAAAAATGACTGTTACTTGTCCCATGACAGACTTTCATATTTGGTTAGAAAATGACTAATTCAGATGTTGCTTTTCCTGTCTTGGACTGGACACTTAGGAGGATTCTTGACAGGCAGCAATGTCAAAGATCTTTCCAAAGTTGGCCTCATCCAGACACTAAAAAAATGCAGTAAAAATACACCAGATAGGAGCAAACCACCAATATGGTTGCAGTAGTAGGGTGGGGTTAGAGTGTGGCTTAGAGGTCAACTCTTTAAATTCTAGCACCATCACATATCCCCAGTGACCTGTTTTTTTAACTGCACACCAGATAAGTGATTAATCACTATGGAAAGGCAAGGTGGGAAAGAGACAAAAAGAGGGAGAACTGAACATCCTGTTAAAAATCTCTTGAAATTCTGCCCTTGGCTCGAGCCAACAAATTCTCTGTTGGGAAGAGAAGACCTGTGGGAGGAACTTCCCCAGTTCTGGATAGAAAAATTGCCTTTCCTGCCTATTCAAATCTACCTCTGCTACCTGAGTTGGGCACCTGATCTCCCTCTGCTCTCTGAGTTGGTTAGACAGCCTCTCCCCAACAGCTAATACTCTTGGGGTAACTTAAGGCAATATTTAAATACATGCTGCAGTCAGCAGTCAGTGCACACTGATGACTCAACTCTGGGTTGTGACAGCTGCACAATAAAACTTCTGATCTTACTAAACGAAAAGTAGAACTGTAGAACCCAAAAAAGCAATACCTGAAAATTGTATGTACAAAATGAATCTTAAAAGAAATTTATTTGCACAGTCAAGCAACGTAAAATGGTATTAGCAGTTGCAAGATTGCCTGCTAATTTTTCCCATTTTACACAAGAATTATGATCCGGACCTTACTTTTTTTTTTTTACTATTTTTCCACTGAATTCTTGCCCCTTTAAAAGTTCACAATAAGGGAAAAAAAAAAAGAGAAAAAAATATAGACTATATAAATATCTGGCACTTTCTAATTTCTGTGTACTTGGTTTTTTTCTCGTTAATGCCTTTTTAATGTGTTGTTTGTGCAATGTGCTGTTTAATAAAACATTTAATGAGATTTCATATGTAATAAATATGACTAAATATTTTTCATGAAGTATGTTTTGCCAACACTGTTCTTTTTTACAAGTACTGACAAACTGCAATATTAAGGATTTTGAAGAAAGAATAAAAAAACATCAACAAACACAAAATAAAAATTTCTCAGAGCATCTATCTATTCTATTATCTATAGAATATATATCTATAGAATATATATCTTATCTATAGATTATATTATCTATAGAATATATATAGAATATATCTATATCTATTTTCTTCAAAAATTTCTTAATAAATATTTATAATATCAGTGAATGTCTGTGGGATAATAGTATGTGTCTTCATTTAAAGGTAGATTAGACTGAAATACTTAAGTATTAATACTAATACAGAGCTGAAATATGCTTTTCCTATGATAAATTAGCTTTAATACAAAACTAACTCCAGATGGCACTCTTGTCCTACACAAAAAATTGATACCTCAAATGTTGAAAATGTGCTGCACAAATTCTCCACCTGGCTCACTGTAGCTTTCTTAAAAATCACATGCTGATAGGATGCCTTTTTGATTACACACCAACATTATTATTACATGAAATGTGTGTTTGGTGCTGGCAGCTGTAAATGATAAAGCTCAGTTTTGAAACTGCTGTAAGACCAGTTCACAATTGGAAAAGAATTCAAAGGTTAAATATTTGGTTTTTTTCTGAAATAGTTACCTACAATATATATGATAGGTAATAAATATTGCTGTTAATAAGGGTACACAAAATAAATGCTAAGTAGCAAATAAGTGCTGGTGTTTAAACTTTATGATATACAACAGTTTTAAACTGTTGGTGGCAAATAAAATCTGTTGGTACTTTGTATAAACAGAAACAGCATTTAATATGAACTATGAAATGGATTTGGGTTACTTTGAAAGCCAGCAATTATGAGAGAAAATCACATAGAAATCACAACAGTTAAAAAGAATCCTAAGAGAAAAGAGAGAAAAGTGCTTGTTGTCACTGGCTGTGGCTTGAGTCTGCTTGACTGCAAAGGAACCAAAGCATCAGTTAATGGAGAAGGGAAGCTGTGAACTGGAATACTGCTACCTTGAACTAAACATGAGAATATTCATGACATTGACAAACTTCAGTAATAACAGCTGAGAAGTAGTGAAGAAACAGAGATTAAATATGAAAAGATACACACCAGTAGCAGTGCTGGTGTGTGTGGCCCAAGCTGTTATTATTTGGCTGACTCAGAAGGACAAGAAAATATAGGATATCTATTGTCAGAAGCAGTGTATCATTAAAGGGAAAATGAGGAGAAAAAATGAGGTCATCTAGGAAAAAAAAGATGATTTGGGAAAACACAACAAACTAAAAGCAAGTGAAATCACCCCCCAAAAAAGCTCTGTACAGGCCTGTAAGGCTACATGACATAGCTCCTCAAATATCACTGAAACTGGCTAGGGACTATAGTAAATTAAGAACATTCATCTTTGTAAAGTTCTGTAACTGTAACTGAACAGTTTAAAAATCTCAAATGGTGCACTCAAAACCAAATGAAATAATATATGTCATCAATTTCTGCTGATGTATCTAACTTCAGTCCAGATTAAGAGAAATTAAATAAAATATGACCAGTCATTTAAAAAGAAATATGTAACCAGAGTAAGAAGGGAGAAATACCACTAATAAATAAAGATCAAATCTTTGATTTAACAATATTAGCAAGTGTATATATATATATATATATGAGGAATGATAATGCAAATAATTTCTCCTGATCTCATATGTTACAGAACTTAATATTAATGACACAGGAAATTTACTGAATGGTGTAAAGAAATATTTTAGATTCTGCAGGAATCTAGGGGTGAGAGCACAGGGGAGTCAGCTACATGTGTGCATGTTTATATTTGTGTGTGATGGTCTGCCCTGGCAGCTGGAGTAAGGCTGCAGCCTCAGGAGCTCATAGCAGATCCAGGGGCCAGCTACTGGGCAGACCAGGTGTCTAAGTCCAGCTGCTGGAAGAATCCACTATTACATATTCATATATTCTCTCTAGTGGACTTGATTCTGTGCAGCCAGGAAGGGAAGCAGGATGAGGCCAGTGGTGCAGTCTGTGTTTGTGTGAGCGCTCCGATGTCTCTGTGGTCCGTGTGGCTGGCAATGTACATAAATACACAGAGAGTGAGTACGTGTGTTCTGTCTGTGTGAGTCTGTGCCTAAGGGACTACATCTTCAGCCTCGTTAATGGCTGGAACTGGGGACATGCAGTGGCAGCATTCCTGCTTCTCTGAGGCTGTTGGATCCAGCAAGATAAATGTTCCTCTAAAATATTAAGATCTAAATCAATCTGTGACAGCCCCAGTGGTAAAGAGAGAAGCCAATGTGAGGCATTTATCCAATTTCTAGGATACTGACTAGAATTCTAACTGCTTTTAATATGTGTTGGGGTTTTTTTTGTGTCCCTTAACAAGAAATGCTAAGAGAATTTAGGAAAAAAAAGAAAAGCGTCTGTAATTCCTCTGTCCCCTGCCTGGCTGAAATACACAACCTGTCCTTGGGACCTTTCCTAGTCCTTCTTCCTGCCTAAATTCTTCTCCTAACAGTACAAAAAGCAACACATATCCCAAAACAAGCCATTTTTGCCCCCTCTGGTCAGTGCACTCAGCAGGCGTGTTTTCTAGTTTTAGTAGAAACTTTTATGTTTGGATGTACTTTGTCAGAGCACTGTGCCTCTATATTACATTTCACCAGTCTCTCTGACTGTAGAAGCAGTCATACTTCATAACTGTTCCATAAAATTGGGACCTAAGAAGCTAATGAGAGTGTTGCATTGTTCTCTGATTTGTTCATAATTTGTGAACTGAAGGTATAGACTCATGCAATCGAACTTCACTTCCAAGAACCACAGCACAAAGAGCTTTTCTGCTTAATTATTTCACTCAAGCAGTGAATAAAAGAAAAAATGTCACATGGTCTTGGCTTGTAGAAATATATATTTTTTAAAATCAGTAACATGATGCATTTGACTAAATACATACTGAGATTGACCCACCTCTGATTTCATTTTTCTCCATTTCTTTCAGTTGCTGAACGAACAGAGCCTGACTCTCAGTAAGCGGCCAACTATCATACAGCACCAATGCCTGTATGATATACTTGCGAGGCTGTGACAGAAAATACAATATGTTAACATGCTGAAGACATAACAATTACAGTAAGCATTTAGAAGTCCTGCAGGTTAGTAAACTTGGCAACCCCTCCCCCCAATTAATTTACAAGCTTGCACAAAACAGTATTTACAAGAAGCTTAAGAAATTAGTGTTAATTCCACAGATTTTATTTTAATTCCTGGAAAATTAAACAATTACTGATGTGTTTATCAAGTGAAACTAAACTGGGCATTGCAACAAAAAAGCTACATTCCTTTAAGATTTCCATGTAACTTTCCATGTACACCATTTGCTAAAACAAAGACTTTTCTCTTTGATTTTAAGACCTAGTACAGGGCTTTAGGCCGTAATACTAGCACTCAACAATGTCTTAATTTGAGGTAGATGTGACAGGGTCTATGGTTTATTTTAGCCATTGTCTAGACGGAACAATAAATTATTATTTTTAAAAACTGTTTCCCAAATGTTAAAGCCAGTTCTGAGTCAAAGGATCAACCCTGGAATTTATTTCTCAGTGCTCGTTTGTTTTTTTTTCCCCTTGGAGTGTTTTTTTACAACTGAAAATTCAGGAAAAAGTCACAGCAGAGAAACATGTGGAGACAGAGAAAAAAGAACTGTTACAGAAAAATATAATACTAGGTGAAGTCAAGAAAAGAACACATTTTTTATAGCCCTCTCTGAGAATCTTGGCTCAAGTAGCAGCTATTGTGTGTGTGTTACTAAGGCTTTCAGCTGACTAGCAGTAGGTGTTTTGCTATTAAAACTATTAAAGTTGTCTTCTCTTCCATCAAATTTCAAAGAAAACACACATTGAAGTATCAGAGGCTTAATTTCATTACTGGTGGTTTTTGGCCCTTAGCTGAAAGTTATGCTATACTTGAACTGGATTTGGCAAACGAAGAGCATTTAAAGATTGAATAGATCACCTTGATTTGAAAACAAAAATAACTAGTTCTTTGGTTATTCATGTATGTACTTTATCCTTTCTCCATAGCCTCATTTAGAAGCTACCAACAATCTTCATTTTGGATTCCTTGTTCTGGCCACAGGATATCAGATCTCCACATATACTAAAAAGATTATCAATAGCCCTCCATTGTTTGTTGGTTTTTTTCCCAAACCCTAATGATTTGGGCTGTCTTACTCATTGTGGACTTACATCACTATTTTGAATGTTTTCCAAGAGGAAAGATTCATCTTCTAATATAGGTGGATATTCTCGTACAGGTCCTGGCTTGCAAGAAGATTTGGTGTCCTTTGAAGATGAAATACAACCTTTTTTTCTGGATCCTCCAGTTTCTGATTCCTTCTTTGTACTTCTTTGAATAATTGATGTTATGCTTGCTGCAAGATGATAAAAAATGTCAATTTCCAGAAATTCTATGGGTTATTGGTGTGAGGTGAACAATGTCCACAGAAGTTATAAGAAAGTATTACTATAGTCAATTTTCAACATTCTGCAGGCAAATCACAGATCTTTTCAAAGTAAATAATAAAAAATTTGAAAGACTGTATATATAACTGTTGTTACTGTTTATAAAGTGCATATTTCCCTGCCTCTCAAACCCCACACTGCTTTCCTGCACTAACCACCGCAGCACTATGCTATGCATTACATAATGCAGATAGAGATCCCATTGTACAGGTACAAGGCTGTTTAGCTAACTTAATTTAATAAATTGTTTGCACCTGTGGAAGGAGGGGAGAGATGCACCTTTAACCCTACAGAACTATTTTATATGAACTTGACACAAAGACCACTATTTGTGGTCTGTGATTTCTGAAGTTCTATCATTCATTGTCTCCTAAGGAAAGAATTGATGTGGAAAAACTGTGAAACCAAGAATGTGCTAAAGAAGGGTTGTAACAGAAGTATTAATCCAGAAAACATAAACCTGTATTCATTTCTAGTGCCACTGGTATCTATGATACTGTCTTGCCTGAATGTCTACAGAGAATGTGAGTATATAAATGCCAAATGAAAGGTTATGTGTGCCACTAGAAACTCAAAGGGAGCCAGGAAATATTGTTTCTTATGGAAGTCGAACACTGGATCACTTGCTATAGCATCTTTCCTCTTCATAAGGCAGTTCTTCATTTTTCCTAAGAAAATCATTAGAATTCAGGAAATGCTGAAGTGCTGCAAAAATACTTTCTTCGAGATGTCTCAATGTCCTAATCACAAGCTATGAGTTGCTCTTCTGCATGACATTCAGATTCTTTACCACCTGAATTATCCTGGTTGCTGATCCTGTGCTAAGAAGTCTTGTGAGAGAGACTTGAAGGCACACATTTCTTTTTCTAACCCATTTTTTAGACTGTTGCAACTCTATGGGTGTTGTTTTGTAAAAGATATGCCTAAAGCCTGTATCTGTGGGACAGTTTCTCACTCAAATAGAGCCTGCTGAGCTTTCCAGGTATCAGATAGCTTGAAGGTGAGAACAGACAAAACTCCTAGTGGTTAGATTATCAAGTCTTTCATGGGAAAGAACCTAAACCATGAGGCTTTCTATCAAGGGAAAGTGCATTTGGATAAAAAACATTACACAGAGACCACTCTTGCATGTTCTTTTACATCTGTGTGAAAATCTGCTGCAAAGAAACAATCTGGATTCCAAGTGAAAGAATAACTCTACATATAGATATTTTTCAGTTGGGTAACTTGCCTTTAGGGTATCATTTGCAATATTTGCATGAAAATTTCTAGTTAGGAAGGGTTTTAAATGCCTGTCTGAGCATTTTTAGCAAGAGATGGTAAAAATAATTTACAAAAAACTAGTTTTAAAGCAATGATGCCAACTAAACGTACTACTCCTTGTAGTCAGCAGAAAGGCTAAGTCCTCTCCAGGAGGTCTTGCTTCTGGGCTTTAGGGGCTGTGCACTGCTCTCTGAAGGAGCCTACCTCTACTTATCAACAGAGGTGGGTTTCAAGTGTGGTTATAATTCTTTAGGCTATAATCAGCTTTCACGAACCCTTTACTATCCTACTCTTCTCTCTCTCCTAAACCTAAAGAGCATAAGTATTGAATAAATCTATAATGTTTTGCCCAGAGGATGATCCTGCCGTGAAGACAATTCAGCTCAGAACAGTGCAATCCTCTATAAGACTCATTCTGCCCTTGTTGGAAAAATAACTTTGAAAAGTTTCCAAAAATTCATGCACACTCAAAATAGTAGTTCTAGCAATGGGCATCAGGTGGTGCTGCAATATCAAATTACTTATCTTTCTGCCTCTAAGTACTCAGTTTTGATTTTCCTAAGCAACACTCTGCCTAGAAGGACTTTGCATCTCCCTTAGTTCCAGGTTCAAACACATATCTGAATGAGATTTTGATTCTTTGAAAATGGATTGTATCAGACTGCTTCTATGGAAAAACCAATGGATTGTGAGAATTCACTTGCCCATCTGTGCTTGTATCAACAAAACAAGCTGTGCTTGCAACACGTCAATATGTACCTCCTTTACTGGCAAGGGACTGTTCAAGGTCCAAGTCATTTGCTACATTTCAGAAGGGTTAAATATATTCAAAATCAATTGGTTAAATGTAGATTTTGAGTTATAAAAGGCACTTATAAAACAACTGTGACTAGAGATGAATTAACAGATTGTGGGTGGGAAAGGAGGATAATGTTTTATTGGTGATGCTTGCATAATAATGTCACTTAGCAATATTTCTGGCAACACAGTGATCAGTTCTATGAGAGGCAGAATATATATGATACTGAACAGGTCTCAAATGTGCAGGCTGTGTCTTGCTTAACAAACAACTTTGGTGCTGATAGCATAGCAGTGGTTTCCGATTATTCCTATTCTGTGAAAACACACTTTTTTTAGAGAACAACTAGGTATTGACAGCATTGCATGTCAATTGTACAAATCTCCACCTGAACTTGGCACAAGGATTTATGGAGGTCCCTATATGGTTATTGTACAGGCCATAATTTCCTAACACTTGACAACTGCAAAGAAATGTACTTTTGTAATCCAATGACATTCATTGCACCTACAGACATGGAGCAGGTTGGGTAATCTGATACTGTTATATTGAATTTTAACTGTATGTTGGTTATATCAAATACATTTCATAAGCTTCTCATTTAGCTTGCATGCTCTGAAAGATTTTAAAAACTTACACAAAGTACCTTCTCAGTGTATATAGGGAAAGAACTTCAATGCTGAGGCCACTTGGTCTAGCATTGTAAAATAAATAATAGTAAAACCCCCCCAGAACAGTGACAACTTCACAGTTGTTTCTTCCAGCTCTCTACACACTCAAATGGCACCAGAATATTTATTTCACCTTCAAATACATTCTAAAATCATAACACTTTTTTTTTACAGTTGGTCAGGTCTAGAAACACTTTTAAAGTTTGTTTGAAATATGCTACCTTCTATCACTTTTTCCATTTAGTATTCACAGCCTCCACTGCTGAATGGGAACCTGATAAAACAACCTTCCTGTTCCCAATCAGGTTAATATAACAAATATTTCATTGAGTGATCCATAATGGATTAAAATAAGTTCAAATCAACACAAAGTATTTGTATCACAGCACATAAGGATAAAAGATAAAAGCCTAAATGTGTTTGTCTGATATCTGAGGATATTTTGAAAAGTTCCTCTCATCCATGCCCCCTGCTACTCTGGCAAAGACAAAAGGTCCCTTTTCATTTCCACCCCCCCCCATCCACTCCTTTCCAACATCTGTTGCAATCCATGTCTCTTCTCTTTTGCCTGATTGTGTTTTTTAGGTTATTTCAGTCTTCAGACTATGATCTTTGTCAACAAGCTGGTATACTGAAAGAAAGTTTCTTCTTCTTGTTACTAAGGACACCTTGGCAATTTTTTTTCAAGTATTTGTTATGCTGATCCAAATCTAAGCTATCTTATAGCTTTCCTGCTTCTATTTCTATTAGTCTACTGTTAAGTTTACTAACCTATCCCTAATATTCCAAAACCAGTAAGCAAATATAGCTGTTAATTATCTTAGTAACTCAATCACAGAATCATGACAGCTTCTCCATGACTTCCTTTAAAACTACAACATTCTCCTCTGATGAACTACACTTCAAGGACATTGTGTTTGTAGTATTGCATTTTACTTTTCTGGTATCACAGTATCACAAGGTTGGAAAGGACCTCTGAGATCATCAAGTCCAACCTATAACCCTACACTAACACCAACACTAACACCAACCATCATCTAAACCATGGCACTCAGTGCCTCATCCAGTCTCCCTTTAAACACCTCCAGGGTCGGTGACTCCACCCCCTCCCTGGGCAGCCCATTCCAATGGCCAATCACCCTTTCAGTGAAGAATTTTTTCCTCATATCAAGTCTAAACTTTCCCTGACGAAGCTTAAGTCCATGCCCTCTGGTTCTGCCACTGGTCAATAACAAGGTGCATTTGAGACAGAAATCAAGAGGTTTCTTAAACATGATTATTTTTTTTTTTTTGTCCACACAGCACTGGAAATACAGATAAAACATTTTTCTAAAGAACATGTTAGAAAACTAAACAGTTCAAAATAGTGGAGATGAGCACATGAAATATACTATTTTGGGCTTTAGCAAAGCAATAACCTAGTATTTGAACAATTTCTCTTTGCCTCAGGTTCTGAATGTGCTCAAACAGGCAGAAACTGATTGATTTACAGAAGATTTATTGTTTAAAAGTCTTCATAAAAGGACTGAAGACTTTAATATCTTATAACATTGATGTATAGCAGTGTCCATGGAGAGTACAGTAGCTGACTTGTTTGCTTATAAGCAATGGCTTTCTTGAAGCAAACTTGTAATGATTATGAAGAATATACATTTTCAAAACGAAACCCATAGATATAATGAAAAATTCAAACTAGTATATGATCTTACAAATAAAATTTAAAAGGATTGATTCAGAATTGATGTGTATAGAAATAAATTATGATTATGAAAGAGGTTACGGTGTCACAGCAGCAGCATCTAAAATCTATTTCATATAAGAAGTGTAGTGGGAGCAGGTAGAAGGTACTTCACTTTTTGTTAAAAATTACCTGAGCACTACAGGACACTTGTTGAAAACAAGAATTATGCGCCTTTTTAAGCTGTATTTATTACTCCTGAACAGTAAAATTAAATACCACTTCAAAATCTAATGTCCATCAACTGGCCAGCATACTTTCAGATGACAGAAACTTCACCCCAGCCTTGGTTTAGCTTCTTCAGTAGCCCAACCACAATTTTTTTGAACAATAAAAATGCCAGTAGCAAAGAGCTAATAAATAGCACATCCAAGGAAACCGGATTATTTGTTAACGTAAAGAAAAACACCAAACAAAATGTAAGCCTTAACTACTAACTGGTATCACAGGAGACTGAGTGGTTCTGGAAAAGGCTGGAAAAAAGACACTGGAGATCATTTAACCTCACAGCTCAGCTCGGACAGGTTGCTCACAGCCACGTCCAGGTGGGTTTTGATTATCTCCAAAGATAAAGATTCCAAAACCTGGGCAACTTGTTCCAATATTTGACACCCTGAGAGTAAAAATGAAACAAACCCCCAGATCAAACAAACTCACCCCCTGCAAATCACCTTTCCTACTGTTTAAATTGTATTTTCTGTATTTTATTTTGTGTCTATAGCCTTTTCTCTTGTTCACTGGGCACCACTGAAAAGAGTTTGGCTTCATTTTCTCAACCTCCCAGCCCCTTCCCCCAGTATTTACATGCTGTAAGGCTTGGGCATTCAGTAGATTCAGAGGGGTAGATTCCTGGACTACAGAGAGTCAGCTTTAACTCATACCAGCTGGATTTCTGTTAGGTAAAATCACTAGTTTCAAAGCACTTTGAGGAAACACATGAATTTTAGTATACTTATGACCTTTGAACACACTGGATCTTATTTTTAACAAGCACTGAGCTGAAAGACTGCAATGTAATGAATGACAACAACACTTTTTAGAACAGAAAAAAAATAAAAAGAATTTTGAGCAAATAAACTTCTGAGATTCAACTGTTCAGCCAAATGCAAATAAATTAGTCTCAGAAGAAATTTTGTTTAAATTGAAGTATTCCCATAAGGGATAACTTTTTCAGTGTTTCAGTTGCTATCATTAAGAACTGACAACAGCATAACGGGCATTTACGAGCTTAGCATGTCTGGTGCAAGTACCTCTTCCTTCAGTGTCTTCTATTTCTATCAATACCATTGTGAAGCTGTAGCAGAGGCAGAGGCAAAAATTGAGACTTTTTCTTAAGGATAAATACTGTATCAATTATTCAAGAGTCTTTGACCTTGCACTCTTGGGGCTCATATATTGGATAAGAAGTCAATTGCAAAAAGGTGTGATGCTCAAAATGTTGCATTTAAACCATAAGTCTTGGAGTAATCTGTGAATTATATGACCTGGGCATCAACTTCCTAACAGTCAAAACTTTTTGAACTTTAAGATCAAACAAATAAAGGCAGGATCTTGAAAATCAAACAGATTTCCATTCTCAAGCATATGAATAAGATTTTCAGAACTGAGAAGCTACTTCAATTATCAACAAAACTCTTTACTCAGTTACAAGAGAAGGTCAAACGGCAGAGGGAGAAAATAAGGCTGGATACCTTACTTAAACCTATCCTTTTAGTACCCTCTGTCATTGCTGAGAACTCCTGTTCATTGCTCAAAAATGTAGCTGATTTCACTCAATCGCAAAGTATTAGGGATTCATGGAAAAAGTAGAAAAAAACTAATATTTTCTGTGATTATCTAAAATTACTCTAAGAATTTTTATCTCTCAGTGAATAAAATTATCAAATAGAGAATCCAATACTTACAGTGGGAACTTGAAAGCTTGTCATTACTCAAGAAGTTAAAAGCAGGTATGAGTGCTTGGCCCTTTCCAGTGACACCCACAATTTCTTCCTCATTATCTAGGACTTGCAGTTTAATGAACACATCTGATTTAGAGGTTTGTACCTGCACTGTAGCAACATGTGATGCTGTGACTTTTACTGAATACCTGAAGAGGAAGAAAAGAATTATAGAAATATAACCAGCTATACCAGATCATTCCTTTTATTTATAGGAAAGCACCGAAATATTATTCTGACATGGAAGAAAAGATTTAAAATTGAGTTTGTAGTCAACAGTTTTTTCCTGTAATCTGATGGGCTAAGCTTCCTGCAGTGAAGTTTAGTGCAGTGTATCCATGATCAAAGTAAGTGCTGCTGCAAAAAAGGGGTGGGCTTGCCATTTCTATTTGTTTGCTGCCTTATAAAACGTCCAGATATACTATTTGCTGAAAAATAGGGTTAGCTGATTAGGGAACTGTTTCAATTAAAAAGTAACTGAGCAAAAGAAAAAACTAAATATTTGATTTCAAAAGGGTAGAGCTATCTCACGACAGTAACTGCCACTCTCTTCAATTTTAAAGACTGCAGAATTAAAAGATGACAGAATTAGAGCCTTAGGATGAAATTGAAATATTTTGTTGTGACTCAGCTTTATATATTGCTTACTTTTTGTTCATAAATTCAAATTGTTAGACGAATCTCAGCAAGCAAGTAAATAAACACCACCACACAAAGACTCCATCATCCTGACTTCAGCACATTTGGAGTCAAAAATATATGGATATTTTAAAAATAATTAAATTTTCTCAACTACAGAGGGAAAAAAGGAAAAAAAGCTCATCAAGGAAGAGAGTTTACAGAATTTGAGTGCATTTGTTACATTTCCGTTATCTGTTATCTTCATTGATATTGAACCTGACTCCAGTTGTGGAACAGATGTCTATCACAAGGATAATTCATTGATTCAAAATATCGATACTAATTGGCAGGAGTCAAGGTAAAATATTGTAGAATTAATTTTCAAAATATATGCATGTAATCAGCTCTAATATGGGGCCTGTTTTAGTGCAGTGTGTAATCTTTTGTGTTACATATAGTGTTATTTAAATACAGAGTATTACTTAAATACAGCACTACTTAAATACAATAATTCAGTCTGAACTCAAACAGTTGGAATAAACTGTTTTTTAATAAACTTTAATCAATGTTTTTTTCAGTAATGAAAAAAGAGTTAATAAAAAATAAAGCATCGTGTTTATATTAAATACGTTCTCCTAAAAGAACCTACAGGCTAAAACAAGATGCATACACATTTTTCTGCCAACACTGCAAGACAGAAATTGTTCTGATATATCAGAAAAGAAAATCTTGCATTTCTGGATTTTATTTGATGTTTGATCTGAATAGCTCAAAAAGTATATCAAGCTTTGTATATCCATTACACCTACAAAATCCTAATTTTAATACATATTTAATCCCCAACCATACTATGGAATTTGAGTAAGTGATGTATCGATTACATTTTAAGATCAAGCCTACAGAAATGAAAAACACTATTATTAGGATTTTAAAGTTACAATCTGTGTACTTCATACCTGTTCTTCATTAAATGGTAGCAATATTTCATAAAATAAATCTTTCATGAAAAAATGTTAAATTTGGTATTAAGCATTGATGGCCCATGACATTCAGGTATTTGCTTAAATATTCCCCCCTTCTAAGGAAGAGGAGAGAATGTACTTTTCTGTCAGGGACAGTCCATGTTAAAAGCATAATTTAATCTTTCTTTTCTCAATATTTACCTGAACATTACGTGCTTGTCATTGGGTATGTAATAGTCCTTGATTTCTTTAGTAGAATAGACATTATATAGAGCATCACGAGCGAGAATTGGGAGTGGACTATGAGAACCGATGAGACGAAGCCTCCATCCTCCAGCTGCCACAGGAACAGCATCAGTACGTGCTTCAGCCATAAATGTGTATCCTTTCTGAAAGTAATTTTCACTTGGAAATAAGTCTACCTAAAATTCAATCTATGACTACATGCAAAACAATTTTAGTCCATGCTACACTTACCAGTATAATAAGATGTCATTCATAAGCAATAATTCTATCGTTCTATTACTGTCTAACTTACAAAGAATCTCTTATTGCAAGAATTGCTATTCAGCAAAAGTTACACGGCAAGTCAAATCCAGTCTCATCGAACATCAAAGCTGGTCTTAATTTTAGGGACAGGTAAAATCAAACTCCTGAGGTCACTCAACAAAATTACTTGATGATTGAAAATTGTTAAATGAAGTCTAATTTAACAAATATTAATGATTTCTTACTCTTTTATTTAAGCATGTGCCGTAGTCTATTCTGAAAAATCTTCTTATAGCATGACTGAAATCCATTAAAATTATTTATTCAATGTATTTTCTTGCTTTGTACATCAAAGTACTATGCAAATATCTCCCAGATAAAATATCTGTACAACTCTGTGTTCTGTAACATCACCATTATTTTTTCTTGTAAAATCAAAAGCAATAGTATCAATCAAAGTCTTTTCAATTGGTAGAAATATTTTCCCTTTTGATATCTAACCCAAACTATATGTGGTGGTGGTGATGACAGTAGTAGCAGCAGTAGTAGTGGCAGTAGATGCAATGAAGAGAAAGTTTAAGACCACGTAAGCCAAGAACATTCACTCCAAGCTCTGACACAACCACATCAAACCTATACTCTACTATTGCTGGGAAATATCTAGTCTGGACATAAGAAAGATGGGTATTGTAAAGTGTTGATGTTGATGCGCAACAGTTTTGAGATTACAGATACTTTTAACTCCAAAGGTGACCACAGCTGAAGATAAGGAAACTAGTATTTTGGCAGTTTTTGCACAAGACATTTGGCAAAAGCTAGCAGTCCTCACACAAATAAAAACCAAATTAAATAAACATAAAATGTAAAAATGAAAATTAATGCATTCACTGATAAACCAGAGATTTGAAAATGTCCCTTCATGCTGTAGGGTGTATTAAAGTATATTTGCTGATTGGAAATTGAAAGAGTAGATTCATTTTCAAGTGAGGATTTAGTCAGATCTTAAGTGACTTCTGACAGCATGGTGTGCATGAGAAAGCCACTTTGTGTTTTCTACTTTTTTATAAGGATAAGGTTCCATAGTCTTAATGTTGACTATATGCAGAAAATCTGGACTTCAGATGAAAAGATTCTTCAAGTGGGAACTTTCTGAATACTATAAGACATTAGAAAACATAGTAACAGAATTTTACAGCTGACAGAGACACTGAGTAATCATTGGTCACTACTGAGAAAAAAACAAATAGATCTAGACAACCTAAAGAGACTTATTTATCTTCATTAAAATCCTTTGAGAGTTTTCATTATATACTTAGATATCTCATTCTAATTCATTAACTCTAGAATCAGAAAGGGTTGTTTTCTAATATACCACCTAAACTAACTTTTTGGTAAACTAAGATGATTTCCTTATGTCCCTATTTCTATAATTCTCTACAATCTGTTCAAAAGACTTGTGAAAAATAAGACATTAGAAATAAAAAAAAAAAACAAACAGCCAAAAAAAAACCCAAAACCAAAAAACAACTGTATCCAGCAACAGAAAAAATCACCATGGAAGAAAAACATTTAGTGGAAAAAAAATCCAAATAATGCAATGTAAGTAGTTAGGTTTCTCTTTTTGTCTGTCTGCAGAAAAGAGACAGACATTATTGCTAGTGTAGATTTTATCCTTATTGTCAATCATGCTGAGATGAACTTTAATGTGTTGCAGGAGTGTTTCTGCAGCAGAATAACAATATCTGCTAAATATTCTTTTTAGGTCTGTTGTAAATTGCTGATTCATAGTTTTGAAGCAGAACAACTAACTGGTATGTTTATTTAAAAGGACTTTTCCTGTAATAATATTGACATTTGGGAATTCAGGCATAGTGTATAATTTCTTGCTTCATGTATTGCATTGTTGATAGTAACATAGATTGAAATAATACCACTGTATCCTGTGTTTTATAATTGCATAATGTCTTGTTAAAACATCAATAGAGCTTTCAATAGTTTTTGCAAGTTGACTGAAACAGTAAGGAACCATTTAAAAATAGGAAACAAGCAAAATTGTACAGTATAAGGTTATATTCTTACTGAGAAACTCAGTAACAGTGATTAAGAAATGTAAAAAGAATAAGTAGAAAACTACAGCATACCTGAAGAATTGTTAAAACAAAATCACTCTTTACTGACATTAACCACATTTATTATCATGAATTTAAAGAATAATAACAACAATGCCAAATTTAAATGAGGATTTCTTCAATAGGAAGGATAGGAATAAAATAAAAAGGGCCATTTGTTAAATGGGAGGAGGTCTGAAAGAGAATTAGTAAAATCAGGTAAATTGAAAACCTGCCTTACAAGATAGAACTAGGCAGTTGTATCCTGCGAAGCAGAACAAATGCTGAGATGAGATCTGAAATAAACCTGAAGTTCTGATTGTTCTTTCCACAATCTACCACTTTTCTGAAAAGCAGTAAGTAGTTTTCACCACTGAGATTTCTTCTTGCATCCTTCCACTTGCCACTGTTGGATTCCAAAGTGAATTTTCCTGTCAGGTGGAATCCACACCCCATCTCTAAGGATCCCACATCAGCTTTGAGATTATGAAAAGCCTGTCTGCAACACTTTTTTACACATATTTCTTCAGCAGTAGCAGGCCTTATCTGTCACATTCAGCTAATATTCCCTATAAATACTAGATGAGGCAAGTTCATTCTAGGGGAAAAAAAAAGTCTGATGAAATTGGAAGTTACAAATGAATACCAAGAAAAGTATTCCTATAGTGTTAGGCTGCAACAAACATCAATTCCTTGTTACTGACAGATGAGACTCTCCGAACCTGTCTTCACTAAAAGGTCAACAGAATATGTGGCTAGAATAATTATTATTATGGGTAATATTAATGACATAAGAGACAGGGCAAAATAGGAAAAGTATTAAATACGACACAGATAAATTAGAGTTTTAGATTAGTTAGGTCTGATGAACTTCTGAACTGTCTAAAGGATAATTTAAGAGCTAAAATAATTTAAATAACTTAATAATTTAAAACAACCACAATATTTTTTTATTATGCTTGATAACTGATGGAGGACAGGTAAGGTACTGGAAGACTATAGAACTGCAATGTTGTATTTTATTTAGATGGACAAAGGTGTCTACAAAATTATTATCAGTCAGTGTAACTCCAATGGCTGAAAACATCATGTAATAACTAACAAAATGAAATCTCTGTAATCACCTCTACATAGCAAAGACACTGCAGACCCAAGTCCTACCAAACCAATCAAGCTTCCTTCTACAGGAAGGTACACAGTGGGAATGAAGAAGAGACCTGACACATCTTTTTTGATCATTGTTCTATGTCTAAGGAAGTGCTGACATAACACAGAAACAAGGGTGGCTGTTGGACAATCACATGCAGAAAGCACATATTCCTGGCTCCTTTCAGAAGAGCAGGATGCAGACAGTGAGATGTCAAAGAACATTAGAGGAAAAGAAAAATAGAATATAAGATTATTTTAAACTAGGGAAATAGTCTGAAAACCAGCATTAATATCGGTAGTGAAACACACTATGTTTAGTCAAGAATAATAAACTACAGGATTCAGTTTTTCAGGCAAGCATCCAGAGTGACAGAAGTTCATGAGTCAACGATGATCTTGCAAAACAGGGAAAGCACAGTTGGATATATCAACAGAAGCAAAGCCCACATGACATGTAAACTAATTGTTCCTTGCTCATCATTGGCGTGGCGACAAGTTAATCTTTGGTGC
This sequence comes from Tapera naevia, assembly GCA_033556795.1. Lineage (NCBI taxonomy): Eukaryota > Metazoa > Chordata > Aves > Cuculiformes > Neomorphidae > Tapera > Tapera naevia. The sequence goes on along the minus strand of JAUMJJ010000054.1, from coordinate 1,349,972 downwards.
AAAGTTTACTGTGCTCAGTGTTGTGTATGATAAACAAGAAAAAAACAACAGCAATTGGAAAGAGTCCAGAGGAGAGAGTAATCAGTGTAGAACGTGAAACTTGCAAGGAAAGACTGAACAAACTGTCTTCATTAGCCAAAAGGTAACGAAGGCAGGAGGAGGAGAAGCTGTGACAATTATTCAACAATATAGTTACTTATTTAGAAGCAATTTAAACTGGTGCTTCTGAGGTGACATCCAGGCTTTGAGAGGGAGCATATCTAAAGCTGTATTTGGTCAGTCTTGCAATTATTCTTAGCACCTGAAGATGCATATTAGTTTAGTTAGTGTAAGCATGACTTAAAAAAGGCTATTCAAACCTCATTCTTAGTTTGGCTCCTGGCTTATGAAGGTTGTTCTGTCAGCATCAGCAGCAACCATATGGCCATTGAGTAGCACAGCACAGAGCCATTGGACAATATTCCTCAATTTAGTATAAAATAGGATAAAATATCAAAGAAAATTAAGGCTATTCCTTCACTGTAAAGGGCGCAGCACAGAAGGCAGGTCAGTGATGGCCTCTGTTCACACTTGCTAACAAACAAAGGCACGCTTTTAAGTAGAATCATACGATCATGGAATGATTTGGGTTGGAAGGGACCTTAAAGATCATCCAATTCCAAACCCCCTGCCACAGGCAGGGACACCTCCCAGCAGCCCAGGCTGCTCAAGGCCACATCCAACCTGGCCTTGAACACTTCCAGGGAGGGGACATCCACAGCTTCCCTGGGCAACCTGCGCCAGTGCCTCAATACCCTCAGCATGAAGATAACTGAAAACATCCACAGAATCTGGGAAATTCTTTGCATTTACCTTATTTTGGGGATAAACACAAGGTGCCACTTTGGAAAAGACACGTGGCATTTCTTCCAGTGTGTCATTATCAACAACATGAAGTATACAGGAAGGGATAGTGGTATATACCTTTGGCACTATAAGCATTTCTTCTGGAACAAGAAATATTTCTCTAAAATAAAAAAAAAGATATATATATTACAATTATTTTCACAAATAAAATTATTTGTAACATGAAGTAAAAGTAGACATTATAATTTAAGGAAAGTAGACATATAAAATTACATAAATAATTAAAAAGCAGGTTAGTGAAAACAGTGTATCAATACAACTGCCCTATAAGAATAATTATATAGGGCTGTATGAAACTCACCTAAAAATCAAAAACCACGTATTTGGTGGCTGATCAGCATATGTTACAGCATAGTCAGTGAAAGACATCTTGCACCATTCATCTTCATAACAAGGAAACCTTTCAATGCACTTAGAGTTTCTTTTAAACATTTCTCTGGAAAGCACAAACCAAGATATGTGTTTAATCAGGAGAGCATATATATTTTTAACTTATGAAGAACACTGCTTCGCGTATATATGTGAAACAATGATATTAAATGTGTTACTAATGTTTCTCTGGTAGCTGTTCACTCTCAAAAATAAAATGTGGCAGAGATCAACTGTTTTAGAGCTAAAGTCCTGTGATGACCAATACTTACATACAAATATTTTTTTACAGGATTAGAAACACTGAAAAGTGAAATAAAATTATACCCCATGTGAGTGTTCCTCAAACTGCAGGTTATAAGGAGTGAGGTTTTATACTGAGAGCCAGAAATTATTGCCAGTTCTCAAAGCTTACCCCTTGCAGAAATGATCCACTGCTGGATCATCGTGTGAGTATTTGCTGAGAGATTTTGGAAGGACAATGAAAATAAGTATAACATAATAAGGAACACTGTTGAAATTAAAGCAGCTATCTTTTCAAAAGCTGTAATTAAATACCAAGGATTCCTCAACAGACAGCACAAATCAAAATTATTCTTTAAAACAACGGGTTAGCTGTTTACCTAAAGAATAAGTACCAGATTTATACTTATGAAACAGTCAACAGGTTATGAAAAAAATAAATACTGGAGGAAGGTAGTATTCTAGTTCAAGGTGTAGGAAAGAACTGTGACACACTCAGCTAAAAATTAGATTTGCAATAATTTTACTTATGTAGGGTACACAGAATAAAGCACAGTATATCTTCACTAAAACCATCTCATCCTTTCCAACAGAGTTTTGTAATTTTAAAACTACTAATCCTCTTACCATATTTATTTTGTTAACCAGAATTTTATGGCAATTCTATGGTACTGTTGCAATAAAATAGTTTAGTTTATTACATGATTACCTTAAGAGCATTACAGCACACTGTTCAAAATTTAACTCAATTGCAGTCCACAATTTTTGCAAGATTTCTTTGACATTAGTGTTCTCTTTAGTGCCTAGAAATAATAAAATAAGTTAGAAAACATAACATTTAACTATCTTATTGTTCTAAATATGCACTTGCCAAATCCTTGTGAAAGATGCCACTCACACATGTAAATTGTCTTATTAATGACTATTTTTCTTGGAACTTTAGAGAAGTCTTGGTGAGCTGAAAAACAATTTAATCTTTGACAGAGGAAATTCCCTTCATCATCACCTTTGTACTTTTCAGCACTCCACTGCAAACATGATGTGATCAATAGTTTCTGTGATTTACAGTTTTTTTCCACTGTAACATGTTCTAGTGATATAAGGTGATCTCTATCCTCAGAGAATATGCTGTTCAGCTCCCAGCAACTTTTATCTGAAGACACTATAAAGGGGTAGTTATGTGCCTAGGCAATCTGTGTAGGTAAAAAGAAAAGCATTGGGCAGCTCCAGTGAGTAATTTCTCCCACCCAAGTTTTATATTTCCAGGTGATAGGATGTGTTGCCATCTCAAGGTGTCTACTTCTATCTATAGAATATAGAAGAATATAGAAGACTAAGCAACTGGGTTAGATCTGTTGGACAGCCTTTCAAGAGTAGAGTTAGGCAATATACTCCTTTATTGCATAAGCCATTAGTGGCAGAATTGGAGGAGAAAAAGTAAAAAAAAAAAAGAGGAGGCAGTAACAGCACTTTAACTGTAATGACAAGTAAGAAAAAAATTATAGATAATGAGGGAAAGGAAGAGAAGAAAAAAAAAACCAAAACCCAAACCAACCCCACAGTAAAGTACTGTAAAGAAAATACCATAATTAAAAGTAATAGAGTACTGACAAATCAGAAATCCTTAGGAAAGACATTAGAGACAAGAAAAGAGTTAGGATACTCACATGGGGCTCAAATGACAAAAATCTAAAAGCTAAACGCAAAAGAACATCTTCTGGGCTCTGGGATTTGCAGGAATTAATAATACTTGTGAAATTTACAGAAATTCCTCATTTACATCACAGTTTATAAACAAATTTAGAAGGGCACTAGAGTACTTCATAAGAAAGCTTAAGCAAGTCTGAGCTACAGGTGGTAGTTTGGGAGAGAGGCAGCACCAGATTTACAAACGAGGAAGTGAAGGTACAAAAGATAGTTTGAAGAGATCATCTGGAGCAGGTAAATATACAGGTGAAAGAATGCCAGCGATGATGGTAATTCAGGAAAGAGCTCCCAGTAGAATGGGGACAATTTACTGAAGAGGGAATGCATCTCACAGTGGAGCAGTTTGCTTTGTCATGATCCCCAGGCATTCATACACTGTCAGGCTAGAAGGAATCATTGTGATCGAACTGTCTGTGTAACAGTCCTGTTAATGTATTAATTGAGATTTCATCATCTATAAATGACTAATTCTTTTTGAATTTGATGAGTACCTGTTTGATTTTAAAGTTTTCAGTAGTACGACATAAATCTTGGTTTATTCTAATAACTATCTCATCCTTTTAAAAATAAATGCCACTAATTTGAATGTGTCTGGATTCAACTCACAATCCTTGAATCTCGGATTAAAGACCTTCTTGTTAACCCTTTGGATCTCAGACTAAAGACCTTGTTGCTATCAAATTCCTTTTCTCATACGGCTACTTACAGTTTGTAGTGAAGTTATTCTTTATTTTCCTTTTCTTAAATTACAAATTAACAGCCTGCAAGTAAAGGCCTTTCTTTAATCCTGATCACTGAACTCTACCCAGATTTCTCAATTGTTACCTGTCCTTTTTCTTGGACTGTGGACCCTTCACACAGACACAATATTCCAGCTGAGATAGCAGAATTGCTCAATAAGAAACATAACATAGGTCTTCAACTACTATGTAAGATTCCTCTATTTATCTACATAAGAACAAATGATAGTATCAGCACAGCATCAGCCTTTGATGCTGTGTTCTGCTGATTATCCATTATGGTGGTTACATTCTTGTATGGACTTTCCTCACCTTTACAGAAACCCCCCTCAAACATTTGGCCCAGCTCTGAGCTAAATCTGCATTCACCTAAATTCTGGTTTAATATTTACAAAAATACAGGAGTAGTGTCTTTCCTCTGCTTTTTTAGTACCATATATGCTAATTGAGAGGTTAGGTTGAGCACTATTCTTACACATTCAACTATTATGTTCTATCACATCTCAGTTCATTTTAACTAGATATTAATTAGTATCAATATATTTACAGTAAACATGTCAATATATTTACAGTAAACATGTGAACAAGGTGAAGAATGAAACATTTTTTAAAGGCATTTTTACAGGACACACCTGGTTTTCTGCTGTTCAGTACTCTTCTAACATAGGTTCCTCTCCAGATCGCTTGAAGTTTAAGAGCTGCTGCTTCTTCTTCAGAAGTTGGGGTTTGGCTCTGCCAGCTACTGAAGGAATTCTTCTCCAAACTCTCTGAAAGAAGGCAAGGAGAATGAGTAACATCAATAAAGCTGGAAGTCCTGTAGCTACTTGCAATGAAGTTAAAAAAGACCCAAACACACACAAAACAATAAGAGCACTATATTCCAGAAACACAGTGGTTTCTGCAAAATTTTAAGAGTGATATTTTTGTCATGACGTGTCTTATCATGATAAAATTAGATAAAATATGTTGTGTAATTACACAGCCAGAATGCAACTGCAACATTAATTCCAAATACCAAATCACTGAATTCCTACATCTCTTTATGGATAGTTATTGCAATGCATTCCTTAAAATCGTCTCCAAATGTAATTTCAAAATATCCTTTCAAATAAGAACCAGCAGGATTTGATACATTTAAGCCTTACTCTGAATACAGCTTAAAAGAGCTTCACAAGACTTTAAGTACTTCTGTCTTTCTATCTGATCATTTTATTAAGTAATAATTTAAATGCCAATGTTGTTCAAAACCTTGCAAACAACCTTCACTAAGGAGTCATGGAATAAGGATAAGATCTATGATAAAGTGAGAGTTCACTTATCTAACTGTGACTTTTGTTACCAAGGAATTTTGTAGTGGGACAGAAATTAGTGAGTTCTGACAGGATATTAATGAGCTCTTTGAAGGCATCCTTGCCTAGAATTAACACCCTGGGAGCCATCAGCACCAGGGCTCACAGGGACAGCGTGGGGAGCAGCGCTAAAACGAGGCAGTTCCAGGGGCCAGTTTGGAACTGCACAGAAACAGAAAAGGGGCAGTCGGACAGCATGAACAGAAGGAAACAGTGCTCGAAAAGGAACTTCTGACAAACAACAAGGAGGAGAAAAGACAGAAATAAACCTGAAAAGTGCAGTCAACATTGCAGACAAATAAGCTGGCTTAAGAAAAAAGATACTACTGTCAACAGCCAGGAGATCACACACTTTAACATAATCTCTTTTACTGAATATTGATAAATGTTACTGTGTTCTCAATCATTATTCCTCATGATTTTCTCATTTCCAAACCCCGGAAAGCCTCTTTAATATTTAATGACTCTGAAAGGTTACAAAAGCCCACTTCAACAGACAACAGATTAGAACTCCGCAATATAAATGGCACAATCACTTTTATAAAACAAAAGCATATTATCACAGAATCATACAGGCTGGAAGAGACCATTGAAGGTCATCTGATCCAATGTCACATCAACTGACAGCAGGTTGCTCACAGATGAAGATTCCACAACTTAGCTGGGAAATCTCTTCTAGTATTTGACTAGCCTCAGGGTGAAAAAAGTTTTCCTAATACCCAACTGGAATTTAACGTGTTCTAAGGTTTATCCTGTCACCACGCATCTCTGAGAAGGGTCTGCCTTCTATCTTCTCACTTTAATTCATCTAAGAAACCCATATTTTGAAATTAATTTGTCCCATATACAAGCTTGTCTATTTTATAATTAAATGATCCAGTTGCAAAACGCCTTTCTAACCCCACTAATCATTGTTTTGCAGGAAAAGAAATATACTTCTGTTTTCAGCAGGTGTTTTATCTCAGAAAAATGGCCTCTGCTGCAGAGCCTACATTCCCCATATTAGACAAAATAATATATTATGAAGTAAGTAAAATTTGTATTTTTTTATATGAACACATGATGTTTTTTCAAATAGACTGACCTCACAAGTAAGAAGACCCTAACACTGAACCTGAATCAATAATGTATAAAAGTCTGACTGTATCTAAAGTTACTCTTGGTTCATCTAACCATCTCTTGGTTTTGCTGCTTCTTAATCAATAATCAAATAATGGACAACTTCCCCACTTGTGCATGATGGTGCCAGCTGCACTTGGTTTCAGATAGGTAAGCAAATGCCAATAAGGTCTCCTATTAATCAATATGAGAACCTTGTAATAAGTGCAGAAAAATGATTTTTTTTTTCAAAAAGGTCTATTCTGCATGTACTGGAGAGGCACTTTACCTATTCAACTAAATAATGTCAAGCTTTCCCTCATTCCTTACTGGAACTTAAGTTCAAATCCAAATAAAGTGTGAGGAAAAGTAAATACCCAGAACTATCTCTCCAGTCACACGGCACAACTGTATAATCAGTGCTCTTAACCCATGTTTCCAGAGGCAAAAGAAAGTCGTTCTGCAAAAGAATAGGAAAGGAATAAGACTTCTAAAATATGGTTTACACAGATAAGATAATCTTATAGCTAACAGTTTGACTTCTATATAAGTTAAAATTTCAAACCAGAAGGTTTTAAAAGAAGTGCACACAAAGGGCATTCTACTTCCAACTTCCAAGCTGGAATTTATTCATGTGAAAGAAATGATTCCTTTGAATTGTGCCTAAATACATTCGTGTCTGAAACTCTAGGCTTGGAAATCAGTGCCACAGACCTCCAGTGAATTCATGACCTGAACTCGCTCACAATTGGGCCCAATGAAACCAGGACAAGGTAAGCAAAGGCAACATGCAATGGAGAGCAGGCAAACAGCACTGAGCTGTGTCCCCTTGTCTTGTGTAACAGCATCCTTGTATGCTCCCTTTCTCAGGAAGCATCACACGCCTTTGTAAATTGAGCATCTCATGACTGCCCAAATGTCTGCAGGGTTCTTTTATCTACTGTCTTCCCAGATGACCATAGAGAATCACAGATCATAGAATCTTCCGGTTGGAAAAGACCTTTGAGATCATTGAGTCCAACCGCACCCATCATCCACTAAACCATGTCCTTCAAAAACTCATCTACCTGTTTTTTTTAAACACCTCCAGGGATGGTGACTCAGCCACCTCCCTGGGCAGCTGTGCCAGTGCCTGACAGCCCTTTCAGTAAAGAAATTCTTCCTAATATCTAGTCTGAACCTCCTCTGAAGAAGAACCACCATGAAGAAGCAGCACAGTCATCTTGATATTGTTGACTTCAAGTAGTGTTAGACATGCCAGTATGTTGACCCTTAGAATTTACAGCCTTGCCATAGGATATAATTCTGTGAAAAATACAATGAGTTAGTTATCCAGTCATTCTGGCTGATCTTTCATCTCTGATATCTCTACAGAAGAATAACCTTTAGAATAAAGGAGCCACCACAAGCTATATCACCCTGAAAGAATGGCCTTCAAATGGTGATGTATCTTCCTACAAATTTTCAGATAAATTCTTTTTCTATCTCAATACCAAAACGTGTACATAAAGCTTAATATATTAAAAACATATATAGTACAAAATAAGACTCCTAATATGGAAAAGAGCTATATATTTTGTTACCAGGGCAAACTTATTCCTAACTCCTTATGCCTCCTGCCCACATACAAAGTAAGTCAAAGAACCTGCAGGAAGAGAATTACCCTTGCTTGTAACAAATCCATTTGCCTTCCAAGGGCTCTTACCATCAGGTTTCCAGCATACCCTAATAAGAGGCTGAAGATAAGGTGGATAGTGCTGTAGTTAGTTCCTCAGTACAAGTGTGTTACTACCCTGCTAACAGGAAGAGCAGCCAAATAATAGGCTTAAAAAACAAGCAAGCAAATAAACAAAACCCAAATCCCACCCTGAGAACAACCCCACCCAAGAAAGAGTTGAACTTTCAGTGAGGGCAGTAACTTGAGTCTTCCTTCACTCTCTTTTGTGAACAATGTATGCTCTTAAGGTCTTTGCAGCTGGTAATTCGAACAAGAGCCATGATCTGCAGTACATCAGGTAAAAAAGAGCACTTACAGGTCCTTTCTAATGCTTGTTGATAGTGGCAAATGCAAGGTAAGGAAGACAAAGGCAATTTTATACATTAACAAAACATGAATAGACTTTCTGGAACAAAGAAAAGTATAATTTCTATTCTGTCTTGCTGGAGAATTTCAGTCATGCTGTCAACAGTAGTTCTAGGCATCTCATAAGAAATGAACCATGCATAACTAGGCAAAAAAACCCCACAAGATGAAGAGTTGGTTTCCTTCAAAATAAGAACGGTCAAACATATTTGAGGCCATTAACAACTCCAGTACAGTACCTGAAGACACGGTGTCATCCTCAGAAACCTCAGTGTCTTTAAAATGCAAAGTTAGGGACCTGAAGGCCAATTTATAGCTGGAAGGAGGCTTTTTGCCCACTAAATATTTGATCAAATACCAAAATGCACTATTGAAAACCTAAAATAGAAAAGAGGAAAAACATTCAAAGAATGATTTTTCATAGCTGATTTAAATTGCTTCTCGCTATTTTTACAAACACCATTTAGCTCTTTCTTTGTCTTAATGTAAAAATGAAGCCTTTAACTTCCTAACAAATATAGTACCTGAAAAAGTCCCAACTGTAGGAGTACCCTGCTTCGAGCCAACAATCAAGAGAAAACCTGTTTCATGCCTGGCTTATTAAACATAGTGCTGATTCTACAGCATAACCTTTTATCACTGAAAAATATCTTAGCATTTTATATGTGAAGTGAGTTGAAGGTCCTACTAATATGACTAAAATGATGGCTCTGTTTTTACTCTTGACATATTGACGCTCTTTAAGAAGCAGAAATCCGGTCTCATTTTCTTCTTCCAGTAGACAGAAACTTTAAGATGTATTTTGCAGAGCTTGTTTCATAATTTGAATTGAAGAACATAATAATAGCTTACTGCAAACCAGAATTTTCCTCTTTTATTGTTCTCATTTTCAGATTTTTCACCTTTCTTGAAACATTATATTCTAAGGTTTTTTAATATTAATACATTTATATAATATTAATAAACATTATTTTTGAAAGATTAAAGACTGGTGAAGAAAGGGTCTTCTTTAATACATGCTTATGTTCAAAATAATTTTTCACTCTTTGCATTAAAGATAGATCACTTCTGTATTTTTATTTTTGAATCACTATTGGCTCAGTGCTTGTCACCAATCTCATTTCTTGTTTTTACTTCCTTTACAACTACACACAGGTCTTCATGGAGGGGGAGAGAGGAAGGGAAATGTATGTTTATGCTTACAGATTTTTTCTTAAATTCCTTAAGTTTTGCACCTACTTCATATGAACGTATACATTTAAAAATGTGTATTTTCTATTTCAGAGAGGTCAAACTAATTTTTTTTTCTGTTGGACTAGGCATGAAAATCATCTCTTTCATGACTGGTGCACCTGGATGCATTCTTTCTTAATTCTGCTGTTTGGCTGAACTTAAGCATGACGTCAAACCTATGTATAAAAGTACTGGCTCCAGTGTTCTACTTTTTAATATCAATAATTATAAAAATATTAATCCATTTCTTCTATACAACCTTCTAAAATACGCAGCCTAAACTTTGATGAAAGTTAGTGAATCCAGAATATAAAAAGTACTGACTAGAAAAATCAAGTTATAGCAGTATTATCAAGATCTGTATATAAATAAAAATTAGCATACCTTTTACATAACTTTTTTGTTGCAATCTCTTTATGATCTCAATAAGCTACAGTATAGAGATCTACAAAGAAGTGTAACTTTTTAATCATGTACATAAAGACCACTTAATTTATCACACAGAGAGCAGAAAAGTTGAATAAGAACATTGCAGTTTCAAAAAACAAAGCAAAACAACTAAAAAATACTGTGAGTGGAAAACCCTATCTTCCATAACATGTTTTCCTGTGCCTTCAACATTAGACACAGAAAGGAAACATTTTGGCTTTTCTGCATTTCAGGTCCCTTGTTTAAAATCCAAAATTGTCATAAAATACAAAAGCTGATGTTTTCTGCCCCAAAGCACATTAAGCTAAGCTGACAGAGACTCAAATTTAGAATGTGCTACTCTGTGCATATTAAAAATTGTTCATATTAAAAAATATAGTTATTGTACCCAATTGGAAGTTAAGTCATTTGGGCTTAAAATTAATAAAGAATGTCACATTTGGAACACAAAGGATGTCCTTTTTAAAAGCAGAGCTATTGATTTGAAGAGGATAATGACAACATTAAGCTGTTACGCAGCTCCTGTAGCCTTTAGATATGTGTTTATTAAAACTGTTCACCTTGAAGTGTTCTTCAACCATTCCAGCACCATGGAGGCCAGGAGGACAGTGAGTTAGTTCCAATTCCTTTAAGGCTTTAGAAAGTTCAGGCTCACTGTTGAAATTATTTATCACATTTCCAACAGCTTTCAGGACAGTTGTAGCCTGCTCGATAAACCGGTAGCTCTCCTGAAGAAAGAGAATAAAGCCAACCATTGTTATTAATTTTATAAACTGTAAAATCAATTAGGTCTCTGGTATTCAAAAGCATACAAAATAATCACCAATTTTAGCTACAGAAATAGAAATGTATGATACAACACTGTAAGAGGCACCAAACATATATCTGTTAAGGATTTTATTTTTCCCATATCATATGACCTAAGACATTTAATCAAAAATTAGATGCATATACAGACTTTCTGTTGCAGTGATAATAAGTCTCTTGTTATCTGAAATGCTCAGCATGTTTTCTATTATAAAAGGACAGATGAGTATGAAAACAACAGCTGAAAACAACAGCCAAACACATGCTGACTAAAGCATCATTAATCAGGATTTCTGTGCAAGAATGTGGACACTTTGCTGCAAATGACACTCTGCAGAGAAATTGCTGTCTTCAAAAAGAAGTGCAGAGAAGAGCCCAGGATATAATTCTGCTTTATTTTCTTGATGAGGAATAGCTTTTCATCCACAGCTTGAAGACAATGGTATAGCACAGTCACAAGACATTTTTAATGGCTCAACTTCTTATATTAAAACTTCTTTGCTGCAAAAAATCTAATAAATTTGCATAAGCTGCTTTAATATCCTGTTACTAGGACCCTGAATCTACACTGCTATGTAAGTTTCCTGTTACACTCACCTTTCAAAACATTTTTACACAACTGTGCTCTACAAGCTATACTCCCTCCTCTCTGTGCCCATGACAAATATTTGGGCCTCCTGCTTGCTATTTGTCATCCAAACTTGGATGACAGCGATATCTGTCTGGATTGTAGGCAATGAGAAACAAAAGCCGTAGTAATTACTCCCCTGGGCCTCTTAGCTATGAAAAGTTGTTTGAATCAATTGTTCATTTTAAGTATAAAAGCTGCTCTGGGACCCAGGGAGTAATATGTGATCCCATGGGACAAAATAAACTTTACTGATGTGACAGTTTATTTTACTAAGTGGTATTTTTGAATTTTAATATCTGTACATGTATTTCATCACTTTTACAACACGCCTCAAAAAAAGAGTTTATACACTAACACAGGCATTTCAACAAGAGTATTTTTAATATTCCATTGTATGTTGCTGTTCTATGTAAACACAATTCTACCCAGTGCTTGTTTATGTATTTATATCAGACAAGTGTTGCAACATCCATCTCACGGCCTGCTGTGCTGTAAAACACATTTCTTTTATGCATTAATCCATATTTCATATTGAAATTAATGTTTTATTATTAAATATAACAACTCTAATAAAGATCCAACAGTACTTCACCTTAAAACCAAATAATAATCAGAAACACCATTACCACAATGCTTGACTAGCTCTGGTTATCCATACCTTTTCAAGACATGGCATTACAGTATCCTCTTCTCCAAAGACACATGGCACCATGCTGCACAGGTGAATATCATGCCCTATGGCAGAACTTACTGTGAAGAGCAATATGTGTCGCCTACATTCAAGAAAAAAAAAAACCCCACCTTTTTATTCATATCACAGAAATTCTTAAGCTTTCCTTTCATATATTTGGAAAAATGAAATCCTTTCCTAAATGTCCTGGCTCTTCAAGTCTTCCATTTCTAGCTCCTTACTTCCCAAGAACCTCTAAACATAGGCAGCAGGTAAAATCAGAGAAGTCAATATTATTTATTTTTTTTACTTCATTTATTTAATTTTATTTTGATTTGCTTTAGCAAATTAGTTTCCCTATCTCAGATGGATACAAACCCAAAGTTTTTTAGCTAGGATTATAGTTAGTGACACTTAAAAACATATTTACTCTAGAGATAAAAAACTATATTTCCTTCTAGAGAGGAAGTCAAGTGGTCATGCATTACTTACATCATAATTTCCATGTTTTCACTGAAACCAGGAAAAAATAATGCAAAATCATGCCAAGCTAGATGAATGTGGCCATTTTTTGCAGCAATTGTGGGACCACAATTGTGGAACCACTCAATTGTAATCTCCTTAGGTGGCAAAACCCATAAATTCAGTATGTCATATTGTGATACATTCAGCTCATCCTTGTTTGCCAGATCACACTCAACAACAGATTCCAATCATAAAAGAATTTGTTCCTAACTATAGTTATTCAACACAGGGGATTCATTCTCTTTTCCCCAATCAACAATGTCCTGCAGTCCCACTGAAATACTTGAGGAGCTTGCTGATAGCAGATGGTGAAGCTTCATGGACTTATATCGTTGTTAGAATGGCATCAGGCTGAATAAGTTCATCCAGGCCACAGCTCCAAAATGTTAACCAGAGATCCTGCAGTAAGAAAGGGAGCTCACCCCCAAACACTCATACTCCTTTAATTGCATCACCTTGTGAGTGAAATTTGAAATGGCCACCAACAGACAGAGGGAAAAAAGTGCCTTTTCAGCTTAGCAAGTCATTTCTCATTTGGAATGAAAAGGGGAAGCAGTCAATAAGCTCCCATAGTCAATTTGCCTCCCACACCTTCTGCAAGTTAAATCATCCTGAAAGCCTGCTGGCTCCCTCTGGAGTAGAGAGAATCAAAAGTAAGAAGCTTATCAGTTTCAGCTCTCTGTATCTCTGGTAGCTTTGAAATTTGCAGGTGCAAAAAGACAGACATTTCTGGCTTCCCTAAAGGACAGTGATCTGCACCTTTTGGAAACTACACTAAAATGGGGTAGCATTAACCTATAAACATAAAAATAACTTTTCCATTTTCAGTCAATTAAAAAAATAATAGAAGGCACTATCTCTGTTTTAATATCAATATGCTAGTATTGTGGTATTTTCTTTCTATGCCTATTCATTTGAAGCCCCACTTGATTTGTTTTAAAATGTAATTTGTTTCATCTCTTTGAGGTTAAACTGGTTATTATTTTTGGAAATGTAGAAGGACTCAATGAATTAGTCAGGAACTTTATGCTTATGGCAAGTTATGAAGGTGTCATCTTCCTTGTTTTACTGGAAGCATTTTCAAAAACTAATGAATATCAAAGGCTTTTGCCTTTTGTCTATTTATTTATTTAAACAATGAAGCAATGCTCTACATTGAATATCTAGAGTTATATGCAAAGAGGAAATAAATCATATCAAGCACTATGTAAATGTGAATTAAATATGCAAGGCTTCATACATAACCTCGGAATTTCTACTGTCATGTTCCATAAACCCTGTTTCAAGAAAAGCAATAAAACTCATATGTTAACATCCTACTTTTCAGTTCTACTGAAAATCCTAATTCTTTAATTTTTGATGGTACTCCAGGAAATATTTCAAAAGCATTCCATTTATAGTTAGAAACATTTTTAAGTAGGAATTTATATTCTAGTATATTTTTTATAAAATCAGTGTGATTTTCCTTGCTAAATGCTGTTAAATAAGAGTAAAGAATTCAAAATCTTCATAAAAGTTTTGGTAATTATTTTAAATTCACAGCAATTTTGCAGTCTTACAGTCTTACCGAATCCCAGTTATCAACCCATTTGATATTTCAAAAAGTTACACTTTAGAAAATAAACTCTTACTTACTTATAATGTAAAAGATAAGCTCAAGCCTTAGAAATAAAATATTATGATAGAAATGAAGCCTCGTACATACCCAGCTGGAAGATTTAACACAGTAGCTTTGGTTGCAGATGTACACAACTTTAACACAAGTTCTCCGGAAGTCACACGTTTCCAAGAGAAACGTTCAACCATCAGCACACCCTTTGGAATACTAGAATATTCTTTTTTAGTGCCTAGAATAAGAAAACAAGAAGCCCCCACAATTGGAAGAGGGGAAATAACACTAAAATTAAGACAAATACACTTATGCAGAATCTGTATTAACTTCACAGCCACTGAAGTCTTCATTTAGCCTTTAAGAATTTGGAGAAAAGAGACAGTCATTTAGAAGGCACAGGTGGTACAGAATGTGAGTGATTTGTACTATTTACTAGAAAATAAAAGCTAAAAGAATGTGTTAGGAGGATGTGTAAATCAGATAGCTTCCAAGTTGCTTAAGGTTGCTGTAAAACTCCATAAAAATCCATCCTGTCCACATGCAAAGGAAAAAAACAGCCATACATATCTTCTATTTATATTGCAGTTTAATTATTTTAATGGGATGGTCAATTCGTTTTGTTTTTTTTTTTAAGCTTCCTTTTGGTTCCATCTGCTCTGCTCTAGATGTGCTAAAATTATGTCCATATCCAACGATTAAGTGTCTTAAATGAACTGAAGCTGATTGTCATAGCATGCATTAGCTTTTCTGAATGCCATTTTGTGACTTAAAAAAGAGAAACGTAAGTAATTTTCATTTAAATCATCCAAGCTGTTGGATCTTGAAAAAAGTCAGCTGTAAAGAATAAAGTTTGGTCATATTGCTGATTTTAATGCATTTTGATCAACTAAGGCATAAATTAGCTTGCAAGAATGGAATTTGCAGAAAAAAAAGCCCTAAGAAACACAAGGAAATCCATACTCCAATTGATGAAAACCTTGCAGCAAATTGCAACAAAGAGCAAAAGGAGGGATCCTTTCAATAAACATGCATCATATTGAATAAAAAGAAATTATTATTTCAATATTAGTGTATTTCTTAGAATGAATTTCAGTATTTAATGCTAAACTCTCCAAGAGTGCCAAAATACCCCACAGCCAAAGACAGCAGCACAGATAAATTCAACACTAACACGCGCTGTTCTGTGTTGGCCTTACCTCCAGTGTCAGCCCAGTGCACTAAGGCAGAAAAGCTAACCAGGATTTCAACAGGCACCAGACTGTCCACGAGTAAATAGTAGAAGACTTGGTCACCAGAAAACTGCATAGAAAAACAGACTTTTGTTTATCTTCCATTTTCATTGAGTGCTGTTTGCCTGGGCTTGTACAAAGTATGACTAACATTTCGGATACTGTGACTCTAGTGTGGGAAGTAAGTAATGAACTGTCACTACTTCTTCCAGATTTCAGACATGTCACTTAAGCTGAGACCCTCATATATAAACCAAAATATTCAGTTAAGAGATAAAAACTACCAGAAAAGTTTCTTGAATAAGGATATATCTACTTTTATATGCTATTCTTCATATGTATCTCAATTTAGTACTTCTCCTTGGCAAGAAACTTTCAATGGAAGACCAAAAATTTTGTTTCGTTCTGCAACTTTATGATTCCAATATATTACAATAAGCTTGGAAAAAATAAGAAATGCCAATTTGTATTACATAACTGAATTTACCTTGGTTTTTTCTACAAAAATATATGGAGGCAGCATTTTTCACTGTCAACCTTAACACATAATTCCTATGCCAATATTATAAATTATAGAAGATTCTACTGGGAGTAGAAATTCTTCAAAATCTAAAGGTGAATGAGCTTCTTTGCTTCACAACTCTTTCAATATATCTTCCTACAATCTCCAGAGTCATATCACAGTATCACAGTATCATAAGGTTGGAAAGGACCTCTGAGATCAAGTCCAACCTATAACCCAACACTAACACTAACACTAACACCAACAATCATCTAACCCATGGCACTCAGTGCCTCATCCAGTCTCCCCTTAAACACCTCCAGGGTCGGTAACTCCACCACCTCCCTGGGCAGCCCATTCCAATGGCCAATCACCCTTTCAGTGAAGAACTTTTTCCTCATATCAAGCCTAAACTTTCCCTGACGAAGCTTAAGTCCATGCCCTCTAGTTCTGCCACTGGTCACCTGAGAGAAGAGACCAATCCCTGCCCGACTACAACCTCCTTTTAGGGAGTTGTAGAGAGCAATGAGGTCTCCCCTGAGCCTCCTCTTCTTCAGACTAAACAGCCACTATTATCTTCACAGTATAATATAAAGGTGTTCTTTTACAAATCTGATATAGAATTTACCTAATAGCATAAACACCTCATCTGTAACAATATGAAAAATAGAATGGTTTTCAGCAATGGGTTAGTTTTTCAGCACAGCAGCACACATCTTGCTGCTAATTACAGCTTGGCCCATTGATTGGGAAAATTTCTTGCGACATGATTATAAATACAGGGAGGTATAAAATTGCAGGTATACTGTGATCATGAAGCATAATACATGTAGTTAGCCTTCTCAATACAGGATTTAACATAAAGTTCATAACTGGAGATTACATTTTAGTACTCTACAATTACACTTTGGTTATACTATAAAACTGGAGCTAGAACGGGATATTCAAGTATGTTGAATAACCTTCTGATAATATGTACTAATGGCAGGTTTAAAGAAATACTGTAATTTCAGTGTAACTAAGGGTTATTTCTGCAACAGGATCTCATAAGTCAATAAAGGACTTTTGTATAAAGCAAAAATGGTGGGCTATGCTATATAGTATCCTGATTTGGGGTTTAGGTGACAGGTAAAGATGTAAGAGAACTGAAGGGCAGATTCTGCAGCTGAATCATCATTAAATTTAGTTTAGTCTCTGAATTGTTAAAAGGTAGATTAAGTGAAGATAATGAGAGTACAGAGATATGATTCACTGCAAGATATACTCTCACTAACAACATTCATGATTTACATACTCAATTTATTATTGTGCAATAGTGTTCCATGCAATCTTGTCTTGTCTTAAATACATTGAAATACCTCTGAATATTTACTAGCAAATATTATATTTCTATTGACTATAGTAATTTTAAGGGATTATTATTTTTTTTTCAGTAATAGCAGCTCTGTGTGATCTACCAATGTAATTTAGGATATAGGTATTATCTAATTATGTAAGATTTTGACAAAAAATAAAAGAAGTACATAAAAAACTCAATACAGTCATATACCTTAAAATCTGTCTTCTGATAGTTGTAAGCATATGTATGTGGTTTGTGGAAAACACACAAGTTCCTAGGGAGAGAGTAAAACAATAATACATGCAGGAAAATAATTGTAATATAAATAATACATTCCATGCAAATACCTATTTCACAGCATAGGATACTAATTTTACTTTCATAAAGTAGTACTCCAGTTATTTCTCAAAAAATGTCTCAACATTTTTTGTTTCATAGAAGTGAATAAAATTCATCCCCAGACAAAGCAGCTGACATAAATTTCTATCTTTCCTGCACTTCTACAATTTCCCATTGCAGGTCAGGCCACTAATTTGCCCAATTGAATCTATAAGCAGTAATAAGCTAATATTACTTCAAAACTTCCATGCACATCTGAAAAGTATTGCAATAGTCACCTATAAAGTATCACTGTAAGAATACTTTGTGTATGCACACCTTCAGAAAGCTATGATAACAATTTTTTTGACCTTGATTTAACCAAGGGCAACATTAATGATTTCAGCTTTAACTGAGGACGGAATGAGATGCAAAGTCTAATGTTTTATGTAAAATAACTGTTTTGATTACTCAGAAACTTCACAGGGATCCTGACCCATTATTGACATAACAATTCCTATAATGAGTATCATTTTCCTCATTTCTCAAAGTTGATATGAACTCTGAACACTCATCTTATTTTCACTGTATCTGAGATACAGACATGTTAGACAAAGAAATGATTTAAATAGGATTGACTGTTAAAATGGTGCCTAATTTCTTCTGAGTGATAAATCCTTCAAAGGTCAATCAAGATGCTTTGTTAACAGCTACTTTATCAGTTCACTGTGAAAATAGGTAAACTCTCAACTCTTTACAGTCAGGAATAAGTAACTGACAAACGCTCTATACATTAACTAATATTACAGTGGTCTACAAAATGTCAACAGTACTTTAATATTTGGCTAACCAGTTAAAAAGTTCATATTTTACATTCTCTGTGTATGACACTGTGAACAAGACTTCAAAAGGAAAGGAAATTACTTTGATTGTTATGCTTTTTTTCTGAAGGCCCTATATTTCTGGACATGGGGCTCACTCAAATTAGTCAGGCAAACCTTAATATGGTCTAAAGTCATCTACAATTTTTTACTCCTAAGTTCCTGTAGTGCTGCTGCTATAAAAGTTATACACGTTCCTCTAGAGACGAAGCAGAATTCAGTATCTGCTCAAGACAACATTCATTTATGAAAATAAAAGCTTCACAAACAAACCTCAGTTACAAATTCAAATGAAAAAAACCTGGGTTAACTTCCTCTGATAAAATTACTTCCCTTAGCAATGTCAGATTCTCTAAAGGATCTATACTCTACCAGGCTTCTTAAATCTGAAAGACAGAAGCTAAAGAGTTTATGCTACAATTACACAAGCATTTTTAGGTCTGCAGAGATATAAATGCCTTGGAACTATATTGAAAAGGGAGCAAAAGAAAGCATCGAGTTGACCAAGCTGAGGTATGATGATGGCAACATAAGTTTTCAACAACTTCTGTTGCCTTAGAAGTGTGGGGTTCAGATGCAGAATGTGTCTGTCCAGCAGCTGATGGTTTGGGTGTGTCAGCACCCTGACGGCTGCACGCTCCATGACCTAAGATCCTCCACACACACTGCAGTTTGACATAGGCTTTATGAAGCTGGTGGTTGTGTTCTCTGCTGTACTCTGGAGGACCAAACCAAGATACAGTGTGGGGCTGCACCTACAGGACTCACTGCACATAGGGCCAGCAAGTCTGGACAGAAGAGTAGCCTTGGGACTACCCTCAAAGGCAGGACAGTTACACAAAGATCTGTTGAGCAGATACAGGTTTTATATAATCACATTTCACCTTTTACTACTGTTATACTGTATATTTTATGGAATAACACCCAAAACCTCTGCTCCTTACTGGAAACAAATACAGAAGTCTTCAAAACTAATCCACGTTTCCTTGGAAACCGAAGTCTTTTCTGACTCGATTTCTTCCTTTGATTTATCCTCTGTCTGGCTGTTCATATCACTATCAGCTGTTTCTGACATTTGTTTTGCATTAAAACTGATATCCTCTTGTAATTCTTCTGCAGAGATAAGAAAATACACGGAAACGCTACAGTGACAATAAGCACATTAAAGCAGTAGAATTCTTATATAAAAAAATTATCCTAAAATTACCAGAGAGTACATCTCAGAGTTTAAAAATAAAACCCAAAACACTAACATAAAAAGCACAAAGGTGATTGAAACAATGCTGTATAGATATCTGCTGCTTACATATACAACTGCTTAAGTATTCTGCCTTAATATACTACCACATATTGAACTGTGATATAGAACCTTTAATAGGAGCATACTAGGTGAACATACATATAAATTCTGCAAACCTTAATTCACCTATACAAAAGAAAAACACCACCCACTGTCCAAAGCTCCTTTGATGGGGTAGTATGATAAATTTTATGTAATCCACAGAAAATATAAAAGAGACAGATTGCAGAGGATACTAAGACCTATCCTTGCCTCTGATACTTAGCGAGTAGCTCTGTGATGCTACTCACACAAGTCAGTAAACAGAAATAGATTTGAGACCCATTATATGAATTTTCCTGTAGGCAAATCAGAAATTCTGTCAAATTCATACAAAATATCAACAAAGAAATGTCATGTAGACATGACTCACCTGCCAATCATTTAGTAACTTTTAAAGTTGTATTACAATGTCATCTTCTCTGCCTTTACTCTGCAAGATTCATATGAATGGCTATTGAGGATGTTTAGGCCCAGAAAGAAGTTTTAAGAATAGCTTAGAACAGCAGAGGACAGTAGAACAGAATAGCTCAAACACAAACAGCAATCAATTCAGGATTTTGATAAGGAAAATGATGAAATAATATCCAAACAGGTAAGGTACAATGTTAATGACAAAAATAGTTTATTTATATTTAAATGTGCCTTGTAATACTTTGAGATCAGTGAGACACACAGCAATGTGCTGCGTAATGAGTTTATAAATGCATATTGGCTCTAAATTAGTTTGCAACTATTTTTTAAGAATTGAAAGAAGTGTAAAGTAAGGAAATGCAGCCAAGAATTTTTTTCTCTTCCTTACACTATGGAAAAACTACCTGAAAGCTGTAAAACCTAGGCTTTTTCTTAGACTTAAGTTTACATAGGTTTTAGGCTTTCAGTGCCATAACCACAGTGTTTGCCTTACAAATGTGCACATCACAGAGAATAAAATGAAGGGGTCACCAAAGCAGAACCATGCCCCATGTTATCTTCCTGTGGCTCAATGTTGCTCTTCTTTGTTCATTCTGAACATGAGTAGTAGATCATTATCAATAGACCTCCTTTAGGATCAAAAACGTCAGTGGACCTTTACATGCTCCACATAGGAATGTGTTCCACCCTATTAAAATATCAATACATAAACCTTTCTGTTGATTATAGATGCAGACTGGGCTCAGAGGGAAGGTTGCTCTTCCAGTGCAGACAGAGGAAAGAAAAAAAGATATCAGCTAAATAGCTGACATTTCCTCACTTCTCTTTGAATAAGTAATGGGAAACTTGTAAGAAGGTCACCAAAAAGCATATTTTATCCATTTTGATCTATTTATTGCAAAGACAAAGCTGTTCAGAGCTTCCTCACAGAAATATAATTGTACAAAAGAATAAGTGAAACTTATTACCTTGTATGCAGGAAGTGCCATTTCTAGCTAGGAGAAACTGGAAACACTGGGTGATATGATGAAGATATAATTTATGGAATAAAATAATAAATATATCTGAAGCAAATCTTAAGAGTTGTTCAGTATAAAATAGTATTTTTAAAATGACATATGGAAGATAATTACAGCAAATAATTGCCTGTAATTATCGTATAATTTATCCCTTGAACAAATGCAAATACTAATCAAATAAAGAGGGATATAATATGAGCTTATTAGAAAGTTAAACACTGCAGAGAGCTTCAGAAAAGGGAAAAGCATATTTGAATTCATGAACTTTATGCTAGTTGGAACTCAGGCAACAAAGATTAATGTTACAATCAAGCTTGAGAGAAAAAAATAATTAATGAATAAAGGAAAACATTCAAGTATAGAAGTAATAACAAAACATGCATTCTAACAAAAAATAAAAGAAAAATAAAACCAGATCAATAACTAAAAGAAGAGCATCATACAAACTAGAATAATTAATCCAAAAAGGGAAAATGAACACAGAATGTTTTTATGGTAAGAAAATACAGTAGTGGATCTACCCCCTCAAAATTATTAGAAAGAGCAACATTCTTAAGAAAGTGAGAAGATGTACTTTAAGACAGTTTAGCATCAAACAATGTTGTTGATTTTGGTAAGTGCTCATAACTTTTCAGGCACTGGCTCTTTACTGAGATGATTAAACGGAAATTGAGCCCTCTCATCAAACTGACTACAGTTTTGGGTGCTAACATTTATTCAATATCTGGATGCTTTGCATCTGTTTTTTTCAGTCATGAGTTAGCTCTTTAGGAGAACACAATAAAAAGTAAATTAAAACATTTGCTAGCCAAGTAAATGACAAAGCACAAGAAAACAGTACCTTGTAAAGAAAATGTTAAAAAAGTTTCAAAAGTGAAATCATGTCCCCGTCTCAGTTTTCAACAAGAAGGGACAGACAGGCTGACTTATTGGAGCCAGAAATTTCCTATTTACAGCAGAAACTGGAAGAACTTAACACATTGAATAAGAAAGTTGTAGCTAATTTCTGTAACAGAGTACAAAGATAATGGTATAGAAAATCTTCAAGCCACCAAATGGTACTCACGGTATCTTTAAACGCAGGTTTCCTACCATGAGTTTGAAGACTAGAAAATGTTTTAAAGAAAACATGAAAAGTGCATCACTCTCTTTCTTTAGAATGTCCTCATGGTAGGAAATCATAGCTTTATAGATCTACCAGAACAAAAAAATTGTCCTAAACTATATTATTATACTCAACCAACAACAGATTTAGTCCAACGCCAATAAAGCAAATTTCAAATGCAAACGAATGGGTAGATGAATCGAAAGGCAAAATAACTTTCTCCATGTAGAGCTTGTCAGACTATATTAGGATTTGTTTGTTTGTTGTTTCTCTAAGGGAGGGCTTTTTGATGAAAAAAATGCTACATAATGCTGCAAAGCTAAAGGAATCAAACCTATAAACTTCAGATTCACTGTAACAGAATGTCAAATTACAGCTACTTTTATGGAAAATATAGAGATTGTGCACATGATCAAAAAGTTTTGCACCTTACTGTGCACTATTTCAATATATCCTGTATATGTTGTACAGTAATACACTTAATTTCAGCATGTTTATTTGAAATTCCACTTTCTGGGTTTGTCATTTTCAGCCTGTATTTTAGTTGCATTATGTCTGTGGACAAATATTAGAACAGCAAGATTTCTTTGAGATAAGAGATAAACGTGGGAAAACTGTGATACTACAGATTCCAGCAGATCCAATATCTGCACCAAAAGCAATGGGAAATTATAGGAAAGCCCTTCATTTAGAAAATATAACTGCTTTCTTGTAACAACTACACAGACAAAGTAAGGGTAAATACAAGAATTTTCATTTATGACAACAAAGCACAGTTAAGTTTAATAATATGATTTCCTACCATGAGGACATTCTAAAGAAAGACAGTGATGCACTATACTTCTAAAAAAAATTACTACATTTGATGAATCTCAATAGCATAAAATTCAATGGACTTCAGCAATCTAAGCAACCAATTTTAAACTCTTTTTTTTAAAAAAACCCAAACATAAAAGGATAGAGATTCTTAAACCAAAAGGCTTAAATATTAAGAAGTAATTATTTATCCAGGAAATCATTTGTTTATATGCATGATTTGACTTGTAAACGACTTTCTTTCAAATCCACTTCAAGTGAACAGAAAGAACTGTCCTGACATTAGACTATTCAGAGATACAGTTATTGAATCCTCATTCATGTACATTGCAAAAATTGTGCAATTTTTAGCCATGATAAAAAGCATATTGAAACCTCCATTCTCATAAATAAAACATTTCTAAAAGATTCTTCTGGTTTTCTCAGTTTCAGTTCATGACTCATATTCTCAGATATTCTGTGGAGTTGAAAAACTCATAATGAATAGTTCTGAAGTAATAGTAATATGAAGTAACTCTCATAATTCATAGTGCATGGCACAATGCAAAGCATTAAATCAAGATATATTACTGTCTCCTTTCCCACTGATTTGTTTTTTCTTTTAAGAAGAATTTCTTGAAGATGGATTTGGTTAATAATTAACTAAGACATTAAAAGCAATTTTATTATTGAAAGAAAATCAATCATAGATAAACCACCTAATAGGAGCACACAGTTCCAGTCTTTGAATCCTGTAATAATTAGTAATATTTTCTATGTAAAGTTGGAATAAATGGATTTAGTATAGAGAAATGAAAACATATGGGTTGAGATGGCCTGGAGATTGTGAAGAGAACCTGACCAGAAAGGATTTTGTTACAGTCAAAATGTGACTTATTAGCATTATAGGTCAGAGGATGGAAACATGTCTATTTCATCCTTTTCCTTGGTTTTGCTATGGAAGGGGCATTTCTGGAGTAGACTTTTCAGTAAGCAGAAAAGATGGCAATCTGGCTATTGAGACACATTAAAAAGTATCATCTATTAAAATTGAGGTTGTCCTTTTGTCTTGCCTATTATTTCATAAAAATAAAGTATAATTCACAGTGATTAGAAATAGAGCTCTGTGTACAAAATTCAGTATATTTTACTGGAAAGTAACTTATAAGAAGTGTTATTTTTTTCATAATGTACTCATAAATCAGAGATTTTTTAATACCAATCTGAAGATTCTACTCTATGTAACAGTACATGCTATTACCTGTTTTTTGAAATCTTTTCCCATAAACCAAAGTGTTGATATTTGTACATGAGGACTAACATTGAGGCCAAACAATATGGGAACTGCAGAAACCTGAGTATAAATTTCAAACACACTTACCTTTCCTGGATATCTCTGCATTTTGCTGCTGAAAGAGGGTGGTCTCCTATGGTGAAAAAAAACAAAACCCAACAATAGTGATTACAATCTTGCATTATTTTCTTAAAGAAAATAATTGGCTCTGGGGTAGCCCTTCCTAAGATGCAGAAATAAACCAGTAAGTTATCATTGTGGGTTTTTTAAAAGAAAGATAGAAATAAATAAATTTGCCATAATACCAATACAAGCATCACCAATAGACAGACTGAGGTTTTCCTAGAGAAGTATCTGTGATCTGGAGTCTGGTATAAGTTGTTCCACATGCCTACTCTTCTACTATTAAAAAAAATGTTCTTTGATATTACTGTACTTTAACAATAAACTAAGTTCTATTTTAGGAACTAATTAGTTCTGTTCTGGAACAAATTCTTTTCTGTTCTATTCTAAGTTTCCCTTCCTGGAAAGTATATGGAGGGCTCCTTTTTCAGCAAGCATTTCTTGCAGTGCAAGTGTCACTGGAAACAGCATGCATGATTGCTGCCTCTTCTTTGTTTTCTATCAATCATAAATAAAAAGTAGCCTGCTCTTTTTAAATGTTTGTGGCAAACAATTTTAACCTGGTCAATCCCATTCTTATAATGAATTTGAATTAATTTTAAATTTGAAAAAAAAAATCTATAGTTTTACTTTTTTAAATCAAGTAGTGACTGAGAAAAGCAAACAATGAAAGAGAAAGTTTGATATCCCCAACTCACTAGGTTGTTGCTAGTAGAATCTGTAGAATTTCATACCTTAGTAGACTAAGTGTGAATATGAATGTAATATGAATGTAATATCCACTTACACTTAAATTTGAAACTAAGTATCCAGCCTATCAGAAAGTCCATTTAAATTTGCAAACACAGGGTCCTTTTCTTTGAGAGCCTAAAATCTTTGGCACTGTTAGAAATGTGCTCCTAATCATCCTTCCTTCTGACTGCCCTCTTAACCTGACACACTCTCCACAAGACTCAGTTGCATTTTTTTCTCCCTTCTCTTGTTTTTAAAGATGCTTTCTTAGAGGAAAGCCTTATGCCTTTCTACTTCAATTCCTGCAGTAAAAGTCTTCCTGTGGCATTTTACCGTACCTCTACAGTCCCAGAACAGGCTCAGGAATCTCACCTTTGTCAAAATTGTAGGTGTTTGATTGTCTGTGAAGTAACTAAAGGAAAGAGTTGCAAGAATAAACTACACATTTAAGAGTCCTTGTCCCCAAATACAATGTATCAAATAATTTAATACTTATAACTGCAGTATTTTTAATTGGGGGAATTTGAAAGTCCCATTTTTGCATAGCAAAATTTCTGAATTCTATTCAACACTTGTTGTGGGCTTTGTTAAAGAATGTTCATGAGTCAAAGATGGGGACAGATCTAATATAAACAGCAACTAAGGAAAAAATGCAGACATTTTTGAAATTAACAGTTGAACAATTTCCTGGTCGAAATAGATTACATCTTACAGGTCTCTTTTTAGATTAATTTCTTGCTTTTCTAGAGCAAACGAGCTGAAAGAGACACAATAGTATTTCACATTGCCCATCTGCTTTTGTTTCCAGACTTCTGTACATACGACCGTGGAAAACCAAGCTGTGACCACTTGTCATGTGACATTGACAGTCACACCTCAACATTTGGGTCTGAAAATCGTTTATGAGGAGCATGAGAAAAGCACAGAATAGAGCACGCAGACTAAATACAGTGATATCAGTTGTAAAGCAGAAGGTAAGACTGAGATTCCAACAAAAGGATTGCACTGAAGTAAGAAAAATGAAGTAAACACCAACATTAAAGAGCAAGTGGATTCTGTTGATGTCATTGAGAGGCGGTTTTAACCCTTCTGCTCTGCAAAGTAGCATTGCTGGGAAGCTTGAAAATGAAAAAAGCCACAAAGAGAAATCTAAGTGTTCTGCTTAAGATTTCCCCATATAGTAATCAAGTCAGTCTATTACAATATCAAGTATTCATTGCAAATTCTGATGGTAAACATATTTGGATTAAATTTTTCTTTCTTTGTTGCTGTTAAACATTTCCTGAAACAGAAAGCAAAGAGCTTTTCTCTCAATGGAACTGGAGATAATTTGTAATAAAGTATTCATCACAATGAAGAATATTCAGGCAGGCTTTTGAATGGCAGAGTTACAAGGAAACACTATTCCAGGATAATATTTATCTTAGAAGAGTTTGCTAAAATGACTGTTCAAGAAAACTGCAAGACTCTGCAATTTACAGATGATGACCTTTTTGCTTTTTTTCCTGACCACAAAAGTAGATAAGGGAAAAAAGTGAAAGGAGAAATCAAATTCTGAAAACCTTCTTGTTCAGGAAGCCATTATTCCACAAATAATTTTTTTAAAATGAAAGGGAACAAGCCAAAAATCTAATTTCTTATGCATCTCAATGCTTCTTACACATATCAATTACTTGCCTTCCTACCGAAGAAGTATAAAAATGAGGCTCTTTGTTAAAGGACTGGGACCTAATATATGGAGGTTTTAAACAAAAATTCACAAGATCTATTTTCTTAATAACAGTGTGATTCAAGATCAATGTAACTACCAAAAAAAGGAGATTTTAAAAGATTTTTTTTCCTAATACAAATCCGCAAAGCTTTCAGAACTGTAAAATCAAAGGAATGGGAAATTCAGAGGAAAAAAATTTTGAAAAAACAATAATAAAGCATTTCTATTCTTTGACATGAGTACTTTGGGGACATGAGGGATAATGCCATGTATTTCAACTTGGTATCCTTACATCCATCCCCTAAAATTTTATCTTTCATTTATCACTTGTCTCTGTTTCTGTGACAACAGACCTTAGGAACATTGAATGAGCTATTCAGTGATGTAACTTAAAGTTTACATTCGAGTGAACAGAAATATGCCAATTTAAACTGGATTGCTGAGGACCTGGCACACCAGCTGAATGAATTTCAATCCCCCTAAAGCACAAAATTGTTGTATCCCACAGATTTACCAAATCCATATCAAAGGTTCTAAAACAGATGTCTCCTGAATCGCAATCTCACAGTTTAAAATTGAGACAAATTTATTCACATTTAGCATAATACAATACAAATTTCTGCTAATTAGCAACAACCTAGTGAGTTGGGGATATCAAAGTTTCTCTTGTATTGTTTGCTTTTTTTTAATCACTACTTGATTTAAAAAAATAAAACTATAGATGTATATTGTTATTTCAAATTTTAAAACTATGGAAAGAAAACTCTTCCATAATGAATATCCCAGAGGTATACACATAATGGTGTTGATTAAAAGACAATATGTGAAATAAAGAAGATTGTTCTGCAGGTTAAAAAAGTTTTCTTTTGCTATCTGCTCAAATTTAGTCCTACTTACATACTGCAGCTATTAATAGGCAGAGAATTTTTCATCTGAGATTTAAATTGAGGCAAAAGTTCAAGTGTAAGTCAATTTACTGCTCATGACTTCTGATTCTGACATGAAATGTAAGCTTGCCCTTAGACTGTCACATTCATGTCTTCTTCAAGCCACTCCAGTTTTATCAAAGTGGTCTCTCTTGTATTGTCTTACTTGCCCTTGTCTTTCCTTGACTTCATGTCCTACTGGGACAGAACAGCTTTCTACAATTGCATGGTTCTTACGCTCTTGGACTAGGGGAGAAAATCAAAGTGATGTTCCAAACTACTTTATGCTCCCAATACATGAACATCTATTAATTTGTAACTAACTAAATCTATATTTGTATAGCTAGAGAGACTGAAATCATGCAACCAATAAATATTATATATTGTAAGCTGCTACTTTTTGCCCTGCTGCTTTTGTAGTGATTTTCGTAAGATGCAATTATTAAGAAGGCTTTTAAAGGTGAAGTACTCTTTAAGTAGTAATTAAACTGCTGTTTATAAAATGTACACAAAATACAGACTACCTAAATACATACTCTATTGCAAAGAATTCTCCTTCAGTACAGAATTCTTTTATTTTAAAATCATAAATACCAAATAAGTATATCTACACATGTATGTTTTCTATACAGACAATAGATATAGAACAGCTTAAAACAGCTGAGTTCAATATTTGTAACATGAAAATGGTTTAAGAGGAAACACATAAATAGGCACTCCAAAAAATACCTAAAATTTTTTCTCTTTTACTTCAAAATGTGCAAAACCAACTTTTGTTCTCTTTGTTCATGAAGATACCTGATGACATCCTATCCTTAACAGTATGTCTCTGATCTTCAAACACATTTTACAACCCTACAGTCGCTATACATCAACCAAATAACTAAAACATATTTATCAGTTTTTCCCAGAAAGGAACAGCAGAAATTTTAAAATAATTAGGTCATCTTTAATACAGGATAGTGTAGATAAGGACTTTATTGCTGTTTTTCCTTCATGGATCAGTATGGATGAATATATTTTATAGGTTCTTTTAAATTATTTTCTGTATTGTAATTACATTGAAGGTAGCAGATACAGAAGAAATATTCTTTTCTTGGGATAGAAAATAAATGTAGAGGAGAGAACTATAGTAAATATTTCAAGTTGAAACTACATCTGCCCCAAATTATAAATGATTTATTGAGTCAGATCCATATTTTGACCACAATTTCATTGAAAGAATTTGTATGTTGTCTAGACTGCTTAAAGTCAAAAACAGAAATGTTATCAGATGCTCTTTTGAGCAGGGTTTGTTGCAGTAAGCATGAAATTGATGAGATTCTGGCAATGCCACATTGGGTCCTTTTTGTAGGTGTTGAACAACTAAAACAGCTTCAGTGGAATTCTGTTTGTTTTGAATATTTAAGTCTCTGTTTTGAATTATGTCCCCATACAAAATATTTAGTGTCCAGAAAGCCACTTAAAGTACCCTTCTTTCTCTGTGCAACATAAAAGATTTAAATGTTACAAGGATTGTTTTATTAAAGGTTTATCTAAAAACAGACTTGGGTAGCATATGTAAATAACAAATTACATACCAATTTAAAAGAGTAAACATTACAAAAAACCCAAACAGTAGTTAGAAGTGACCCAAGTCATCTGAGTAATGTGATACTTATCCTAGGTAGGACTCATCTTACTTATTTTGGAAAACTACAGTGGAGACTTCTACTTGGTAACCAACATTTGCTTGGCTAGCTTGGGCAACCAGTGGTCAGCATGCTGCACCTCCTGTTTGGGGGAACGTCACACTCTCACAGTATTGTTTCAGGAAGATGATGGTCTAATTCATGGCTAAGAATTCCCTTTAGAAGGCAAAGCTTCTGAAATTTAAAAGTAGGCAAAGTAGCATTGAAGCCTCACTCTTTTTCTAGATCTAGCCTGAAGTCTTTCAATTAAGAACCAAATGTAGATGTCATTTTAAGGCATGTGTTTTAAAATTTACATTTTTCAAGTAGTCATGTACATGCTTCATTGTAGACAAAACACACTAATGGTAATATTAACCCAAATTAATTATTTAAAAAGACCCCTGACCATCTTCTTAAGAATCTCCCATCAAATTGATTTTAAAGAGCAAAATCAAAATATTTCAAAGTGTTAGCACTAGGATTTTTAGAATCTGGGGAATAAATCATGAGAAAATAAAGTTAAAATGAAAAGCATAAGGAAAAGTTATCCACCCAGTATACATCAATATAGCTATAAGGCGGAAAGAGCAAGGAAGTGACTTAAATACTGGGGTAAAAGAGCTTACTGAAAAGACTTTCTATTTTGTCTTTCACTACCTTTTGGGATATAAAACTAGGTCAAGTTAAAAAAAATTAGGAAAACTATTACCTGAGAGTGATCTTCCTCATCTGAGCGTCTCCCACTTTGATTCACATCCACATTACTGTCATTTACATTTTCATCACTTTCAGTAACAGAAGGGAGGCGAGATAGGGAATGAAATCCCTTTTTAATGGTAGACTGTGGAAACTGGCTACATAATAAAAGAAAACTCAAACAATTTAATCCATACATTTACTTTCAAATGACAGTCTTCATAAGCATTACCCTTAATACAATTTTGTCAAAATAATTTTTTCCTCCTTTATTTTGACAGCTTGATAGGGCAGCATAAAAATTTATATATACATATATTACTTATCATTACTGGCTTGGCACTACATGCATATCTATGCTTGAAAGACATGAACTGTTGCCCTCTTAACTAGCCCTCAAAAAACCCAAAACCCATGTCAGCTGAGGAAAACTAGATGGTAACACCACAGTTAAATAAATTTCTATGGCCCCTAAACATGAAAAAATTATGATGTTCACTACTTAAATAGAGGTAGGGCAAAAAAAAAAAAAGTGGTTTGTGTCAGAACAGTTTTTTGTCTTTTCCTTCAGAATGGGTCCTCATAGCTTCCAGACACCTAAAACACAATAACCAAAGAAATCTTTGCAAGGCCTATTCGGGCTATAGTAAAAGAAAGCTCTGTTGCTGATTTCAGTGAAGGTAGAAGTGAAAACTGATGGAAATATAAATAGATCCTTGCTTGTTATGCTCACTAGGAGAACAAGATCAAAACAATGTTGTACACAGGCCAATTAGACATTAATAGCTAATTGTGTTATTGCAGCAATAAAGAACAGAGAAAAATGTAAGCATTATCTACCCCCCTTCTTAATGATTGCGATAATGAAATATCAGGATCTTTAACAGAAACACAGTCACAATTACCTTCCCTTTGAGTGGTTCAAAAAATTTCATTAGAATAAAAGCAAGAACTTAAAAACTGTCAGTCCCAGTTGTGTATAAGTTCCTTGTTTTATTTAGGTAGCTATATCACTGTAATGAAATGCTAATACTTGCTATATATTTTTGGTTGCTACCTGTTAATTAAACCACAAGAGATTAAATTAGCTGATTGTCATGGAAACTTAGCACATTAAATAAACTTTCCTTGACAAAGCATTCTATTAAATATGAAAAAAACAGATAATATGTTAACATGCAAATACTGCAATATCTTGATTACTATTATCTCATTCTTTTAATAACCCATTAACTGATACTGCTTAGAGTATTCTTATCCATTTCTACCTCTACTATTTGGGGGAAAAAAGTAATTTCACATATTTTTAACCAGCAAAATGCAATTGTATCAGCAAAACAATGATATTACAAGAATATTCCATCGACAAATGCTGTTCTTCACAAAAAAATAAAACTAACTTGTTTATTATCAACCCATCCAAGTTTGATGATCGAAATGCAGAATCGATCAAGTACATAATTTATTCAGTTTACTTAAAGACGTACATAACTTAAGCCTGATAGGAATGTATTATGGAGTGGGTCATGGGAAAAAACAAGGCTCTGATCCACTTAATAGTAATCCTTCTTTTCTTGTCATTTAGCAGGTATTATGCTGAATATTGAATATTGACTAGAAGTGGTGTATACATCAATTTCTGAAATTTCTTCTCTAAGACACCTTTTTGAAAGATGTAGAATAATATTCCTCTTTCTGGTGGAAATGATCTATCAAATACTCTGCATATTTTGGCCCACTGAGTGGAGAAACTGGCAAATTATTTTGCCTGACAGAACTCCCTGCCCTTCAATGTCAGATGCCCCTAGAAGACTGCATCCAAGTAAGGGACTGCCTGCACAGGGTGGGGGCAAGTAGGGACCCACCCCTCAGGTGTCTGCATGCCCACCTCCTGGTGGGCTTTCTCACCAGCATGTAGGTCAGCAGATTGTATGGAGCAGCATATAAAGCCTAGAGCACCCCAACTTGCATCTGCAATGGAAGGTGTGGATAAGAACAGTTAACTCCAATAGGAGGTGTGCACATGTAGAGAAAACTGCGCTCCCAAGATAGAAGCTGTGCCTGCAGCCCACAGTGCCAGGAGGGTGTTCATAACTGAATGTGTGTACCTCTGGGAGTGTGATTAGAAACTCTTGAGGCTAGTTATAGAGTGGTGTTTGGAAGTTTGTAGGTGTTTAATATTCTGTAAGCATCTAGTATAGCGGTTTATCTGTTGTATTGCTGATATCGATCCCAAACATTACAATTCACTCACTGCCAATTAATTTTGTGACATCAATAAAACAACAGAGTGTTCTGAAGCTGATGTGCTTTAAAATACATGAACTGAGCAGTTTTACCCTGTCCCACAAGTAAACATAAGCCATTCTGCTTTGCCACTGAAATGGACTAACCATGGGATGCTAATGCTGAAACTACATTGAACACTTACGTGTTTTTGGGTATTGTGATAGGATTTAACTTGTAATTCAAAAATAGGGTAGTAATCTCAACATATTCTTCAGGTTTCTCTACCACAGGCTCTGGAAGAAAACAAACTTGTTAAGTATATACTCATAAGAAATACTTAATGCTACAATTTTGATAAATATTTTCCAAAGAGTATTCATCACCCCTAAATAATTCTGTTCTCCAAGTGTCATCGCACACACTTGAATGGATGAGAATAATCAGGAGTGGTTTTAGGTGACATCTGATGAAAAAATATGTGCTTAAGATTGATACTTAGCCTGCAAAGTATTAAAAGAATGCTTAACGTATACGTAACATCATCCAAGGTAGCTCAGAAGAACTATGGCAGCACATTGCCTTTGTTAATATCCTCTGTTTCAGATCCCAATATATTTTGCTAGCATGTCTGCAACAGTTTCATATTCAACCTACCTCATGTCATGCATTTAACTCCACTATGACTATAAGCAAATTCTAGTTTACCTCTAAAACTATAAGTTGTTGCAGCAAGACTAGTCATATACTTTAAAGGTTTAAAAGGTGCTCAGAAGCTTTCATGGCTTTACATCAGAGAGTTTCTGCACTGCTTTGATAACACTCCCTCTTCATTTTATCCAATAGACTAGAGTGCTTTTTAGAGATAAATTAAGACACTTCTCAAAGCATTTAAGAAACAATAGGGCTAAGGGGAAATAATGCAAAATTGGAGGGAAAAAAAAGAAAGAGTAATCCCTAGGAGAGTTCTATTGAAATTAAGCTAAAATGTGATAACTATGGCTTTGAAAATGTTGATATTGCTTAAAACGTAATTACAAATTTATTTGGTAGATTTGAGTAGGCAAACCTTGAGGTTCAGAGGTCACAACAGCTTTCTTTTTCTGACGGAAAAGCTTCCAACAAGGAACTGGTGCTGGTTGTGGCGGTGCAACCAGAGAACAGGATCTAGTTCTAGTAATCAGGACAGGATGGCTGTATGTGTGGGAAAGCCCATATTGTCTCAGCTTCTCTGAAGAATCAGCCTATGAAACACAGAAACACAATCTGACTGAGAGCAGCCTCACAGAGAAGGAGAAGTATTTGGGGGTGCTGGTTGATGAGAAGCTCGACGTGAGCCGGCAATGTGTGCTCGCAGCCCACAAGGCCAACTGTGTCCTGGGCTGCATCAAAAGGAATGTGGCCAGCAGGGTGAGGGAGGGGATTCTTACCCCCTACTCTTCTCTCGTGAGACCCCACCTGGAGTATTGTGTCCAGTGTTCTGGAATCCGCAAAATGAGAAGGATATAGAACTGTTGGAATGTGTCTGGAGGAGGCCATGAAGATGATCAGAGGGCTGAATCACCTCTGCTATGAGGACAGGCTGAGAGAGTTGGGCTTGTTCAGCCTGGAGAAGGGAAGACTCCAGGGAGACCTGAAGGGGCTACAAGAAAGTTGGGGGGGTGACGTTTTACAAGGGCATGTAGTAAGAGGACAAAGGGGAATGGTTTTAAATTGGAGGAGGGAAGATATAGATTAGCCCTTAAGAAGAAACTCTTCATGCTGAGGGTGTGAGGCACTGGCACAAGGTTGCCTGGGCAAGCTGTCGATGCCCCTTCCCTGGAAATATTCAAGGCCAGGCTGGATGGGGCCTCTCTCTCAAAAAAGAACAGTATATACACAAAGCATCTAACAGGTTGGATAACAAATGAAACCAAAATCATTCACCTGACAAAGCTATCAAAAACATTCTAATTAGGATTTGATATTCATCAGAAAAAGTAAAAATGAATACTTAGAAGCATTGACAGGTATTTTAGTTTCATAATTCATCCCTTACTTCTTTCAATAACCGTATTCTTTTAGGTCCTATGGAAAACATATCAGTGAAGCAAAATGAAGATTTAAGAAAGCAGCTGTGATAACATTTTAGTTTATACAAACATATTTAAAAATACTTTTTCTGAGGATGAAGTCTTTACTTCATGCTGAATTTATAAAGCGGCAGAAAACCAAAGGCAACTGCTCTTGTAGATAACTTCTGAATTCTCTGTAATATATTATCACTTTGAACTAAATGCATCTTTAAAGTTAAGTTTTTTATCTGCTAGCTAATTTCTAATACATTAAAGGCATTAGAGCTCACACATATACCAAAGTCCTTAGCAATAGACTAAAGAGCAATTTTAGATGTGGACATTGAGTGGTGCTCTTCCCATTAATATAATAATGGTTCAGTATTTAACATTTTCCATTACTGAAGGTTTTGTTACAAGATTTGTATAACTTTTTTATTTTAAAAATACACCTTCTTTTGCTTGCCAAATAAAACACCCATAACTTATTTCTTTAACGTGTTCATTAGCAAGTCTCTGACTGCTTCTGCTTATTGTCAAATGTTCTTGAGGTTCTATAATTATAAACTGCAAAGAACAACATAGTTGTGGTTATTTAAAGGGAAAGGATCAAATTAAACACATCAAGATACACAAGCAATATATCAGCTTCATTTAATCTCTGAATTTATAAAGATATATTGCAGGAGTGGGGAATGAGTACACACATATTCCAACAATTTAAAAATGCAAGTTGAAACATCTGAGATTAGAAAATATTTTGAAGGCAACCAGTTAGGTTTCCATCTCAGCTGCTGAATAGGAAACAATAATTATTATTCTCATTCTCTGTGAGCAAACTTAAGACAAATTCAAGCCACATCAATCCAAGAACACACACAGTAGAAAGCACAGCTAAAAGGGACACCGTAAAAATTCTGGTGGGAAATTCTGGCACAACTGTAGTCAATGACAAAATTTCATTCAAATTTATGGAGCAAATCTTAATCCAAACAATTAATCCACTCTCTCAACTTCTATTTCTATTCATGTAATACTTCTCAGACCCCAAAGAAAGCCTGAAAATTGGCTTTTTTTAAGTGACGCCCACAAGAAAGCCACTACATTTCTATATTTAATTTCTATGAACTGCTATTTTTCCATAACTCTTTACTAAAATACTGTTTTAGACACACAGATTCATCTGCCTCACCCTATTTGTCCTGCCATGACTCGTTTTCAGTAATCTCTGTACCCTTGCAGACTGAAGCCAAGTTTGAGACTCAAGGCCTTAGGTGGCAGGAAAGATATAATTCTATGTCACAGTGTCCAGTTTGCTTTTTGATGATTAGTGTTACTTATTGTTAGAAAAGAGACGTTATTGTATGAGATCTTAAATTAATATAAATTACAATAAAATCACATCAAAACACCATAAAACACACATCATATTTTTAAAAAGGAAAACAGTGCAAGAATTCAGAGCAGTAAAGCATAACACCCGCAAATAATTTCTGGAAATTTCTCTATGATATGAAGTCCATCAGTTTTATGAGAAGGCAGCTTAAATTTTAATGTTCTCATTATGATAAATATAATTTTAAATGTATAAAAATTAAACTTAATTAGAAATCAACTTAAGAAAGCCTGCTCTGGCATTGTAAATAGCTTTCTGTAGAGTGTGAGTGATCAACTTGAAACCTAAGCATTGTTTTTACCCCAGCTGCAGGAAATGCTACACTCTGTCCAGCTGCTTTCACCAGTTACAACACTAATCAAGGTGTCCCTGGCCATGGTAGGAGTGCTGGATCTAGATGGTCTTTAAGGTCCCTTCCAACCCAAACCATTCCATGAGTCTCTGATATAAACACGACAAATCAGAAAATGTATATCAGAGAAGTCATTAATAGCAGTCTGAAAAAACATGAAATTCATGTTTTTCAAGTAGGCCTTAAAATAATTAGTCTTTCCATTCAGAAGTATCGCATTATGATGCATTTTGTAGTAGACATCTAGTATCTCCAAGGAGACTTCAGCTCCTGGGATTCAGAGGAAAGTGGAATAAAACTGAAAAAAATGAGCAGGGATGTAGCAAGAAAATGCATGCCCAGAACACAGAATTACCAAAATATAAATAACTGACATCATTACCTGGTGACTGTTTAACTGTACTACTTTTACTTTTTTTTTCTTACAAAGTAGTTGCTACAGAATGAAACACTTTTGACAATAAAATACATAATGATTGCTTGTCGTAAGTGTATAGACTCTTACCATCAGCCGTAATGAAAAAATATCCTCTTCAAATAAATGTAGTGGCACACAGCTGGCATACACAGCCATTTCTGGCTTGCTTAGCACAGAGCATTCTACAGAGAAAACATTAACATGCTTTAGAATATGGTAAACAGCAAATAAATGTTCTAGCTCACCCTAAACTATTATACTTTCTCGGTCTTTGTTATTCTTTTCTTTGTCTGACACTTATTTCATTCAAAACCTGATTTCATTGTGAAATACTCAGAAGAGAAGATATGGACAGAAAAATCACAGCTTTTTTAATCCTTGCATATTTAGACCATCAAAAACTTTTGCATATTTAATTTTTTTTTTTACACAAATGAATAACAGGAACTGCAACTCAAAAATGCACCAGGTTAGAGGTAGCTCTTGCCATTGTTCTTTTGTTTTTCTTCAAATTTTAAAAGCACTGGATTCTAGCACAAAGAACACAATAAACATCATCTGGGTAGATGAAGTAAGAACCTACAAATTGGTCAGTACTGGCCACAGGCTTCTCACCAGCCAAAGCAAAATTTGATCAGAAGGATCAACTCCCGCCAACGTATGTGAAGACTGAGGCAGTTTGAGATTCAGAGTGCTCATAAATCAGGGTTACTGCTCTTATTTCTGTCAAGGAGACGTGAAAATGGAGGTAATAAAGGCTGCTTCAGAAAGTGTGAGGGAGCAACCGCACAGCTCTAATACTACATGCATCACAGAAGCTTGTTTTCCTGTAATTCTGCCATAGACAAAGCACAAAAGCAGAGGCACATTCTCTTTGTTATCCCTAGAATTCTGTTGCATTGATTAACCATGCAATTGCCTCACACCTGCATCTGTGAAAGAAGCCATTATTAACTCCTGAATGATGAAAAGAAGCCAAGGTTGTCTGGGTGACAGCCAGTTTGCTCATGCTGAAGGGAAATCAAAAGTCTAAAAAATACAATACTAAAAATATAGGTCTGTGGTTTCACCTAAAAGTCAGCTCAAAAAAGATATACATCTATGTCTCTCTACTTTTCCTTAGCCATTTAAGAAAGCATGTGAAGACTGGATTTCAGTACATAGGCTGCGATCCTTGTTTTTCTTCAGAATGTTTTGTCTTTGTTCCCTTCACCTACAATTCAAATATAGGATAATTACTTCCTAGTTTTACCTATGTTTAGTGAGCATTTAACTGGAAGATGCTCTAAGAATAGGTATTATCTGTGAAATGGAGTAAAACAATGCTGTCTGCATACAAATAACAAGGAAAAGAAAGAAAAATAAAAGATAAGCAAGTGGTAGGAAAATACAATTTATCAGACCTAAAAATCCATTTATTTGGATGGCATGCAATGTTATTTCTTAAAGCAATAAGATACCTCTGCGTCTTAGATATTCTTCCAAATACATGGAAGCAACCAGTATGTCAATGTGTATAAAACTAAACAAGGTAATGAATATTCCAGGTAATGAATACAAAAGGTTTTGACATTTTAGAAGCAAAATAGAAGCATTTAAATAATGCTTTTTAGAAATAATTCATATTTATCACAGAAAGAAGAACAATTTACTTAAAGTCCTTACACTCAATAGGCAGAGTAGGGTAATAAGCCCTTTTGTGGAGCTGGAAATCAAACACTTTTCAAGCCACTTACACTAATAAAAAACCCCCAAACTGTTGCATTAAAATCACTGTTACAAAATTCCCAAGAACAATTTAGAAACTTATCACAACTACTGCCTCTGGAGTCTGACTTTGAACCTAGCCCTGATTTCAATATCACTGTATGCCCCAAAATGGTTCTACTGTCCTGAGCCACTCTCTGCAGACCACGTGTCTCATAAAGCCTGCAAGCATTCAAGCATTCAAGCATTTTCCACAATCTCACAAGAACAACACATTTTAATTCAGTATTATTTCAAATTGCAGTTATCAAGTTTTGTTGGTTTGTTTTTCTTTTTCAGTCTAAGAATCTTAAATTTGTTTAATATGTTACAGCTTCTGACTTTATAATATTCACATTTACTTCTATTTTAATTCTTATCAAGTTTGTTACTATCTACCTCTTAATCACTTTCAGACTCCTTTCCAGACCTCTTTACTAGTTCAGACCTAGGTTAAAAGAGTTCTTTGACCCTTGTATTTGAGCCATTAACTAATAATCATTGCAAATAACCTCTTTACAGGCCACTGTCTTTCAGAAAATGGTATAAAACTGTGAAAGCTTTCAGAATACACATAAACTGTGCTTTAAATGGCATAATAAAGATCAAAATGTCATGTGGTTCTTCACATAGAAACACTGCCGATGATTTTTAATGTTCTTTCATTCATTTTGCACAATTTCTAGAATTGATCAATTGGATCCTTCTGCTTCTCCTTTCATTTCTTTTCCCCACAGCATGCTTGAGTACTGGGCACATTCCTTATACTTATGTGAAATGCCTCATTTCTTATTCCACAATTTCTTCCACTAAAGAAAACTATGTTCCTGCAATATATATTAAATTTACTGCCATTTAATTCCTTTAGTAGTATCAAAGATAGGAATTGAAACGAATATATTTGCTGATGACAAAGAGCAACATTAGTTTAATACAAATTAAAATTATT
Organism: Tapera naevia; assembly: GCA_033556795.1. NCBI lineage: Eukaryota > Metazoa > Chordata > Aves > Cuculiformes > Neomorphidae > Tapera > Tapera naevia. The sequence continues at coordinate 1,310,333 of JAUMJJ010000054.1, read as the reverse complement.
TATGCCACCCATTTTAATCAGGATTTAAATAAAGAAGCGGAATTCAATTTACACAGTGCATTCCAGGCTTGTTATACTTTTTTACTTTGTAGTTATTTCCCCAAAGAAAGATGCTCTACCTATTCTTACTTGTTGAGTTGCAACTAGATAATATTTGATTTAATAAATATGTTTCCTTTTGTAAACCATATGGAAATGTACACTCTATGTATGCAAAATATGTAACAACAAAAGCAAATCAGTTTAATGGACATTTATAAAAACTTTCTATAATTTATGCCGGTAAGCATAATATTTCTTATTGTCTGATTAGTTGAATCAGTAATATTTACTTTTGATTTGTTAAATTGTGTTTCACTTTTGTAAAAATAAAAATTAAATCTAAATGCACAAAGCAAGAATTTACTTAATTTTTAAGCTGTTTTGAATGTATAAATATAGAAAATAAATCCATCAAAATATATTTCCAGGATAAAGGTAATAAATTTATTAAACAACTAAGAAATGGATTGAATTTTAATGAATATTTCTGGCCACTCTGCACCCCTGACCCTAAACAAGGAATCCTGGTTTTTCCAATCCCAATTCAATTGCCATTTACTGAATAAAGTAGATAAAGAACAAATAAATTATTAGAGTGGGACCCTTTTTGTTTTTTTAAATATAGAAAGGCAGTTTTCCACTAGAACAAATCTTGGTCCTACATGGTTAGAAACTTCCACATACTCTGCATAGCTTTGCTTTACCTTTTGGCATCCAACACAAGTTTCTGCAATGCTGTTCTTAATCTAAGTTACAGGATTTCAGCAGGTTATAATGACTTCAGTTTGTAATGCAGGTTGTAAACAATTGCAATTTTGTAACAAATTAGTATATTTAACCTCCCCCCAATTAAGTTAAAACACAAATAAAAGCACAGGCCTATGCACTACATATATCTCTTGTTTGTACTTTTAGCTTCAAAAGAATAGGACATACTTTCAGTCAAGGCCTGAAGAGAAGATTTGGCTTCTGGCACTTGCAGAGATTGAGCTGCACACTTGCTTTTTTCTTTTTCTCTGTTTTTTTTCTTTCCAAGTTCTCTCTGCTGTGCTTTTTCTATTAAGTAAAATAAAGATTAAATATTCTTCATTTTCAGTCATAAAGTCTTGTACTATGTACATGCTTTAATGTCATTTTAAATAAATTAAAATAAAATCATCCACAAACTAGTCCAGTCAGAAGAGTTGAGATACAATAAAGAACTTCTGGCATTCAGTTTAAAAAAATAAAGTCTTCAGATATAAATGCAGATTTACTGAGAAGGGGCCAGCAAGGTTTCAGTCCCACCTTCCTGCTAGTGAAACTCTCATGTCCCTACTATAATGTTTGGAATTCCTGAATTTATGGCACTATGTCAAGTATTTTCTTCATGTCCTTGCTCTCACGTATCAGTAATTTCTAAAATAATCTAAAATAGATGAAGCATAGGTTCTCAATGGACCTGGAAGAATAAAGCCTCCCACAGTCAGAAACTTCTTCAAATATTAGACTATAGGAAGATACATTCCTAATTAAAAGAATACCAGACTTAATAGAGCATCAGAAGACAGCTCGTGGACTCAGAGTTGGAGATTATAGAGCTTTATTGCAATGTAATTCTTTCCTGATTCTTAGCTGTTTCAGTTACTAATACAATTTCTAAGTTTTAGGCAGGATTAAATTTACAAAGTTTTCTGGGAATAAATTACAGTATCCTGTTGGATGAATGACAGTGCCATTCCCAGTGGCAAAATCCCTGTGCATGTGCTTCACAAACTCTGAAATATCTGCTACACTGGTGAGTGGGTCATAAAATGATAGCAAGAATTCCTAAGAAAAGAGAATATCACCTCAACCAGGTTACTTCTAATATTTTTATAATGTATTTGACATTAGGACCAAGTACTTGGGATTCTAAGCGGGGAAAGCAGGGATTTTATTAAAAATCTAGGAAGAAATAGAAATTTTAGTACGTGATTTGTACCTTCCAAAGACACTAGAAGTGTTGTGAAATTGCATCCATTCCTTCAAGTTAAAAACAACAAAATGAAAACAGTCTCAAATATAAACACTAAAAAATAATATACTGGGACAAATTAGTTTTTCATTTAAATGAAAATAGGAACATCAGCCCTTGGAGAAAATTAATACCTGTACCCGTTAGCATACATAAAAAAGTTGCTATAAACAAAAATGCAGGTGGACATTAGAATGTACTTGTCAGAATCCTCTGTAGATAAAGATGCTTTTAAACATCCATTAGAAAATCTACGATTTATTAATGGGCAGAGAAATGTTACTTTGGGGAAATTGTACCTCTCTAATTATTAATCCTCTGCAAAGGACCAGTCTTCAGAGAACTGGCTGTGACACACAGCTGAACAAATTTGTGCCATAAAATGAAGCTGTTTTCATAAAAATAAGAGACTAGTACTGCCTCTAATGAGATCTATAGTTAAACCCAAACTTTTTTTTTGTATTTACACCATTGCAACTTGTTCAGTGAAGGAACAACAAACCCACAGACTTGCATTTGCATAGTAAAAGCATATAAATTTGAAGTTTACATTAACTTAATTTATGCTTGGCCTACAAAGATAACACTACCTAAAATCACAGACCTTTGCCAATTTTATCAGCATGCTCTGCTCTCTCAGGTTTCTCTGACTGCTTATTCACAGATGAAACTTCATTTTTTAACTCTGAGACTTTAATCTCTTCAAGTTTTGTATCTGGCTGAGAAATACCAAGTTCTGGAGTTTTCTTATTTGGCAACTTGAATTCTGGCACAATCTCTTTCAAAAAGCCCCAGATTTTGTCCAAGTATTCAGGCCTTTAAAAACAAACACATGCATGTAAATGTCAATGATAGTGATATTTGCAATAAGAAAAGAAAGGGTAATTTTCATTTAGACAACGTTAAACTACAAGTGACAGTCCAACTCTTAGAAGAGTTACTGAGTTTTTTAGCAAATAAAACACACTTGCCTGATTTTGTACATCAGCCAGTTTGTTAAGAGACAGCTTAAGGGGAAATCCATAAAGAAAAAGATGGCAGTTAGAGAAGCACATAAATAAAACACCTTTTTAGTAGATAAAAGTTGCAGTAGGGAAATTTTCAGACCATTTTGCAATTTTATCATATAATAAATTGATTCCGACTCTACACATCAAAAAACTTCTCAAAAGTACTGCCAAACTAGGTTTTCCTAACTGTTTAAGCACAGGTATTTCCATGCCTTTTCCACAGATTCCACCAGCTGCAACAGGGTTTTGACATGACACGACAGTTGTAGCCACACTAGTTCTCCAAAGAAACTCTGACTCAGAAATAAACTGAAACTGAATGAATCATTCAGGGCCATGCATAAGCCTCCTGCAAGCTAACTGCATGCAACTATTTTTTAATTTAAAATAAAACAATTGATTGTATAACAAACTAAATCCATTTTATCCAGCTGTTGCAGACTGTGGTATTCACATTTTCTTATTCCAGAATATAATATATTTGCAATAAATGCCAGAGTAATGAATGATGTTTTTTGCTGTTGCAATTGCAAAACTAACTACATAAAGAAACAAAACTTAGATTATTTAGATTTCTAAGTCAACGTGCTACATACACACTATTGTAAGACACAAATACATCAAAAACCAAAACTGCAAGCATAACTTGGGACAGAAAAACTGCTGAAACAAGGGCTAAAATAGGCTTTGACTGAACTTATTTAATCCTAAATACTGTTATAAATAAACAACTATACCTTAATAAATTATATGTTACACATTAAAATTGTATTCATTACAATGTATACATCAAAAGGTAAAAATCTGTAATTTCAAAAATTGTCTAAATACTTAGTGCCTGTATCCCGGTCATTGATTCAATAAGAAGAAATTCAAGCTGGAAAATTAGAATGTCTGTTCTTTAAAACCACAAAATGGACTTAAAACACACAGTAAGTAAGAAAAATCCTATTATAGGTTGGAAATACCATTTCTGGTTGGAAATAGAAGTATATCAACTGATTCAATTTAAAAGGTGAAAACACCATACTAGCTGAAGCTGATTACTTCCAAATTTATGGTGTGTTTCTTCTATAGTACATTCAAATATAAAGTTATTATTATTATTACTAGCAGATATTTTGTATCTGTATACTAGATGAAACACAGGTATCTGTAACCCTGTTTTGACCATATTAGTTAAAGGTAAATTATCATAACTTTATAGAGAATAGGCATCAGCTTAAGTTGTTTAATTGCTTTACAAAGAAAAACACAATGAAATAGCATTCCTTGAAGGCACATTTGTCAAATGCCAGAAGTAAAATAACTTGCACTTCCTAAAATCTATGTGGAAAGACTTTTAGGGCTCAGCTTTATTTTTCAAAATGCCTTATAGAATTAAATATTAAACAACTAACATGTAACTTGTTTAATAGAAGAACTTACTGGAGAGGAATAACTTCTGGTATCCATCCAGTCAGTGTATGTAGAACTGTAAATTCCTCCAGCTCTCTTTTTGCAGTTTCACATATACTGTAAAACAAAAGCAGACATTGTACAGAAATTATAATATACTCAATTCAAAATGAACTCACTAGCCTACATTGCTTTCTGCAGGAGCAAGCCATACACAGGCGGAACAGCTTGCTGAAAAACAAACTGCTGTTTGCAATTATAGGAATTTCCAATCCATTGCTGACTACTAGCATACAAAATCAGATTTGCTTTTATGCCTTTGCATCATGCCTATAGTTTTATTGTTCCCTACAGTACAACAGCATCGTTCCAACATCGTTAGTAAGCATACTACATATACCTGCACACAGTAAAGCCCCTTCTTGCAGGATTGGAGGTGTGGGTTTGAAACTGCTTACACTATGAGGAGGATTATGAATCTTTCTGAGCAGCTGCTTCAACATCCAGGTTATTATGCTAAAGTTCATTTTATTTCCAGTGTACCACACTCCACTCTTTCAAATTCAGTCTCCTCTCTGGAGAAATTTCTGCCCATAGGTCCTGAGAAGACAGGGGCTAAAGATACCAGTACTTGGCCATGACTAACCCTTGCGTTCCAGAGAAACACAGTATTTCAAACACATCCCAGGGAATGGAGTTTCCGAATGGGCAGCTCTAGGCAACTCCCTGAACTGTGTGGAAGTACTTTGGACCACTCTTCCAACAACATAACCTGATACAACCAGAACAGGGAAGCCTGGCTAGCCAGAGTAGTGATCTGAATTATCTTCAGATGCCTAGTCAATTAAGCACTTGCTCAGCTTACAGGAATCTGTGGCCATAATTGTCAACCATTTGCACCATGGGCCACCCTGTACTATCCAGGTCTGCTTTATGGAAGTGGATCACCATACAGCCCACAACAGCAGGACTATAGCAAAAGCATCAAAAGTAGTTTATGATACTTTATTTTCAGTATTAGTTAAGCCATTACTGGTTAAAGCTGACAGTTAAAACTTCATTAAAACTTATTGGACATTTCCATTTGGCAGAAAACCGCACATGAAGCTTTTAAGGAATAATGGCAAACAGATAAAGAAAACAGACAGGGAGGACATTCCAATTTATTTGCAAAATTTTTGTGCATAAATTTTTGTGCACCTAAAAGGAAAAACTGCACCTCCTGTAGCTACAGGGGACCTTGCTTTACTGATTCACTGTGCCATCTTTGAATATTTGTTGTTACCAAACCTTTAGCAAATGTATTTCCCACATATACTAAACCCAACTTTTTGGCAAATTCCATGTGACTTCACAAAACAAACTGAAAACGAGCTGACTAAACATACCTAGCATTTGCCAGTTTAATGATAGCTTTGGACAGCAACATTGGCCAAAGTTCAGTTTGACAGGTTGTACGTGGTAGTAACAAATTATCCTCTTCATTGAAAGGCATAGTGTCATCCACAGTGATCTTTCTCCAGCACCCCTATGATAGAGGGAGGAGTAGGAAAGAAGAAAGAAAACAGTTTGTGGGCTGGAAACAGAACTTGTATGTAAGAGAATTTTTAATGCTTTTCCCAAGAATTCAATTGTACCATGATATAATTTACACTACAGATGGCTTTAAAATAAGTTCTTATATAGTACTGAGAAGCACAGAAACAGTATTCATATTATTTTATTACTGATCTTGCTTATTTGTTTAAGAGATTAATCTATTTGCAAATACATTCAAATATATTTCCTCTAATATTGGTAATCCATCATGTGCATGCATTCATTGCTGCTTCTTCAGCTGCCGTAACAGATGCCTTGAGAAACAGTAATGATTGAAAAGAAGCTTAAGTAAGATATCAGTGTTGCAAATGTTTCTTTAAGGTCTTGGTGATATAAGCAGTCCCTCTTGCTTCCCAAGAACCACCTGGAGATGTTGGCTGCAGTGGATAGAACCCTGGAAAGCATTAAGATTTTATGAAACGCTATAGGAAACAACACAAAATGACCAAATGTAACAAATATCCATATTCCCAGGATAAGAAACAAATAGATAAAACAAGATACTGATGTCTCCAATACCATATATTTCATTAATATCCCACAAAATAATCTAGCCTAAAATTCTCCAGAAAGGTCTCTGTCCCAGTGATTATGACATAATAAGAGGCAAAGGATTTAGTGAGGCAAGAGCAAATACTTCTGCTAACTCAACAATGACAAAGAATGACCTAATCATTAAAATGTTCATCATATGTTACCAGTGAGGGAAAAATTACTGTTTTCTGCTTGTAACTAAGCTGTGGTTTCAAAATGAAATGCCCAATGATTAATCCTATATGAGTTTTATAGGCTTCGGGAAAAAAAAAGAATTAGGCCTTATAGCACAGGTACTGAAAAAGCATAGAAGAGGCTAATATTTTTTAGGATATAAACTACTTATTGACAGCCAAAACTAAACTATTTAAGATTTCCCAAGTTTGAAAAGGGCCTAGTAAGTGAATCGATCACATCTTCACCTTCTCTTTCAGTAACTGCTGAAATTTAACAGAGAGAGCAGTACAAGTTGAAAAGAAAAGGAAAAGATTGAGGAAATATTTGGTTTTCTATAGTTCAGGACATTTTTTAATTCAGAGCTGTAATTCTATGCATGTCATTCCTAAAAGATAATAGCACTTTTGCATATGTAGCAGCATTCAAAATTTTTTCTCCTCTCCAATTGCTTGTCTTATATACTTAATAAATAATAGAATCCATACCACAATTATTTTGTATCAGGGATGAACTTTTTATAACATTTCACTATTAGCTCTAAAACCAATTATGCTGGCTTAAGGAGATAAAGACAGCAAGACAAAGAAAGAAAAACGGGTAGCAGAAGTTTTATGGATAGAAAAAAATGTGTAGGTGAGAAAAAATGGAAATCAAGAAACAAATAAACCTCAGGCATGTAAAGTGAAAGCAGGATGTGGGGTTGAACTGAAAGAACATTTTGCCAATTATGTGAAAATTTACTATCCATGAGTTTGATCTAGTGGATAATAATCCCCTCAGGATCCACTAGAGCATTTTTACAGAGACCAGGTCATTATACTTCTACAGTGTTTTCTCTCCCTTTTAATTTAATTTCCCACTTTTTCCTGTGAAATTTGTTTTTTCCCTATTTTCACTGGTCTTTGCTCTTTCTCATTCACGCATTTTATCTAATCTTCCACTATCTGACCCTTCTCTCACCCCATATTTTTCTTCTGTGAAATACAGCTGTCAGCCACAGGAAAACAAATGAAATAAACCCAAAGGCCCAAACCAAAAAACAAAACAAAAGTGATAAAGAAATTAAAACACCCTGAAAATTCTTACAGATACTTTAATATGCCATTTTTTTCATATGAATACATAAACTCTGCAGCATTATATTCACAAGGAAATGAATGTCCTGTGCAGAGGCACCTAGGTAACGTAATTTCTGCCTTCTCAAACTCATTCAACTCTTGTTCACTATATGAATATAAATTATTCCATACGTGGAGGCAGTAGTAAGTGATGAGGGAAGCACAGGAATATAAATCACCTAAGTGCTCACCCTTAGAGTAAAGTTAAGACATTCTTCCAGTTTTAACTGCTTTTTTATTTCTTCCTCATTGCTGGTTAGTTGATGTATCAATTGCAAACTGTATGAAACTTCCTTTTAAAATATCATATTTGATCTAAACTGTATTAGTACAAATACAGAGTGTAGGATTATTTAACAATAAAATTAATACACTCAGGCTTTTATTCTCTCTCAAGACATGTTTATCAAGCTGCAACATGCATAACTGCAACTCAAAAGCTCTCCTCAGCTCTGTGTACATTTATGTTCATTCCAGAAGATGGACAGATTTATAAACAATTTAACAAGATGATGGAGAAGCAAAATAAATCCCTCCTTTTATTCACAGGAAGTTCTTACGCAATAACCACTAGAGCAAGGGCTTCCAGCATAGAAATAGAACATGCGCAATTTTCCAAGGGTCATGGAAGGGTTTAATTAATTATTTTGTATTTGTAACTGTTGAGATTTCTGAAAGAACTCTGCACTGAAGTGTTTTTAAGTGATGCACTGCATGCAGTTGTGAGGCTCTCTCCACACTTCCAACATGAAACTCGGTCAGCTTATGCGTTTGAGACACTGATCTGATGCTGTCCCTCTCCAGGAGCAGCATCTGCTACAGGAGTGATACAAGTTCCTTTACCTTGAAGTTCTAAAAACATTGTGAGAAGGGATCAACACTAATTATCTCAAATAATGGTAAACTGAAGATTTGCCATGAGGACCATTAGGAAAACAAAATCTCTTCACTCTTCACCAAATTCACCTAATATACATCCATATATTCTCTTCTTCTCTTCCGGTATATTTTTCTGTCTCTGATTGTTATGCATTTAAGAGTGTTGTCACTGAGTATTCCGACCTGCACTCTTAACATTCCATCTTCAGAATCCTTCCATTAGACATATCAGTGCTTTTCACAAAGACAGTCCTCATAAAACCTCTTTCTCCACAAATTTAAGAGTTTCATTCTTATATTTATTGCTGTTTTTTCAACTGCCTCCTATTGACTGGGAACATCTCTTTAAGAGACCTTTATTTTTAATTTAGTTTTCTTTTTTTTTTTTTTTACCATGGGTTAATAACAACAAAAGAAACCCTCCAGGTTGTCCATTCCTAAATCTCCTATTCTCTTCTTGCACTTACTGCAGCCTTTGGTGGTGCCTTCTTACGGTACAAAGTTTTTTTCCATGTATGTGTATTAATAACATACTCTCCCAGAAAGTAAAATGAGCAATTTTTTTAATTATTTGATCACATTTAAGGATATGAAGTAATGCTGAATATACCATTTTCTTCAAAAATTCTTTTAATATTTAATTGTCTTTTCTTCTCATTAATTATGCCATATTTTGGATTGAATTTATCTAAATTTTAGCTATTGGACCTTTTTGTATTTCACTAAGTTCTCCACTAGGATTATCACATTTTCCATTTGTAACTAACTACATGCGATGCCTTTGTAACCTCTATTAAGCTGGAAGACACCCAAGTTAAACACCTGACAGTGTAAAGCCTAAATGATGCTGAAACTTTGCAAAATAATCTGTCACCCTTTGGGTTTTGGTCCCATAATGTACATTTTTTCATAGCAGTCAAAGCTGTAGTCATGGAACTTTCCTTGCAGAAACTGGGAGGTTTAGTCCTCAACAGCTGAGAAGAGGATTCACTTCTTCCACTCCTTGATAATTGCTCTAACCGTCACATTCTATGCAAAAGGAGAGGTTGCAGCCATCTGATAAAAGAGATGAGCTCTCTTTAAATTGTTATGCATTCTCACAGAAGAATCCAGTGTTTGGTACCTGCACAGACAGATGTACCTAATACAAAGCCCTAAGTCAGCTGCTTAACCTCCAGGAAAATGCTCAGATCAAGTCTGACTGTAAACCTTACACTACCAAGTTCAACACTAAACCATGTCCCTAAGCACCACATCTACATGTATTTTAAATACTTCCATGGATATTGACTCAACCACTTCCCCAGGCAGCCTGTTCTGACAACTCTTTCAGCAAAGTAATATTTGTAACATCTAGTTTAGCCTCCCCTGGCACAATTTGAGACCATTTTCTCTTGTCCTGTCACTTGTTACATGGAAGAAGAGATCAGCATCTGCCTCATTACAACCTCCTTCTAGGAAGTTGTAAAGAGCAATGAGGTCTCCCATCAGCCTCCTTTTCTCTAGACTAAAAGACTGCAGTTCCCTCTGCTGCTCCTCATAAGATTGTATGTTTGACCAATTCTGATAGCTTCTCACTCAGCACTGAGAGAACTTCATCACCTTTGGAAGAAACCCACACCTACACCTACACCCACTGACAGTAACAGACCACTTCACCATCTAAACTCTGCTGCTGGAGACAGTTGGCATGGTGATGCTTAAAGCAGGTATGTCAAGTAGGCATCTGAATATGCCCATAGCTTACCTGGATCTACTTGCATGAGAATCTTTAATTTTACGAGTTGAAGCTTCTAAACCTGCTTTGTTAAAGATAGTTATGTTTGTTCAGTTTACAGGATCCACTATATTTCTTTCAGCCTTCCAATGTGCAGAAGAAATATCCACAGAATAATTGCTTGTTGGTGTTTTTTCTCTTAAAATTACTGTTTATGATTTATTATCAATAACTTGTGATATCCTGTTTTTAAATATTGTACATCGGTACTATTAGCAACTTAAATTTCATCAGTACTTTTGGATTGCTTAATCAGCTGTCTGCGTTGTCTTAGCTGGTCACTTGCATTCAGGAGTACTGATTTTTTGCATATTTAAAAAAATATTCTTTTTTAGGTTTTGTTTCCTTTTCTAACTATAACTTTTTCTGTTTCCATGAATTTTACCTTTTTAGAAGTCAAATGGGAAACTTTTGAGATTTCATTAACACTTCCAACTTTATGTTTCCAACTGACTGTATATAAAGCATTTTCAAGTTTGGGCAGCTGGAAGTTTAATGAGGTCAATTATACATCTCAGTGTTTTGAGACATATTCTGTTTGCAAAAGACAAATGTAACTGGAAAAATCTTAACAACACAGACAACTTTTAACTTTTAGGTCAGTATGAGACTCAGTATTAAATTAAGTGTTCCCTGTTTGTAAAATGCGTTAAGAGGTTATTGTCAGTTATCTTTACAAATTCCATGCAATGGTTTCTTTTACCAGTACATCTTCAGTAAATCATCCTCACACTGGAAGTCTTTAAGCACCTTTAAATGCAACTGGATACAAATAGCTCTATAAATTCAACTTAATGAGTTATATAAACAACAAAAAACATACTTAATCCTCATTCATCAGTGGTCTGGGCAGCTTTTCTGACTTTACTAAACATTTGTATCATATTCTTTCATTAACAACGCAGGAACAGAAATATTTTGCATACTAACTCAAAGCAACACAAAAAACATTAGCAGAGTAAATTAAGACTGAAATGAAAATCGGGTAAAAGTTACTGAGTATTTAAATTATACAGTTCATGGTGCAGTGCAAACCTCACGATCAGTCTTGATATTTTTCTCTCTAGCAAAACTGAAATGAAATGTACATTTTTGTTTAGTAAAAGCCAACCAACATTGAGAATTCAAGTAGTAAAAAGGAATTTCCATTCAGGTAGAACCCATACATGATGCTTAGCATCCTCATTATAAAATACAGATTTCTGTAAATATGCCAAATCAAGACCAGTCTACATTGGACTGTAAGATGACACATATTTAGAAATCAAAAATAGGATGTCCAGTATGACATGCAGCTCAAAGAACCTACAAGTAGTGAAAATTAATAACTTCTTAAAACAACCTTATTTTAACCTCTCACTATACGATACAGAATGAACTAATTATTTTCTGTCAAATGGATTGCAATCGTGCTTTGGGTTGAAGAATGGCATTGAAAACTGCTGTCTGATAAAATAAAAGTATTTGCAAGTATCAAATAAGAAAAGTTATTTCAATTGAATATACGCAACATTAGCAACTGCCATTATTTGATCTCTTTCTGCAATGTAATAAAAAAAAGAACTCAAGTATAATATCTTGTTGCAATGCCCAAAAGAAAAATAATCTCCTAACAATCAGTAAAATTCTACATAATCTATGAAAAAAGAATATTGTCTTTTCAAGAAATAGCTTTGTTTCATCAAGATCTAAGTTGTACCAAAAAAATTCACATGAACTGTAAAAGGCACTTTCATTAACATACATCAAAAACTTTGTCAACACTTCTCCTCTCTATAAATCCATATATTTTCAGTGATAATAAACACTTACCCTAACACTTAAAGTTTTCCATGCTAGCTCCATAAAATTTATGTACTGTTGGAGGGAAGTACTCACCATCCAATAAAGTTTAACTATATATTTTCCATGGCTATTGTACAGTGGCATGTGTCCCTTGGTAGCTTTACATAAGGCATATATATGTTCCCATGGTTTCCAAAAGAGTGTGGATGTTTCATTAGTTAAGGCCTTTTCATTATATATTCTCCAGACTGCATAAATTTCACTTATAATCCATCTTATCAGCTGAAACCAGAGAAAAATAGAAGAAAAATAATTTTTCAATTTACATATTTTAGAAAATTTAAATCAAGTTATATTGCAATGACCAAAGAACAAAAAAGATCCTGTATTTAAAGATGCAGTGACATAAAAGTATAGCTATTTTTTCGTGCAAAACATTAATTTCACTAGTACAACTTCTCTTAAAATCATCATAATATCTACTAAACCAGAAAACTTCATGAAACTAAGTAAAGAAAAAATATTAATTATGCTGTTCATCATTTATCAAATAAAAGTGAAGACACAATATTTCAAAAATTAAATTATGTTACAGGACTTCTGAACTGTCACTTGTTTAATTTCTTATTACTAGATATAGCTGTTAATAATCAGTAACGGCTTTAATACATGTTATTTGTACTCAGTAAAAAACAATCCTAAATTGTTAAAAGTATTAATAATTTTTAATATTTAAAATAGCATTTTTAAGTAATCATGCTTTAATGCATGTGATTTTCCAACATGCAGATTTCTAATATATGCTATAGTTTCACAAGTATTACCAGACTGCTGTGGTGAAAAATAAGAATGAGAATAAGCTTTTACTACAAGAATGTTCCCTAAAATTAATTTGTGGTTCTGTGGACAGCAGAATTTAAATCATCTGGGGTTTTGTGGCTTCTTCTCATACAGTTTCTGTGGTGGTGCTGAATGTTAAATTTGCATTGAAGCAGCTAATGAAATAGTAATTACAAAGTAGTATGATATCCAGCAAGGCACTCAGATGTCTTGGTTCTACCTGTTCATATTTTCCCCTGATCTATAGAAATTCAGTAAACATTTATTCAACTCTGAGAGAAAGAATAAAGTGGCTGGGTGACAATGATTTGCACATACATGCAGGCACACCAAGAACATGACTTCAGGAAAACTGGAATGAAAAATATAAATCCTTACTAATATAGCTTTTATTTGCTCTTTTCTTTAGAGACTATTATGAGTAATATGAGTAATAATCTTTGTAGTTCATAGACAGTACATTAAAAAACAACTCAACAAAACCACACTTGAAAAATCTCTTACGATCGTTTTAATTTTTCAAATTCTAAAAAAATCACCCAATAATTATACAAGTCTAGATAATTTCTTTCCATTTTACTCCCATCAGTCTTTCTTCAATTAAAACATTTGCCACAAATTATTTCTTCATAGTAGACATTTGGAGTGAAATCCAAACAGTTAAAAAGAGTTAAAAAGAATGAAAGAAAATATTTTTTAAAAGGGTCATCAATGTATTTCTACCTACCTCACTACAAAATATATGCCCATTTGCTGAAAAAAGGTCAAATGAGTTTTCATTTTTGACAACCACAGGAATCTAGAAGAAAGTAAATTAGTTAAGTCCATAGTTAAATTATATGGAAAAAAACTAAATGAACACTATTGTTTAACAGTTCTGACATACAAATGCTAGACATTTGCTAAGTATTCATTAGACATTTGCAAACTAAAGGCTATCAGTTTGCAAATCTTGTAGCTGCTTTGACATTTCTTAATAAAAATGTCTTAAAATGCAAATATTCAGATTTAAAGAAAAATCAAGTGAAATAATCACTTAAGTAAATTGAGATCCTCTCAATATAACATAAACTGAAAGTCTCTCAATTTATTAATAATATTTGCAGTTCTGCATTTCAATCCTGATCATAATACTGTCTCAGACTTTGAGATTTCCCTGTACTAAGATTCAAAGGGATGTGTTTCCTCGTGGTCAGTTAAGATACTGGTATTGTCAGTATGAATACTGACTTTATCAAACCATGTCAATATTACGTATTTGGGATGACTATTAGTTGTTTACACAGCCCATTTTCTCTTTTAAGAAATTTAGAAATAACAAACTAACACTACAGCTTATTGAACTCAATATATTTGTGCATCTCATCACTTATTGGTGATCATTGCTTGATTCTTTTCTTCTTCTTTTCTTACTAAAGAGGCTTGTTTACACTTTCTTTAACAGTTCCTAATAGATTCAGTAACAACGTTTATCACTTCAATAGCCTCTCACCACATGACATTTACATAAATTTTTAACAACTTATACAATTAGTAATCATAGCTTTTTTGATTCAAAATACATTGGACCAAAAAAGCATCACAGTTTTAATCAGGTCTTAAAGAAAACAAATGATTCTTCACAGTGTTCTAAAGATAGATTTTTAATACAGATACACGTTTCCATGGCTTTCTGGGCTACCAACTCTCTTGCCCTCATCTTTCAGATACCTCCATTCTGTTTATGCATTTTGGCAGTGTTTCTCATCCAGTCTTTTGGTCTTGTCAATTACTTTCTGACCTCCCCCTCTCCTTCTTCCATTAAAAATTAAACTTGGACCCGTTTAGCGTGTAGTTAATAAAAAATGGAACTGACAAACTGACAAAAAGAAAACTGACAAGCCTGAAAAAGTTGGAAAGGTGGTCAAAGCATTTGAAAACTTCAGCATTTCATCTGAAGCAAAAATGCTTTAAAGCTTAGATTAGCAACAGCACTGGAGAACACTAACCTTTGAAAAAGTAGATATTGTTTATTTTCTTTGAAATTAATTTTAAAATAAACTGAATAAGAGCTTTGCATAATTTTAAAATGTTATGGGTACCTGTATCTTCCATACAAGTACTGTCAAAGATGTGGGCATGTTCTGTATGCAGACTGGAGAAATACAATAGTTGAAGTGAGAAAAAGAATAATATTTCTGATAAAGCTAACTTATTGTTTCAGGATAGATATCTACTTCAAATACCTCCTCAAGGAAAGTCTTAGTTGGAACAAAATGAACATGCTTTGCCATGATACTGATTTTTAAGTGAGAAAACAAGAAAGCAAACTAAAACAGGAAGGCATCTCCCTGTCCAGGTGTCTTCTAAATGAATACAGATTCAAAAAGCAGAGCAGACTTGGGAGGATACACTATTGTGTTGTTTTGCACCAGGAGTGTGTTATAGTCTGGGGACAGAGTGGCCAGAGAGTAGTCAAGTGGAAAGGGACTTGGAGTGACGATGGACAGGAAACTCAACATGATCCAGCAGTGTGCTCAAGTGACCAAGAAGGCCAATGGTATCCTGGCCTGCATCAGGAATGGTGTGGCCAACAGGACTAGAGAAGTTATCATCCCCTTATACTCGGCACTGGTCAGGCCGCACCGTGAGCACTGTGTCCAGTTCTGGGCCCCTCAGTTTAAGAGAGATGTCAAGATGCTGGAGTGTGTCCAGAGGAGAGCAATGAAGATGGTGAAGGGGCTGGAGCACAAGGCCTATGAAGAGCGACTGAGGGAGTTGGGGCTGTTTAGCCTGGAGAAGAGGAGGCTCAGGGGAGACCTCATTGCTCTCAACAACTCCCTAAAAGGAGGTTGTAGGCAGGCAGGGATTGGTCTCTTCTCTCAGGCAACCAGTGACAGAACGAGAGGGCATGGACTCAAGATTCCTCAGGGGAGGTTTAGGCTTGATATTAGGAAAAAAATTTTCACTGAAAGGCTGATTGGCCATTGGAATGAGCTGCCCAGGGAGGTGGTGCAGTCGCTGTCCCTGGAGGTGTTTAAAAACAGATCGGATGAGGCACTTAGTGCCATGGTTTAAATGACAAGTAGATGTTGGTGTTGGGTCATAGGTTGGACTACATGATCCCAGAGGTCTTTTCCAACCTTGTGATACTGTGAGGGGCTGATCCATGGTGATTCTGGTAAGAAAGGCACTCAGACTCTGTAGAGTATCATTTAAAAAGCTGTTACTAGAGCTAACCATAAAGAAAGGGATTAGTATAGATAACCTTATGTACTTCTAGACACTGGGAACCCCAAATTCAGCAGCATCAAACAGGCTTCTGATCTACATGCAGCATTCCCATCTGTAGAAAAGTTTACCCCACTTTGCTATTCTTCAGCTACGAGAGGTTTTGAACTATTACAGCATTTTCTTAGGAGTAAACAACCCTCTTCACTAGTACTACTGTAAAACAAAAAAGGACGTTGGCATAAGAACTTGCTGCTGCACTTCGACAATGGCGAGGAGATGCAGGTGGTGTAACTGCCAGTAACAACTGTGAGCTGCTTGCAGGCTCCTCCCTCACAATGCGCTGTGCAAGCTTATCCAGGGGCCAAGGATCATGCCCAACACCACACAGAGATACAGGACAAGCTGTGTGTGCAGCACACAACTCCCGTATACATTACTTGGTGCACAATGCTCTCCTGGTCAGGATGACAATGCATGGTCAAGTGAGGTTTGCCTCTTGAACTGATTTCCTCTACTTGCGACATAGCTAGGCAAGAAGCACTTTTTCATTATGACCTTTTTGTTTCTTACCTTATTTGTTAAAAACTCATGTGGACGTTTCCATGAATGCACTTTTAATGATGCTGGTAACTGTATTTTCCCTTCAGGATCCTCAAAGAAATGCTACATAAAATATGCATGAAAAAAAAAAGAACATTTTTATTAATCACAGTATTGTATCTTCCACAAGATATAAAATAATTTATTGTTCACATAAGGGGAAAAATAGCATAAAAAGGAACTAATAGTATCCATAACTCTAAACTAAAATAGTGCAAAGCCCAAGATGAAGATTCAGAACAAAAGCCATTTACGTTGTTCAGAGAAGGTTTTGTGGTCTGTCTTGTCTAAATAGGTCTATATGAAATGTTTCCTTTCTTCTCCACAATTTGGAAAAACCTCCCAAAAATTGTTCAAGACAAGTACTCTTCTACTAAGTTGTTCCTAAGTACTTTTTCTAACTCATTTATTTCTAAAGCTTTCTAAATTGAAGACTGAAGGTAAGTATCTAATGTGATATTTAGACACAAAAAAAGCAGGTTCCACTCATTTAAAACTGCTACAGAAACCAAAGAAAGTTATAATTATACAGCATCGTGAATTAGAGATTCTCAAAGAAAGAGTCTCATGTAATTTTCAAGCTTCTATTTCCAAAGCGATACTTATTCTCCATGTGAAGAGAAGGTGTCAGGATATATGATATCTGTTTACTTTATAGCATAAAGTATAATTTATAATGTAGCATGAGGAGATGCCTCTCATACTGCTTATGTTGACTGAGAAAGTGATCATTTCCATGGTTAGTCCCTTCTATTTGTGTCTGGAATTTTAAATAGCTTTTAGGCATATTATAAATTTCTGTGTGTTTCACAGGCCATGATGTACACTATTGAACTACAGACTAACAAAGAAGAGTTTCTGGGAAGGAAAAAGTACAATGCTTTGACTATTTCCTGATTAAAAGAAAGTAAAAGAAAATATATTACAATAGCACAAAAACCCAAACCCAAACCAACTGCTCCAAAATAGTAGTTTCAACACATTTTCTTCTTGCTTGTTTCATTGTATAAGTTCTTTCAATGTCGCAGTCTGCAACCAACTATTTGAAGTACCTGAAGAACAACAATACTTATTCTTCTGAAAGCTTAAAGGAAGCCTTGTAGGTTGGACCATACAGAACTGTATTAACAGAGTTTATATCCTGCTTTCAGAGACATCCAACCCTGACCACATGGCGTGACAGGAAATTTTAGCACTGAAGCATTAGATAAAACAGAAAAAGGAGGCAGATGAGAATGAAACAAATCTATGCAAAGAACCACTAAAAAAAGAGAGAGCTATACCTTTCTTTAGCTTACAAGTGCAAAAATACTTTGAAGAAGGATATTGCAGGTTGAGATAAACTTAGCTGACAAAAAACAGGTTTAACTTATCTTTTATTTAGGGTGGTTGTAAGAGATCACTGCCAGGTCTCAAGAGTTCGTGCTCTACGGACAGGAGCCTCAACTGCAAGTTTTACAGGAATGATAGGCAAGAAACAGGCACAAGAGAAACAGAGAAGGTCAAATGCACAATCTCAGCAGCACACTGAACTCCTCTAAAGAGGCTGTTATGTAGGAGTACATGATAAAAGAGCTTTAGTATTACAAAGAAAGAAATCACTTCCAATTGATTCCTTTTTCCCGCACAAGAAAATAGGATACTTTATATTCTTGTTTGACGTGTACTCAAAGATATTGGACACCATCACTAATTCTGTTTCCAACTGAAATACCCTATAAAAAGCTGAATTCTGACTAGCTGCTTGGATCAAAAGAGGCCACGTCTGAAAAGTCTTTAGATCTGTAAATCCATCTTCTGTGACCATCATATTTAAAATCTCCTTTAAACAAGTGAAAAGAGCAATGTTTCATATCACTTGTGGCTGAAGAATTGAATGGTGTAGTAAACACCTCAGAATGCCTCTTATGCTAAAAAAGAAGAAATAGTTTTAAATTTTATCTATTATAACAAAGTCTGGCAGACCTAACGGATTAGTGCTGGATAACTGTTTAGAGTACAGCCCAAGGACACAAAGTTTGGCAATGGAACAGAAAAAAAGACACAAAGGAAAATTATTTACCTGTCAAGTTAATGGTAGCATTCAGTATAGAACCTAAAATTTCTTTCGAAAATTTTGGCACATTTCAAGTACATTTCAGCTTGAGATAAGAAAAAAGATTCTACAAAAACATATGCTCCCCCATAGATAGCATATAAGAATAAACAGAGAACAAACATATGAACAATACAGAACTTACATGTAAAATAGATGATTATCAGAGTACTAAATGAACTATAAATAACAATTAAAAATATGAAGTTTAAGAAACTATGTAAGAAATATTTTTACTACTAATCTGCATAAAATGCCTATACATTCTGTAATGATAATCAATTTGAAGGAGTAAAACTACAAGTGAGATTTAAAAGTCATTTCACTGTTGGAAAGACTGAGGAATTTCTCTGCATCTGACAGGTGCTTACTTTCTGCAAAATAATGATATCCCAGCAAACCATTCTCAGCACATTAGAAATGCAGAGAGCATTTCACATGTCCAGAAACAGAGGTGTGCAAAAGAAAACAAATCATCCACTTTTCCCATAACAAAGATGGGTGTATTTAACCTTTTTTAGCCTGCAAAAACTCTAGTGCTCACAGAAGGGATTACTCTGACAGATTATAATAGTTCAGCTTTTTCCCACATCTCCAGTTTTTACAAAGTTATGAAACAGATTTTGGGGTGGCATTTTTTATAACCAATCATGTGCACACATTAATGCACACACATATGTTAAAACTTTGTTTAAGAAGTAACAATCAATGCACAATACTTTTAGTTTAGTGTTTTAGTTTAGTGGGGAACTATCTAAAATTATTGAAAACATATAATTGGAAAAGTAACAAATCATTCTGAAGTTTTGACAAATACTCAATACTCTCTATTCTGCTGGGTAAAAATCTGGCTGGATGGCCAGGCCCAGACAGTCATGGTAAATGGGGTTAAATCCAGTTGGAAACCAGTCACGAGTGGTGTTCCCCAGGGTTCAGTGCTGGGTCCAGTCCTGTTCAGTATCTTCATTAATGATCTGGACAAAGGGATGAAGTGCAACCTTAGCAAGTTTGCAGATGACACCAAGCTGGGTGGCAGTGCTGATCTGCTTGAAGGAAGGGAGGCTCTGCAGAGGGATCCGGACAGGCTGGATTGATGGACTAAGACCAGTGGGATGAGGTTCAACAAGGCCAAATGCCGAGTCCTGCACTTGGGACACAACAACCCCATGCAGTGTTACAGGCTTGAGGAAGACAGGCTGGAGAGCTGCCTAGAGGAGAAGGACCTGGGGGTGTTGGTTGACAGCTGGCTGAATATGAGGCAGCAATGGCCCAAGTGGCCAAGAAGGCCAATAGCATCTTGGTCTGTATCAGAAACAGTGTGGCCAGCAGGACCAGGGAGCTGATTGTGCCCCTGTACTCGGCACTGGTGAGGCCACATCTTGAGTACTGTGTTCAGTTTTGGACCCCTCACTACAAGGACATTGAGGTGTTGGAGCGCGTCCAGAGAAGGACAACGAGGCTGGGGAAGGGGCTGGAGAACAAATCTTGTGAGGAGTGGCTGAGGGAACTGTAGTTGTTTGGCCTGGAGAAGAGAAGGCTGAGGGGAGACCTCATCGTTGTCTACAACTGCCTGAAAGGAGATTGTGGCGAGGTGGGTGCTGGTCTCTGACAGGCTGAGAAGCAATGGCCTCAAGTTATGCCAGGGGAGGTTGAGATTAGACATTAGGAAAAATTTCTTCACTGAAAGTGTGGTCAGGCATCCAGGGAGGTGGCTGAGTCACTATACCTGGAGGTATTTAAAAGACGGGTAGACGAGTTTCGTAGGGACATGGTTTAGTAAGGGGACAGGTACTTGATGATCTCAGAGGTCTTTTCCAACCAGATGATTCTATGAAATACAGGTACAAAAAATTATCTGGAAATAATATATATGTGTTAACTTACTAACATAGGACTTTTTCCATTTTTTTCTTTCTCTCTTCCAACTTTTCCAGCATCCCATTTTTCTGCATTGATATCTGCTTCATTCCATTCTGGCCAAATAGGAAATTTCCACCTCTCATTGGAAGCACGTACATGGGAAGATGCAGTTGCCCTGGGAAACAAACAGAGGTATGACTAAAAACGAACAGTACATTGGGCAAGGGTACTAGGAAGATTTTTATATCATCAAATATTTGTTTTTTAATGTATTGTAATAAAAATATTAGTAACTACAATAACTTTTTGTCACTAAGAAACAAGCGTATAGAAGTGTTGGATGGCATTATTAGATATAAACCAACAAAATATTTAAATGCATATTAGGAATCCTGCTGAAGCAAATGGGACAAATGAAGCACAAAAGCAGAATCCAAGGGCATAATTTCCTCCCTCTTCTTTTTACCTTACTTGAAGCCACATAATTCTCCTGCCTGTCCTGTACCAATCCTCGCATGCACAATATAATTAAACCCACCCAGCTGAAGGCTTTCTCTTTTTTTTTTTTTTAATTTTACTTTTTCTTTTCCTGACTTATTTTCTTTAACCAAATAAAAAGATAAAAAATATATTGGGGAAAAGGATTCTCATTTCTAGGCACTTGTGAGCTGCTCGACCAGCTAGCTCTGTCTCCAGCTATTTTCATTCTCAGGGCCACTTGTACTACCAGTGCTCTCACTACCCTCTTGTTGGGATTCACAACTCCAGCAAATCTTGGGATTCACAGCTCCAATAAAAAGTTTCCTGAAACTGCAGGAATTGTCAAAAGACTAAAGCACAATGTGTTCATAGCCACCAACTAGCACTAGCAATACCTGAGCATGTCATTTTTCCAGTGTGTATGAAGGGCTGAAAAACTAAATTAGCTAGAAATGAGAATACAGCAGCTCCTTCCACCTTAACTACTAAACCTGGAAGCAGACAAAGTATGTGCAGGACACATCTTAATTATATTCTCCTAAATCCACTGGCAATAAACTGTAGATGTTGTCAACTCAAAAAGAACAAAGGGAGTTAGCCGCAGTGATCTGAGAAGGAACCTGGCACCAAAAACTGGGTCTTATTGCAGAAAAAAAATGCATGAACTTCAACTGGTTGGAAAAAAGGACTAAGGTCCAAAATTCCTCTTGGCTTATACTGATTGGCAGTGTCCTACAGCAGAAATACAATATTAGGCAGGGGACATTTTTACTACTGGAGCCTTAATGGTGTGCTTACATGATAATTCTCTTCCATTATGTACATCAGCTACAAAAAGCTAAAAGATATTGTCATGTTCTTTCCTTTCTTTATACCAGATTTCCTACAAATATGCCCAGATCAGGAAATGAACAGTAATTTGGGCCACGGCTGGATGATTACTTTTTACAAACTGGTGCCAAGAAATATTTATTTTAAAAATAAAAGCTTAACTTCTTTAGAAACTGATATCTTCAATAGATTTGAAAGGGAAAGTTTTCATATTTTTAATATTTGAGAATAGGGGTTTTTTTTCAACTTCTGGCCATACTTGTATACTGCATATCTTATCATATGGGTATTTATCCTGACACACAAATCATCAGTGATACTATATAAAACCATAATCATACTCTAATTATCAGAATTACAGATCCCTCTTGAGATTTGAGTGACTCCACAGAAAAAATACGAACACCAATTATGATTTACAGCGCTACTCAGATTGTGCAAAGCTTTTGAAATTTCAGATAAAATTGTCATAGCATGCTCATTTTTAGTTGTTATACAATATATTTATTTATTGTTCCTATACAGGTGCAACATTAATTGTGACTATATTCTAAAGACAAATGCAGACTCCATCAATCTAGTTAGGGGAAAGCAGTGTGTAACAACAGACATTTGAAAATACTATTAAGCCCTGTCTCCCAGAAGGTGGAAGCAGGGGCAAGTCACTAAGAGGAACTGGGACATTGCTCAATTGTAGAGCAAAGGAATTTCAAGAGTAAAAGCTCAGCTGGAGCTGAAATAATCAAAGGACATTAAGGGCAAAGAAACAAATCTTCTGTAAGTACACTGGCAGCAAAAGGAAGACTAAGTAAGGAAAGTGCATGTCTGCTGCTTAATGGGGCAAGGAACCTAGTGAAAAAGGACATAGGAAAGGTCAATATGCTCAATGCCTTTTTGTGTCATGGATTTTGTTGGCAAATTTGACTCTCAGGCCACCCAGTCCAAGAGTCTACTAACAGTCTGCAGGAATGACGTTTTATCTACACTAGATGAAGGCAGCTAGGAGGCACTTAAGTGAACCGGACGCACACAGGTCCATGACACTAGTTGAGATGTGAGCAGATACTGAGGAAGCTGACTGGAGTCATTCCAAGCTTCCTGTTGATCATATTCAAAAGACCGTGGCAACTGGGCAAAGTTTCTGTTGACTGGAAAAATTCAAACACCACACTCATCTTCGAAAAAGAAGGAGAATCTGGGGAACTACAGTGCCTGGAGATACTTTAAATTCAAATGGACAAGGAACTAAGAAACCTGATCTATGCTGGCCTTGCTTTGAGCAGGGGGGTGGACTAGACGGCTCCCAGAGGCACCTTTCAATCAACATTTTCTGTGATTCCATAATGCTTTGTTGTCAGGAATAACAAGGACAAAATAAAGATTTCGCACTGCATAGACAATAATTACCTTCATCCACGCTACCAGCAACTCTTATTGAAAGACAGCTGTGAAAATTCAATATCACTTGCAGATTCTACTACTCTAAGTGGAAGGAAGACGTATTGTCTGGAGTGATCCCTTGCTTTGCTTTTCCATCTTTGTCTTACTCGGTCATCTGTAAACGACCTCCAGCCTCTCTCTATCACGTTTGATATTTTATTAATGGTATCACTTTTTGTCCAGCATTTTCTTGAAGACTCAAATGAGGCTTCACTCTGTATTGAATACTACATAACAAGTAATTGAAAACCCTGAAGAGTTCATCAATTTCTTTGGATTACTAGGAATGTCTATATCAGTTCCAGTTGTATCAAAGAATCTGCTGTATCTGCATTAACTGCATGCATGAACAATGAAAACCAGTACACTCGCTGTACCAACAGCTTCAACACGTGGTATTTTGGTACTTTGTCCCTTTCAACATTGATCTAAATACAACTCCTTGCAGCTCCTTCATACACTTATAAGCAAAAACTGACAAGCTAAAATTCTTGCTTTTTCTACTTTTTCTCTTTTTTCTTTTTTTCAGATGAAATATTAAATATTCATTTAAATTTTAAACTTTAAATATTCAAGGACTACTTCTTATTTTTTGTATATTTTTCTTCCAAGTCTGCATTTGCTCTTTTAAATATTTATAGAAACACATTATATAACTATAATTATGATAACAATAACAATAGTAATAGATGTTCTGAAGCCATTCCCAGAGACAATTAATTAATAATTGCAACAATGGCTGAAATACTTCTGACTGCTCTGACACAACAATAGAATAATAAAAGCAAGTATTTTAAAAAAAACAAGATATGGAAAGAGTTCTCTAACTCACTACCACACTAAGCCAGAAAAATACAGTACACTTTGACAGAATACAATCCCCTCAACACTAAAAATGTGGAAGACATTGTAACACTGCTATTTATGACTGAGATGGCCAGACGAAGTTGGAAATCTCAATGCTTGTTCTTCTCAAAAAGGATGATTCAATAAGATTTTGGAAAAATTCATAGAGAACCTCCATTTAATTGAGCTACAAATACAAATCAGTAAGTGAAAAAAGACTTCTGAATTTATTAAAATACTGTATTTGAGTAACGTTATTAAGAAGTTCCTTTATTACAAGAACTGTATAATTAAATACATTAAGAATTCTTTGGAACAAATTAAGAGACACAAGGACAACACAAAGCATTACTGGTATTTTATGCTCAAGTTGGACAGCTTCATTGTACAACAGTATTTTAAACTTACTGGCAGCCTTCTTTTTAATCCTGTGCTAAACCTTAAAGCAGAAAAAGGAAGAATAAATTGTCAAATTAGTAAAACTATGAAGTTGGCACTAATTCACCTTTGACCCTATAAGCAGCTTCTCCAAGAATACTGGTATAATTGATACAGTGCCAACAGGGGAAATACGTAACAGCAGGATAGACAAATACAACAGGAAAGAAAAAAAACCTGCAGACAGATACAACCCGAGTTTTTCAGAGAATTCAGATTTAATAGAGAGACGGGAAAGAGGCACACAAGGTACTGGAAGTGTGCTCTCACAAGTTAAACATAGTCATTCAGTCTGTAGACATGCATACATTCGCTATTCTTTAAGCAAGGAAGATCCTGCAACATGGTGAATGGAATCTAGGGAGCAAATAGATTATTTTCTTAAAGGAGATAAAACTACCCGCAAACTATCTACGACTACTCCTCACAGAGGGAACCCAGCAACACTGAAGGGAGTCTTCTCAAGAAAATCACAGCAGTATTTGTATTTCGTTTTGGAACAGCATGGCTACTCCACCCTCCTTTCACAGTACTCATGTCATTCTGCATCACTAGACAATAATAATTTTGTGGCACCTGAAAATAACTGTTGCAACCAGGCGGGTTTTTCAGAAGTCAGGACAACATCATTCTTTGTATTTCATTCTTTCCTCCAGATAAAGATTTAATACTGCCTTTCCTAACCTCCCCTTGCAAAAGTTAGACCTTTAATCTTGCTAGCATTTTTATTCAGTCACTTTCCTTAACAATAAAAAAATAAATTGAAGAAACCCAAAAGAAAACAAAACAAAAAAGGAAGCAATGATTATATAAGCAGATCTGAGGATGGAAATGAGACATCTTCTCACAGTAATTTTGTTTGGGAGTATTTGTAACAGATAAAATTGTTTAATAGTTCTATAATAATGCCAGCACTGTTTCCACAATGTCTTTGGGGCTTTATGCAGAAATGTGGTTGGAGCCTTGACAGAGAACAGAGCTTCAGCTTTTTCTGCCTCCATCTCTGGAAGTCAGGAAAAAATCTGCAGGGATTCCACCGTACTGATAATTTTTTCAGGGTTTCTGATTAGTTCTTTCTATTTGGATATGTCTAATCTTTTTTATTCTTTCTAATCCTTGTCATTCCTTATGAAACAGCTTGCAAAGATGATTTTTTAAACCCTTTCAGTTTCTTTTTTCACTAAGGTTTCACTTTTTTTTATTCCTATTCAACCTATTAAAGTTTCAAAGTTTAAGTTCTGCTTTATGCTAGCATTCTAAGAAATCAATATAGAGATCTTCACAGACTTAGGACATAGGACTGGGCTCTCTGCCTGAAGACTGAGATGTGAAATTAAAAGCTAAGTTTTGATTAACTTAATGAATTGCTACTCAGCAGCTGAGCTACAGTCACTGTCTATACATCTGTTCTTAGCTAACTTTCAACGGTGGAATAAAATATGTGTTTGCTCAAAGCACATTTTTGGAGAATCAAAACACTGAGAATTGGTATCTGTAGCAGCAACTGTTTAAACAAACCAGACATTTTATTTGCAATATGATACACGGTATGGTTAAGTGTTTATATGCCAGCCTTTCTGTAGATGCAGTGACTGTGAGTTCGGTTTTCATTTGATTCACTTTATTAAGAATTTGTTTACCTCCACAGCAGGGTATTTGTTGCTAAGTAACTGCCAACAGGCCATCACTTCTTCCCATCTTGGTGCTCTCTGTAGGTGTTTTATAAAAATGTTAACCAACATTACCCATAGCATGTTTGAAAGATTGAAAAATAAATTGTGAATTTCATCATAACAGTACCCCAACAGAAGAGAAAATAATTTTCTCCTCCTTCCCTGGACAGTGTTGCCAATCTTTTATCTTGCATTAAATACTATCTCTTCTTTCTATGAAATGTCTGCAACTATTACACTGTATAGCTTAAATTATTTTCAAACCCCGGAAAATACGCTATTAACATATATCTGATGTCACACTGATTACAGTTCTTGGGATGGACAATTATTAATGTAAATTATTCAGTAACAGGACATGGTATTTACGTAACTAATATTTGGCAAACGAGGTTCAGAACTGGAACTTTTACCATTCTTTCTTCCTTGAACTAAGAGCAAACCGAAGGAAAAAATGGGACTGAAGAATCTCACATCTCATATTCCCCGTTAGGGACATGGGAAATGGCAATTTGGGGCTTCTTCCACTTACCAGGAAGCAATAAAGAAAAATGTGTCCCTTCCCTAGGATAGTTTCACCAGTCAGAAGAAACAATTTCTGGCCCCAGTAAAGGCTTTTAAATTAGAAAAAAGGGGGGCAGAGAAAAAGCAGATGGATAACTTATCCTCCAAACATGTCCTGGGGGAAGCTACTTATCTGTTTCCCTATTCTCTTCAAAACTCAAAGACAAAAGGCCCCTTTGAAGACTTTATTAATGGCAGAAAGTTCTTTTAAACTCTAATCATTGAAATAGTTTTTCAAAAGTAGTGTCTGAATATCTTAGAAACCCACACGAGGAACCATAGCAACACTCAAGTTCATAAAAATCTGGAAAGTACATGAGAACATTTGACCAACTATCAGTAAATCTGTTGCAAAATTATTTGCTCTTCGTTCATACCTTGTGTCATTCAGAAATAGAATTAATAGAATGAGTCATGATCAAACGATCTAACTAGCAGCTAAAAAAATAGTCTTCTCTTTATTATTAATAGTCAGCAGCAATTATAAAACAAAACTAAAATATGTATGCCTTGTTTACAGTAATTTACCATCATTCTTAACTTGAACACTGGAGTCAAAACTTAAAGGATTCTTCAGGAGAAATATACATTAATTTAAATGCTCAGAGCTCTCGTGGTCGCAGAGAGACTCAAGCCACGGATGCAGTTTAGGTACAATGAGCAAAACAAGCAATAGTAAAGCATCTAAGCTGCAATGACAGTTGCTAAGTTGCAAAGCCTATCACAACGGGTTTTGTGGTCATTTTACTTTTGTGTTCTGGGGTAGCACTTCTTCCTCAAAAAGCACAGAGAGCTTTCAGTGTGAAGCAAGATCAAACGGGAAATAGAGGTGGTGATAGAAAGAAAAGATTAATACCAACTGATTATTCTTCAGAGGTATATTTTTAGAGGTCTGTAATTTGGACCATTACTTTCAAGTGTAATATTCTCATTTCTAAGCATAGCTGGCATCCTTGTAGGTGTCAGACAAAGTACTCATAGAATTCCATAACTTCCCAAGAATGAGCCTATTTCAAATGCATTTGCACATTTGCAAAGAAGGAATGGTTACGTAGCCTCTCATTTAGCCTTGCCAGCTAGAAGTCCATATTTTCTTCTTTTTATCTGCCTGCATATTAATGGGAGTGAGATATTAATTCTTGGTTTTCTTTACAGGTTTTAGGAGGAAACAAGAAGGTACGTGCCAAATCCCTCACCCACATTGTACATTCCTAGGTATCATTTCAGAGAAAAATTGATGGAAAGTAGTGGCCTAGAAGCATTGGGGGGTTTAAAACTTTTCTTTTTAGTTTCTTTCCTTTGTATTCAGCCTGATTCCAATTGTCAGCCTATAAATATTATCTGAATTTTAGTATTTATAATTTTAAAATTCCAGCTAGATTTGAACATCTTTCTTAAAAAGTTTGGAACATTTCTCATCAACATAATTCAGACATCTTCTATTTTGATCCATTTATATGAACTGTATCTTTTTGCTATAGAAATATTCGAACTGACAAAAAAGTCAGAAATTGAATATAAAAAGCAGAATCCAGTACTAGGTTGGTGCCACATGTTAGAGAAAAAAAGATGAAGCTGCATTCAAAATAAATAATGAAAAATACAGTGATAAGGTAGCTGAATATTTTATATAGATCACAATACATCTTTTTATCTTGTCTGAGTAAATCTTCATAAAACTAAAACAAAACCACATTTTTTCATATATTTTAAATGAATTAATGTAAAATCCAACCTTCATGCTCATAGTAAGTTCATATATACTGTTAAAATTTTGAATTCTCTTAACTTTGTGGTTTTGCATTACAGGAAGGAAAATAGTTTTTATTGCATAAACTATCATTAACAAATGGCTCAAAACCAGAAGCAAACTCAGGTGAAGTTATTCAGAAAGAACAGAGCAGACACTGCTGCTTTCGATGGCAGCACAATTTGAAACCCTGTAGCCTGAGAGCACCATGCTAGAAAAATGCATTAGAAGCAGATTGTCCAATATGTGAAATTAGTACAATGCTGCTCAGTATAACCAATTTTATGTTCTTTGCATGAAATACTATGTTTGGTTTCAGTTGCCCTAGCAATGTAACAATAATTTTGAAAAACTAGCAACAGATTAGAGCATGGAGGAATAACAAAGTGGAAATATATGAAATACTGAGAAGTACAGACAAGAGCGTCTTATTTATCTGTTCTCATGATACAAGAAAAATAATGCATCAAACATAAAACACAACAAATTTAAAACTGATAAAAGGAAACACCTTACCACTCAGCACATGATTAGCAGCAGAAGTCTTTTTACATCAGGTATGACTCAGGTGAGAATAATGATCTGGAACAGCCTTTCTCAAGGAGCACAAACCTCTTTCAAATTCTGGACAATTAAAAAGAACAGGAATGTGCCACCAAGCTCTGTGTGAGAAACCACCAACAGCACAGCCACAGAGCATCCACTTGTTCTAATTGTTCTCTAAGGCAGGAAGCTGAGGATCTCATTCCGAATCCATATTTAACACGATTCAAAGAGGGAACCTGACATCACGTTTCCCCATAAAATTGTACAGCACCTTAGAAATTACGGAACCAGTAATTTTTCTGATTTTTTTTTTTCTCCCAGTGTTTCCTGCTAAAAAGACTGAGCTGGCCTTAATTCCAGCTATAAGAATGAAGGACAGATTGGAGCACCTCTTTCTACACTAGAGTCTGGTACCTGAGTATCTTTTAAGAACACAACTTGTGCTTTGCTCCTTTCTTTGGCATTTCTTCCTTGTTGGTTTTTGCAAAATCCTTTTGTGCTTTCTGTATGGCAACTGGGCAATTAACTTGGAACTAAAAATGTCTGCGTGGCAGAGCACCTCAGCACTTCTGTGAATTTAGGTCAAGTCATTTACAAACAACATGCATCAAGAAGAAAACTGGGAAATCCCACTTCTTCATCAGTGGTTACAGAAAAAAAAATTTAAGACCATTCTCTTTAAGTAGATGAATAATCCACGGCAAACAGTCTGTAACATGATATTTTAAGAATGCTTTCCAGTTTCAATCCACAATTATTGTTATCTTTCTTTTGATAGGGCTTTTTCTGCTATGCAGTTCTGCTGAAAGTTACTTTTCTCTATTACACTGATCATGGTAACAGAGGTCCAGACTTCTGTAGCATAGTCTGATGGTACAGAATCTACCAGTGGCTCATGGAGAGTGTCTGCCTGCGAAATCCTCTGATGCTGCTCTGAGTTACGTGGAAAGGAAAGCCTAAACCTAAGACACAGCATTTAGTGTGATATTGTCATTGGTATAGTACTTAACGTTTCCATGCCCATGAGTCCATGAAGTTTCAAATCTATAGAAGAGAGTAGCCTGAGCTCTAGGGGCTCATTGTTCTAATCAGAATTAACTAGGAAAACCAAATTTAATAGATAATTTCTTAATTAAAATGTAATCTAGTTAATCAAAAATTCAATTTACTGGTTCGCTTATATGCTATTTTAATATTTTTATCTTATTTACTTGGGTAAGAACCCATTATCTCATCACAAACCATGAAACTACAGATAAGTTAAAGACAGAAGAAAAGGAGAAGTACTAACAAATTGACTACATAGATTAAAATTGCACATTGATGCAACAAATAACTTTTGAAGAACAATCATGAATGAAAGAACTTCACCCAATTAAACCTAAGATCATAACACATTTATCCACAAGCATGACTTTACCTGGGAAAGTATGCACATGCATGATGGTACCATTTGCTCAGTGCTTCAGATGGTTAAATTTTAGGCTACATAGACACTTCTCCCTTCAATGCTGCAGCTGGAGCTCCTGGAAACCTTAAAGTAGCTTCAAGTTAAACCGTCATGCTACTATCCACAAAACATTACTTCTTGCCATTTCCAAACTTCAGTCAATCTAGCAAGCTCCACCCAAAACACCAAAAAAAAAAAAGTCTGTATCAGTCTATACTTTCTAAATCTCTGCTATAGCTTAACCCTTAAGAATGCTTACTTCAGGAACATATGCTGGCCTTGGCTGATTCCTTAACCTAGGCATATGGGAATTCAAGTATGAATTAGCAATGCAGCTATTTTTTAATTTTTATTGTCCAAGGCTTTAATCTTAACAACAAACATTAGGTAATCCCAAGCTTTGGTGCAGCAACCTACCCTGTATCAACAGTGAAGCAACCTACTACTCATTGCCATCAATTAGACACACAGCTAAACTTAATTTCTTCCAACCAATCCTGGCTTCAACCTGTTTCTACAGGTCTTTAAGGACCCATCAGCAGTAAATATTGCTCTTAGTTTGTGCCCTCCCTAAAAAGAACTCCAACACCACTCTGACCTCCTATACATCAGCGACCTCTGCCTGTTCCACAATCATCCCTAAATCACTTGCCTTTCTTGGCACTAACCATTAACTCCTCACTTTCGACCCTAATAACCCAAACCCCAATTAATTTGTCCTGGGAGATCCTGATGACTCAAGTTTTAATTCAGAAGACTGGGTTTGATGGCATAGAGTTTCATCAAATTATTTAAAAAGCATTTTAATCCCTTGTCCATTGTTACTAGCCAGGATCTCTATCTATGCCAACAAAGACATCAGTTCTTATTCACTACAGCCTTTTAAACCTGGGAAAGATCAGATTCTCAGTAGCCTCTAATGGTGTAATTAAGGATAGCAGTTCTTTTGAGCTCTTTAGCCTGTCATCTCTAGCAGCTGCCTGGCTCCTGAAGGGAACTGCTACCTAATTAGAGGGCAGTAATGAAGAGACCCAATGGAACATCCTGCAGAAACCCATGTGAAGTCAGGCTTAGCAAGTCCAAAGGAATTTTCCTGCCTTCACCATATGCTTCTGAGGTCCCACTCCAGCATCACAATATATCCACCAGTAATCCCTCTTGATTTTCCACAGTACAGATGCAATGTGCTGACTATTGTTAGCTTTATGGGGGAAAAAAAGGAAGGCTGATCTCACTAGAAATCAAGCAAAGTAATTTTAAGGTGATCAAAATATATTGCCCAGATGTTTGTACACGTTACTCTCAGAGGGCTCCTGCCTTAAAGTTATCCATGAGAGCTGAAATTATAATGCTGTAATTCTTTGTGATAAGCATTGACAACTCCCAGGATTTTTTTGTACAAAATATTTCTAAAACCTATAACCCTCTTTCCTTCCTATACTACTGATATTTCTATTTAGTATTGCAATCATTGCAGACATAATAAAAAAAAGTAGCATGTGCTATCAGAAAGAAAATACTAGGCAAAAGACAAAATATTTCTGACATTTTTAACCCTGCAACTGCAAGTGGTGATCAAAAATAAAACAGATTATCCTCAGGGAAAACCTACCGAGCTGCTATCACAGAATAATAAACTGAAAGCACAACATTTTCTCAGGCAGCCTGCAAACATCTATTCCTCTTTCTGATACAGAAATAGTAATATTACTTAAGTTCTTATAAACACACAGATATTTTTTACACCAGAAGTTGTTTTTGTCTTGCAAACACACTGAACAAGTGGAGCAACAGAATGAATGTAAATAAACATCAGGGAAATATCTGGTAAGTAGTTGTCATATCTCTAAAGAACATAGATCCAATGTTACAGTATGTGTGTAAGATTTACTTCTGATCTCCACAGCCCAGTAAAAAAAAGACTTGCTAAATGGAACTCTAATTATCACTACTAACATTTGCTAGTAGGAGAAAATAATTTTCTGAGGAAACACAGCAATTTCTCTGACACAAGGAACTGCCAAGCAAAATGAAGCCTAACTCATAGGGCTACACAGTATAGTTGTCTTATTGCCATGTTCAGTAATTTTTTCTCAACAATTACAAATATTAAGAGCAATAGTCTTAATCATTTTGTCACATAGTAGACTCCTGCAGAATCAACTTGGTACCGTGCTGTTATTTATTGGCAATTATATAGATCTAGCCTTAAATCAGGAAACTGAACCCTGTCTTCATTTGGGGCTAGAATTGTACTTTCTAGTGAATCAATGATATTTACAGCTTCTCATGGAGCTGCAATCAGAGAATATCTGTAACATAATACAAAAATCTCTTACTATGCAGCAGCTATTTCCACATAAAGAAATAACACGTCTATCTGTCCACTGTCAATTGCATTCCTACCACTCTGGGATCACAAATTCCATGAAAAAGGGTAATGCGCTCTAGAAGCAACGTTGAAAATTGGAAAATGAAACACAGCCTCCATTTTGAATAAAACACCATCTGTGTTCCAAACTTCGGTCATACGCCTGATCCAAATAAAAAGCTCCCTGCAGTCTTAATAGGCTGTAGCTCAAAACTTGAAACTGCCTCGCTGCTTGCTCTCTCCATGGAAATTCTGTGGCTTACAGCAGCAGTTCTCCAAAGGGGGTGCACACACAAGGAAGAAAATGTTAGAACTTCAGAAGTGCATGTACAGAATTTAGAAAGAAACAAATATTGTGCTCAAAAAGGCATGCCTGATCAAAAAATTTGGAGACGACTGGCTTATAGCATGACCAAAGAAAATAATACGTTCCAATTTTCCAGTCCTTTCCAAGGGCCAAAATACTGCTAAAATATCTTTTTGATAATGGGTTTGGGGTATAAATTCCAGTCCATATGGGAAACAAGGTTTTCAGCAGGATGAAGACCTTACTGAGACTGAACACTGTAGTAGAACAGAGTCTTTAATCAACTCAGAACACACTTATGACTTACAGAGGAAGACAATATCATTGAAAGTATAGCAAGTGTGGAACCAAAAACTTCAAATATATTACAGCACTATTCTCTACTGTTTCATGTGAAAATGCAGCTCCATTTCCCGTAAAATGTTTGTTTCACAACAAAAATTTATTTACAGAAAAGTTTAGAATAAACTGTCACTACATCTCCATGATTTGAATTCATTACATACAGCTCAACAGATGCTAACATAACATCTTTCCTGACAGATTAAACACATTTTATCAGGTTGGTTGCTGAACTTGGCAAACAAAGGGTTTTTTTTTATCTAACCATCAAAAAGGCCTTAGTATTATTTCAGAATGATGAGAATGATGATGCTAGTCAGGAAATTAGTATTGGAGTTGCTGTAACTTTAGATTTTTTTTGTGTCACAGATTTCCTGTTTTCCCCTTTTACATCACCAGCATTTCTGATTATATATAAATATTGATACAAAATTGATACAAAAACAGATGGTAGTTCTGTACATTAAATATTGTTCTATCAAGTAAGAATTTCTTTTAATAAAAAGGTCACTTCATCTCTTCATATTCCTGAATGTCACTCAAGTCAATAAAATGTCATATGGAATTGTATACAGCACATACACTGAAACATCCAGATGCTTACTGCTGAGACTTACTCGTTTAAAAGGGCACTCAGGACCACAACGGCAGAGTAGAGAAACCCAGACAAGATCAGTTTAAACAGAAGTTATAGACTCAATGAAAAAAAAATAATAAAAGCCACATAGTCTGTGTTATGAAGTTTCTGCATTACAGTCACATTATTGTAATAGTTTCTTCCATAGCCTAGAAACATAAGGGACTAAGCCACCATCAGGACATCTTTAAGCTACTGCACTTTACATGAAATAGCCTTAGTGAAGGACATAAATATTCCTATGCTCTGATTTGCAGCTAACACTGATTCAGCACTGGCATATGCTATATATTAGTTTTATTGCAATTAGCTGATAATTACAGAGTGAGAGATCATGTCTCCTGTCCTTTAGATCCAACACGAGATTTCAAATATAACTCGAGGGTATCTCATAGATTGCATTTCAGAGGTGTTTCAGTGAACCTTAATACCATTCAAACAGTTTCTAATTAAATATTCTCATCTCAGCTTGACACTGGGAAAACAATTTCCTTATCTGATTTGTGCATCATGGTCTTATTTAATAAAGCCTAAAGTAAAAATGTACTGAAGAAACTAAGACAGATACTATTTTAGATATTCTGATACAAATAGCTAATTTCACAAGAATTATTCTTTCACAAGTCATTTTTTATTATATAGGAGAGAATTAACGATTTCACAATAAAAGAAGTCTCTCAAAAAAAGATGTATCTTAAATTAATGGAACAGATAAAAAATTCTTACACTGTAAGAATGCCTATCAGGGGACAAAACCTGAACTATTGGACAAAATCTTTTGGATGAAAGCCCATTCAGTTTCATGTATACTAGGAAATAAGAAAATACTTTTTCTCTAACTGTACTAAAAAAACAAAAGTGTATCTGACAGCTTTGATTACATATGAAAAAATTTGATAAACTGATTGAAATAGTAAATATGAAGGGCTGCAGGGCTGTGGCCAAACTAAACAAGCAAACAAAAGTTACTATGCAAAAGGGTGTAGTGAAAAGGGAAGAATTACAGATACTGGATGCCCAAAACAACAAAAAAGAAGTTATCAACATGGGAATCAAGGTGTGAAATACGAATCAGAAGTATGAAAAGATGAAATAAGGAACTACTTGGTAGAAAAGGTCGGGAAACTGGATATGAAATAAGAACAAAGGGGCATTTGAAGAATGATTTCAAGAAAGAAATAACTGATACAACTGAAACTTTTATTTATGGCAAGAAAAAGAAGAAAAGGGCAAAGGAAGACACATCAGATATCTTTTTCATGTGAATCCTGCCAGTGCCGTGCATGCAGGCTTACATTAGGATGAGAAAGCTGCTCAAAACATAGAAATAGAACTCACAGGTCAAAATAGCAAAAGTGAAAGAAATCAAATGTTTTCTATTTATTTATTTGTCTTTGCAGGAAGAAATACACATTTTCACAGAAATGTACAAATTCACACTAACTTAATACTTAATTTCTGCCGATTCATTATAACATAAAGAAAACATTAAAGACATTGGGAATTATGTTTCTCTTCTGTAAATGAAACCCATGTGCTATAATAGTCATTAACTATTTTGCCATGAGAACTTCAGCCAGCTTAGTTCCTCTACCTGATGAAAATGGCAGGTGCATATTCCCAAAAGTATTGTCCTGATTCACAGCTTTGAGATTCTTTTAAACCCAAACAGCATTTCAGTGAGCACTTAACTTCTGTCCACTCCTGACCATAAGTTGAATGCTCCATACTGGGAGCTTTGGCCAACATGTTGTCCCTCACACACAGAAACAGTCATATCACAAAGTGACCCACCTACCTGCCATACGTGCTGTGATCTTCTCACCCCTATTGCTGTCCTCAAGGTCCGAGACACCATGTCTGCTGGACCAGGTATGGTCCAAGATATACATGGTATTGTTTTGGCAGGATGCTGCTGCCAGACAGGTGCATAGGAAGTACCATAGGAGAAAAAACATACAACTTCCACACCGAGCTGGGCCATCAGTTTAAATAAAGAAAATAAACAACAACCAAACCCCACCTTGCCTATTGCAACCACTTTTAATTTAGTATCTGCTTGAGTAAGTAAACCTTCTTAGCGTGAGTTATTTGCACCCAAAGGACTGCGGGTAAGCACCTCCTTGCTTGGAAAGGTGTCCAGAGGACACAAAAAGTTGGTGAAGGATTTTGAGAGCAAGTCCTATGATGAGTGACTAAAGTCAGTCAGATTTAACCTGGAGGAGACTGAGAGGAGCCCTCATTGCAGTCTACAAATTCATCACAATGGAAGAAGGAGGAACAGATGCTGATCTCTTCTCTCTAGTGACCAATGACAGGACCGCAGGCAACAGCAGGAAGATGTGCCGGGAGAGGTTTAGGTTGGATATTAGGAAAAGGTTCTTCACTCAAAGTATTAACAGCTAGAACAGCTTCCCAGGGAAGCAGTCATGGCACCAAGCCTGGCAATAGAGTCATAGAATGGTTTGGGCAGGAAGGGACCTTAAAGCCCATCCAGTTCCAAATCCCTGCCATAGGCAGGGACACCTCCCACCAGACCAGGGGGCTCAAGGCCCCATCCAGCCTGGCCTTGAACACTTCCAGGGAAGGGGCATCCACGGCTTTCCCAGGCAACCTATGCCAGTGCCTCACGACCCTGATTGTGAAGAATTTATTTCTAATGTCTAATGTAAATCTTCCTTCTTCCAATTTGAAGCCATTTCCTCTCGTCCTATCACTTGTCAAAACTCCCTCTCCAGCTTTCCTGTAGCCTTCAGGTATTGGAAGACCACTCTAAGGTCTTCCCACAGCCTTCCTTTCTCCAAGGCTGAACAACCCCAACTCTCTCAGCCTGTCACAATATTCCAGAAGCACTCGGACAACGCCCTCAGACACACGGTGTGAATGTTGGGATTGTCCTGCGCAGGGACAGGAGCTGGACACGACGATCCTCGTCCGTCCCTTCCAACTCAGGACATCCTGTGATTCTACGATCCCGTGATGCTCCTTCGCACCTCCTTCCAACCTGTTCCAGCGGCGACGGCGCCGCGACCAACGGTGCGGGCGGCACGGGGGGGCACCCGCCGCACCGGGCAAACCACCCGCCGCACCGGCTTTACCTGCCGGGCCCCCGCCAAGCTCCGGGACGAGCCTGCAGCCGGCGGCGGCCGCTTCCCCCGCCTCCCGGGAGGCTCCACGCAGCTCCCGCTGGACATCCCCGGGGCGCCTCCCGTCCCGCCCGCCTCGCACCCCGTGCCCGGCGAGGAGCTGCCCTTCCCCGCACCCTCCTTCCTCCCTGCCTTCCCCCCGCCCTCCGGGGCGCTCACTCCTTGCCGGCGGCGCCCAGCAGCGCGGAGCTGTTGCGGCTGCTGAGCTCCTTCTTCTTGCTCCCCTTGGCGGCCATGGCCGCGCCGCCCGACGCGTCCCACGCGTTGCCGGGCGACCCGGTCCGCAGAGCTGCGGGGCCAGCCCAGCCCAGCCCAGCCCGGGGTATCCCCGCTCGCCGCGGCAGGAGGGGCGTCCGTGGTGCTTGGGAGCGACGGTGGTCACAGAGTCAGAGAGTGACCTGAGTTGGAAGGGACCCACAAGGATCATCGCGTCCAACTCCTGTCCCCTGCACAGGACAATCCCAACGTTCACACCGTGTGTCTGAGGGCATTGTCCGAGTGCTTCTGGGATATTGTCAGGCTTGGCATCTTGACTGCTTCCCTGGGGAGCTGTTCCAGTGCTCCATCACCCTCTGGGTGAAAAACCTTTTCCTAATATCCAACCGAAACCTCCCTGGCACACTTCCCTGCCATGCCCTCGAGTCGTATCACTGGTCACCAGGGAGATCAGCACCTGCTCTTCCTCCTCTCCTTGTGAGGAAACAGCAGACATCTATGAGGTCCCCCCCTCAGTCTCCTCCAGGCTGAACGGACCAAGTGACTTCAACCGTTCCTCATATGACTTGTTAATATGACTTGTTCAGAGGAGGGCTACGAAGACGGTGAGGGGGCTGGAGCACAAGCCCTATGAGGAGCGACTGAGGGAGTTGGGGCTGTTTAATCTAGAGAAGAGGAGGCTCAGGGGAGACCTCATCGCTCTCTACAACTACCTAAAAGGAGGTTGTAGTCAGGCAGGGATTGGTCTCTTCTCTCGGGTGATCAGTGAGAGAACTAGAGGGCATGGACTCAAGCTTTGTCAGGGAAAGTTTAGGCTTGATGTGAGGACAAAGTTCTTCACTGAAAGGGTGATTGGTTGTTGGAATGAGCTGCCCAGGGAGGTGGTGGAATCGCCGACCCTGGAGGTGTTTAAAGGGAGACTGGATGAGGCACTGAGTGCCATGGTTTAGATGATGGTTGGTGTTAGCGTTGGTGTTAGTGTAGGGTTATAGGTTGGACTTGATGATCTCAGAGGTCCTTTCCAATCTTGTGACACTGTGATACTGTGACTTCCTCTCCAGACCCTTCACCAGTTTGTGGCCTCCTCTGGACACTCTCCAGTAGCCTGACGTCCTTTTATACTGTGGTGCCCCAAACTGCCCCCAATACTTGAGGTGGGGTCTCACCAGTGCAAAGCAGAGTGGAACAATCCCCTCCTTCGACCAGCTGACAATGCTGTGCTTGATGCACCCCAGGACACAGTTGGCCCTCTTGGCTGCCAGGGCAAGCTCATGTTCAACTTGCTGTCAGGTGTCCAGTCCTGTCCTGTCCATCCCAATCCTGACACCGGGGCTGCAGAAGGAAGCGCAGACATGGTCCTTGCCGCCATCTTCATGCTGAAGGAACCAACAACCTGGTATAAAAAGTGCCTTTGGGGGAAAAGACTGAGTTTCCAAGTTGATGAAATGCTGTAATCTGAGCTTTTGCAGTAGCTTAAAGGCTCTTTCTAAATATTATTTGAAAAAAAAAAGCTAAAGACACTTCTAAAATGTGTGTTGCAGTTACAAGTATTCTAATTCTGTGACTGAACTGCTGTTGAGCGAGTAAAGAGCAAGTGTAAAAGCATCAATGTGCAATGGTAGCAAACTTTTTGCCCCTTTTTATATCAATACAAATGAACCATATGAGAAGGAAGCAGAAGTAAAAAATAGAATTAGTCCTGGAGCCTGGAGAGATTTAGACTTGGAATGTGCAAGTACTTATTTTCTTTTTTTTTTTTTTATTTCAAAACAATGCAATTTGCCCTCTACAACTACCTGAAAGGACATTGTAGCAAGGTGGGTACAGGTCTCTTTTCCAAAGTGACAAGTGATAGGATGAAAGGAAATGGCCTCAAGTTGCACCAGGGGAGGTTTAGATTGAATATTATG
Organism: Tapera naevia; assembly: GCA_033556795.1. NCBI lineage: Eukaryota > Metazoa > Chordata > Aves > Cuculiformes > Neomorphidae > Tapera > Tapera naevia. The sequence goes on along the minus strand of JAUMJJ010000054.1, from coordinate 1,270,463 downwards.
AAAAGTTTCTTTACCAAAAGAGTAATAAAGCTTTGGAACAGGCTGCCCAGGGAAGTGGAGGAGTCACCATCGGTGGAGGTGTTCACTTCAGGACATGGTTTAATAGGCACAGTGGTGTTGGACTGACAGTTGGACTCAATGATGTTGGAGGTCTTTTCCAACTTCAGTGAGTTTATGATTCTGTGATTAATTCCTGATATGAAGTCTCTGAATACCAAAGTGAATGGAGTTCTACCAAGGTCAGGTAAACCTTAAATAGCTATTTTTGATTTGAGCAGGTAGTTGACTTCAACAAAACTAAGAGAACTTTTTCAAAGACAATCCATTTTTAGATACCTTATTGCCAACAACTCCTACTTTCTAACTCATAACCTATTTGCTATTTCCCAATCTGTAGTGCATGATGAGAAATACATGATAAAACAGAACATGCTTCTTTGCTTGTTCTTATTCATGCTAAGTCTTTTTGAAATACAAAAAAATCAATGAAGATTTATTTGTCAAGTTGCAGAGGGCATGAGAAGATCAAAAGATGCAAGGAAAAATATGCAGATGTTGCTACATCTAGAGGCTTATTTTAGACAGATGTCAGACCTTGATTTATATCAAGATGACAGAAGGACAGATATACATTTTTAAATTTCAAAGGTGAAAATTCTTCCACATCTTTGCATTTCCTTCAGCATTATGTCCAACAGCATAAACAAGGTACCAAGTAAACATTTGAGGTTTGTTTATTTATTTTCAAACTGAGCAGCTGGTCTCTCTTCAGACAATTACGCTATCAAATATTGATAAGGGCTTGCAGATGAATAATAGCAGACACAGCATGAATTTAAACAGCTGGTTATCACTTCAGTACCAGTGCAGGGCTGTTAACCTTCACACTATGCTGGATGCATACACATACTTGGAGACTGAGGCTGGAACTTACAAGACTGAATTTGTGACCCAGAACACTGGTAAAAACACCTCAGAGAATCTGTGATTTGCATCTATTCCTCTGAATGCCCTTTTCTTTCCTTATACTCACTGGACAGATAAACTGCTATAGAAAAATATCTTGAAACATAGGGTTAAGAGGCATCTGTTGAAGCTTTCCCAGTAGGAAAATTTCATTCCTGATCCCATTGCAGATGACTGGTGAGATTTGCAGCACCCCAGAAAATATAGTTCTTGTCATACAAATAGGAAAGACAACAGAAAAGTAACTGCAATTTGAGTGCATCTGTCTGTTGACATTTCTGGGTGGTGAAAAAGGAAGGATAGACATGGACTTTTTGCCATAAAATTCTACAATATGTTTATTTGCAGAGCCATGGCATTAAAATCACATATCTGAGTGCTTTGTGAAGATGTGCATCCACCAAGTCCCGTCTTTTTATTTATCTAAGAACTTAATTTAGAATTCCATAACCTAATAGTAATTACAAGAGCTGCTGGTTTGGAAAGAGAAGTTCATCTGAATTTAAAAAAAAGAAGCTAAATTTCTAAGGGGCAAAAACTCTACAAGGTCAAATCCGCTGTTTCATTGGCCTAGTGTCTCAAGCCATGAAGTATATCTGACAGACATTTCCTGAAGGGAAAAGTTGTTAGGGTAGAGGCAGCTTTACATTTGGAAAAAGTGAAATAAATATCCAAGACTATAAAACAAGGAGAACAGGGAAGCTGTATGTTAGGAATCCATTGGGGTGAATCTAAACAGGTACTGGTTAGCAATGGATGGATGGCATTCTGGTCACCACTTCTCTGAGACACCATTCAAAACACTGAGGGTTTTTTACGTCGTCAGCTGCTATAGCACATACAAGTGACTTACAGGAAAACAGCCTTTTAGTCCTAAATATTTTGCAGGTTTTTTTGCAGCTATAAATACTAGTTGGAGAGAGCAGAAAAAGAGTAACTATGAATAGGAACACTACAAAAGCTTCTCTCAGGAGTTTTGAAGTTTGGACCATAACTGTCCTCTGATTTTACAGAGGCTACAAGGATTCCAGAATAACACAAGGCAATGTTTTAACCTTAAGAGAAGGCCCGAGAGTGTGGTAGGGGGGTGAATCTTATTGTGCAGAAATACTTGATATATTGAATATCTGACTATTGAATACTTGAATATCTGACTGAAGACACTCAGATTCTTTTCAGAGTGCACAGTGATAGGATTAGAGACAATGTGAAAATTCAAATACAGGAAATTCCTCTTAAAAACAGGAGGGATTTAGTTGTTTTGGTTTGAGGGGTTTTTTTTTGTGTGTGTGTTTTTTTTATTATTTTGTTATAACAAGGGTGGTGAAACACTGGAAAAGGTTTTCCAATGACTGTGGAGTCTCCATCAAACTGGACACAATGAGGCTGACTCTGATCTGACGAGTGGTGTAGGACTACATGATCTCCCAAGGCCTCTTCCAATGTTACCCATTCTGTGATTCTAGGAAGTTCTCCATGGGAAAAGGGTTAAAGTTAGACACAGAAGCTTTTGAAAGAACAAATCCTGTGTCTTCAAGCATGAGGTTGCTACAGAGTTAGATAGGAGATTAAAGGAAGGTGAAATGGATTTTGGTTTGCTTTTGTTCAGGCTTTGGAGATTTTTTTCATTTCTTTTATCAAAAGATAGGAAAAATTAGGTTCTGAAATTAATCCTTTTAGCAGATCAGAGAAAAGAATGCTCTTGAACTTCACCCACTCTCTCCCGCTTATTTACTAAGTGACAGAGTAGAAAGGAGTCAAATAAAGAAGGTATAGGTCAGTGGGAAATTGCAAATAGAGGAGGACAGAGGTGGGTTGGCATTTCAAGAACAGTAGGCAGTGAAGGACCAGAAAAAGAGTGAAGAGTGATCCAAAAAACAGGGAGTGTGATGGGAGATTGGCAATGCATGATAAAAAGGAAACCCTGCAGTGTGTGACAGAGCTCAGGAGCATCTTACTCATGACAAGCACTGCTGCTACTCCAACCCCAGTGACAGGCACTATGGCTACTCAGACTTTGGGAACAAGTACTGCAGCTGGTCCAGAGAACCAACCCGTGCCAGTATCAGTTGCCCCTACACAGAAGAAAAAATACACAAAAAAAATCACTTTGCTTAATGAGGGTTGAAGATGAACCAGGGTCATCATGAGAACAGGAGGAAAAGGGAGAACCAGAGATAATTACCCAATCGCTATCTCTGAGTGAGCTGCAACATACGTGTAAAGATTTTAATTGCCATTCAGGAAAGCATATTGTTTCCTGCTTGCTCCAATGCTGGGATAATGGTGCCAGGAGCTTGGAATTAGAGCATAGGGAAACCAAGCAGCTTGGATCCCTGTCTTGGGAAGGGGCCATTGACACAGCAGTTGGAAAAAAGACTCAAGCCCTTAGCCTCTAGAAGTAACTTGACAGGCATGTAACACCCTTCAAGGGATGAATTGGCTGTCCAACTCCAGCAATATGAAGAAAGTATCTCTTCCTCCCTATGGGCCTGCATCTCGGTGGTGGTAAAACTGTCCTGGGAGGTCAAACAATTGAAAGAGGATACGTCCAATTCCCTAGCTGTGTGCACCAGTATCTCAGCTATTAGGATTAATTCCTTTTCTCAAGAAAAAGGACATAGAAAGTACACACCATGAGCCACCCTGTGGTTTTCCTGCATGACAACAGTGAGGACATGAGGAAGCAGGATGGAAAACCTACCTTGACCCTAGAGGCATAGGGTACGTGAATGGCAAGGAAAAATCACCACAAAAGGGGATTCTTCCAGGAAAGATGCCACTCCAGTTTCAAGAGGGCAGTTTGCCAGACAAAGTAGAAGGGCTGATCTTAATTCTGATCCCCTTGAAAGGGCTTCTAAGTCATTCTTACCAGAAGGGAGTAACAAGTACTATGACCTGGATTAGAGGAGCCCTACCACTAGGGTGGAAGGAAGGGAAAACCAGTTTTTTTGGACTGTGAGGATTCGATGGCCTGGCACATCACACCTACAAGAGTATAAGTTTTTAGTGGGCACTGGTGCACAATACACCCTAATGCCACCAAGCTATTAAGGTGCAGAACCTATTTGTATATCTGGAGTAACAGGGGGATCCCAAAAGCTAACTGTATTAGAAGCTGAAATTATTCTGACTACGAATGAGTGGCAAAGGCACCCCATCAAGACTGGAGGCCCAGAGACCCCATGCATCCTTGGCATAGACTGCCTCAGGAGAGGGTATTTCAAGTACCCCAAAGGGCAGTGGTGAGCTTTCAGTACAGTGGCCTTGGAGACAGAGGAGATTAAACATCTGTGTACCTTACCTGGTCTCTCAGAGAACCATTCTGTTGTGGGGTTGTTCAGGGTTGAAGAACAATACGTGCTACCACAACACTGTACCTGCAGCAATATTGCACCAAGACTCTCCGATTTCCATCCACAAGCTGATCTGTTGACTGGAGAGCTAAGAGTGATCAGCAACACTTACTCATCTGGAGCACAAGCCCTATGAGGAGCGACTGAGGGAGTTGGGGCTGTTTAGTCTAGAGAAGAGGAGGCTCAGGGGAGACCTCATTGCTCTCTACAGCTACCTAAAAGGAGGTTATAGTCAGGCAGGGATTGGTCTCTTCTCTCGGGTGATCAGTGAGAGAACTAGAGGGCATGGACTCAAGCTTCGTCAGGGAAAGTTTAGGCTTGATGCGAGGAGAAAGTTCTTCACTGAAAGGGTGATTGGCCATTGGAATGGGCTGCCCAGGGAGGGGGTGGAGTCACCGACCCTGGAGGTGTTTAAGGGGAGACTGGATGAGGCACTGAGTGCCATGGTTTAGATGATGGTTGGTGTTAGCGTTGGTGTTAGTGTAGGGTTATAGGTTGGACTTGATGACCTCAGAGGTCCTTTCCAACCTTGTAATACTGTGATACTGTGATCTTTTAATAGTACCATATGCAAAAGTCTACTGGAGAGTCTAGACTAACAGGAGCCTATCATGGCCTGAATGAAGTCACACTGCCACCGAGTGCTGCCGTGCCAGACAGGCGAAAATTCCAGTATGAATTGGAGTCAAAGGCAGTCAAATAGTATGCCATGATTGATATTGCTAACCTGTTTTTCTCAGTCCCTTTGGTAGCAGAGTGCAGGCCTCAGTTTACTTTCACGTGGAGTGCCATCCAGTACACTGGAATCAACTGTCCCAGGGCTGGAAACACAGCCTTACCATGTACCATGGACTGATCCAGACTGCAATAGAACACAATGAAGCTCTGGAACACCTGCAATACATTGGTGACATCATCATATCAGGCAACACAGCAGAAGTTGTTTTTCAGAAAGGGAAGAAAATAGCGCAAATCCTTCTGAAAGTCAATTTTGTCATAAAACAAAGTAAGGTAAAGCAACATGCAAAGAAGATCTGCTTTTTAGGAATAAAATGGCAAGATGAGTGTTGTCATATCCCAATGGATGTTATCTACAACATAGCAGCTATGTCTCCACCTACCAGTTAAAAGGAAACATAAGCTTTCGTAGGTGTTGTAGGGTTTGGAGTATGCATATTCCAAGCCAAGTTTAATTGAAAACCCTTCTGTCAAGTGGCCTGAAGAACAACAATTTTAAACAGAGCCCTGAGCAACAACAAGCCTTTGAACAAGTTAAACAAGAGACAGTTCATGCAATAGCCATTAGGCCAGTCCAATCAGGACAAGATGTTAAAACTATGCTTTACACTGCAGCTACAGAGAATGGCCCAACCTGGCAGAAAGCACCAAGGTAGATTTGACATCGATTCCTGTGGTTTTGGAGTCAGGGATACAGAGGATGAAAGGCCTGCTATACTCCAGCTGAAAAAGAGAATCTGGCAGCATATGAAGGAGTTTGAGCCGCTTTGGAAATCACTGGTACTGAAGTACCACTCCTCTTAGTGCCCTTGACTGCCAGTGCTGGGCTGGATGTCAAAGGGAGAGTCTCATTTACCCATCATGCAGCTGATGCTATGTGGAATAAGTGCGTTGCATTGATCACCCAGTGGGCTCAAATCAGAAACCCCAGTTGGCCCAGAAATTTTTGAACTGATCACCAACTAGCCAGCAGGCAAAGATTTCAGAGTGTCACCAGAAGAGGGAACGTGTGCTGAAGAGGCCCCACTGTATAACAAACTTCCAGAAAATAAGAAGCAATATGCCCTGTTTACTGATGTTTCCTGTCACATTGTGGGAAAGCATGGGCTTGTGATCAAGGGTTGGACTTGACCATGGATATTATTGTACAGGTTAACCATGAATGTGAATTGTGCTGTGATCAAGCAAGCCAAGGATAAAGCCTCTGTGGTACAGAGAACGATGGCTGAAATATAAATAGGGGGAAGCATAGCAGGCTGATTATATCACATTCCCACAAAGCCACCAAGGTAGGCACCACGTGCTTACAATAGTGGAAGCCATCACTGGATGGCTGGAAACACATCCTATCCCACATGCCACCACCCAGAACACTATGCTGGGCCTTGAAAAGCAAGTCTTATGGTGACATAGCTCCCTGGAAAGCACTGAGTCAGACAACAGGACTCATTGCCAAAACAACCTCATAGATACCTGGACCAAGCAGCACGGTATTGAGATTCGATACTGTGTGCAAACCCCCATCTGAAGTCTGGAGTTGAGGACAACTGTGGCACTCTAGTTATCAGAGGAAACACTATTACCTATTAACAAAAAACTGAAATCTTTGCTAAAAGATATGATGAATTTTGATCATAACCTGACAGATGGAAGGATATTGCTGCTTTTAGAATGAGAATACACCATCTTAATGAAGTGTTAACTACTGAACTGCAGAGACTACTAAAGCTCTTAGTACACCATTTTAGTTTAGTATTTTGTTATTTACAGCTAAGGATGTAACTTCTTTGCAGGAGATTTAAATAGTTACGCCTTGTTCTAAGTCAAGGCATGCTGCAGATCACAACAAATGCTTTTTAATAGTGATTAACTTCAGTGCAGTTTTAAGTGGAGTTGCAGTTGTGCATACAGGCTAAAAAGCAAACAGTCTTTAAAAAATGCAAAATAAGATTACCAGATAAGTATTTTTTAATATGTGATTAACATTCTTCAAGAAAAGTCAAGAATAAGACCACAAATAGGTATAGCTGTAAGATGTCTTCAAACTTAATTTTCAAGTCTACCAAGTAAAACCAAATCATCTTCTCTAAAAAACCTGCAATGCAGTTTACATTCTTGAACTCCTGACACACATAAAAATGCAAGTCATTATGACACTTGTGCAATCACATATCACACTGTCATCATAGCCACTTGACCTATAGTCTTATCTAGTGGTGCTTAAAACATTAATTCAATGAGAAATGGAATTCCAATGGACAATCTAACTGAAAGCCCTTGCTCCTTAAGCTACTAAATACTAGAAGGCAGTGATTTTGGGTGCCTTAAGGCAAAGCACAGTTGAAACAGCAATTCTTTGAAGGAAAATAGTTTGCTGTGTGTACTTGTATATCCATAAAGGCATTAGCACTCCTGTCAGGCAGACGCTGTTCAGGGAATGGAGACCAGAAGTAATATTTGTGCAAAATACAACTATTTCTATGTTGTACTATACTGAATAAACACTGACAAAGTACAAAAACATGTTTTAAGGCATAAAGTTAATACTGACTATACCTTGGCGAGGCAGACATTTTGCTACATCAGTGTTGGGATTGCACTGTCAACTAAAATTCACTCATTATAACCAAAGATACTCTGACACAATATGAGCAAAGGAAATGGATAATGGAACCCCAGTACTACACTACAAAGCAATCCTCAATACCACTGTCTACGGAACACTTTTGAAATACAAAATTAAGATGTATCTGAATATGAGATGTTAGAAGTCCATTATTCTGGATGGGTACTATGTACTATTTTGATACATACCAGGAAGGGCAGAAGACTTTAGAAATGGAATAAGCAGAACCTTTAGGAAGCCAAGAGCTTTACAAAAGGATCAATAATTATTAGCATAACTTAAGCTTTCAGAAAAGTGATGCTAATAACCAGGTTGAAAATTCCCACATTCAAAAAAAAAAAATGATGAGGCAAACCAGAAGCAGCCTGTAGGTTTTCTCAAAAGAGAGAAAATTGTTTTATTCCTAGAACCTGTAGAAAGCTATATAATCCCTCAGTATTAAAATGACACATGACATTTAGCAGCTACCTTTTACTCCCAGTTACAAGTTAAGGGGAGTAAGACCAAGAATCCTGCACATTTTAATTTCGAGTTATAAGGTCAAGAATCCTGTGTATTTTAATTTCATTTAGAGTTCAGGACAAATAGCGATCTACTCAGTGATGAAAAGATGCAAGACCACTATACAAATCTCATTATGTTTGCAAAAGGATGAGGGAATCAATATTAAGATGCTGGTCCTCTATTTGCACACTTCTCAAGCCAAAGCTATCCAAAACACCATACCTACCTAGAAAATTCTTTCTCCCCCAAGTACCTTTTTTGTGTACACAGACTGAAATAACAAAGTAACCATCTGGTAGAATTATATACGAGTACGTAAACCACATAGGATGTCTAAGCTAGAAGTTTAAATGAATAAGTAGTATTTTAGGTGATGATAAAAGAATCCATAATCATATATTTAAAAATACACTAAGAACTTCTTTTCCCCTGTTTAGGCACAAATTGAAACAGAGAAGTGAGCTTAGAATTAGAGATTTATAATGGTCATGTACAATACAGGTACAATTTGAAATAATCTTCACTGCATTGTCATATCTGAATCTAGTATGTTCCTTCTTTTCAACATTATTCTGCACAACAGAGAACAGTTTGAAGTGACCTTTTGCATACTGCTAAGTTAATGATGTATTTCAATTCAGAATCATTATTTTTCTCACAGGCATTTTGTTAATATATTTTTTACTCCTGAATGTATGTTTTTACTTGTATTTTCTGAGTTCTTTAGTAAATAATTATACGAAGGACCAAGACATACACACATTTTAGAGAAGTGTTTCTGTTCCAAATAATGTGTTCTGTAAAGGAAGAAAGAGGTAGCAAGTTCTCTGTTTTGGAACCAAGGGCACTAGCAAGATGTTAATACTAGAAAAATAAAAGAAGCAACAGTTAAGAGCAAAATGTTTCACCATTCAATACCACAACTTTACTGCACGTATTTTTTTTTATAACTATTTTCTCTTATCACCATGTATCAAATGATTACCCAGGCACTGAGTCTAAGAATGACTCAAGCTATTCCCCAGCAATTAATCACGACAGATAAATAAGTATTTGTATAATTTAAGGAGACTGAACCCTATTCCAGCTCAATAGTCTGACACAAAGTTTAAACTTCTATTTTTCTGCTATTGCAATTAAGACACACCTAGAAAATACCATACTGAAAGATCACTAATTGGTCTAACTCCTTTCTAGTTTTCTCAGCAATTGTAATGCCTCATTAAGCTTTCTAAGTGAGTAGAGGCTAACTTTTCATTATCTGCACAGACACACTGCGTGGCTGCAATGCAGGAAGGCTACATGCCATCTCCAGCATTTATGAAATTAGTTGATGGAAACATGACAGGGAATACATTTTACTGAGGTACCGATTACAGCTTTTCATCTCAGAACTGTCCCTTAAATGAAAGGACTAGGAAGTCAGGTACTTGCTCATTTAAGAATGACATTTCAGATTGCAAGAGAACAAAATAAAACAGCATGAGACCTCTTTTAATCTCATTGACATGAAGCAGCACTTGTGTACAGGATATATAGTAAAAACAAATGATATTTGACACTTCACTCACTTATTAGCCTAAAGTTAAATCAAGTCTGTCTGAACTTCTATGTATCTTACCAAATCAAAGTTCTTGGGCTAATTAGGACAGAGCTTAGTGAGTGGTTTAATTGACCTAAATGCTTCTCCACAAACTACAGTATCATCTTCCTCTACCAGGGAGTTGCTCCGATTCCCTTCCTCAGGCTAGGATGCTCGTGTTTTCCTACAGTTTTCACATTCTGGCTGGATCTGATTTCCTGATTCTCTCCACCAGCAAGGAACAGAAGTGAAAACACAGTTTGTAGCACAAAGGAAGACCAGCTTATCCTGGTTTAGCCCCTCCCCTGCCCCCACCAGCTAAAACTGGGCCACTTTTAGTCCCAGTCTGCCCACTTACAAGAAAGGGAAAAGGGAAATGAGAAACTTGTGGATTGGAAACTAACTTTAAAACAGCTTTAATGCAACAATAAAAATAAAAGGAAGATAATATTAAGAAAATAAAATACATATAACTATGCAAAACACCAATTGAAACTCCCTGAATAACTGCCTCAGCTTCTCCAGTCAGTGACAACCCATATCAAATACTACACAACAGTTTGAGAGTCATGGCCATTCTACATCCTGGTGGAGCTTTAGTAGAATACAAACTACATACAAAATAAGGAGAGTGCAATAGATAGCAGCAATAGCTCTTCAAGCAGGAATTTAGATGTTCTTGAAACTGATCTGCATAGGATTATACTGTCACTGGCAGTGCCCAGATGAAATTCATGCATTCAAGTAGCATCCCAAAGCTTCGGAGTTTGGTTTTCATTTTGCTGTTTAATCTTAAAAATAAAACCAAGAAAAAGCCCAGTAGCTGTTTGGAAGGGGAAAAAAAAAAAGTGTGCCTCCATTGGAAGTCTCCCCAGTAAGGCAAGTATTTAAGATACTAGCATTTGAATGTAGACTAACTTTCTATGCCACAGCAGACAGACTCAAGAACTGATCGGGTTTTTTTTTTGCCCATTAGTGACAAACTTAATGTTTTAATGCATAGACTCAGTAAACTTACAGTTGAAGCCCAGTTAACATGAAATTGCATCATTTGACAGAAAATGCCAGCAAATAAACTGGTCACCAAGATATATTTTTGATCTAGTCAAGAAGCATCAAATAAACAGGCTACACACATGTTCCACTGACTAGTTACTGGATTAGTGCAGCTGTAATTAAAGTTTAGAAGGAGACAGTACACTGGTGATTGAACAGCTTATTAAAAATGAGTTTACAGTCTAAATAGAGTTGTTCTGCAAATGACTGAATAAGAAGATTATGGTAGTTCCAGGTTACCTAGAAAGGTTAACAACTCAAACAAGCCACCAAGCAAGTAAAAGATGGGGTACAGTTTCCTTTCTACAATGCTACAGGCTTTTGAAAAAATTTTAAAGTAGCAATCCATCTTTAAGCATACATTAAACCTGCAGAACCCTAATGGACATGGTGCACAGTATGAGGATGAGACCATGGACATAAGTTGAAGCTAGAAAGGCTCAGAACAGAAACTCTCAGGGGACAGTCAGGCATCGAAACAGCTTTCCCAAGGCCATACAGTCTCCATTATTGAAGGTTTAAGATCAGATCACATGAAAGCCTAAGTGTGCTGGTATGACCTTGCTTGGAGACAGATGTTGGCTTAGAAGACTTCTGAAGAACCCTTTCATCTGAATTGTCTTATGAACCTAAGTAGCTAAACCCAGTTTTGGCTCATGACAATCCCTACTGTGGTAATTTAAAATATGCCTTTAACATAGCAGCTACTAAGAAGGTAAAGCTGTTCTCAAATATCAGTGAAAGCATTTTGTATAGGATGGGACATACAATGTCAAGATTCACCTTCTCAAAAGCATACACCAACAACATATTTAAGATGCCCAAATATATTTATTTCTTTTAAAAAGTATGTTACTCTTTAGAAAAAAAAGAAGATGGTAAGAAATCTCAATACAGATTTAAGTATATACAATCTGGCATATATTTCACACTGATGTTTAAGTAAACATCAGCACCCTCAGACTAAGCAAGATAAGACGTCTTAAGTCAGTAGTAATGAGGTACCAGGACAGAAGAAACCCTTAAAATAGAGGCGCTTCAAAGCCTTATAGCCAAGCAGAGCCAGAATTCCAGAATGTATTCAAGAACCATGAAATCTTTCTAGTCCTTTCGATCTTCATTTGCTGCCAAAAATACAGGAATTCTAACACAGAAATATAAGCATTTCAGTATACAGAGTTACAAATTGGTAAGCCAGTTCACCAGCTTCAAGTAGTCAGAAGAGTGCAGCACAGTTCTAAAATTGAAAAGAAGATAGAGCTTGGGTTTAGGGTTTTTTTATATAGGCTAGCAAGAACCAATTAAGTTATTTCCTTCAAGGTCTGTCTCCTCCCTCGTGGTATTCAGAACCATCTCAAGATAGAAGGAAAAAGAAACAAGTTCATTATCACAGAACAGTAATGATATTTATCTTTTGCACTCTTTTTCAGTGTTAGTGCATGAAAAGGTTACTGGATCTTTAATTCTGAAGGAGCATTGGGTGAGGTTACCATAACTATATGCTAAGAGGACGACTGCATTCATTAATGTGTTTCATTAATTCAAAGTATTAGCTGAAAATATTCTGCCTTAAATGGCTGGAGATGCATTTTTGTTAGTATTTCCAAAACCATGCCCTCCTCCTGTTAAGTACAATCATTTACCCTTTCTCAATGGTAAAAGCCATCTACTTCACTCAGCCTTAGTGAACACACTAAGATAGATATGTTCTGTCATTGGCCCCTTCGACATTTCTGGGATGTCTCAATACAGGAGAGCTAGTGATGAGACAGATCCTCATGGTGGGGGATAATAAATACGGACAAGTGCATAGGTGAGGTGGCTAAAGTGGGAAATTACTGGTGACAAAAGAAAAATTTAATTTAAAGGTGCAAGTACCTATTCAGCTAAACCCACGACAAGTGAGTCCTATCTGGAATGTAGCAAGTGTCCTAGAAGCAAACTAGACACTGAATGTTATCTTTGTTCCTTTTTAGGCGTGTAAACACTACCTTATGTTCTCAAGTAAAAAGACACTAATCAAACTTACATGCAGCAACTAAAGCAAGTGGAGTGATACCTCACAAGACACTGTTTCATGCTAAACAGGAATATGTAAACACCCACAAGAATCACCTATTTAGATAATACCAGACACCCCATATGGATGGTCACAATGGAGCACCATAGCAGCAGTTTGATTTAAGGAACAGTCTTGCCATTCATCCCATAACGTTTCCTCAACAGTGGTAGCATTAGCAGCACTGTGATTTACTCTCTGCTTTCAATGGGTCTAGGTCCAGTTTTGGTTTTCCCACATCATTCTCTTCATTAGGAAAGGTTTTGTAGTTGGCAAGGATGTTCTCCACCAAGAATCGAGCAGCTTCGTCTATGTTGATGTTGTCCTAAAAACATTGAAAGCAAAGAAGTCAGTGATATTTTTGAAATGGTCACACATTCCTATTAGAAGCTGGGCAATTACAAAAACTCTTCTACAGTTTCATCAGCATGACAAGTAGTGTAGGCACCTCATGTCATTGCTTATACACTTTCTTTCCGAAAAAACTTATCAGAAAGGTTTGAGACAAAGTTATTCACCAAAATTACAAAAAGGATACTTCTACTCTATTACGCAGTCAGGGGATAAATGTCACCTGCATTTGGAAAACTCAAATGGCAAAGTGCATTTCTGCATCAGGAAGGAAAAGAGACAGTTACACTGTTCATAGTAGTGTTCTACCTTTTGGAGCCTTTCTCTGCTTCTGTTGTAGTTTGAATATACTTATGTAAAAGGATCTTTATATCAACCTCAAACCCCAGTTAAACTAGTGTGTAAACCATCTAACCACTCTAGATTGTCCTGTGCATGCTTTGAAAAGTAGCTTCACATGTGCATGCAGGGTAACCTGATGAAATACATCTCTAAGTGTCTCTAGTTACTGAGGGGGCAAGCTGGCTACTACTACTACTAACAGGGGGCCTGTGGACACAGCTTTGACCTAGCAGGGCCACCTGGTAGCTCACCACAGAGCTGCTACATTTGGAATTGCTCATCTCTGATTCCAAAGGAAATACCACCACAGCACACTCTTTTGTCTCCATAACTGTAGGTCTAAACTCAATACGATTACGAGAATGTTTGACCCATCTCTACTGCACTTTACAAGCTCAGCGGTGTCAGTCACTACCTGCTTTTGGTAGTTTGCAGATAGGCACTTTTCTCTGCCCAGAGCAGAGGAGGATATTTCTCATTTTAGTGTAATAATGTTCACAAGATCTGCACTTCTTTTGTCTTCAATATTCTCTAATCCACAGGGAGAGGGGCCTGTATTACTGATGACTAGACTGAAGATTCAAGTATCAGTTCCAGCAGAAAGGCAAAAGCAGATTATCATGATATTTAAGTGGGCAAGTCTTAAACCCATAAACTGATTTGGTATGCTTATAAAACAAGAAAGCTGTCCTGAATTTCTGCTAAGCTATTTTAACTACACCTCTTCAAAGTTTTAAACAAGTGAATTCGTAACTGAAGTTAAGATCAATCACAGACTTCTCGCCACATGAAGAGCCTTGTTTTACATTGTCGTGTCTTAAATGCCACCTAAACTATAAGCTGTCACTACACTTCCATGTTAGGTTTTGCTCAAAGTTACTTGCACTTATTTTTAACATCATGCTGAACTTTATATGTAGCAGTGTTACGGGCAGGTGAAGCTTCAGGGAAGACATAACACATTCTTTTTGACTATAAAGAGCCTTAAAAATGTGATGTTTTAGTAACCGATGGGTGAGTGTGAGAATTATTTATTCAAATGCAAATATATTATTAGCTGCCTTAACTAATTCCTACAACTGTGTAGCCTTCTTCACTTTTAAAGTGATCACAAAGAGGCTTTTTTCTTTAAGAGTTGTTTAAGCATCACTTTCTGCAGTTTACAAGCAACAGATACAGAAAGCAAGCAAGCCAAGGGAAAAATAAGGACTTTGAAGTTTAGCTTTCCATATAAAAGAGTTAAATAGACCAGTAATTTGGTCTGTCAGCCACATTTGTCTTCATCTAAAAAAAAAAATCTTTATTTTTAAGGTTTTAATGAAATGTTGCATTCCACTTTAAAGTTAAGTTACCGCAGGATTAACTGTGCTTTGACCAAGTCTGTAGACTAAACTGTATAATGTATGAAGTTACTCAAAGTTATCTGTTTTAATAAAGTAGCTACCTATCTTAGCTTAAGTTAATACACAGAGGAATTTGTTTTTCTCCTGTTCAGTCTTGATACTGCCTGATAAAATAGAAGACTGCTTTAGCAACCTTATCATCTGGGTGGGTAGTAACAAGTGAGCAAAAAGGTTGTTCACTTCTGGAGTCTTAGCAATTCCTATGTGCAACAGCAAAAGACAGAAGCTGCAATTGAAAAATCTGCACCTAAAGATCACTTTTAATACTTTCAATAGCTTGATGAGTGATTAGTAGTACTAACGTCTGAGGAATGACACCGATCCTGACATGTCCAAGAAAACTTATCAAACTGTTAATCAAGTCTTACAGTTAGTGTTAAGGTTTTCTGAATCTAAGATGCAAAATAAGTCCTCCAACTTTTGCTGAACACTGGAAACTTGACTGTCACTTCTGATACTTGATAATTTGCTTCCCCACATGACTATCTTCATCCTTTCTTATGCCAATATTTAAGCGGTAAAATGTATTTCCTTTTTATGTTCACCTTTGCAGAGGTTTCAAACCATCCAACAAAGCCACTGTCTCTGCAGAATTGGTCCATCTGAGAGGGATTCTGGCTGCCATCTTTCTTCTGGTCACACTTGTTTGCAAGAAGAACAGCAGGGATGGGGCTGCCATTGGGAAGTAGTACTTTACTGTCCAAATCATGCTTCCATTTTGAAACAGCCTCAAAAGTGGAGCCTCTTGTGACATCGAAGACCACAAAAGCACCAACGGCTTCCTTGTAGTATACTCTGGTCATATTTCCAAAGCGCTCCTGGCCTGGAAGAGAGGAGAGTGAAACAGTATACTTATATTTAAGCATGAAATGTAGTCTATGTAAATTGACTTTTGTATACAGGCGAGTGTATACAATGCTGGCATTTAGGTCTAGTCACCTAGGTCGTACAACATTCCATCTTCCACCCTATGTTATCTCTTTGTAACAGCATTATGTGTATCATACAAGTCAGATGCTAAAAGCAGTTCGCAATTTCAACTACCATTGATTTTTTTTTTTTAAATCTTATTTGTTAAGTAGTATTCTTGTAGAAGCATTGCCTAAAAATACTACCAGCACAGCTATACACAAATCATTCTTTCCTCAAAAAAGCTTCCGCAAGATTTAGACATAAGCTAAGTCACCTCAGCTAGAGACTGAAGGAAACTCAGAGATCTTTTTCTTTACGGTGACTAACAAGGGTTTCTACAAGCTCCCCAGCTAACAGCCTTCAAATCATCTTCTGAAGAAGTCACCTATATTATAGATTTTTTTTCGCCCTAGCTAAACTTATTATCTTTGACTTAAAAGACCAAGTCTGAGACCTTCTCTGGAATAATTTACAACTGTAGGAGTTCTACAGCAATCCCATTATTTGATAAAAGAGTATCAGAATAGTTAAAGTACAACTATTAACAAAAAAAATAATGAAGACAGACAACAGTCAGTACAGTCACATAAATCCTTTCCTTAAGTACAACTACTATAGTCAGTATACTTGAAATACAGAATTAGAGTGCCAATTCTTCTGTTCGTAAAGTCAGACCATCATGTGTTTGTACCGGAGCAGAGATAACAGTGTCAAGTGCTAGTATGTTGCTTGGGAAGTCCAGGCTACTAAAATAGCCATCTGCTTTGTTCAGAGGTCTTCATTGGAAATAGTCTCTCTCCTTTATAAGTTTGCCAGTGTATCATCACTTCAGCTTTTAGCATCTAGTGCATATGCTGTTTTAGAATAGATAAAGTGAGACTTTTAATTGTAAACAGTTGTCCTCCATTTATAAACATTGAAGCCTGCCTCTAATTAGCAAAGACAAAGTTACAAGAACTGGGTATTTTCTTCTCAGAAAGAGCCAGAAATTCATCAGGTCATGGAGGTTGGCAAAGGATCCTGTTCAACAGCTTTCCTAGCTCATTTTAATGTCAGTACTTCAATGCACCAATTAGTTTAGTCCCCACAGACATTTTCAGAAAAGTTTGACTAAGCAGTTGTTAGACTTGCCTGAAAGCAGCAGCAGCCACAATGAAGTCCCAGAGAATAAAGCTCTATAAAGAAGACTTTATTTCTGACTGTTCAACTTTAAATTATGATGTTGCATAAAACAGAATCACTCGCCAGTATATTCTAAGTGAAAGTCACACAGGAATTTCTTCACTACCAGCTCATTATCCCCTGGGTAAGAACAAGGAGCATGCAAGAGGAAACCTCTTCCCTCCATATTCATAAATCAAACATTGAAGCTGCATTTATGCCATGGACTCTAAGGCTAACACGCCAGTCACCAAGCCTGCATCTCTCTGAATATATCACGGCAAGAGACACATCACTGATACAAGTCTCCTAAACAGTGTGCACAGAGCCTGAATATAAATAACTCACCTTGTCTCCATAGGCCTTTACAGGCTGGATTCTTGTGCCTAAAAGGCATTTTTGGTATAGCTTTACTGTAAATCGTTGTGCCCATTGTTTTCATGAATCAAACACCATTAGGAAAATGTTTGGCCAGAAGGCTTTTACTACTTCTGTAGTTCAAGTGTGCAACATCTAAATCAGCTTTACCTTTAGATTGAGGAGATTTCTTTTAAAATGGAGCTGCACAAAGTAAAATTTACTTATATTAAGCCAGCTGTTGCATATGGCACCACACAAACTATGAGGAGCTCCTTCTCAGCTTCCCCATTTGTTTAGCCACCAGTATCACCATCAATTCCTGTTACATGGAAATGCTTAAGCACAATCAGAGGCAGAGACACGTGTGCAATTCAGACAGTATATCCTTTCACACCATAGGAGGGCCCCACTAAGCAAATGGTGTAATCTCAAGGTCTTCAGTGCTCTGTACCAATTTGTCTTCTACAGAAAGATTTCTTCAGTATGGCCCCAAAGTGCTTTAGAAGTGGACATGCTGTTATTTAGATGAGACTGCACATGAATCAAGCAGTGAGAGGAACAGCCCCATTAGTCCTCCCTGTTTGGCTGTTGGAGATCTGTGTGGATTTCAGTCTTCAGTTTAATTAAGTCTATAAGCTTTTCCAAAAATGTGATATGTGATGGATGTTTACATAAGAAAACAAAGTTTTATTGATTAGTTTCAGAAAGGGTTGCTAGACTGTTACCAGCAAGGAACAGAGACAGCACAACTTGGCTATTGCAAAGGTTATCAGGCAGTTGCCATTTCTCAGATAGTTGTATGTGCTGTAGGTAAACATGGCTGTGAGCAGTTATCACAGTGAAGGACATTACTATTGACTGAATTCCTTCCTGCCTACTGCTCTCCCATCCAAACAAGTTTTAAAGATACAGAAGAGTTAACAAGGCCATACAAGCTTCCTACAGCAATAATCCTTGCTGAAACGTGCACATCACAGTGCATTTAAGGTGCAAAGAGACTCAAGTAGTACAGCATCGCATATAGCTTTCAAAGAAAAGAAACAAAGTTACAAAGTATATACCATAAACAAACTTGAAAAGTTCTAAATATCAAATTGTTTTCCTTAAAGAAATAACAGGGGCCATAGCCTTGTCCAGAAAGTCTGGTCATCACTTAGACAAGTTTGTGAATATCCCATTGCCAAAAGAATTCCCACCATCTTACCATAGTCAATCTTGTCCATCCACCTTGCCCAACGCCTTTTTATACAATGAACCAGAGAGCTGTTTTGACTAGAAATCAACCAAGGTTGCCCAGCTGTTGGTTTGTTGACATTAGTTACTTCTCATACTCCAGTATCCCCCAGCCACACATGAAGCTTTAACATCATGCAGAAAGGCAACAATGGTCTTACAGTGGAACAGCAGACTGGCTGAATCTCCTCATGGGATTCTGACCAGGAGAAGCCACTGCAAGTGGGATTGTGTTAACTGGCAGATTTGGGAGCTCTGGAATAATGCTGAAGAAAAGGTTAGCTTTGTACAGTAGCTTTTCTCATTGTGTGAGAAGACAGAAGTTCTGGTAGGAATGTAAGCCTTTACTGAACGGTACTTTACTTTGTACTCTACAGCAATCACTTAAAAAGCTTGGGCTTCAGCTGTCCAGAACAATCATTTCACTCTTACCTCTAGCTAGCTTTATTGATACAAGTCCAAGTTTTTGCTGGCATGGAATTAGCTGCATATTTGGAAAAAAATACATAGTCTTATGTAATTTAAATTTGGCATATATACACCTATCAGCATAAAAGTGTCTATCTTTACCTAATGGGTGTAACCTTTAAATTAGACAAATCTGATACCGCTTCCTCCTGAAAACACACACAAGCTAACACTGCTGTAGCATTACAGATTAACACCTCCAACATGAGTGCTACCCTTTACTGAAGCAGCTCAAGCTCCCAAACAGTTTACTACACGAGCTGATTTCACCTTTACACTTCACATCCACCAAAAATAGACCTGACCTGCAGTAGCTCATAGCTGTCCTTCCTTTCTGTCTGGAGGTCTCACAAGGATGGATATATCCTTTCTATTCCATAAGAAAGGCAAACAGAAGCAGTAACACATAGCCTGCCTAAATCATAAGAGTTTTGTTGTGGTAAAAGGTATATGGTATGAGGCAGGAAGAGAATTCAGTTTATCCCGAGTAGACATTTCAATCCCATTATTACTGATACTGCACATGCTGAGCTTCTTGTAGTGGATGCAGAGCATTCTAGACAGCCTTTTGAAAATTTGACAGGACTTTTAGGCAAAGCTTTTGCAAATGATTTCCTGCTTGCAAAAACTTATGTAGAAAAAGCAAAAAATAGAACATATCACTCCTCCGAAGTTTGGAGCCTAAGCATCATTCTCTATTTAGGTATTAAAACTCAATTGACTCATTTTTTTTTTGCCATGCTCATTTCAGCCAGGGATTTGTCATTCCCTTTCCTTTGCATCAGAATTTTTGCTGTAGTCATTACACAAAGTGTGAGAATAGCAACAAGCAGTACAGAAAGTGGATCATACTCCCAGAGGAGAAAAAAGCTTGAGGTGATCAGATGAAATTGGTTTTAAAATCTCCAGAAGGTATAATCATGGAAGGAAAGAGGCAGGAAAATTACTTGCTTACTACAGCAGTATGGAAAGAACATTGGAGGATTAATCACTCTGGTAGTTGTACTGCCTTGATGTAAACCTGACAGTACGACAGGTATCCTTTCTCCTTGTTCTAGTGGTTCAGCTGTAGAGGAGGAGCTAAGCTACAGTGCAGTGATGAGGATCGGGGTTTTGTTCGAGGGTATTCAAGTGGCTGCATGCAATGCAAAGTTCTGCATTCTCTAACCACAACATTTTCACATCTAAGTGAATCAGCACATATTGTCACCATATTTTCCAGTAATTGCAACAACTAAGTGACATGCTTGCATAATGTCATGCATCAGGAACTAAGATAGCTCCCTACAGCAGCATCACATGGGTTAAGTTTAGTTTATTATAAAACTGTATCAGAGCCTGGGAGCTACTATTGCTTCCTGGTTTTCAATGTAACAAGACTAAACCATAAGTTAAAAACAACATGGAAAAAAAAAAGGCAGGTTTGACATTAGAAGCTTTATCTTTGTCCTTTATTTCACTGCAAATGATAAGTTATCACCATAAGACTCAGACAGTGCCAACCTTGCCCTGAAGTACATTTTAAAGAGCTTCTACAGCAATCTTTCACAGAGCAAGAAATAAACAAGAGAGTCCTGTTTATCACAGTGTGACTTATCATTGTGGCAGTTCTTGCTTTTAGTTAGCAGGAGACACCCTACAATCCCATCATTATTTTTACTCTGAACTCCTCCTATGTGATGGGAATTAAGGCTAGAAGAAGCAAGTTCAATGTACAAATAACTGCTGGATCTGCATGATACTGAGTCTGTCAGGGTTCCTTCACTCAGACTACTTACCATACCTAGTCTTAATATGTATTTTTTATGAACTAATAGGAATCTACTCAAGGAGAGTAAAATGACCTATCCAGAAGGAGCTTCCCCAGATATACTTATTTTTTTACTGCAAAGGTAAACTTTGGTTCACTTCTGTCAATACCAATAGTGTAGCACAAGTTCCCCTGCCTTGTGAAAAATCTAGTATTAGTTTATCCTGAGGCCATGTAACTCAGAAACAAGAGCTGTGTTAGTTGCATTTAAACCCTTCGCATCATCAAGATTACTGATGGACAACTGGACGAAGTTTAACTTCTTTCTGATGAGACTAACAGTTCTGGCATCCTCCAAAAGTTGTCATTAATGAGAAAGAGAATGATGACCAGTGGTTAAAAATGCCTGGCAACTGGAAGAATGATGGAACAAATAGTTTCAAGGTTCATTCAAGTCATCTTTGACAGGCTAATCGGCTTAATGGGTGGCCAGAGCTCAAAATGTGATTTTAACAGGTTTGGCAGTTCAACATCAAATGACCTTAAACTAGAGATGTATGGTCTAGACTGAAGTCATATAAAGTCAAGGTACAACTAGCTGAAGAGTTTTATATGTTGTTTGCTGCCAACTGGATGACCACTGCAATAAAGTTTTGCAGTTTTTCCCTGGATGCAATAATACAGAGTTGTCAAAAGTGTGATAAATACCAAAAAGTCCTCAGTTTATAAATAAAGCTAAGAAGTTCTTGCTAACAGTATCCTTCAGAATGCTCAAACTCAGAGTTTATTTTAAAAGGTAGTTTCAGTTCAACAGAAAGGAAAAAAAGACAAAAGCATCCAGCAATACTACAGTAATTAAGAAAACAGTCAGGTCACCCAGTGAATCAAATGAAGAGAGTTCAAAAAGCATCCTGCTAGAGTGTTTCAGTTATTCTGCTTTTCAATCAACAGGTACTACACACTGCATTGAACTCAGGCATCACAGGGTTCTTATCAAGCCACAGTAAATGGTTGCAATAAATCAGTTTGTTTGGGAATACTTGGAACAGTCTCCTTCCATTGTGAGAAAGTTTCTCAGATTAACTATTTACCAGAACAACTAATAGTCAATTAGTCATACTAAAATTCAAGAAGGGTCATTACTGACAGTCAGACTAACTCTACTTTGACTGCCAGCACCATGACTCTTAGGTCCTTGCAATCACTACTCTGATCTAATTAGCCATACAGTGTGCCACCATTTAGCCTTCAGTACCAAAGTGTACAAGTTAGTTATTTCAGACAATTTCCAGGTCCATGAGACATTTGTAGTTTTATTTATCCTAGACAAGAAAAAAATTCAACAGTAACTGAAACCTCTTCTTCCAACGTTCCTTATACCAAAAGGCCTAACTTAATGAGCACTCTCCTTCCTGCTTCAGCTGTGCTGTCTTACAAGAGATTAAACCTCCAGGTCCCTGAATTGCTAGGGTCAGGCTTTCACACTCAGAATCACTGTTCCTTTCGAAACTCAACTATGTCCTTTAGGAGCTACAGCGAGGAATAGACTACACTCTGGATGCCTGTTGGTCCTACAGCTGGATGTTTGACACAATGCAGCAGATATCAGAATTGCCCTGAGGATACATCTAGTTCCCCAGACATCTCATGTACATTTTAGGACTACCTGGGTCAGGTGTGAGGTGACTGGGCCTCCTTTTTAGCCAGATATATCAATATGCTACTGGCAAGCTACCACTGCTTACAGCATTCCCCGCTCTCCCCAAACCAGCACAACTTGTCCCAGAACTGTCTTACCCAATTAGATTGAATCTGTTATTCAGCAATAAGTAGGCTAACCAAACCACTATCAATATTACAAGATGTGCTCAAGTGTGTCTACCTGTTTCTTCACGTGGGCAGCAGACATAGATTGAGAGAGCACAAACATACTCTGATCTAAGATGATACTCATTATTACCCCTTTAAGCTGTTAATTAACAAGTGCTTAAGCCACAGAGGTGTTGATCTATACTAGCACTCTAGTACATATTAGAAACCTGCAGGAGTTAAAGGCACGCCTAGCCTGACTTTTACTTTCCATCACTGTGGAAGTAATATTTGGTATTTGTGGTTCTGGTGACAAACACCAAGAGGCTAAAAAGCAAGAACTACAGGAACATTACATCTTCTCGTTTAGACAGAACTAGAAATATTTTCTGACTGCAGTGTTTAGTTTCTAGCAGACAAAAGCAGCCTCATATAATTTCAAGTGAATTGCTAGTATTTTTTCTTACTAAGGATGGTGTGGGGAAAGCTAACTGACCACTGGATGGACCTCTTCCCAACAGTAACTGTTCCATGCCCTTCAGAAGGACAATCTTCAGGAAAAAGGTAACCAGCCACTTAATCCTTGTTTAACTGACTCCCACTTTACCATAAGAGATGGCCTTTGGCACTCTGCTCATGCCTATGTTAGACAGTGGCAGGGTGCAGCTGAAGCGGTTGCATTGAGTGAGACAGGGTTGGAGACCCAACACCCACAGTGAACTATCTACGAGGTCTGACAAAAACGACAAGACTATGCCTGTAACTCTTTATTTAACAAATTAAGATATGATCAACTTCAAAATGCTTACCTTCTGAGTTGACACACAGCTGCATACAATGCTGTCAACATTCAAAGCAATTCTACAGATCGTTTTCTGAAATACTGTTCAGGACCTCTGTCATTTTTGCTTTCACATTTTCACTGTTCACTCCTGCAAACTGACATTTTCCAACCAAGGGTAAGAAAAAGTCTATATTTGAACACATGCCCACTTGTATTGAGCAAAGCAATCGTGTTGAGCCTTGGCTCACTGTGACAGGTTAGAACATGTTCTGTAATGATCTTTGTCTCTCCCTTCCTGCTTTTGGTTCCTGAGCTATAGGGTTAGTCTTTGCGTGCTGGACCTTGTGTACAGTACATATGGAGATTCTGCAGTAACTCAAGTCACTGAAGAAAATCAGTTCAGGTGCAGCAGTATTTTGATTGTTTAGGTCACAATGCAAAGTTATCACATCTTCTGAATTAGTATTTCATTCTGAAATAGTAGGGAGTAGTTTGCTCTAAAGTTTCATTGCACAATGCAGTTTCTAACCTAGTAATTTGTTAGCTACCCAAATTTTCAAAATCATTGTGACGCCTGTCACAGTGCTTGCTATCATTATACTTCATGCTAAACTGCAACAGTGAAACAGCAAGAGCACTAAGGTGCTCAGAAGTTAAGACACCTGATTTCCATCACAAACTCTGACCACATCTATCATCTTAATTGATGGAAAAAAGTACACCATTCTCTTCTAAAAGACAAAGCTTCCCCCTAACACTTGCACAGCTCTCTCAGGGAATTTTACAGCAAGACAAACTCTTTATTGCCCCTGTAGCAATGGGCTAATTTAATGATTTAAGATTGTCCAAACTGACTTCAACAGCTTACTATCTTGTCTTTAAGAATTTTAGACATAATAGCCCACACTTATGGTTCAACTGCCTTTTCCAGCATGAAATGTATTATATGGAGGAGCATGACTGTCCTGTCATGTTAGTTTCACCTGTTTTGTTTGAGTCTTTGATGAACAGCAGATTAAAGGGGAAAGTCCCTGACTAAGCACTGGATTTCCATACCCAGAGAAGTAGAGTTCAACCAAGCTAATTGATTTCTAGGTGTCAAATGCAGCATGTAAGGAAAAACTCTCCTTGCTTTAATATTCAGAAAAAGCTGACTTAGTCCAATGAGTGCCAGCAACAGCATTAATTGGAACTTCCTACCTTGCTTTAACTAAACTGAAACAAGTCATCTGCCAGAGTTAAGTTATTTTCATGACTGACACTCTTTAATCCATCTCCTTTGGTGGACTGTCACAAAGCCAGAGCTGTACTGTGTACTTAACATTGATGCTGCAAGGACTACAGCATTTCAGAGCACACAGGAGAACAATTCTAAAGTCAGTTTGTCTCAATAACGTTATCACGAGACTGAAAAAATGTTAATCTCTAAAATGTTCAAAGTGTCATGGTGCATTGTGTGTGATTGGAATTTTGCGTCAAATACCTGCCACTGCTCTCCCCAGCATTCTAGCTTGGGAGCATTTAAAGAACAAGTTCCCACATGCTGTTTGTAGTGATACTCAGAGGCTGCTTTTTCATAAGTTATTTGAAAAGCTGCTAAAATCCATACAATAAGGAATAGAGGTTTGCCTTTGCTGCTTATCTAGAAGTCACTAATACTGAAAACGTGCTATGCTTTCTCTAGGCACAGTTAAAACATTTATTTCTAAACAAGTTCCATAAACCCCTGAAATCTCATTTTTTTCCAAGCATATTCTTACCACCCCATTCACCTTTGTTCTGTGGCTCCATAGCAGAGGAGAACCTGAAGACCTAACGTTCTGCCACTGGTAGCTTGAGAAGTATGTTGTGCTTCGTAGTCACTGTTTGCTGCTGCTCATGCTTGCTTTAACACTTGTGAGAATTCCACGAGTTATTCCTATCCATTCATAAGGAAATACAGACAGAAATTCCCTTACTGCAAATCACTTCCTTCTTACATGGCATATCACACTGCAGTGAGTATTTGGAGGGAGCAGTTTATTATAGACTGCAAAGACAAAGGCAATGGCTACCACTGGAGTGTAAGGACTGTTATTTCCAACAGCTGTTAGACTGATCCCAGTATCCACGCTCACTACTGCAAGGAAGAATCTTACTTTACACAGTGCATCAGAGCCTTTTTTTGAGCCATGCAGGTAGGATTCCTGCATTTAATTTGACAGGTAAATAAAATAATCAGTTTGGAACAATGCCATTACAGCACTTGCCAACTCCACTTGTACTTGGGTACATGCACTTCAGTGACACACACCCCCCCCCCACCCCCCATCCTGGTGTACACAAAGAAAGCCAAACTGGTAAGAGACAAACAAGGAGGTGTAATAAAGAGATGTAAATAAGGTGAAGACACCATATCTCTTAAGCTGCAACACTGATGCAAAGAGAGCTGATAAAGGTCGATTTGCATTCATATGAACTCCATACATTACAAGAAGAGTGTATGTTTAACATTGTCTGTATCAGTTTGTCTCTAAAATGTAATGCACCCAACTTATCAAAAGAGCTTACTTTCTGACCCACTGAGTCAGAATTACACAAAGGTCCAGAATTCAGCCAATACTTGCCTCAAAAGAAACCTTATGATAAATGTAAGGAAATGGATTTCTGGACAGATCTCTAGTTTGCATTACAATTTGATCCAGAAATTTGTTATGTTGTGTGATATATACTAGCTTTACTCCTGTCTGCTGTATTGCACTGAAGAATTGAGGGACCTTGTGTAACCTACCCTACCCTACACACACACACATTTGATGTAACCATCCTTTATTCTGTGTTTTAGAGAAGTATTTTTATTGTGATCTTGTAGACAGCATAAAGCTTTTGAGCAACCGCTATATATAATACAAACTTTATCTATTTGAAAATAAGGTGAAAGCTCCATCTATTCCATAGTAATCAGAAGTTCAAGCACTAAGTGACATTTCTATTGCTGACAGAAATTGAGTACCTGCAAGATCAATACAGCAACCTTTCTTTTAGCCATGTACTAGATGAGGAGATCTTCCAAGATCACATCTTTAATGCTATTTCCAGTAGGACATCTAGAAAAGCCTATGGAGAAATTCTAAGCTTGCTTCCAGGACACTCTTAAGAACATCTGTCTCAATTCTACCATTTCACTAAAACTTAACTGAAAAATCCTGTATTGCATAATCAAAATTGCCATACTAACTGCCTTACAACACCAGTTTCAAGACAGCAACATTTCCAATATTCTCATGGAATTCCATCAACACACAGGCTCTACAAAGTTAAACAGTACTTTGAGTTGCTATATAATATAATACTAAGCACTAGAACCTTCACCAATATGAAGGACTTGGCACCCCACTAAAAAGACAAGGAAATCTTTTCATCAGCAAGACCAATAATCATACCTTACTTGATAGCATTTCACTAAAAATGACTTAAATAGAAGAATTCCAAAAAAAAGAAAACATGCTGACAACCAGAGTTTCTATTCAGAGATGACTGGAGACACCAAAAAGAAACAAGTTTAACATGTTCAGCATTTATTTGGATGCTCAGCTGTGGAGCTCCAAGAACCAGTCATTCTCAACTAAAAGCTCATAACTAATTCAGCTATTGCAGAAGAGTTACAAGAAAGGACACCTACACAACATTTCCCACAGAGTTGTGGCTTCTAGAAGGAACCACACAGCATGTTTTCAGTTCCATTTCTTGTCTCTACTGATTCTAGGACAATGTTCCAAGCCATTCAATACAAAACAGGCCTCTTAGGTTCCTCTCCTCAAAATTTATCTGCTAGTCTTGCATGTTTCCAGCCAACATTATCACTAAGTCACTTCTTACATGATATTTGTACCTAAATGCATGAAAAACATTCCTAAATCAGTTGTTAGATATCATTCTAACAGTGAGAAAAAAAGCAATAGTTGGGGCAGGTTATGTCTAGATTCTCTAGTCTCCACCCTATTCTCACTTGTACTACGTAGACAGCTAAGCAATTTATTAATAGTTTCTTTGCAGAAGTTGCCAATTTTAATCCCTACACTGACCTTCAAAATGTTTGTGGGTAAGGACAAGTTGTTACAAGACCACCTCCAACCTCTCCATCCTTAAAAGGAACTCCTCTGAAAAGCAATTTGAGTATGTGCCTCTGGCCCAGAGCTATGTACAGATAGGAAATGAAGTTTTCTGGTAGCTCCCTGTAGGTGGGCATCAACCTGTCAAGGATGCATTAACATCACTTAAGGGGTTGCTTTAGACCTTTTTTTTTCTAATAGAAATAGTCTATAATGCAAAAAAGAAGTTAATGACCTCATACACAGAAGCAACTTGGCAGTCTTCTGACATGTCAGTAGCAGAAATGCAGACTGAGAAAAACTGAAATATACAGCCCTTATAAGTTTTTTCACTATCTCACATACTGGAACAGCCTCCATGCCTTCAAAACTCAGCTACCAAAACACACAACAGCACACAACAATGTTCCACAGAAGGTGCATATCTACCAAGTACTCCACCTTTCCAGAGGAGATACTCCATTGGAGCAGGAAAGGTTAAGATCCATTAGGCACAACATCACACCTGCATATCTAAGTGAGAAGGTTTGCATTTTGCCTTCAATTATCCTGCATTGCAAGTGCTCATTTCAGTTTAAATCCTCCTCCTCTTCTCCCACATTGATAGTTTCCTGTACACACTCCCCATTTCTCATGGCTTCCTACAGATGAGAACAAATTAATGATGTCCTGAAAACCTTAAAAGCATAACATTAACTCACATAGCCAATATTGACTTATCATCATAGAAAAGACAGGATATTCCAAACGCTTCCTCAGCTCAGTATTTGATCAGCATACTTAATCTGATTTCTCCATCCTCTTTGAGACTGGCATATATTAAGAAGTTAGAATTCAGATCTTTTCAAGGAGATAGACAGTTTAATAACAAATTCACATGCTACAATTCTTATCATTCAACTCCTGAAAGCTTGTATAGAGGAATGACTGTACTTCAGTGTTCTAAACATGCTCTTCTGTTTGGCCAAATTATTAGCCACACTTTTCCAGTTAAAGCAGTGCTATAGTTTTAATATTGAAATTCCTTTGTAAAGCTGATTGAAGTCCTGAAAGAAGGGTGCTATTCACACTAAAGTTAATACAGAATCCCTCAATTAAAGCTTTAAAAACAAAGGTGTCTACCAGTTGTCAGCAGTGACATTCTTCATGAGAAGGCAAGCTCAAGTGGTCAGCTGTGACTTTTACCACCCCTGCCCTCCAGAAAGTTGCATGTTCATATAGGCTAATGTGATTGACAGTGATAGCCAATGTGATCATAAAGCAGTAGCTAACACTACTCAGTTGCTGGTCTTATTAGATCAGATCACAAGTTTTTGATACAGAAAGCCCTTAAAGTGTTCTTTCAATAATATTTGACTGAATTTCATCAACAAGCTATATTCAACTCCTACACAACATTGTGGAGTGCAGTATACTTACTAAAACAGTATGCTTGTCAACTAGTGTATGGAAATAAGACTTTAAAAGCACTTCCCTATCGTTAAGGTTCCCTTGTTTTTGTATCTCTAAGACAATGACTCATTCCTGTCTCCTATTTATTTCACCAGTTATTTATGTCCTTTGATGAAGGGTGTTACCCTGGTTCTAACATTTCCAGAATTTATTCAGGAAGAGAGATTTAGCATAACTCCACATGTCAAGATAAAAACCCAAGAGTAATGCTTAAGGGCAGCCAAGGCCTAGAAGTTTTGCTCCTGTATGAACATGCATGCAATTTGTTCAGCTTCTTTCAGAATACTTCCTGCTGCAAGCAAGACAATTTGACAGTGACTGATCAGTCTTACTCCCAAATTTTTTCATCTCCATTAACCAAGAACCTACAACCTCCATCTAAAAACTAAAATGCCTCTTTCTGGAATACACAATTCGAGGCACAACTTCTTCCCCCTGCACTATTTCACACCCTGTCTTCTCCCCTTTGATTCTGCTGCAGGAATCTGCATTACTTTGTACCTTGGAACAGGAAGGCTATTTTCACCTGAAAATACAGCATAGGCAGTGTAACATTGTCATGCTCTATCTGACAGAGTTATCTAATCACTATAAAAACACTCAGGTGGCTCAAGAAATTGAAGTTTCTCAGAAACCTGCTGCATTGCAACATACAACATTCATCACTCTAGCTACAACCACACCAGAAGCAGCACAGTATGTGCATTATAATCATTAGCTGATGACTGATCTATGTGGTTAGTTCTTATAATTGATTTAAGTACAGAACCTTAGACTGCAGCACCCGGCTCTTTGAGGAACGCCTTTTATGAAGAACTGTTAAGTACAGGCTTTGATCTAGAGAAAAATAACACATCTTACTATGCTTAAGGGTTAGACTTTAATTCAGAAGCCTTTTTAAATGCATCCAGATAAATTCAGAATGACAGCACCATATTGCTTGCAGGGAAGTCACATGTAATGTTACTTACCATAAGATTTAGATCTCTTCAAGAGATCTAAAGCTTTTTGTCTACACACACCAGCAGACAAAATTATCTACATGAGCCAGAAGACAGTGGGACTGATGAATTAAAAGGGAATGACTATCACATGCTCAAATGCTTTATTACACACTTTATTAAAGTGCCTTAGGAAATACACATTATGACTACATAGAAGCTATCTTCAACCTGGTTCTCTAACTAATAATTTTATGTAAACCTGTTAACATCCTCAGGTATTTAGAAATATTCATGAGTATAGACATAGGCATCTGCAGAACACATTCCCAGGTCAAAGACTTCAGCAGTTTTAAACCCATTAAACAACCTTTATGGATCCTAAAATCCTTTTTATTTTAATGGTTAACACTTAACTGTCATGTCAAGTTTTACAGGAGCCTGAACTGTTACTGTCACCCCAGCTAAGCACAGCATAAACAAAAATTTCTATTATTACTTCTGCTCTTAGTCTTGTTTTTCAGTTGGGGAAGGACCCCGACTCCTTAGAAAAAGAACAGCCTAAAGTACCAGATTAGATGTAGGACTTTGGAGTACAAATTGCTAAATAGTTGTATTTTCTTCTTCCATTTTTGCTAGGGAAAAGCTTGCCAGGAGTTTCACAGAAAAGTATTTCAGTGACAGGAAAAACTTTATTCTTCAATCTATGAGCAATAATCAGCACAAGCCTTCAAGGATTGGTCAGCAGCTCTTAACTCAGTTTTCACCTAGCAGCATCCAATATACACTAAGAAATAATCAAGAGTGAAAGATACTTTGTTCTGTATCTTGAAATTAAGGCATAGGTGTATTGTCAGGACTTCCTATAACATAAATAGGTTCTGTCCAAACTTTGTAACAAGTTACAGCTAAGTTTCTGCCTAGCCTGTTGAAACAGCTTGCTTTTGGCAAAGCACACACTACTCCAGTCTTAGAAACCAAGGGCTGAGGTGTTAAATATAAGCACAGCAGCCTGTTTTAATTTTTGGAACACTAGATTTGCTAAAATGCATCCAGAATGTTGTAGCAGCTTGCACTGGTACTGCCAATTGATTTAAAGAAGGTTAAAACTGACCTGCAAAAGGAATACATCAGAAAAGAAAGCTTGTAAACATTTTACTTGCTCTCCAAAAGAGCAATCAGAAAGTAAGAAAATATTTTAGTTCGCCCTACAGATCAACAGCTGAAAGATCTGTGGTGTGTTTCAGCACATGGCAGTAAACAACTGGTTTTTTGGGTGTTTGGTTTTTTTTTAGTCTGAGGAATCATATTTGAAGTGTTTTAAGATAACCTTTAGAGTAGAAAGATCAGAAGCTGATGTACAGTTGGTCTGTCACAGGGTTACAGCAGCCACATGTTACACTTCCTCTTTCTGAGCTTCCACCTGATAAAGCTCATGGAAACAGTAACTACCAGTTGTTACCCAAGTATCTTCCAGCAGTGTAAGTGTAAACACAAGATTTGAAATGAAGTCCACTTTTTCATATCCAAGGAGATATTCTGCATGCAGTAGAGAAGGATGAAGGCAGCTACAGGTTAATAGCTGGGCTACACACAACTAGAAATGCAATAGCCCCTTGAGATGCTTAAGGAGTTGAAGACACAGACTTCTTCCAAGGCCACAGCAAAACAGAGTTTGTTCTGTGGCATTTTGCACAGTAGAGTTAACCACTATAGGTACACAGTTGGAATCTGTAAGACAGATTTTAAAGAACAGTCTTGAATTGTATACAGGAAAGATGTATAGTTTGGATAAGTGAACAGGGCTCTTCTGCTTCCATATACTCAAAGTATCTTTTTTTGATACACAAACCCATTATTTGAATGTAGAACTAAGAGTAACACAGGTTCCATTCTGTTATTCCACACTGCAGGGACACAATTTACTTTGAGGACAATTTTAGCTATTTGAGTTACCTTTAACCCATAAAGCACGCTTACTAAACACAACTCACATGAAAAAGATATTTATTTCCCGTAGAAGCGTTATGGAGCCACAACCACGAATGAACAGCAGTCATAACCAAGACCACAAGCTCCCAAGCAAGCTGGTCAGGTTGAGCAGTACAGGCAGGAATCCTCTGGGAGCCCTGGAGCCAGCAAGCAAGGCAGAGCAGCTTTTTGAGGACTGATGTAAAACCCTGGGCCAAGCCAAGAGTTGCACAACACCAGCTAAAAGAAGCACACAAAGCCTGTAAAAACTCAAAAACTTTGCTCCCACATCAAGATCACAGTCTATCGAGCAGACTGGTCTGGTGGGAGGTGTTGGAATTGGATGGTCCTTTCCAATCCAAACCATTCTACGACTCTGTGATTCTACGTGGACGAGAGTGGCTGCAGGTAACAGGGGGAAGGAGAAAAACAAGAAGACGGACTTCACAGCCAAACGACACTTTCCTCCGGAGGTGCCGGGGCTCATAGGCTCCTGCCCCCTCGGGGCTCACCCTGCAGAGAGACGCCCACCCCCGGCCCTCACCTGCGATGTCCCACAGCTGCAGCCGCACCAGGGTCTTGCTGTCCCAGTTGATGACTTTGAGAGCGAAATCCACGCCGATGGTGGCCCGGTAGTGCTGGGAGAAGAGCTGGTGCACGTAGCGCTTGATGATGCTGGTTTTACCCACGCCCAGCTCCCCGATCACCAGCACTTTGAAGAGATGCTCCCGGCACTCGGCCACGCCGGAGCCCGCTCCTTCCCCGCCGGCCATCCTCGGCTTACCCGGGGAGCGGAGCGGGGACCCCGGGCTGCCACTCTCCTGCCTCCAAACTTCCCCAGCCGGCAACTTTCCCCCAACTTTCCCACGCTGGGAAGACGGAGCGGGACGGACGCTGGGAGGGAGAAGGGAGGGAAACCCCGCAACCACCTGACTGCAGTCACAGGACGCGGAAACTCCGCAGCGTTATAAAAGCCCGGGGGAGGGGCCGGGGGAGGGCCGTGGCTTGCCCCGCCGCTCCGGGACACCGGGCGGGATGGGGTGCGTGCAGTGGCCCCTCGGCTCCTCCCCGGCCGGGATGGGCGCTCCGTGGGGAAGCGGCACCGCCCCGCTCTTCCCGAGCGCTCCCCGAGGCGCGGCTGTGGGGTCTGGCAGGGTGTTGCTAACTGGAGTTTTCCAGTAACCTACAGTCGCCTGTCCATTACCAGCCTTGCCTGGTTGTCCAAAGGGGGCTCGAGCCGGGAAAGCTTCAGCACTCTGTCCTTGGCATCCTCTGCCCCCTTTTACTGCAAAGTTTCCCCTTGGTTAAGTTTCAGGAATGCCCCTTCTATGAAAAGTTTTCTCCCCTCTGTTCTGCAAAGCATGTTATCTTATGGCAAAGATTTTTGTGGGACGAAGAGGGATTGATTAGGGTGTCGGCTAAATAGGGGTACTCCAGTAGCATGCACCCCCACAGTCGCCTGTCCATTGCCACATTTGCTGCCTTGCCCACCTGGAGCCAGCCTGGGGCCCCTTGAACTCAGGGTGTTTGCACCCTGGCCACCGCCCTGCGCTTGCACACCCTGCAGCAAGACCTGGAACTGTGCACCGGGAAATGTGGTGCTGAGCTCACTGTGCAAACAGGCCAAGAGCAGAGGCAGCAGCAGTGACATAGCACAGTCGTGCGTAAAACCTCAGGTAACCAAGGAAGAAATCACTTCCTCATCTGCAGGATTGCTGTCAAACACCTACAATTAAATTTGGTTCCCTTCTGTTCCTAAATTAGTATTTTTAAATGTTTTATCACTCTCTGGTTGCTTTGAAAAAAAATTGGACAATGAACAGACACATTGTTAGAACCCAACCCAAACTAAGTTTCCTGTCCCTAGGACTATGTAGTACCATGTGTGCAGAGGGCAAGTGTTGGGGGGAAAAAAATCCATCTTTGCTAACATGCTCTTCAAATGAAACACCTCAAGTCCACGCATCAGTCCTTGCCATGAGAGGTTGGAGTTGAACAGTTAAGTGGTACTGTCTTAGTGCTGTAATGTTTAGCTATCATTAAACTCCTTATCAGAGTTATTTAATGCTGAAAAAACAATGAAGACTGCTCTAGAAGGGAAATATTATGTGACTGTCTAGTCAGCATGTGGGTGTACAAATTAGGAGTTCAAATGAAGAGCTGATTAGGAGTGAAGGGTTACCTTCAATGGAAAATTAATTAGTGCTTAAAACATCTGGCAGATGATCTGGCAAACAATCATCACTTACTCCTGGTTTTATAATAGTTGAATTTACTAATTCCTTTGTCATGCTTTAAATTAGTGGCTTCACCAAAATATTTCAGGCTTTGCCAGTTGCCTTGGAGCATGCTTACTTCCATGTCACAGAAAGATGATGCACGCAATGTAGATGGGGGTGGGTGAAGAGAATAGCTATTTGGCAAAATGAAGGAGAAAAAGCTAGATGTCTTGGAGAAAAAATGTATTTAGACATTTTGTTTTATATGTATTTATTTAAGCTGTCATGCTATTTTCACTTCAAGACAATTATTCTATTTATTTGGTTTCCATCAGAAGTAATATCATCCAAATATGAAATATGGGAAGACATTCAAAAATTAGTTGGTTGGGTTTTTTTGGATGAAGAGTGGTATAGTAGCAGAGGTTCTCTGGCAGGAGGTGAGGTAGACAAGAAACACTGTTATTAGTTGGGAGATTGAAAATGATTGTGGGACACCTTATTTCAGGTACACTATATGTTCTGGTAAACCTCTCCAGCTGTATCTAGACTGTCTATCTGTGTGCACAGCTACAGTCCATTCAGATAAGGGATCTGGCTGACATGCACTGAAAATCTCACCTTATGTAGATGCCTAAGTTTCTCTCGGTGTGAAAAACAAGGTGGGATGGAAGTGAATTCTCATGTGTTCATGTGAGGAGCCTGTTTCCTCAGGCTTAGGTAGTTATAGTCTTTGTGTCCTCATTCCCTGCTTGTCAGATGGTGATTATAGTACTCACTGCCTTACAGGAGAGTTGTGTTAATTGATTACTAGGCATGTTCTTCCATTATATGGCAAAAAAATGCTTGCTTGATCTAGTTGCAAGCCGCTCATAACATTACATAATTTTTTTTCCTTGCATAGGTGGGTGGAAATTTTAGGCGGTTTCTACCATGTATTAGGCCTGCTTAGTACCTTCTTTGTCTTATGTGCCATAGAGATTTATTACTCCCATTACTTTCTTCATTTCTGCTCCTCATGTTGTAGGGGAACATACATCATCTCAGACGACTAATTGAGCAACAATACTATTGTTAGCAAACTGAATATGAGTACCACATTATGCTTGAATTTTGCTATCAAGAGTACAAAAGATGCCTGTAGGTTAATTTATTTCTCACATATTGATTTCGAGCAATTAGAAGCAACACAAAAAACAAAGAAGTCTATAAAAGTCATGATCAGTTCACAGAAGAGTCACTAACAGAAACAAGGGCAAAATGCGACTGATAATTTTCCACGATTAATAGTTTGATCTGTTGTAATTACATTACAGCATGGCAAACATATAGCAGTGGATCTTGCCTGAACTAATGATTTGCCTTAATTTCATTATTATTCATTTTGTTCAAGCTGACTGATATCTGTGTGGAACAGCTTGGCAAAATTCAGTCATTTGCAGTCCTGTTATTACTGTTCTGTCTCTCTGTGGTACTGTGTAATCAACCATGTACCAGGTTATAGAATAAAGTATAATCACCAATCACCCAGTGCAGTGTAAATAATCTTGAGCTAAATTTTGGTGTCACTTAGTCTTTTGCATGTATTTTTATTTTTTAACTGACTCATCTTTACTAGTTGAATGTCAGCAAAAATCCTTTATTGAACAAGAATTGCTGGCATCTTGGTACGGTAATTGGGATTACATTAGTATATCTTGCCTTCAGTTGCCAATATTGGGAGACTGGGACAGGGTTATTATTGTGCCATTTTAACTAGCTTATCTGGTTGATTGCCTTTAAATGAGATGCCTGCTTCATATTTCAAATAGAAATTGTAAAACCTACTTGTTCTTCTCTTTCCCTGCACTGGAGACATCAGAACTGAGGAAGAAAAAATGTAAATCTTACAAAACAGGCATTTTATATCCTCTCAACCTGAAGACTGAAGGTTAGTCTATATAAAAACTACCTGGTTTGTTTTTTTTTTTTACAATTGCTGGTATTAGCCTGCCCACCCACTGGAGTCCTTTGCTAAATTATCACTTTATCCACTTGTTAAAACATTAGCTTCCACCAGCAGCTGGGTCTGAGCAACTGACTGCTCACTGGAAATGCTTCAGAACTTTTAATAGCCTAAAGTTCATTACACAGTGAATATCAAAGGACCGGTGAAATTACTTTGCTTGTACCTTCCTTTTTCTTCCTGATCCTTAATGTCTTTTTGTATCTCTCTTCCTTCAAGACTGCTTCTTCTAATCTTTCCATGCTAGTCCCTCCTCCACTTCCTTTAGAACACCATTTGCCTTATCTCCCTTCTATTTTCATTTTACCAACTGTAATTCTTTATTACTGTCCCTTTTTGTGAGTTTGTTTGTTTGGTTTTTATTTTTAGTTCCCTTTCCCTTGAATGTTCTTCTTCACCTGACCTCAGTTTAGGCCTTTTGGGTTTTGATTTTCGTTTTCATGATTTCTCCCTTTCATATTCACCTTCCTGTTTTTCTGAGCTTTTTCTTCTCTGAAGTGAATGAGGGATTCTTCATGTTTCTTCTTGTCAGCCTGCAGTGAGGAAGGAGCAGCAGCTGGTTTAGCCAGTTAGTCAGGCCAGGAAAGCTGCAGGAGGCACATTATTGCCTGAAGCAGAGGATTGCGCTTCGTTTCCTCTCCCCTGTATTAAAAGTGAAATTCATAGCTGAAGGGGTGGTGTGAGCAACTGGGAAAGTAGAAGAAATGCAGCACATGGAAGATTTTCTGTATCCACATGAGGAATCACAGCTGCTTGGACACTAGAACTAAGCAGATTTACATGCCATGTTGTCTCCATGTGCTTCTCTGATCAAGTGGAGGATGCATAGAACACTTCCACTGCTCCATGTAGCGTTTCCCAGCAGGCAAGGGGGGAAAAAACCTGTTTTGTAAAAGAGTATTGTTATAACAAACAGATTGTACTGCCTGGAGCACCGTAGGTGACTAAATAATTTCTTTTAACAGTGGTTTTCTAGGGAAGTGTGCCAAAGTACTGCTTTTAGTGATAGCAACATACAAACATTGGAGATCCAGGTAAGTAAGCAAGGCCGGGGGTCTGTTGGAAAAATACTGCTATAGTCAAGTGAACACTGGGAATATACATAAAAGGACTGAATTAATGTTACATGAAACTTAGATATGAGTTTACAGTTTACAAATACATGCTTAGTTTTTATCCAGTGCAAATATTCTTTGGTTGTATGAGAGCACCCGTGAACAGAAAGCTAAGATTTTATGTTGGTATTAGCCTGGGGCTTCACTGTCTGGGGCTTCACTTCCTACCAGGCACTGTGATACACTTTTGTCTCCTGACCACAAATGTAACTGTATTATGTGGACTTGAGCTTGTGATACACACAAAGCCTATACAGAGGACAATTCTACTGATACTTGAATGATGTGGTTGCAGAAATACAACTACTGTGTCTGTGTCAGTTGTTAAGTATATCTTGTATGCTGGCAGGCAATATTATTATTAGACAATCCTAAATATTAGTTGGAAATTCTAGAAACATAATTTTTTTTTTAATTAAACCCCATAAAATAATGAGCTATACAATGAAGTAACAGATTAATTTCTTTTTTCTGGAAGAGGAAGAGAAACCAGCCATGAGGAAGTCACGTCAAACAGTGATGTTTGTCAGTCTTTGGCAAACATCAGGAGAGAGCCCTGGTGATCACAAACAGAGACCTCTGTCATGAGGCCTGAAGATCTTGCACAGAGGACAGGATATTCTCAGACTAATGCCTCTGTAATCTGTGCAAATGAATGGTGTGGAGCTTGGACTGCCATCTTTACATATTAATCAAGTTTACTTGTTCCTCATTTACAGGCTTCTTGTTAGACAAATTCTGGGCTATGTGTGTTTTACTGTTAATTTTTTTCTTTTGAAAAGTCTTTTGTGTCTTTTTGGTAGTCAGGAGGTGAGTGGATTCAATACTGCTGGAGCTAGAAGAGGGACTGAGAGACTCTCATTCTCTGGCTCAGACTGCAACACGTGTCAGAGGGACTGAGATGGGGGCAGGCAATAGTGGAAGTGCTATAGATCTGCTGAACTCTTCCTTGACTTGGTAAATCTACATCTAGGTAGACAACACACTGAAAAAACATCTAATTCTCTCCACTGCAAAAACTTATTTTCTCCTCTACGCGTATGAGAATGGTAAATCCTGTGCCTTCGTTATCATCACTCTGAAGAAGATAGTAGTTCAATACTCTAATGTTGAACCAGTGCAAGGATCCCCAGGAGTGTTGTTGGCAGGTAGATTTGTGGCAAAATAAGAGTGCTTGTAGAGCACATTACAAGTCTGAAGACTGAGGGCCAGGAAGGAGGACAGCAATTGACTGGGATTCAGAGAAGCAAGATGGAATAATTTGTGGAATACTGAGGAAGTATTACTGTAAATTTTCTTCTGTTACTAGCTGTTCAATCCATTTTGTATGGGAACCTTATTTCCCTAAATTACTCAAACACCTTTTGCAACATTCATTAGTCATCCCATGACCATCCTCAGTACTCTCAAGCTTTGTGCTAGGAAGGGAACAGAAGTTCTTCCATGCATGGCCCTTACTTACCATCTACAGTGCCTCCACCTGATCTCTTCCACAAAGTCAGGGTCATATTGATCTCTCATCAGGAAAGAAGACTAGGCAGTGGCCTACGTGATGGTGATCAACTAATGGTACCTAGAACCAAATATCAAGGGTGTGAGCAGCTGAAGATGAGGTGAGGTGAGAGGATTTACTCTCGCAGCAACTGGTAGTATCTCCAGTGGGGCAAGGGAGGGCTGAAGCAGGCACCAATCAGACATAAGCTCTTCATATGTTTTAAACCAGTTCTGAAACTGAAGTACTGGAAAGCACTAGAAACTCGATTATGTTTATGTTAATGAATGAACATAATGTTTTGTGTCATTCTTATCTAAAATCCTTCTCATTCTTAGCTTATCTCTGGTGTCAAGTGTAATTTTCCTGCATCACACTGAACAATATCTGCAGCTACAGAAGCATGACTAAAGTAATATGTGACTTGGAAACATAGATATCAAATTACATAGATACTTAACAGTGACAAGAGTGAAAACTGGACACTACTGTCAAGAAAACCACATTGATCCACATATTTAATTTTAATTATTAAAATTGATTTAATTTGTAGCAATTTTTTGAAGCAGCAGCATTTGTTTGATCATGCACAAAGCAGAAAATATGGAACAAAAAGTAATCTGTGACCTTCTTTAAATTATGTTAGTAAATCCCCATTCTGCTTACATATATAACTGCAGAATTACAGCCACCATGAGTCATGCCATCCACTCCACTTTCCAGAGGTTATTCATGTGCATGAGCTTTGTCCTATACAGCCTGCTGCTTAGGTTTTGAGGTGGGACATAGAATGAAAAAGTTCAATATTACACCAGACATGAAATAAAGCTAATATGCATGTAAACATAAATATGCATCATACTTATTCACTCATTACAGGTTCAGCTAAAAATGTAGATGCTTTCCACTGCAATATTGCTGGAAAATTTTGCAGGTCTGACAGAAGAGAGGAAGATGCCCTTTCTTTTCTTTATTCCCATTCAAAAAGGCAAGCTTCTCTGACAAAGATTTTGAATGAAGCTAACCACACATATTGTATTTTGTGTTTGCCTCAGTGCTATTCTGTCCCTTAAACAGACCATAAACATATGTAATGGAGCAGGTCATATTGCTACTAAAGTAAATAATAGATTCATTCTCATTTATGTGGAGATTATAATGATATATAGGTTGTAACTATGTGTCTTTCTTACAGCTGATTTCAATGCCAGTGGCTAAAATCAATGTTCAAACTGCGGCATCTAAGGGGCCCCTGACCAATTTTAAGGAGAAGTATGGTTTGATTTGTGCTACCCCCTGTGTTTTCAAGATTCTGCTGCCAAGTATAGGAATTCAAATCTTTCCAGGCACAAGGAAGGCTTTTTTTCTTGACTTGGGACAGTCACATTTTTACTCTAATTTATTATTGAGAAATGGTTGAACAAGTCTTGCTGAAAAAGTTCTAGAGGTTTTCAGCCTGAGGGAGACACCTGGTGTGGGTAAAGTTTGCTTAAGTTTCGTGCAGGCAGAAGAACAATCATGGAGATTCCCAGCCTTCATCACAGATGGGGTTACTAGATCATGCTACAATACTTCAAGGTCTTATCCCCACTATCCCCCCGGTCCTCGGTTCTGTAGATGTTTGGATAATAGTTCTGTTGATATGGCATCACTCTCAACCATAAAAAAAGGCAGAAAAGTGTCCTATATGTTCCTAGAGGGGCATATTCTCTCTGTCTAAATGTTCTATCTGGTATTCTATCTTCTTTAGGGACCTTCGGACTCAATTTACCTGCACAAGCAAAATGTATTTTCTAATCATATATTGCTGATAAGAAAAATGTATTTTGCTAATAATATTTTTTTTCCCCTCAGCATTCTTTAAGGCAAAGTGTGGAAATATCATATTTGGAATACAAGTGTAGTGTGTGACTACTGTGACTGTGTAAGAATGAATCTGGGATTAAATCCCCAGTTACTTTACCTGTATTTTCAGACAAAACAGTCTCCAGGTTCATTTACTGAGAAAAACACTTCTATTTATGTTCTTTCTTTTTTTCCCCTTTTGTGTGTGTGTATGTGTGCAGCATTAGAGTGTCCTTGAAGCCATTTCCTTTCATGAGCCTGTGCTCCACCACTGTGCTCCAGTTCTTGACCTGCCCCTGTCAGAAAGTGCCTTGTTTTCCAGATCCTTCCTGAGTAGCAGCACCACTCAGTCCATGGAGAGCTGGCAGCCAGGGGGCTGGGGAAAGGGGGCTGAGTGGTTTTGCCAGCTGGCTGATCAGCTGAGGGACAAGGACAATAGCTTATCTATCCTTGCTCTGGTCTGCTCCCAAGACATTCTTGTCCCTCAGACTGGCATGACTCTTGGGCCAGTGCCAGTTTTCGTCACTGTGCTCCTGATCTAGGTACATTTTGCCCCTTTTTGCTATAGATATTTGTAAATTTCTGTAATTTTACTTTCATTTGTAGGGATCATCTAAAACACCACTGCCTTTTTTCTGCATTGTTAGCAACACACAGTTAAATATAAGCTACTCTCAGCTCAGTCTGCCTAAAGTTGTATTTATTCTGTGGAGACCTCACTGCCTACGTATCTCTCAGATGTCTGAATATTAAAGAAAATAAAGAGCTCACTCTAAGCAGAAGTCCTGGCAACTGAGTAACTGTGTTTAAGTCTTATGATACACTCTTCTAAAAGGATTTTTTTTTCAAAAAAATAATTGCAGTTAGCCATACCTAATGTTTCAAAAGCCCAGGTTCATTGTTTATTGCTTCTTTGTTTTTTTAATTCATGAAGCTCTACAGCTAGTGAGAG
Organism: Tapera naevia; assembly: GCA_033556795.1. Lineage (NCBI taxonomy): Eukaryota > Metazoa > Chordata > Aves > Cuculiformes > Neomorphidae > Tapera > Tapera naevia. The sequence continues at coordinate 1,228,920 of JAUMJJ010000054.1, read as the reverse complement.
AGGTGAACTAATTAAATTGATGAGCCTTAACCCATCTCAGATCAGGACCCTTAAAAATTTTTTTGCAAGCTGAATAACCATCGAGCTGAACATTGGGATACAAATGTTGCTAATGCCATGAGCATCAGTGAGCAAGGAAAAAGGCATCTGGCTTATGGTCTGCTATCAAGCTATGCTAGAGATTATTAATGACTGATTATTATCTGCCAGTTTTCAAAGTCTGCCAAGAGTGTACATAAAGCTACCACTGGGTTACATATTTAGGATTATTCTTCCAACTGGACAACTGGAATACAATTATAATCTTTATCTCACTTTCCATCTCACCACAGTAACATGAGTTACGTAGTAAAACTCTTTATCTCCAAATGCCTTGCTTTGTGAGCACCGTCTGTTTGTGTCAGAGACAATATTCTCAGGCTTTACACTTCACGTGATTTACAAGCAATTAATTCAGCACAGACATCTCACAGTCCAGTGATGGTTCCCCAGCAGCCTGTGAACAAACTTTGATTAGTTTCAATAGGTGTATTTGTCTCTAAACTACTATAGGTGACAAATGACTCTTGATTAGGGGACAGCAATTGTCGTCTAGTCCAGAACTCTGGAGGTGGCAAGTGTTTTCCTCTGGTTCTTTCGATGAGGGGAGAGGCTTCCATCCCAGAGTACTTCACCTTAGCGTAATTGCTTTTCCTAGGGCAGCTTAGACATGCTGATGAAAGTTGAAAAGATGGCAAGCATGGTAAATTCCTAAACTTGAACCAAGCAATACTGCAGGAAAATCTGGAAGAAATGGGATGTATTAAATTACTGCCAATTTTAAAGAAATTACAGAGAAGAAAGTCAGACAAAAGGGAAAAAAAAAAGAGATAATTGTAGAATCATGGAATCATAGAATGACCTGATTTGGAAGGGACCCACAAGGATCATCGAGTCCAAATCCTGTCCCTGCACAGGACAATCCCAACATTCATACCGTGTGTCTGAGGGCATTGTCCAAATGCTTCTTGAGTATTTTCAGGCTTGGCATTGTGAGTGCTTCCCTGGGGAGCTGTTCCAGTGCTCCACCACCCTCTGGGTGAAGAACCTCCTTCCTAATATCTAATCAAAACCTCCCCTGACACGTCTTTCTGCCATTCCCTTGAGCCTATCATTGGTCACAAGCAAGAAGAGATCAGTGTGTGCTCCCCCTCCTTCTCTTGTGAGGAAATAGTAGACATCTATGAAGTCCACCCTCAGTCTCCTCTTTTCCAGACTGAACACATCAAGTGACTTCAGCCTCTCCTCATATAATTTCTCCTCCAGACCCTTCACCAGCTTTGTGGCCTCCTCTGATCACTCTCCAGTAGCTTGATGTCTTTTTTATACTGTGGCACTCAAAACTGAACACAATATTGGAGATGGGGCCTCACCAGTGCAGAGCAGAGCGGGACAATCACCTCCCTTGACTGACTGGCACTGTGCACATTTGTACCTAATCAAAGAACCTTCAGTTTCAGAGAGTCATGATAGTAGCAAGAGAGTCCCAAAACACTCAAATCAAACTAGACAAAACCACCTATAGCAATTTCTCAATGCAAGTAGGAAGAAAAATTGATTAACTAGAATTAACAAGAATTTTCTGTCACTCAGTGGATTTCACCACAAATCCTTAAAAAAAAAAAAAAAATCACAATATTTGCCTGGCCCTCAGTGCTAAATCATAAAGAACAGAGTTACAGATTGGCTATATAGAAGTTCCATTTAGAACTGAAGCTGTTTTATTTAAAATGTCCCAAATAGCCATTGACATTTCTTCCTTTTGCTGGACTTAGCAAACACTTCCTTTCTTACATGTGCTTGTAGATCAGAGAGCTTTTCTGTCAGAACTGTTCTCGGATGTGTATGAAATTGTAACAAGCATAAAACATTTTTTCAAATAGCAGCTTGTCACATGGCATGTCATAAATATCAAGCAAGTTTCTTTTTCTTTTTTTTCTTCTTCTTCTCCTAAATGAAAACATTTCTTCTGGCAGCCTCTTATAAAATACTTCAAAGAAGTCTTCTGAAGTCTTTTTTTCTTCTAGTTGACCGTCTATTCTTCTTCTTCCCTCCAGAAAATTACCCAAGATGTTTGAAATTTGAGGAGTTTGACCTAATAGCAATTTTGATTTTTGAAAATAATAATGTATTTCAAAACTCCTGATCTCAGTTTCAATGATTCTTTAGTTTACATGTCTCAACTACAGTGAAGACCTGTTTACAAAGGATTGAGGGCTGGAGCAAATTTAGCTGGTTTTGGAAGCTACGAGTACAACAAAAGAAGCAGTCTCAGTCCAAAATATACTTAGGATATTCTTAGTGTCAAACATGAGTTGGTGTAGGAAAGCTGAGGTGATACTTAAGACTCGTGCCTCAAAGCTAATGTTTTTAATTGCTTTATCAAATGCCTTCTGAGAGAGCAGATTCTACAGGTTACCTTCACAGACTGGTCACATGCAGCAATGGGAGTTTCTCACATGCCTCTCATCTGCTGGATTGAAGAAACCATAATCCAGTGATCTCTTAACTTCTTTGTTTAATATGCCACCAACTACTGCCCATTCTACATAATGCAAATTTTAATCATGTGGAGTCACTTCAGTGATCTTTTTTGCACAGTACAGGTGACTGAAATATTTTTACTTAATAAAGAAATAAGGTTCCCATTGAAAAGCCAAGCATTCTAAGTAATGAAATGCCAGAAATGGGACTGTCCATCCAACTTTAATTTGGTACCATATATATACCAGTCCTTAATAACACAACAATATTCTTTCACTGTTTGCAGCTTCATTGAGTGTAGTGGGGTATGTTTAGAAAATCCAACATCTGTTCACTATTTGTATCCTTATTACTTAACTAGTAGTTGCATCATGGAATGTATTATTCCTTTCCTGATGATCCTTTCTAGAGCATTTTTCACAACAGTGGCCAAAGGAATCATAAATGATAATTATTATATCACTACTATGAGATGAAATGCATCTTGTTATCTCCATTTACTGCCTATGGAAGTGAAACAGAATCCCTCTCTGGAGGCCACGCAGGGAATAAATGGCAGAACTGGAACTGGAATTCAGGGCCCAATCCAGTGCTCATTCTCCTGGATCAAATCACTTTCCTCTGGGAACAACCAAGCAGCCACAGCTCTCATCAACTTTGCAATTTTGAGCATTCATAATGCCTGTTCACATTCACAGCAGCGGTAATCATAAAAAGCTCAAACAGAAAGTAAAATTCCAAACAGGGTCAAAAGTTCTTCCCCTGAAGTAACAACCCCAAATACGTAAATAAACAAGCTTTTCAATTAAATTATGAAACTGAATAAAGTGTACGTATTTTCATTGTCCTAATGCTTCCCTTTTCTGACTTCAAAAATGTACTTCTTCCTTATGATTTCTATGGTGTGCCTGCTGGGGAAGACACCACATGTCCTAGGGGTGTCATGAGCTGGTGTGACCGCTGATGGACTGGCACACTGTTGCCCATCTGAATGTGGAACGGGCAAATTTCATCTGCTTTCCTGTGGTGGGACTTGGGCACATATCATAAACCCAGTTCCTGATTTTATTGACACTTACGAGAGCTTACTTAAGGCTATAAGCTTCTTATGTATAACTGAAATGAACCAGCTTGTTCAACATCTGGTATGGGAGGGGCTGATGGGCAAAAAAATATGCAGATAGTGTAAACACATAGAATCATGTGAGGTGGAAGGGACCCAAAAGCATTATCGAGTCCAACTCCTGTCCCTACACAGGACACTCCCAACATTCACGCCATATGACTGAGGGCATTGTCCAAATGCTTCTGGAATGCTGGCAGAGTGGGTCCAATCTACCCCTTCCCTGGCACATCTTCCTACCATTCCCTCTGGTCCTATCACAGACCACGTCTCCTTGGCAAACCAGGAGCAATATCCATTTCCTACAAAAAATCCTTAACAAGAAAAGGGCTTCTACCTCTGAGAAGGCAAAAATACCTGCAGTTACATAAAGAAGTTTTACTCTTTCATCCATTTTTACATGAAGGCTGCTCAGATACTTTTAGTGATAATGGCAGTATAAAATCTTTGAGTAGATTAATAAAATCAGAGTTTTATTATGTTGTTAAAGTAGACAATAGGGTACTAATGTTTTTCAAACATAAAAAATTACATACATTGATTTTAAGAAAAAAATCATGTCTACACTTGAATACCAGTGCGTGATAACATGTAGTTTCTTTAAATTTTCTGATAAAATATAACCATTGGTTAGTATAATTTAGTTTGGTTAGGCATGTTAAAGAATAAACATAAAATCTCCTATGATCATCTCTATATAATAAATGCATGGTGATCCTTCATTTTTTGCCTTCCTCATAATGCCTGGAGTGCATATTTTTCAAAGAAATTTCAGAAAATGGCCCTATTTCCTGGGTTTTTCTAGAATGTATGTGTTCATGGCATAGCAGCTTAACCAGATAATTAGCCAACCCTCCATGTTTTGGAAGCAGATAATTGTGTTTGATGTGGTATATGCCCCAGAGGTTTTTAAAATAAGACATAAAAACTTAAAACTAGATCATATGTGCTTTCATTTGCAGGCACTTTGGGTAAATATAACGGTTGCATACAAGGAAACTCTGGCCTTTAGTGGAGATTGGCATCGCACTGGAACATTTCTGTGAGAAAGGCATATGAACCAGTGAAGTCATCTGGACCTTCTCCCAGTTCATGTTGGACTACCAGGCCCATTGTCTGCCTGTCTCATGCTATGCTCACTGTTCTTCCAAACAGTTTACAATCATTAAAACATGTCACTGAATTCTCATAGAACTACGTTCTGAATTTAAGTGCTTCTTGTGTCATTAGATATTGCTCAAAGTTTGGATGTGAATCCACTATCTCTGACTGTCTTAAGGTATTACTATATTACATCTGTGTTTTCCATTTTATATTCTCATTCCATGAGAATACTGAACAACTATGAGAACAATTGTTTGGGGTCTTCTGGTATCTGCTACAGTGTTTAGAACAGCCCAAAAATTAAATATTTAAATAGTTTGGGTTTAAGGTCATGCAGCCCATTTTTAAAGACTGGAACTAGAGGCTATAGCATATGTATAATTAAACCTCTTCAGTGACACCCACAGAACTCTCAGTGGAGAAGCACCTCATAGCTGTGGAAATGGCTGCAATTACAAGGGGAAATTACTGCCAGTGTAACTGCCAAGATATTCCAGCTACCAGTACACACAGAAGACACCAAGGACAGCACTTGTCCTGCACTATGGACTTCAAAATCTAAACAAGTCCAATGGAAGAGTTGAGCAGAATTAACAAATAATTCTAACATAAAGCACATTGTCTATTAATCTATTTTGCTTTGGTTTGTATTTCACAAATGAATAAAAGCTCACTCCCTTAAGTGAATTGGGCTCTTGCATGTAATATTAAAAAGAGATTTCTAAAGAGGAAATGTTCCCAAAGAATTTAAAGGAACATGTTATTTGGAGAAAAATTATACAATAGGCATAGCAACATTTGAAAACATTTCCACACAGCATGACGCGCTGCTAGGTTGTTATTCTATGACATCTCTCCTTATTTGCAGAGAAAGAAATCCAATCCACAGCTAATGAACAAGATGTGGTTGTCCTTTCTTTTCATCTTTCCTTTCTGCTAGGAAGGACTAACAGGACTAGGAATTACTTCTCTTGTTGAATTATGGGTTTTACTGGATGTATTCTTACTTGCTTGGCAATGAATTTTTTGAATTGTAGGTTTGCTGTGAAATGTAATGAGCAGACTGTGCAGATATAAAACTTCCTGCCAGAGGATCTAATTTCTTTATGTAATCATTCATTTCTACTCCACAAGCTTTTGCTCGTACACCATGCTTCTCAGCATTATCACCTTTAAATTAAAAAGAAGCCTGCAGGTATCTATTTCTATTGAATAATGATATGAGTAAGAGGAGTCTCATAAGGTGTAAGAAGTCTATAGAGAGTGTAAATCTTCCTCACATTCCAGTTCTTCTCTGTAAACTAATCACATTCCTTATTATACTTGTTAGAATATGTAGGTGTTTGAATTAATCAATTACTCTCTCAGTTCTAGAGAGTGATAATCCTTGTTTTAATTCAAAAATTTTTACACTACAATTTCCAACAAACAGTGTGGAATACTAAGGATATCGTGCCTAATTGCAGAGGCACAATCATTACTGGTATGGCTGAAGACCTCTTTCATCCCAAGGTATTTTTCTTCCATTTTGAAGCTTATTGCAAGCCTAGGTTATTATAATTTTTCACTTACAATATCTCATTTTTTTTCAGTAATCTGACATCATCTCACTATGACCTGACTTGCAAAGGACTGAAGTGCCAATGACTTAAGTAATTATCATGTTATTTTAGAACATTGTCAGTTTATTACCTATATTCAAAGTTTATGTACACACGTCCAACTGTTGAGTCGTAGTCAAGTTAATTGTTAACAATTGTTAATTATTTTCCACATTTGAACTGCCAGGTAATGATAATTTTTCAAATATCTAAAAGAGGTGAAATTTGTGCCTAAGCATTATTTAATGTAGGAAATTGGAATGTATTTTCATTCTAACAACATTTACGTACCTCTCATTTCTGTGATTATTTTTTCTTCCCCAAGAACAAAACGTTGCTCATGCAAAAAGCAATTGTAACACTAACGGCACTGAAGTTTTCTCTCATCTCTCCCCTCTTTTCTTCTGAAAGTATTATGACAGCTTTTATTTTTTAGACTATTTTGAGATACTTTGAATCCAGAGTTCAGATTCTTTCTCCTACTTATTGACAAAGTACACAAAGGGGTATCCTGACCCACAGAAGGAAAAGATGCAAGATCTCCAGATAGGAGGAAGGTTCTGCTTTTATGATCAAATGTTTAAAAACCAATGCATTAGCATAACCAATACATTAATAACTTCCTGTTACATACATTAGACAAAAAGTTCTCTTTGTCTTTTTTTTTTCACCATCAATTTTATGATTGTATTTGCACAGCAGTATTGGTTTTGGAGAAGGAGAAGGAGCCAACGTTTGATTAATGAAGATTTTTTCTAAATACTTTTTCTGCCTCCCTGGCCTCACTACATTCCCCGCTATTGGCTAAAATAGGACAAGGAACTGCTGATACGAGGTCAATCATTGCTGTGTGAAACAGCTCTCGATGTAGAAGTATTTGAAAACAGTATTTGAACAAAGCATTTGACTTCTTAATGGGATAAGTTCTAGTGTCTCAGTAGTTGGGTCAAATACTTGATGACTGTTCTGAGAATGACTAACCAATTATTGCTGCTGTTTTTAAAAATTGACTTAACTCTTTTACTGTGAACTACTGAGGTTAAAGACAGATCTGAATACTCTCCAGGCAGGATGCTGGTCCTTTGGAGGATAGGTCTAGAATGAGTAGCACAGAGTATCATTGTCAGCTACTGCTGCAAAGAGTTATGTCACCTCACTACAACACTATGCAACCAGTGACCCTTGGAAGATGTAACTGTACAGAAAGAAGAGAATTTTGTCAGCTCCACTTCTATTGTTTGAGTAGCTGATGTAACCAGACCAGCAGAAAAGCTATTCTTATATGCTAAGTTTCCACTCTGGGGCTTTGCAGAAAAAAATTACTTCTCCTATCAAAATCTGGGGGTGTGAAACAATAACTGTCATGTGCAATCGCATATTCACAAAGTATTGTTTGTACTCATCAAGCCATGTGCTCTGATTTTTCCAGATTTTTTTTTCAATCCAGAGCAAGACAAGATTATGATTATTGTTATTTATAGCATTACCCTAGTTGTCTCTAGCATGCTGACATCCACCTGTTGTGGTATATCTTCCCACAATAAAACTTGGTTACAGCAGTAGAATCTCTGTAACACAAGCATGAGATCCTTGCCACACCACTCTCAAGTCATAATGGATGTGCAATACCAGCTCAGCTGCCTCTTCATTGCGCATCTGGAGGGGAGCTTGAGAAGCTGAGGCAGCAGCCCCTAGATAACAGTCAGGAATGAGGCAAGAGCTGGGCTCAGGGTGGTGAGGAACTCTGAGCCTTCGGAAGGCATTTCTAATCACAAAGATGAGAATCAGTGTCCAGATCAGGCCATTACCTTTGTTCTTGGCTCTACTATTACTTAAAATTTGTGAATAAAATTGAGTACCACTTACTGTGAGAATGAATATTTGTAACTTTTCTTATTTTTAAATTTCTCCTGGGCTCAGATAATACAACAAAAGCAGTTTTTGAAGAGAACAAGGAGGCAACGTGCCACAGGAACTTCAAAGCAAAAGGGGGAGCTAAGACAGGACAAGAAACAAGTACCAGATAAAGGAACCTGAGGCTATGTGAAAGAGGGGAGCAGCTAAAAAGGATTCGACTGTCTTTTCATCTAATACCTAATTTAGTCAGTGTTTGCACTGAGCACAGGGCAAAAAAAGCTTTGGATCATGCACAAAGAGACAAATTATTTACAAAGTCACCCTCATTAAAAGTTTTTACACAGGCATTTTGATCCACTTAGTGAATAAGGTCACCCAGCAATGTCCTTTCCATTTCTGGAGTTTATTTTGCAACACGCTGTGCGTATCTTACTGAGAATTCACAAAATCCATTTTAGTCTACAGATGCTCAGGAATTTGCAGTGTACACCTTGAAGAACTACAGATCTACAAATATAGCACAACTGCGATATTACCAGTCTTACCCTTTCACGTTTTAGTACATTAGTGATCAAAAAGCCATGGTGATGTATCAAAGATTGCAAACAGATCATATGCCTTCGTTGTATCCACTGGATGATCACGAGAGCATTCAAGGCCAGGCAGCACTCATGTACCTTTAAGTATGATGTGTATGTCTCCTAGTGCTTTTCAATGATGCTGCTCTTATTTTTTAAGATGTTTACTGTTAAAGTTTCTAGGCATGAATGTCACTAAGAAACTGAATTTCATATCCCTGGGAAGAATCTTAAAATTATTAAATAATATTGCTTTGATCACAAAGAAGTCAGTTTAACATGGAAATATTCACGTTCCATTGTGATTCATGCATGTCTTAAGCTGAGTGAATTACAGTTTAATAAAGTGAGGACTTCATGCAGCTTATTGAAAACAAATATGAAAAAGTGTTAACTGCATTATGAAAATAATCATAGAATCGGAGAATCATAGAACGCTTTGGGTTGGAAGGGACATTTCCAGGTCATCTAGTCCAACCTCCTTGCAGATGCAGGGACATCTTTAACTAGATCAGGTTGCTCGGAGCCCCATCCAACCTGACCTTGAATGTAAGGTCAATATAAAGTAGATTTAAACTGGAATGGCTACCTCACAAGAGTAAAATGAAAGTTTAACTCAGTTTTAAACATACTGACAAACTCTCTGAAAATACTTGATCTGGAGATAAAGTTTCATGTTTTCATCGTTCATGTGACTATTAGACAAAAGAAAAGCTGTTTGTTTCCACTTCAGTAATACTAAATTTATTAAGTTCAACAGCACTTGGAGGATGGGCATTCCACTGTGCCAAGAGTGATCCTTAAGTACAGTGGGGAGACACAAAAGAAACAAAGAGAGAAAAGGATTATGAAGAATTATTATTCTGATTTGACAGAAGATAAACTGAATCCTAGATGATATTACTTGCGGTAAGTCACCTATAAACAGAAAAAAACAGTAGTGAAGTGGATTTTCAATTCACTTGCACGTTGGACAAATTGAAAGATGTTTTCCAGAGCAATATTAAAGAAGATTTAAAAAACCCAACATTTTGAGCATTCTAAACATTTAGAAAAATAAGTAGAGGGAAACTTAGGTAAAAGATGACTACAGGGATTTATCTATCAGGTTGTTAAGAAAGTTGCTAACGCTTACAGAATTAAGATTTTCTTGAAAAAAAGATTAGGTAAAATGCTTTGGGTTAGGGTTTTTGTTCTTATTATTTCTACTTGCCTTTTTTTTTTTCTTGGAACAATAGCAAAATAGTTAAAACTGTATGTGTTTAAATAACATGAGTGTGTACCCAAATCAAATAGTTTTGAAGAAAAGGCATGTTTATTTTTGAATAGGAAATAAACTCCAGAGGTAGAAGCTGAATGTGGCGTTGGTGACATACTTACCCCCAAGTCCAAGGCTCTCTTACAACCCTGGTCTTTCAGCAAATTCTAAGGTTTATATCTATGTTTCCTGGTGTTTGATATTTTTAATTTTCAGATAGCACTGACTGTAAAGGTATTCAAGAAAAGAGTTTTAATTGGAAACTAATTAGTTGAACCTGTAAGAAGGCAATGAAATATGTCAGTTTTCATTAAATGGTCATGAGAAAATAATTAAGAGTACACTAGTTTTTCTATTCAAAATCAGGATAGCATCACTAATGTATAATTTCTAGGTAGTAAGTGTAGGCAATATAGTAGAATGGAGAACCTCTTGATTTAGAACAGGGCCTTAAATGAACTTTTCTTGCATTTCTTCTTATCACAAGGTATGTCATAGCCAAGGACTCATCTGAAAATTGATACATTTTGTGTAAAAAAATCAAATATTCAGTCACTGAGACAGGAGATAGGAAAGATACCGTTTTCTCTACCCAGTGGTATTGGTCTTATATGTCTTGAAGCTGTGCTGTACCAAGTTGCATAGCCCATTGCATGATATGACTATGAAGGAAGGAGAAGGCATACATTATGCCATGAATCTCAGCATGATGCTCCCATATGCTGAGTTTCTCATCCAAATATCATTTGGTGTTTGCTTAACATGAGAAACATCCCCGGAGAGGCTTTCTATGAGCAGCTTTTAACATCAACTCAAAGTGAGAGCCTTGAATGCACCACAATATCTGTGTGTATTTGGCCTTTACCTCTTGGAAAAGCAGGAGAACTAAAGTCATGCTATAGAAACCAAACACACCACTGCCACTGCTCTTTATAGCTGAAAATTTTCACATATGCAGAAGTGGATAAAGTCTCCACATCTTGCCTCTGGCCTCATATGCTTGGGTACTGATGTGAACAGGACAGGGTGCAGATGGCTGTGCTCCCCAGGAGGGCAAAGCATGCTCCAGTCTGGCTGCCTGTGATAATGCTGCCACATACCTGCCTCCAAGTGCAATCATATTTAGAGGTTTAAATTCACACCATAAGACCTGGAAGAGAAGCTGACTGCAATTTAGTGTTTGGGTAGAAAACTACATTATACTGAGAAGAACTGTGCTGAGTTCAAGGTCAGAGTAAAAAAGAGGTAAAGAGGTATCGCTTCTGTGAAATCTCTGATGAGGACTGTGGTGTTTCATCCAAGCACAATGGAAAGCAGGAAGTTCCAAGAGCTGTTTTTTTCCTCAACAGCAGGTTGATGCAAGCTGGCAACTGCAATCACACCAGGCTCATGCACAGACCCTTCCACTGCTACTGGATGTTACTGCACTCTTGGCTGTGCCATCTCCTGTCCCTGCCACATGCGATGGGTACTCCGACAATTCTGCCAAGTTTGTTTCCTGCACCTGCCTCCCTCTTTTATCTACAATATCTCCCAAGTCCAGGAGCTTCTTATCAAGCTGGCAACATTTTTTTTTTTCCCAGGAGTTTAACATCTTGGCAACCTTTGGAATCCTGTTGTGCCAACAAAAAAAAAAAAATCAAAGTAACAGTGTCAGTAAATTAAAAGATTTACTGACTTTTAGGACAATAGGGAATGTCTGTTCATCTAGGCTGGTTGCTATGTAGTACAGGTCATAGCACTCACTCAGTAATGAAGCCAAGTAACCAATTTTGACTGATTCAGAAAGTAATCTGCTTTGCTCTTGACATCAATTGATTCAGAAGTGTGGAAGAGCACTGAAGTGTATACCTCCACTAAGGAGAGAAGAAAGTTTTAAATCAGAGAGAACTGGATAACTTTAGAGCTTGAGTAAGCACAATCTAAAGCACTTCCAAATGCCTGCTTTCTTTCTCCAGATGTCTGCCACTATCTAGGTCATTCTGACACCCTTGATCTTGAAAATGTTGTGAAATTTAAAGACTATTATTCTGAACGAGAATTATGCAAATGAGATAAGGCATAGATAGTGCCTGAAACAAGGGTCAGTGCCTGAAAGAGCAGGCACTAAGCAAAGCACCATCTGCACAGTCTGAAGAATAATAACTCTGAAATGCTAATCTATGGATTGGTGATGCTGTCTGCTGTGGCTTCCAGCAAGCTTCCATTGAATTTTTCACTGCAGCTGATACCTATTGTCATGTATCCTCTACATGAGAGAGCAGAAATGAGCAGAATTCAATTTTAGCCTTGTGTATGACAATAAATAAACATCAAATTCGAGAGCATTTTGTTCCCACCACCATTTAAGTACAGTCCTGTGCTCAGCCTACCATAGGAATTTTTGCATTTCTTCAGTTTGCCAATCTCAAACCAACCAGTTTCAAGGAATATGGTACTATCAGCTTGTCTGGTTGGATTTTTTTCTTATGGAAAAGAAATTATGGAAGATGCCATGTCAACAATATGTAATATGAGAAGTTCTGGGGATTTTAAGAAAACAATCTTTTTCAAACACTGAACATTTTAAATATTTTCATATTGCTTTACCTTTCCTCTGCAAATCATTTTTCAAACAGCTAAAATGTTCTGTTTTGCAGGATCTGGCAGGGTTACAACTTGTTCAATCTACTGTGAGAGTTTTCGAAAATAATCTGCAATATATTTCACTCTGCCCACCATTAAATCCTAGCTTCTGTGGCTTGCTTGGCATTTTTAAAACAAAGAGACAACACTGTACATCTGGAATTACTCTTTGATATCACCAAGCAGCAGCCAATCCCTCAGTAACTTTTTTTTTTTTAGCAAGATGTTGATTTCCATAGGAGCTGATCGGGGCTGAATTTATGCATCTTATTAAACTTCCTTCAGTGCTGTCTGGAAGTGCCATGCCATGGCAGATGAATGAGACCCTCTGGGATGGCAGGGATCACACTGCCCTCATTCAGTGCCCCAGCATGTATGATTCACCCATAATCTGCCCTAGAGTACTGAACAGAGCTAGCAGAATCCATATGATGAAATTGTTTGCATGGTCCTTTCTCAGCGTGCCTTTTGGCACATGGCTATGAGGAGTCTCCAGAACAATTCCTGATCTGTGACATTTACATATAAATATTAATAATGCAATCTGTTGAACTGACATCAGAGGACAAAAGCTTTTGACATCTGATCTGTGCCTTTTTTAATCCTCTTGTGAAATTAATTCTTCTAGCCAGCAGAAGCTGATTTCTGACTTCTTCCACTTTTTTTTTTCTGTTTTGTCAGAACACCACAATAGTGAAGTGGCTGAATTTAAAATTGAATATCTTTGGTAAGTCTAGCACTCATAACCAGAATGCAATACATTTTTCTTCTACTGAATGAGTTTTTGAATTATTTAATCTAATTTACATCAATATTCTAAAAGTTCATTTTTTAGACTAAAAAGAGAATATAAAATGTGTTTCTCTTTACTCATTATGCAGTCTGCAGACAGTTCATGTAACATATGCTTCAGTGTCTCACCATCACTATCACATGGCAATACAACGAGCAGCAGTTGAGGGCTCCAGCATTTCTAAGCTAATTCCAAAAGCACGGTCATGCATCATTTTTGTAATAGCCTCATGTCCAGTCTAGACTGCCCATTCATCTTGTTCTCAACAGGTGTTCTAGCTAATACATTTTCAATAGTGTCGTTATAAATCCCAATTTCCAAGTGTTTACACAAAGATCATAAACATCTCATGGTTTCTTATCTCTCATAGATTTTATCTGGATTTTACATTCTGCTGAATCCATACAGCCTCCCTGACCTCAGCACCAGAACTGAAATAATGTATAGTCCAATCTGGGCTGCTGTAAAACAACATATTGTTACTGCAAATGGTGAGAGAAAGATGTCTTCATTACTTTACAGAAAATGTGGAGAATGGAAATCATGGCTTAGCTGTAAGATACAGGTCTAGCCACAAGGCATGGAAGGGTCTTAGTTACCCTTTCATTAAATTTTTTTAAGTTATGATGTGCACTAAAATATAACAAATTGGCAAAGTATCATGGTGATATTGCCAAGTGTTATTGTTTCACAAACTGCTCTCAAGCTTCCCTTGAATGCATTCTTTCACTGCTCAGGGTTACAAGATCATCAGAACAAGAGCCCCATTTTCTATTTCTATATATTTTAATCACAGACCTTGAGTCAATCTTCACCAAAATAAACTCTGGGAGCTGTGCTAAGCTCGCATTTCATTTTCCGTCTTCAGCTGTCCCACCCTGACAAAGTTCCTCCAATAATCTTCCTATGATACTTTGCATAGAAAATCTACACCACTTAAGCATTTGGAATAATCTTGAGTAGTGAAAAAAAAGACATTGAAAATCCCTATAAAATCAGCTCTTTCCTTCATCTATCATTCCATGTGCAGCTGTCAAAGTACTTTCTGTGTTCTGACAAAACATGCCCATCAATGCAATGATGTAGCAGGACTAGTTTTACCAGCAACTTCTTTCCCATTATGCTCTGGCCTAACAGCAGAAGAGCTCAGATGCTGAGGCTCAATTCAGAATGCTAAATTGAATATTTACTGAATACTCACTGAATATTCAGAGTACTTTTGACTACTTAAGAATGTTTACCTGCAGAAAGGATTATTCTTATATTAATCTTAAATATCATGTGCTTATTCCTTAATGTCTTATTTCTTCTTGGTCATTCTATGCAAGGCACGTAGTCAGCTAGCACAAACTTCCTCCCTTCCTCATCAAGACTTACAAGTGACTGAATGGCACGGAGCTCTTAATGAAATATTTAATCAGGAGGAGAAGATATTGCCTTGTCAGTTCAAGGTCCCTCCCTCCTTCATTAAATCTATCTTCTCCCTCCTAGGTGTCAAAGACAGCCATTTAATAAATAATAAGTTGGTGTGAAGTTAATGGGCAGGACCAGCTGACCATTTGCCAAGCTGGGCTGTTGCATTTTCTGCCCTAAGTCTGATTTTGATTAGTTACCACAATTATGCTTATACTTGCTGTTTCGCTTCAAGTTTATGAAGGGAAGGACCATTCCTGCCCTTAAACAGTATCCCTTTGTCAGATATTTATGGCATTCATCCATTTTTCAGGAAAGAGGATTTTTCAGAGGTGTCATAGTAAAATGGCACTAGAAACTGGGTGGTGGTAAAAGTAACAGTTGACCAAAACAAGCATAGAAAATAAATATAAACTGATTAATAAACTCAGAGCAAATTTCCAGAATTATTAAAAATTAAGAGCTGAAAATAGGCTTACCCATGTTTACAGTCTCCCTATTAGTGTGGGAGAGAAGGTGTTTCAGGCTGCCCTAATTCTGGAAACAGCTGTAAGTCTGGCTGGAAGACTTGCCTTCTGTGCTCTCCAGTAAGGCAGGGGATGGGCTCAGGGTTTGGATTTTTAGAGAGTCCTCACTCTGGCAAAGTTTCTGTGGACCTCAGGCACAAGGGCAAAGCAACACAGTTATTGAGGGATTGCTGGTCTTTTCTGTAGTCTTCATGGTTGTGTCAGTCTGAACAATTTAATATTATTTGAATAGATTTCTAGACATATATTGAATGTGTGTGCGTGTGTATACAGATATTTTTATCTTGCTGGAGACTTAATCCTTTGGCAGTCAACTCTGAAGTGCTTTGGAGTGCAGCCAAAATGTTACTTTCTGAAATCTTTTTGAAGTTCTTCTTTTTTGAACTGTGAAAATATTTGATTTTTTTTTCACCTCAGTCTATTTTTTTTTTAAATAATAAAAAAAAGGATACTACCATCTTTGTCAGCTTTGCTTTATAACATCACCAGGCATGTTTTGTGAACTACCCCAAGTGAAAAGAGGTCTGGCATTCAGCTGCATGTGTGCTATGGCATCCTATGGAGAAGATACGCTCAGGGACTCCTTATGGATGGCTGGGGCCTCCATGCATGACTGTGGGATAATAAAAGACTAGATTCTTAGTGATGCTATGAGACCACAGCATCTGGTAAATGACCTTTTCACAAAGACTACTGAATATTAGTGATTTAACTATATCTCCTGATGACCCTGTAGACCCAATGGTGATTGAATGCACCAGCCAAACAGTTTTGTACAAGAGACTTGGTTCCTTTCTATATTTCAATAACAGAAAGCTCACTTATTTGTACAGTAATAATGAGTTATGTGTTAATGGAATAAAAAAAAAAGTGCCAGGTCCCCTCTATGTAGGAAAAAAGTGGTATTTGAGGGAGAAGAAAAGAAAGGAAGCAGCTTCTAAGCAAAACAGACAAGCACACATTCTGTTTATTCCTGATTACCCTCAATATCACTTGCTGTGCTCTTGCTAATAAAATAAAATGCCTTTCTAAAATATTCTCTACTTAATTCTTTCCCATTGGTTAATACACACACTTTTTTTTTAAGTTCAGATGTGCAAAAAAGGGGTGAGTTGAAATTTTTCCAAGCTGAAGAAAGGCTTAATTAAAATATTTAAATATATTTAAAAATTTAAAAACATTTAAAAATTAAAATATTTTTAAATGCTTAAAATTTAATTAAAAATATCTTTTTAAAAAGTGACAAAAACTTTTTTGTCCCTTATTTGAGACAGGTTGTAAATCCTATAAGGAAATGGCCTAAGATAATCAGATTTTACAGCACTTTCTCTTTTTCTCCCTTTTTTTGTCAGCAAGATGCTTGACTGTCTTAACAAACTGAGAGTATCTTTTATCCCTTTTTTGAATGATGAGAAAATTCTATTTGAATTTTCTTGCTTTTCAGATTGCAGATGGGAAGGTTTTTTCCTTGCAATGGACAAACTAGCTGAATTGTATTTTGGATGTGAGAAAATAACTTGACAATACTAATTATTTGTAATTGGTAAATGATTCATTAGGACTACTATATTGCTCCATCTATCTGCATTAGATAAGTAACACATACTCACAAATAATGTGAATTATGAGCTAAAATATTAGAGCTTTTTGGTGTCCTCATAAATCTGTCTTTCATTTCACACAACCAGAGACAGGAGATACCCGATGACCCTTCTGTAGCTTCAATCCTCTGCCCACAGCCGTTTACACTCTCTTCCACGGAAAGAATCCACATGAAACACTGAGACCCCACTGCACATGCACAGAGTTAAACCTAAAGAGAAACAGATGTTCCACCAGGTGAAACAGGGAAAAAAAAAGGAGATTTCTCAGTCTTTTATGCATATTTTACATCCTTTTCTTTGTATCTTGCATATTGTGTCTGAACTCGTGACAGAATTAAAAGCTGCTGCAAAGTCCCCTTTGCCAAACTGATGATAACCGGCCTTATAATGGGGCAGAATATTAAAATTAGCACAGCTTGGCAAAGGAAATTGGCAGATTTCTTAGAAGAACTATAGCATAAGCAAAAAAATGTGATTGTCTCTCATTTGATTAATTGTAGAGGCAACAAAAGCCCAAAATAACAGCATTTATATTGTCAAGTGATTCCCAGATGAATAACTTCTCTTCCATCTAAATAGCACACAGTCACAATAAATGTCAGGGGATAAAGGATGCATCTAGATTTTTCAGCAAGAGAAACTGCTTGACAGTGGTTTAGAGCAGCAAGAAATGTTCTACTGAACAGGAATGAGAACAGCAAAGCTGCTTTCCTATATTTCTGAATTTGGCTGATGGTCTACTGCAACATGTGTCACTGTGGACTGCTACCCTGCCATTACCTTAAAGTTTTCAGCATCTCCTTCCGTAAGACTGTGCTTGCAGCTGTTTGAGATTTTGTTAAATTATTTGGACTGTGATTTTCCAACAGTTCAAATAATCTCAAACCTTAAAAGGTAAAATAAGAGATTTCCTGTTGTCAGTTAAAACAATTCAGTCTGAACTGATTATAGAGATCAGGTCTGCAAGAGAGTCAAAGGAGTGCAACACCAGGAATGGAAACTCGGACCCTCCCCCTGAGAAGGAAAGGTGTAGGAGGTCAGTGGGGAAGCAGACACATCCGAAAGAGGCATCACTTCTTCCAGAGTAAACCAGAGACCTCAACGTATCCCTTAACTTGCAAAGACTCCCACCACCCTGTAGCATTAGGCTGTCGAGAGGCAGAGAACCCCTTATGGCCACTGAGCTACTACAAGGACTATGCAATGACCCAAGACAGCCCAAGCCATGGGCAGCTGCCACAAGGCTGTCACTGCTCTGCTGACAGGTGGGAACCACAGGCTGTGTTTCAGCTTGAAAAAGATGATAAATTCTGCCCACAGGGAAGTATTAACATGCACCATCCTCAAACTTAGACTCTTAAAAAGCATAACCTTGTTTTGTTCCCTTTGTATAGACATGTGAAGACAGTTTTTAAAGATGGGAACCAACACCATTTTCCCATGGGCTGCTTTTGTATTCAATAACAGGATGAACTTGTTTTAGGAATGAGTCCGGATCATGTGGTAAATACAAATTATGCAGTCAGTGAAGAGAAGCATTAAGAGAAGGCAGAAGACTGTCTTTTATCAACTTAAAACTTCAGGCTTCATTTCCAGCTTTAGGCAGTCATATGTGGTTCTGAAGTAAGAAAGCTCTGCTTTGTGTATGACTTCTATATAGCATTGTAATGTTAAGCAAACTGAAGTAGCTTGGCCAAACTGAGTACCTACAGCTATTGGTGTGACCCTTGTCGCTCTGAGACTCAGCTTTATATACAGCTTTGTGGGACTGATATTGCCCTCGTGTCTCACAGGAGAAATATAAAATAAAATCACTTTGATTAATTTGAATAATGCTTAGTAAAGAAAGCTTGTTCACCTTCTCATCAGTGAAGAACAACAAAACATTGAGAAGCTTCTCACTATCCAGGCACGGACCGTCCCCTGCACTGAATGGGAGGGAGAGATCTTATAAAAGGTAGATAGATGGCTATGTGGTGACGTGATTAAAGGCTTTATCCTAATGAATGTCTAGAAAGACATCAGAACTACAGATGAATAAGCAGTTTTGTTTTGGGCATGTCGTACTATTTCAGAATGCAAGATATATATGTATATATATGAATATATATATACAGAATGCAAGAATACAAGATACTAGATTGCACCAAGTGACATCAGTATAGTTTTTAATGTTCAAGATGAGTATCAATAAACAATCATCAGGTAGAAGCAGATAATCTCTTTCTGCTCAGTGCCACAGGTCCCCACTTATGCTAGAGGATCCTTCCCTTGGAACAATAGTTTGAAACATTTCTTTAGAAAAGCACTTAATCCACTAGAAGCTGAATTAACAACTCAAATTTTATACAGACATTTAATATCCGTAGCTGCCATTAAATTCAGGAGAAGATGAGAACTGAAAAAGACTATTTTTTCCTTTAAATGTCGAAATAAGAATCTAGTGGTTAGCTCTAGGAAAATATTTGCAAATGTTGGTGTCAGTATACGATGTGTCAGCCTTCTCACCTGCCAAATGGGGAGGACAGTGCTACATCCCACACAAACACGCTACATTACAGACAGACTGAATCCATGATTACTTTATGCCCCGTAAAGCTCTGCAAGAGGAGTGCTCATAGCCTTCCAGAAGTCAGCTTTTGAAAAGCCTAGGAGTTTTGTACCAGGCTGGATTATGACACAGGTCTCAGAGACAGAAAGAACTTGGCACTAAACTGTTCAAGTATGAACACAGTATTTTGTAAGGTGCCATGTCATCATGGAGGTACTTGGAGGTACTTGTGAGAGACAAGACTTGTGAAGCTTAAAACTCTCGTAAGTAACTTCAGTGTTTCAGTAGGCACCAGAAGTTTGTTTACTCCCTTTTATATTTTCCAATAAAAGTGCTGCTCACTGATAATTAAAAGGTGGACTCATATCTGTTAGTTATTGGATTAAGAGCAGTAACTTGAGGTGATTGTCAGTGCTGAAGACTGAACCACACAATCATTAGTTACTGGATACTGTCGTATAAATATCAAGCTCTTTATCTAAGTGCAAGATCTGTTTCTGCAAAGGAACCAGCTTTACACTATTTCTTCCTTTAGGACAAACATGTTTCAGTCTTCTGTTGACAAACATCTGGCAACATATTTCTAGGAAAAGATGCAGTAGAAAGTGTAACTTCTTGATGGGTTTATGCAGGGCTTTCCTCTCATGATTATGGAAATCAACCCAAATCTTCTGTTAAAGACTATTTTCTACGTTTGAATATGTTTAAAAGCATATTAAACACTCGTGACAGTTATGAATTGTCCATAAGAGAGCTAATTTTTTTGAAAAGTCAGCAAAACTGTTCTGACTTGGTAATTAGCTACTACATCAGGAGTTCAGGCAACACAGTAAGCCTTCATACTGCATCTTTAAATGTAGTGCTTTAATAGAGAACAGATTCTAAGGAGAAGAGCAACTCTAAGAGAAGGAAACATGACTAAGGACCTTAGGAAAAATGCTCATAATTGGAGAACCTTCTCCCTCTTCTTCAGGTCAAGCAGTACGTAACACATGCCCAACAGCTTACGCAAGAGTGGTGATACAATTTCTCTACATACTTTATGGCCTGCAGGAGGCTTATTTTTTTGCAATACGGTAAATTAATAAAATTAATATTTCAGTTCTTGAGTGGGCCTTTCTTGGTAAGGAGTGATACAAGTTTCCTTTGAAGTGTTCTACAGATGCAGTGATGCTTTCAGATAGAGAACAAAAAGGCTGGACTGAGCCTAAAGATTTAAGAGGAGAATCTTGAAATAACCCGTGACATCTTGGCTATTAAGTTTAGTAGCTGATAGGTCTCTTCTAAGAATTAGCTTTTCTTGCTGAGAGATTCACTTTTTGCCCTGATGGGACTTCTCTTTTGTGCTTTGATTCTGTTTTCATTTGCAATGTGGTAGTGGGTACAGACTCAAAGCAAATCATTAGCTGACAAGGGTTTAAGCTAGGTCCATCAGGGACAAGATCTCTATGTCTAATAGACAGAATGCACAACTTCTCCCATCCAGCCCAGTCCAGAACTCTGGACTTTCATGTTTTAGCCAGGATTTCAAGTGTGTCAAAGTGAAATAACTCATGGGGGGCATTCATGCAGCATCACTGTGCACTGTATGTACAAAACCCACACTGTTGGGTACTGACACCATGTCCCTTCCTTCCCAGCCAGGGCAGTGGCAGCGGACCATTGTCTGGTTCCTGTATCCTCTCAAGAATGTAGCAGTTCCAATTCCAGTTTCCATTTTGCTTAAAGGCTAAATGAAAACGCATGAGACCCCCGGAGCAAGCAAACAAAACAGCCAGAGTCCCACAGACTCCTGCAGGAATCTTCCCCAGGGAAGGAGAGAAACCACTGGCAAGAGCCAGGGCAGAAGATGAGGAGGATCCAGAGGCAAAGAGAGGCTGAGGTCGGGCCATTTGCAGGCTGTCCCCAACATGGCAGCAAGTCCTGTGATCACAAGGACACTCTGACCTGAGTCCCCTAGAGGAGGACAATGAGGAGCAACAGCCTGTTCTTGCCTTTATCAAAGCTCTTTGTCCCCAGCTGGTCCCAAGACATGTGTCTTGGTTGTGTTGTTTAACAGCACCTGTGAAATTACCTGTGGTCTCAAAGGGCCCAGCAGGGCTCCTTCTACCCCATTGACATCCCTGGGCCACATACCAGCACAGGGGTCTTGTCCCTTGTGCACATGGGGGAACTTCCTGAAGGATGTGCCTGGCCCCTGTAAAACAGTGCTCCCAGGGCCATCTGCCTTTAGCACTCAGAAGCCTTTGCAGAGAAACTTTCTTCCCCATTTCTTTGTTCAGCCTTGCTTCTTTGTGTCACAGGTGAAAAGCTCTTTGTGACAGGAAAATGAGACAGCTGATAGGGATGTCTGAACTTGGCCCGTCAGGGATAAGAGATAAAGGTCTAACGGACAGAGTGCACCGCTTCTCCTATCCAGTCTAGGAGAGTCCTAGCAATTGAGGTCAAAAGGTAAATATTGCTTGCTGCAGTGTTTTCTGCTAGCTGCCTGCTGTTCATACTACTCTGAGATCTGCTGAGACTCCCCCCTGCCAGCAGAGCTGAGAGAGCTTTAACTGCAGAAGAAGAACACATCCAACACAACTGTCTCAAAGCAATGTGCTGTGTAAGGAAGCTCATTCACTCCCTGGGTCTTGACCTTACTCTGACATTGTTATAGTCCTCAGCCTCTCATGAACAGAGTGTGCCCTGCATCACAGATCACCTGCCTTTAAAAACAACAATAAGAAGAAAAAGGCTTTGAATGGCTTGTAACTGGTAGTAATGGAGTGGGGAAACATCTATGCACAGTAGTCCTTGAAGATGATGTTACCTATTTAAAAAAAAAAAACAGCAGGAAGAAGAAAAAGGCTCTCAGTGTTTTGTGAGTGGTGGTGTTGTAGCTGACAAGGCAGCATCAGCTGGAGCTGGGGCTGAAAGCCTGGAAAACGAGTTCCTCTTAGACCTGCTGGCATTTCTGTCCTCCTGGGGGTTAACTGTGCTGTTTATTATGGCCTTATTTGATGATTTATATGGCTGCAGCACCTGAGCCAGCCCCAGCTGGTGCATCTGTTGTGCCTCTTCTTTGTGTGGTCCTTTTATTCCACAAGTTTTCACAGACCTCCAATATATTCCTTTAGCACCGACCATGAGGTGACTGGAAACAAGAAGGAAAATGAAGGATCCCAGCCAAAACTATCAAACTAGATGGTGCCACTTAGACAGCTATGCTATATATGCTGTAGAAAAAGTCTGGAAAAGAATGAGCAAAAGTGAAGTGGCATTGCAATTAAGTTGGGAAAAAGAATAAAAGAGCTGTGAAAATCCCCATACCTTTACACACCCCTCTCTTGTGTCCAGTCCTGAAATGCAGGGAAAGATAGTCTGAATTTTCAAAGGTGTCTAAACGATTTCCATGCCCAGTTCTCACTTGAGTTAATTGTAAACCCGTACTCAGCTGCCTTATGCAGCTTTGGAATACTCCTGTGTAGAAGAATTTCTCCAAGTCTCTACATGAATTAACAGCTGAGCTGGGGCCAGAGCTTGGGGCCAAGCTGTGATGCACCAAGTTCACCCCCACCAGTGTGGCTTCTGCCAAACTGCCCATATGAGCACCAGGTCGATAGGTCTGCGCAAATCCTACTGACAGGGAACAACAGGCGGTCACAACTTTTTTATTCTGTATTTTTTGGCCATATCACCCAAGGGAAAAGAGCAGAATGGAGAGGAGGACATGCAGCCTAGCCATCTCTCAAAAAGGGAAATAGAGATCAGAAAGAAAATCTCTCTGCAGGGGTGGGGAATTACAGCCCAAAAGGCAATCGTGCCAAGGCTTGTAAAAGCACTGCACCAAATTATAAGAATAATGAACAGCAGTAACAAAACCAGATATAAAATAAAGAATGTCCCGACTGCAAAATAGAGCTTGGGATAGGAAATTAATCTTTAGGAAACTCAAAAGTTAATAGCACAAGTACTGGACCAGCTTCTTGAGGAAAATTATATAACTCAGGAGTTAATGCTGATTCATACCCATCGAGGATCTCAGCACTTAAAGGTTTCAGTTTCTAAATTAGCATTGCTCACATGCACATGAATATCTTGGCATAGTTAATATGTTGCTAGGTATTCCAGGCAATATTTTTAAGTAGAAAAATAAATGAAAACCCAAACCAACTCCCTTTGCCCCCCCAAAAAATATATATTGCCCAGTTACCTGCCAAATTAAAATACAATCAAATTGTTTTGCTTAAGTGTTCAAGCAACACACATATAGTACATCCCAGGAAAACACATCAGCTCTTGCTTTCTTCCCCTCAAAATACTGCATCTATTTGTTAGTGCATTTTTTGTCTAAAAGGTGCATTAAATACTCCTGTACTGCTGGTCTTTGTAAACATAGCGCATATTCAGCTTCCACGAGAGCCTTCACTCCCAGTGATGGTATTTAAGCAATGTAGTTTGATAATTTTGCAGTCTGTCTATTAGTGTTCACTAGCAAAAGTAGCTGAAGAAGAGTGGGCCAACCCTTCAGGTTTGTCCAAATGCAAATCAGAGGAGCTGACAGGGCTTTGTCAGAAGACAGGCTCTAGCTGAACCCTTTAAGCGCGCACTGCTGGCCTCACAGCAACCCTGTCTGTCTTTCTTGTAAGATTGATAAAAGTAAGTCATTCTCTCTCTTTTGCTTTTAATCTTTCCCAGCATTATTAAGAACAGTTAAGGCTACAAAGAGCCCTCTGTGCAACTCAGACCTCCCAGTGCCAGCAGCTCAGGGAGCAGCAGGTGATATCACAGTATCACAGTATCATAAGGTTGGAAAGGACCTCTGAGATGATCGAGTCCAACCTAAATGTTCCCACGGAGCACGCGTGCAGGGGCTGCGTGCACACCACAGACAATTGGCAGCACGGGCTGCCAGGCATTCAGGAAAGAAATGGTTCCTCACACCCCACATTCAGGCAGCAGCTTTAACAGGTCTGTGGGGAAGACTGGCCTCGTCACAGACTTCCTGCAGTCTGCTGAAGAGCAGCTGGGGAAACAGATCTCAATTAAATATTGACTTCCTTCATGGCCCTCCACACCACTGAAATCCCACAACTCTAGGTGATGCCCAAGGAAAATTCCCTCTCTGCATTGCAAAGTCACCCTATGTAAGGAAAACGGAATCACAGGGGCCTGACCAGAAACTCATCTACCCTGAGCCAATCTCTAGGCTCTCTGCCTTTTCCTGATACAGAGCAGTACAGGGAGGTAGGAGTCCCATAAACGACACCATGGTGTGGGTGGGGGGTTGGGTCTCATGCCACCTACACATTGCATGGTGTGCAATAAATAAGTAGGTGGATTGAATGTCATGGACACATACCACTCCTAAACTCTTATCTGTCTGCACTGGTGTGTGTGCCAGCTTCTTCTCCACCTACCTAGAGGGCTTTTGGTTATGGAAACCCACAACTCACAATGATATTTTACTTCTGTAGAGATATATTGCTTACACCCACTCTGGAAACTGAGTAGATAACAGATGCTGTTTCTTGGTACCAAAGAGTGACCTACTCTTTCAGGTGGGGAGCAGTCCTCTTTTGTGTGATTTACCGAGAACTTGGAATTGAATTAGCAAAGGCAAAAAATACCTTGCTTGTTTTTTGAGTTAGATAGTATTTACCTGTAACACTGGAAATGGCAATCAGTCACTCCTGCTCCCATTTACCATCTCTGTTTGGGAGCTTGCAAGCTTTCCCAAAAAGTGGGCCCAGGTCCAGGTACAAGGCCCGTGGTAACACCACACACATGGCTGCACGACATTCCTTGTCACTCTTTTTGCTAATATCCCTGCTGCAAATTTTATGCAGATAAAAATAGGCCTTGCTGTTTGCTACAGAGCCTGCTTCTCTTTCCTAGTGATATGCAGACAGGTACTTGCCAAGTGTCTAGTGACTCATTTATTTGGGAAAGAAACCCACCACAACAATACAATCTGCAAAACCACACTTTTCCCACTCCCATGCCGTTAAACACTTTTAACGGCAGCTCAAGCCTTGAATAGAACAGCTATTTGCAACCTGCTTCTCTGTTCTTCCCTAAAGGATGATGAATACTACTCCAGGGGCCAAATTTCCACTTCCTTTTGCTTTTGGTAGCCACTTACTCCAAGTAAAGTGGATGTGACACAGTAGCATGGGTCCAGAGACACGGCTTACTGAGCAGAGCCTGAGCAAGTAGGCATGGATTGGGCTGGTGGAGATGCCAACACTGTATCCTTGGCAGCAGACTGAGACTAAAGCTGAAGTATACTAAGCTGCTTTGCTACACCATGGTCCTGGATCAGTCATGCACTTATTCAGTCTACAGCTATTTTAGATAGGCTTTTTTTTTTTGGCAGCTTGTGGATTTTATGATCATTTAATCTGACCCTCTACATAGCAGAAGCCTAACATTTCTATTCCTTGAACTCTTCACTGGTTTGAAAACTTTAAAAATAATTGCTTGAATCTCCCAACCATCTGCTACAGTACTCAATTATCTTGACAATTCTGATTTGCTTATTTCTAATTTAAAGCTTTCATACTTGTATCTCCCCAGCCTTTGATTTTGTTATGCCTCTTCTTAGGCAAGATAAAGAGAAATGCAGATGAAGGCATACAATTCTGTTCCTTTTCCACCTGTCACATTATCTGCCCTTGAGGCTGGAGCTGAAGCACTCCAAAAGGACTCTACAGCACCAGAATAGGCTTTTCCTTTGTCAGACTAAAGCACATTAAGAACTGCACTGGAAATCTGGAGACTAATTAACACAGGCTGGAGCATCTGGCCTTTTACATATTTTCCTTTAGCACTTCCACCAACTGTTGTTTGCTCATATCTACTGAAGTCTGTTTATATAGATTTTGCCCAATCTGCTCTTTCTGGTAATGTTCATATTGTTGTATGTTTATGTGGAGAAATAATAATAAAAAAAAAATCAACTAAAATATTTATGTGGCCCAGAATGACTTAAATTGAAATGGTTGTCGTCCATGCTGGAAGCTCAAAGCATAGCAATACAGAAACTGAAACTGCATCAAAAAGAAAGTAAGACTTGCTGGGCTTGTTATACTAGTTAGACTGTTCTGAAAGTCATGCATGAAACTCTCAGGACTAGTCTCCTGTGTGAGTACCGCAATTTGAAACTGAATTCATTTGCACAGCATATGTGTAGCTAGCTAGAGACCAGATAAAAATGGTTAAAATATTTCTTAGATGATTCTCAGATGTTACCATCATACTTATTCCTGTGTTGATTGCACAGTGTATCCCCAGCTGCTGAGATATGCAGTGGGCTGCAGACTGGGTCCCACAAACAGTAACTGGTTTCAAGAATGGTGTTGGCAGCAATGCTGCACTGGATTGTGTGGATAGGAGTAACAGCGGTGTTACTCTGAGGGTGTTTTTATAACTGAGCACTCTTGATCAGCAGAACCCTTACTAAGACAAAGCTTGCCTCTAGACTTTAATTGAAAAATACAAAAGAAGAAAAAATCAAAACCCTCTATAGGCTGAAGAGACTAAATTTTTGGCACTTACCACTGAAAGTAATGTTATTCTCTGTACTCCAGAAGTGCAGTAGTTGTGCGTGGACTGACTCCTCAGACGTGGTCTCTTGTAAGGCCACATCCAACCAAGGAGCCACTAGAAACAAACCTGTTCACAAGTGTAAAGAGAAAAAGAGCTAGGTTTTCTAAATTTAATGCCCCTTGGGTCTGAAAATCTCAGCGGCATTCCAGAAAAAGCATTTATATTCCCATCTTACTGCACCCCAAGCTGAGCCACCCAGCAGTTCAAGAGCCACCAAAAAGCCACAGTGTGTGCAAGCTGAAGAGCAGGACTCAAGAGTCCCAGTATTTTGGTCTGTACAGAGGCAATAAAGGAAGGAGGCACAAGATGCCTGGGATGGATCAATGCCTATTGCTTATAGTTGTCATAAGGTATACTTGAGTTTCTCTGATGGGACAAGTTGATATCTCACAGAGACAGATACATTCAGTAGTTCTAGTGAAGGGCTGGTGTTTCCACATATCCTTTGAGAGTTTAATTTCCTGTCATATCCCGTTGAATTATTTTCCACAACATGTCAGCCCAAACGCGTGCCTACAGAACTCCTTATTTTTATTAGGAAGCCAAAAAGCTACATTTTGTTTCCTAAATAAAAATCAGCTTTTGATTTTATTTTCTATACAAAAATCTTCCAGCCCTCCTTAATCTCATGTACAGGCCACAATCTAATCCATACGTACCTCCATTTCAACATCCTATCTCTCTCATGCGATACCGAGAAGCCCTGGCTAGACATGGCTAATTTCTTCTTAGGAAGCAAAAAGTAACAACCTTGGCATTCTATTTTTAAATAATAAATAGAAAATATTTATTTTACAGCATTTTCAAGATCATTTTGACAAAAAGGCGGTATTCATCAAGCATTTTACAGACCAAAAGAAAGAACTTTTACAGGAAGCTTTATAGCTCATACAACTACATACACAAGGTGAGTTCTTGCTCTTTAGATATATTTATGTATGTGTATGTTTCCAGTTTTAACAATTACAAACTAAAAGCTAATATACTGAATTTCAAGAAAACTCCTACTCGTTATATATTTACATTGCAGTAATAAAATCAGTGCTTAATATGTTCAAAACAGACATATATGAAGAATATCGTACCTTGACACATTACCATACCCCATCTATATGAGCCTGTTATGTTTCTTTTTCTTAAATTTCTCATTTTTTTCAAAGACCTCCTTCCTAGCACGAGCTTTATGCTGCTGGCAACATATATTTTTGAAAATAGCTCAACAAATCTTGTATTCAGATTATAAGAAGATAGAATTCATTACCAGTGAAAATAGAGTGGTTTTTCTCATTGCTTTAATGAGTAATCAGAATTAAAAAGAAAAAAAAAAAAAGAAAGAAAGAACAAAAAGAAATCCCCTAAAAGCCCCAAGCATGCAAAAATCAACCAGCTGGCCCGCAGGTGTCTTTAGTTCATTATAGCGACATCGGTCTTCTGACAAAGACATAACCATGTCTTTGGGCAAGGTCGTTTCATGCTTTCCAGAATGGGGTGATGATAGCAATTTAGCACTAGTCATATTCATATTGAAAAGAGCAAACATCATGAAAAGGGGATGAGGAAAAAAGACTGTATCTGATTTTGAGTACCAGCTGAACCTTCCAATACCACTGCTATATAATTAAAGTGAGATGTGGACCTTCAGGAAAGAATTGATGACAGGCAACAGGACTTCTTAAAATTCAAGTGTAAAGAAAGAAAAAGAGTAGAAATATGCTGAATTCAGAAAAACCCTAATGGAATATTCACAAGAAGCACGGTTAAAATCAGGTCTTGCAACTATGTTATCATGAAGAGACTCTTTAAAAGTATCTTTGGAAATAAAGTATAGAATTGTGGGACACATCCTTAGCTGAATTCAATAGCACAATCAAAGTTCATAGCAGATAAAATCATGTCCTGTATATGTATGATGCACACATTTATAAATAAGGTAATAATAAGTTTAGTTAAATTCAAGCCGCAGCAATTAGACTTGGACTTTGAACATGCCAGCCACTAGGGAGTTTTGGATTAGGCCCATATCTAGGAAACATATGAATGGTAGAGGAGAAGGAAGCTCCTTAGAAGTGACCTTTATGTTATGATATTGTGTATTAAATCCAAGAAGTGAAAGCATTGGGCAAGAACATACAACTAAACATCACAAAGAGATTAAAAGATCTGTCTATAAAAAACCCTGGGAATTTATGCACATATTAAGCACTGATGAAATTTCCTGTCTGGACATGATTTTATTTTACATTATCTGAAGCAACAAAATAGTTGAATTACTTTTCCTGTCTCATCTTTATACAGACAAGTGCAAGATTTCTAAACCTGACGTTTTCTTTTCCATTTTCTTTTTTTTTTTGTTAGCCACACTTTCTGCAAACATATAAAATAACAAGTTCTCAATGCACTGGTTATTAATACCATATGTCTACTTTCATAAAATATCTGCAAAATAAAGCACCCTGTTATAAGGGTAACAACTGACTCAGCTTGCATATGAAAAAAAAGTGTTAGCATAGCATACAAACCCCCAAAGATCTATCGAATATTTGTAACAATGCGATATAAAACATGATTTAAACATAAAAATATTCATAGTATATAAGACAATCTTCCAGTTATTGGACATTTTGCTTCACACATACCATACACACGCATACAGAAACACAAACGTACGCTCACTCTCTTGCTTAGAGACTGACTCTATAACCCCCAGTACGGAATTGCCTTTCTTTCAGAGTAATAATTGTTGCTCTAAGTATACAGCTATTTTCAAATGTATTTGATTCCAAAGTAACACAAAGGAACAATGTAATCACATGGCAAATATGTTGAATATGAAAAGTTAGTCAGTAAATATTGTTCTGCTACAGGAAATGTTGTGTAACAGTTTAGCCACATGGTTTGCAATCTTATACAAAAGGGCAGTTTTTCTAAGTCCTTATCATATTACAAGTACAACAGCAAGGGCTTTCTTCAGAAATCTCTCAAATCTTAACTTGATCATATTTCTTGCTCTGTTCACAATGTTAAAAAAGCCCAGATCCCCCCAAAAAGCAGCCTAGTACGAAGAACAAATTGTTCAGACAAAGTCAGTAAGAGCCATGTGCTTTCACATTATCTCAGCTCCTCTCCCTCAAACACATTATGCAGTTATACCATCTATAGAAACCAGGAAAAAAATATTTATGCATTTATGTGTCATATACAAGTAGCTCCGTTCCTCCTCATCACACTCCACCCTTCCAGCTCCTGGGTGTGTTGCTTCCATAGCAGACAAACAGCAGCCACAAAATGTGTTAATGACTTCTCCAGGTCACACTTCCAGGAGTTCGTTCCAAGCATTGCCAAGAGAAGATGTGACTAAGTGTGATCCTTTTTTTTTTTCACTGTGTGTTTATTAACTTTTTTGCTATAGAAGTTGTCTCTTAGGTTTGTGCTTTGTTATGGTTTCCTATCATTTTATCAAAGTACAATATTTTTATTTGTAACAGCTAGAGAATTTTGAGCCCTCAGAATGGATTATTTTTTTTTCTTCCTTTTATCTAAGTGTAAGATGAAGTTTTTGCCCTGTCATATGTGACTTTGTTCTCTGCTCTCTTTCTTCCCAGCCCTGGAGGATTTGTTTCCCCAGGACCTTCCAGCAGGCAGCTGCCAAAGTCTGTCTCGTCTTGTTTCTTGCAGAGTCTACAGGGTGGATGAGCTTTGCTTGTAATCCCTAAGGATGACAGAGGCATAAGTCACATCTGGAGGGGTGCAGAGCACCGACTCTGAGACAGGGGAGCTGGGCACGGAGCTGGCTGAAGCCACTGAATCCCGGAAAGGGGATGGCGGTGTCAGTGCTGGAGAGTCTTCTAGAGTCAGTTTGCTGGTCACTGGCTCCTCATCCTCCTCATCCTCTGGGTTCTTCTCATAGACGTATCCCTGAATGAGCCTCAGCTTTTCACTGTCTGCTTCCTCAGCTGGGGGAGACAGGGGCTCCTCACTGAAGGCGACCACCTGGAGAGGCAGCAGGGGAGGCTGCTGCGGTGGCGGGGGCTGAAAAGGGGGCCTCACGCCGTTCCCTGGGCTGGGCGCGGAGAGGGCAGCGTTGAAGTCGGGGATGCCAGTGGCAATCTTGTCGACCACTCCTTGCAGCTGGTCCATGAGAGACTGTGGCTGCAGAGGCAAGGTCTTGGGGGGTTGATCAGGCAAGAAGAGGTGGGTCTCCTCCGCTGTGGCCTGCAGCGGGGGGGTCGTCGCCACCCGCCTGTGCACCACCATGGAGGGACTGCCGGGCTGGTTGAGGCGAGTGGGCTCTTTATCTTCTTCCTCCACCACATTGCACAGAGTCTTACTGCTGATGTCAGTAAAGGTCAGGCTCTTGCTTTGGCCATGGTAGCTTTTAGTGAGGGGTTTGATCACTGCTGTCTGATTGCACCCTGTCTCCTGGTTCTTGACATGTACTGAGAGTCTGTGCCACATGTGTTCCCCTTGGGGAGCTTGTCTTCCACCTGGTTCAGACCATGACACAGACTTTCCATTAGAACTATGAATAAAATAAAGATGGGTTTATTTGCATTTACATTATGCAGACATAGGCAGTATAACAAATAAGCCTACAAAAATACTGACTGCTTTGCCTCATTAATAAGCCTCCCCCCTCCCCCAATTCCTTGTGTCCCCCCAGAAACACCACAGTAGGAAACAAGTATCTTTTAAGAACATCAATTACTGCGATTTTCATCCAAAGGCAATTACTCCCTGCAAGTCACCCACCCCATAGCCAGCCTGGAAAGCCCAACCCACAGCGAGGGCTCTGGCAGGGCTGGCAATGTTTTGAGGACTCTAGCCATGTCATTTTGTATTCAGGTTTGCTCACCCCACATTGCAAGGGGGAAGAAAAGGAGGAAAGAAGTCACAGGAATACCTTTAATTTAGTCTAATTTACAGCTTATATGAAGCATTTCCAAACAGCTGGAAAAGTCTTTGGCACTCTAGGTAGAGAGAGGAATTGTTGCTAGCCCCTCCTCTCCTTTTTATTCCCTGTCCCCACTTAACACTTGAGATTAGCTGTTACCAAAATGAAGGACTCCCAAGGCCTCCATCAGGCAGGAGGCAAACACAGCTCTCCCTTAGTGACTATTATTTACAAACGAGGATAAAATACTTGGATTGAAAACAGTTGGTTTGTGTGGGTGGAGGAACAAGGAGCGATACTGTCACAGCAAGACAAACCCTCTGACTCTGTGTGCTGGCTGTATTCCATCAGAACACTGGGTGGTTTGGCTGAGTGAGGACCTGAGGGTTAGGTCTGTCCCTGAAGAACTGTAGTGGGGGTTTTGCATTTCCCTGTACCTTTACAGGGAGCAGTACTCAAAGCAGAGTTATATCTTATTAGCAGCTGGTGGAACAGGGAGCTGAGCAGTGCTTAAGAGGACTGAGCCATTGTGTAATTGCAGGTCAGGCAGTAGAGATCATTTACAAATTATTATATACATCACCAGGGTGGGAAGGAAAGACTGGAGAGAAATTCTGAGATGATTTATGGGAAGCAGCCTTATCTCAGGGTTTCATTCCTCAGGGGGCCAAAGTAAACAAATGATTACACTCCAGACCCTGTGATTGCAGTGCAGGTGGGAGGTAATCTGGGTGGGAGGCTGGCACAGCACCGTTGCCTCCTGCTACTGCATACACTAGAGGAGATTGTTTCTCTTCTATATAGCCTACAATATTTTCCTGAATATTTTGCTTTTCATTGCTCAGATTCCTGCGCTTCTCTTTTCCAGGTAAAAATTTACCAGTTAAATTTTTTATAAAAAATACTGATTGTGATAGCTGGAAGAAAGAAATATACATGACAATGTGGCACTTTTCTGCTGATCAGTAAATATTCCTGGAGAAAGAAAGAATCTGAGATGGATCCAAGCTGGGAAGTTCATCTCCAACTCCAGACTCTGAACACTGGACCTGTGAGTCACTGCCTCTGTGCGAACTGGCTGACAAGAACAAGCCAATCTAAAACATCTATAACTCCCCAAAGGATGTAAATGGTAGGACCTGAAGCTGTTTGGATTTAGAGCTTTAACCTAGAGGGGAAAAAAAAAAACAAGTTCCCAGCTGAAGAATGAAACTTTTATGCTAGAGTCATCAATGAAAAGATAAGAATGAAGGTTTAGAAGCATTCTTGTTCTGATCAAAATGAGCTGTGGTATGATATTTTTTGAAGTGCTATAGAGATAAGCAAATGAATATAACTGTTGGGCATGAAAGATTTTTAAAGTAATATTTTAACATAGCAAGATCTACAAACTGTTCACACAGAAACACATTTTGTCTACTTTGACTTCAAAACTAGTCTCGTCTTGTAGAGAGGAAAATACGTCAAGTGCTTTCATATTGTATTTTGCTGATGCTATAGCTTACAAGCACTGCAAAGGGCTTTTCAGAAAAAGAAACCCATGATGATTATCTGCTATCTCTTGTGTTAAGATCAATTCTGTACCATCTATTTCTTCACATCTAGCTTTGGTGCATCATCTCACTTTTGAATCCCTCTTCACACCATCTGTTTAGTCTCTATCTCATTTTGTTTCCAAGATTTTGTATTTTACATCAAAGGCAAGCATTGCTATTTTAAGGGCCTCACTACCTCTGTCTTCAGATCTTCCTCCTATTCAGTTCATTTTCCACCTCCCCTCACTCTTGAATTCTGCACTTCTGACTTCTTTCTTCTGTAGCACTCTATAATGTAGTTAATTGAGCCCATGTCAAGCGCCACACTTAAATCAAACTGTGCTGAGACTGCAGTACTCAAACATGAACAAATCACTTAATCAGAATTTGCCTGCTATTGACTTGCTCTACAGGGAAAGCTGGTGCCACAGAAGTGCCTTGCCTCTGCTTGCCAGGCCTTACTGCTCATGACTCAAACAGCCTTGTGACAAAAAGCTTTAGGGCCGCAGTGGCTCTCCGTGGGGTCAGCCTGGCTATTTTCACTGGGAAATCTCTCCTTTTTGTTACCATTCTCCTCAGTCTCTCATTCCAGCTCTTGACCTCAACTTGCTCCCCTTGATGTGTCTGTGCACCATTACACTGTTAATGAGTCACGTTTGAGACAGAATCACAGGACTGTTGTAGAAATACCTGGGCTCTGTCTTGCCAGACAGCTGGTAGGGAGTCACACTGAATTTGACACAGTCAGGCAGAATTCACAATTAGCATGCAAGAAAAATGCCTGTTATCCTGGAACAAAGACCAACCATTTTGAATGGCATTAGTTAAGCTCAGACCTGAACTAGGTCTTGGCAAGATAGGAGTCAACCCCCTTGTGTGAAGCAATGATGTTGATCCTGACTGCATGTGGCATGAATGGTCACCACTTGCTAAATGATTGTCACCACCTCTTTTGAAGGAAGAATTTGTGGGACAAGTGCGGATCAAAATAAACAGCCTAGTATAATGGGAGAAGGGATGATTTTTCCACACAAAAGAAGGAGACAGCAGCCAGACAGATGACAGCTGGGGTATTGAAAACATGATGCTCAGTTGCACAGCAATGAGGTGGGACTTACCAGTGTTTTGTTGCTGTTATCAATAAGATGGTTACCCATGTCATGTCCATCATGTATTTATTTGTCTGTCCTAGATTTCTCTCTCCTTTACACAATCTCACATAGGATTTAGACATCAAACTTACTGTCTAGAAGTGAACTCCTTGGAGTCTTAAACAATCTAAATTTTGTACTCCTGTAAACCCAGTGTAATGTTCCATGTATTTAAATACTTTCCTCAAACCTAAATGTTCACACAAGTTCTTGGATGTCCTAACACACAAGATGGACTTGCTTTTGCTTTATAAGGACGTGCATTCGCTTTAGCTGCTGTTTCTCAGTTTTCACTTTTGTCTCAGGTTTTTGTATTTTGGGGAATAAATGTAAGTATATTTCTTCTGTGAATTTTGTAAATTCTATGAACAGATCTGTCACTATTTTTGGTAATTCGAAGTGTTGTTTTTAATACATGCATCGATCTTCACAATGTACTCTCTGCATGACTCTGGGGCAGTCATTTTCAGATACTTATAGCTGATAATTGCAAACACTGAACAAACAGAAAAACAACTTCAGACCTTAGAAGTTGGCGTGTTCCTGCGAGCCTAGTTGTGGGAGCATTGCTTCTAGGGACTCATCTCTTTTACTAACCCATGTCTAAATTCTCTGTGGCTCACCCAAGAGTGAGTGAGCCATCAACAATAACTGTCCCAATCTGATGTATGCTCAGGTTTTTTGCCTAATAAGCATCAATTATTATCACCTAAAAGAAAAAAAAGAATCACAAACCAATTTCAGCCTTAATCCATTTACACTGTAATCTCTGTCTTGGGAGTAAGAGAACCTTGCAACAATTCTCACAATGTGACTCCAGTGCTTTCCGTTTTACTGTATAATTAGAGTAAAATTTAACTTCCCACTGATATCTCTGGAAATTCAAATTACTGAACTAACTTTTCCTCGTCTCTCTCCCCCTTCTCTTTTTTTTAGAAAAAAATTGCCTTGGGCATGGCACACAATGTTGTATGTAAATTAGAGAGCTGCTTTAAATATGTGATGGGAACTCCTGCACAAAATACAGCATAACATAACACTATAAGGCTGTTTCACAGGGGCAGACCTTGATGAGAGTTGGGGTTATTGCAATTGAGCACAAACCCAAAGCCACTTTTCCAAACCTCTGTCTTGCCCCCAGCTTATGTCAAATAAATTCAAGCCAGTTATACTCTTCATTAGTTACTCTGCTGCAAAAGCTAAATATTACTTTGATCTGAGCCATACACAGGCTTTCTAACATCAACCCTATTGTTACCTGATTTATTCTGATTTTTTTCTGTTTTTTAAATTGAAACATTAATATACAGTCTGTAATGTGGATGCAGTAGCTTTGGCTGGTCTGAGTAACCTGTGACGTGGTCCTGGTTTCCACCCACAAGGCCCCCAAATTGGGGTCAGACCCTTGGAGCCCTGTCCCTCTGCTTCTATGCCCTAGACCGGGAAAGCTGAGCAAGGATTGGGGTCACACAATTCACTCTCACGCTAGCATGGAACTGGGCTCTTCTAGGCCCATACCTGGTCCCAGGGGCAGGAAAGTACTCCCAAATTAAATGGTTGACATAAATCCAAGTACCCTCAAATAAACAGATTTATTCACTTTGGGACTTAACAATTACATAGATGTATGCAGATACTTTCACACAACTGTAAATTTGGAGGGAGATGCTCTCTGCAAAGTTTCAATCTAGATGAAGTCCTACAACTTCAGTATCACAGATCTTACCGAGTTCAACAAAGGTATAAGAATAATATACTGATAATGAGTATAAAGGGCTGACTACTAATTATAGTTACTACTATTAATTTTTAGTCTTATCTGAAATACAGAAGCTGTGTAACATTTCAGTCATCCATTTACTTACTAGTAACAAAACTTTTGGTTCACCAGTGTGGTTTAACAAACTGATTAAAAATAAGTTACTACAAATAATTTGGAGAAACACACTTGCAGATTTTGAAAACTGCTTGTGATCTGTTGGCTTTAATATTATGAAACTGTCCTTAAAATTGCAAAGCAGTGTTGCAGCTCACTAACTCTTCATGAAATATTTTGAAAAAAAAAAATCAAAACTACTAATGTGTTGATTGGAGAAATCAACTTATTGTAATAGATAATACAAAGTTCTCGATAATAAACCGTTTGTCCCAAATAGCAGGCAAATTCTTCCAGTGTTCAAGAAATGAAGATCAGAAACCTGCAAATCAAAGTGGAATTAAAAAGTGCTCTTACCAGTTTAAAAAAATATTTGAATCTTTTTATTTTGTTGTCATTAGTGAGTAAACCCCATCAAATATTCAGAATTAATACATCCTAATGGATCATATTTGTAATTTTTTTAAAAGATTCTAAAGTTAGTGCACAGAAAAAGCATGCTGTAAATCATCATGGATCTAGTGATATCAATGGAGAAGCACATTTGTGTTGTCTGAAGGTGTGTCTCAAGCTGGACATTTGGATAAGTGAGTATGACAGTGCAGGCAATGACCATTCTGGAACAAAAGCATTTATTCATACAGGATCAAAAAAGACCACAGCTACTCCTTTGTAGTTCCTGAAAACTGTGATGTGTTCACCAAAGGTACCAGGAAAGCTTAGGAATGTGGGAAGAAAATGATAGAATGAAATTAATTTAGGAAAAGTGCAGGTGAGTGAAACTAAGACAAAATAGTGTGTAAGGCTGGAAGGCTGTGAAGATCAACAACATTCAAAAAACACTGCATCAAAAGAAATAAGATGGGGAAAGAACTTGAGCTGCTTTTGAATAAGATTTATGAATTATTATTGGATAAATGATTTTAAGATGTAATAAAGTCACAAAAAAAAAGCCCATGAACTCTGTGTCCCCCACTCAAAAGCACCACACCATGGTACGGATATTAGGAGGTGTTTCTTATGAATGCAATTTAATAGTAATTTAGGTGGTTGAAGGTTTGTCCTTGCTTTCTGTAATCCTCTGTGGTTCTGAAGGAAAATGATTTGGGGCACCATGGTTTTTACCAGAAAGATACTGACAAATTAGAAGCTATGTATAAAATAGCAACAAAAAAAAACCACCCAAACCAAAAAAATACCACACAAAAATAAAAATAAAAAATAAAAAAAACCAAAGAAAACCCCAAAATCCAAACACTAGGAACAGAGAACAGAGTGCATGAGAGTAAGCTAAAATAGCTGAAAAACATTAATAAGGAGGCTGGAAGGTATTTCACATAGCATGTAAATGCACAACTAAGAACTCTAGATGCAATTACAAAAGGCAAAAAATATACTGAAAAATCCAGAATATTTTCTAGTCAATAGCTGTATCAAAGCAGGAAAAAATTCCTAATGAACTGGTAAAAGCCTGTTGCCTTGGATATTTGCTTCCAAAAAAGTGTACAGAGTTAACAGTCAATGATGTCTTTCGCCTACTATAACTTGCCAGACTCTCCGGAATACTTGAGAAACAAATAAATTCCCAACAGTTTAAATAGTGCTTGAAGAGCCATCAGACTTGCCTTAACATGCCAGCATTTTGAGTACAAACTTAACTCAGTTGCCACAGGAAGCTCAGTCACGAGGCCCCTCATTTGTAATTACGGCTCTCCCTAGTTTGCCGCAGCAGATAAAGCAGCTAGAAAAGCCTGTGGGCTTTCTGGATGTATCTAAAAGTTTCTATAGTAACAAATGTGCAGCTTCAGGGGGGAAAAAAGCTCTGAAACTCAAAGTTGATGTTTCAGAGTTTTTTAATATGATAAAAATTATTTATTTAAAATTTATATTTTAATTTTATTCTGAATTTGTGGCTATCTCCAGGGTCATATGGAGAATGGAGATCAACCTCAGTGCAATAACCAATGCTAAGTATTGTGTATATCAAAACATGAGAGAGTTTCAAGCCCCTATATATATATATTTGCTTGTAACTGGAAGGTGGGAGAAATCATAGCACCACCCATGGTGATTCCTAGTGTCTTGGGCAGCAAAGCAGGGCTTCCTCAGGAAAACCCAGGCTTGCAAACTGCTGCAGTTCTGGTGACTGAGACTGAGGCACAACGCCAGGCAGTGGTGATGGGCATCTGGTGATAGTGATGGACACACACCTACTGCTCAGCCTGGGCTACACGGCCATAAAGAGCTCAAGCAATCATTTGCTGCTGCAGGATATACCCTTTGAAAGCATCAGCCCTGGCTAGAGGGAGAGGGAGACCTGAGGAACCTTCATGCTCAGCAGGTCTGAAAAGCTCCCTTGCTTTTTAAAATCTTGCTTATCTGCGCAGCTGCCACAAGCTTTTGAATTCCCATTGACTGGTTGGAGTCCCACCAGAAGTGTTTAGCAGGAACTTATATGAATAAGGATTTTTTTTCCAGACTGAAAAAAAAATCCCAGATGTTGTCATGCAAAAAGTGGGAGGTTCAGCCTTCCCTGTGCTGAGGAATTTTACAGCTTGTGCTGACGCTTTTTGAATATAATCTGCTGTTGCATTTCTTTGCCTCTTACTGGTACACCTGTTTTGGACTCACACTTTGTCATTGGTCTCTCCAGACAGACAATTGGTGATCTGTGCCCTGGGAATCTGCAGCACTTGTTCCAGATCAGGAAAGAAGGGCAGATTGTTGTATTGGAAGGTAATAACAAGATGTTTGTACTGCTCCTTTTAGTGGCTTTGTAAAATTTGCCTTTCAGGGTGGCAAATCTCGTTGCTGCACAGACTCTGTACAACCACCACTACTGCTCCAAATATATGGTACATTGTAAGTACTTCTTTTGGTTTCCAAATCGTAGAGGCAAGTTTGATTGAATTAACATCATTGCTACCTGCCTACAAACAACATAAACTGCCAGAAGCATATATAGAGACATAATGCTTTGTTGCACGTTAGAGGAACTGATGGGCATATTTGGCCATAGAGAGATGACACTGCTCAAGATGCTGTGTCAGTGGATCACAGGTAGCTTTCCACCTAGTCACTGCACAACCTTCCCTGAGGCAGGGAGCAGAACTGTTTCACAGCTGCAGTTTATCGCATGGAAGGGTGCCTAAATGTGTTCTGGAAGAAATGAGGAGAGACCTTTTTGTTTCTGCAACAGCTAGCATGTTTTCTCCAGCGTGTTTGCTCAGTATTTGCACTTCTTGTTTCTGAAGAACTGAATTTTGCTATTGCTCACTGAATGCAGAATATTCAGAATCTGAACATCTTTCGGAAATTATTATAGGAAAAAATTCTCTGCTATTATTTGAAGATACCTTAGGACAACCCATTTTTGTAGGCCAGATTCTGCTGGTTTTATTTACATGTGCCTGTCTCATGATTTCCCTGTTCTGCAAATCCCATGCAAACCAGTGTTTTCTGTGTTCCCTCTGCTGGCTCTGCAGCAGCAGTTCACTAACAAGCACAGTCAGCAGGATCTGTGCAGTGCAAAGTTGTCTTGCCATGAAAGAGCCAATAGATTGATGTTTAAAGCACACAGGATAATGTCATCTCCATGCAAAACTGTAAAAAAGAAAAAAAAAAGTTGAATAGATGGGAAAAGAAAATAAAATTAATACAAAAAGAGCATGTATTTGCAAAGTTGTAGGCATTTACAAGTAAAATTGGAGGGTTAAAAAAAATAAAAGCTGTGAAAAAAAGTACTCAGTGTCCTCTTCATCATATCTGGACAATCAGATTAAAACATTGTGCAAAACAGGGGACATAAGCAAATTTCCCATCTTTAATGGCATGCACCACATTTGTCCCATCATTAGACATGATAAACCAATGAGAAAGAGAAAGCAAGGTGTAAAACCACTCTTTGTCATGCAGCTTCTCTTACACATTCACTGTAGTGTGGGAATTTTCAAAGCTGCACATGTGCCGACGGACACTGGCTGATGGGCGAGAACTCTGGCTGCCTCTGCCTGAAGATTGAAAAGAAAAAGACACCCAGTGAGTGGTTATACACATGTGAACACATGGTGGCTTTACCACTCAATAGGGTGCCTGTCCCTCACCTATGCCTAAGCATCTCTGTGAGCTTTCCCATTTTTCCTCCTGCTCTATGGGTCAGTCACCTCAACCTGCCACACAGGTTTCTCCTTGACCCCAGCACTGCTTTTTAAAGTAGGTTCTCATGGTGTTTGTCCCTGCTTCCTCTGCTGTGCTGTGCTGTGCTTTACATACCAGATGGCAAAGGGCTGCTGTGCATTTAGCT
The DNA here is from genome assembly GCA_033556795.1 of Tapera naevia. Taxonomy (NCBI): domain Eukaryota; kingdom Metazoa; phylum Chordata; class Aves; order Cuculiformes; family Neomorphidae; genus Tapera; species Tapera naevia. The sequence continues at coordinate 1,188,014 of JAUMJJ010000054.1, read as the reverse complement.
GTCAATGGGACTTCTCCCCTGGTATTTTCAACACAGGGCGAAATGATGAGAAAGGAGCATCTGCCTTTCGCATCTTATTTACAAAAGCACCACTAAAAGTTTTTGCAGGTGGGGTTTTTAATATACACTCAGCTCCTGTTTTTTCCTGTGTTTCTTATTCCCATAATCTGCTTTTCTAAATGTTTCCTTTCTTTTACTTTTGCGCTCTAGCTGAATAGTTACTTGCTTCATTAAGTGTGAAATCACTGTATGTTCTTCATTTTTTTCAAGGACACAGTTGCCTTATTGAGGTGGACACAAAATGAAGGGTCTTGTAGGTGCTCTGTCTGCAATGGTAGTTCCAAAAGGGATTGCAGATTACAGTTTTGGCCATAAATATAAGAAAATTTCCACTTCATTTTTCTCCATTCCCTTACCCTATCACGTGGATACAAACTCTTTTTTTGTCTTCCCCATTATCAATAAAAAGAGATAGGCACACAGGTGCTTTGACAAAAATCCCAGGTATTATTTTTGCACATGGAATGTATCACTGAATTTCTGAAAAAAAAAAAAGTTGTCATTGTATTGCAAATTAAATGCAAATAAAAATTGAGCATTTCTCCCCATCTAACAAACAATCATAATACATGCTTGCCATACTTCTGTTTACCACAAAACAACAGACTCATGGGTGGTATGGGCATGTACTACATACTCGGTACAGCTGCTCGTGAGCCAAACAAGCCATTCTTCTTGCCACATACTAAAGCACAGGAGCACAGCATGGTGTACACCCAATACATGCATTCCCATTTTGAAGAGGTAGTTGCCTTGAGATGACTTCTGAACTATTATGAATAAAACACAAATGAGACATACTGTTGAACAATTGTGTAACCCTGCTCACTTTGAAGTCTCTATAATAATTAAATTCCTTACCAGGTGTAATGAGATCATTGAGATTTGACAATTTAAAAGCGATTATAATTAGAAACTTAGCTACCAAGCTCTCTCCTACACCCTACTTAAGTTACAGAGATTATTAAGCTTCTGATTAAACAGATCCAACATTTCTACAGCCCTCCAGTTTTCTTTATCTCTTGACAGAATACGAGCTTTCTACTTTCTACACTTGTTTTAAGTCAGAAATTAGTAGTTTATTCAGTCACAGGAGCTATTTTTACAAAACAAGTAGCAACATGCAGTTGATTATCCAACAGAAAATCAGTTCTAAATGTATTTCACACATGTGCAGTGCTGTATGCACAACAGAGACCCTTACTCAGGGACCCTGGAAAAGGAGGAAAACCCTAATTTCAGAGAACTGCTTGGAACCTGAGTGTTTCTGAGTCAACAGGCTTTACCAGCTATTGTCCCCCAGCTACAGCATTTTGCTATTACTTCTGGCTTCCTTTGAGATGCATCCCATGTGTCCCGTCCTTATATGTTCTCTCTCAAATATACCTTCAGAGTGACTTCAGAGCATTTTGCTCTCAAAACTGTGGATATCTGAAGGTCTTATTATGAAATCCTTCTATGTGAAAGGAAGAAGGAAGCTTGCATTCGCAGACAGTTCAAAATTGCTCCTAATTTGTTCAAAATACAATGAATCTTTTTCTTCTTGTGGCTGCAGTTGTGGCCCTCTACCAAAATTAAACACAGATATTAGATGTGACAGAATATGCAACTCCCAACAGCCTCTCTAGGTTGACAATGTATGAGAGGCTGCTGCTAAAATGCTGCCAAACACCATCAAAGCAGTGGTCTGCCTTTTGGACAAGGAGGAGCCCCGTATGGTGGTGTACAGCACACACACTACAGAAACCCGTTCTAAATCTCAAGTTTCATGTTTCAGTAGAATTTGGATTTATAGTGAAATTTGGATTTATGATGTTGTGGGAAATAGAATGCATGTATCGATTATTCTTCAGTGAATTATTTTGCAATTATCAAATCACTGTCAACTGCATAAATAATAATAAATGCTTTTGAAGCATTCAATTTGAAGTATCCTTGTAGGCTTGCTTTGTCCTACTAGTAGTGTGTGCTAATACAGCAGAGCCCAGATTTCTGAACCTCTCTTTTTTTCCTTTTATTTTTAATTGTGACAATGTAACCTCTCATCTTCCTCCCAGCCTTGCAGCAGTCAGTGGTAGAACCTCACATAGTTTCTCTGGTTACAAAAAAAAAAAAATCAGTAGCTTGCCCATCATTAGAACATGAGTATTAATGGGGTTTTTGGGGCAGTCTTCTCAAGGGTACTTGAGAAGGGTACAGTCTTCTTATTTCCTGCTAAGTGGTTATTTGTATCCTGAGCCCAGAGGCAGGATGAATCTTCTGTGCATTTGAATGAGGAGCTGGCATACCATCATGAAAGTGTCTGAACTGCTTCTAACAAACCCCTGGGTACAGTACCAGCGAGTCTGGAAGAGAAAGCAGGGTGGCAGTGCAGAAGGTTCCTGAAAGAGGTGGATTAATTGCTTTACTTTATGCTCCTTGAAGCAGAAAAATGCTTCTAGCTAGTTGTTCAGAACAGAGTAGGTAATAGGCCTGTTGAAATATGCAGTGAGGATTATAAAGGATGTGAGGGAAGAGTCACTCTTGCCACTATTTTTTTTTACTAAGTGTAAATGAGTCACCCCACAAGGCAAACAGCTGTGTCAGGATTGTACGAAAGTGAAAATTGCTATCTGCAATATTTTGTATCTGAACAGCTATGAAACTAGATCTATTCACCTTCTGCTCTAGAATTACTCTCTTTACTCATCCAGACTCCCCTAACAGACACAAAGTGAATGGATCTGTCTAGTGTCCATGATAACTGAAACACAGGACACCTATCATCTGAAGCCACAGTCAGAGATGCTCCACACTGGATGTTTTCTGACATGTAAGAAAAGTTTCCACATTCCCCAGGGTCAAAAACACAGAGAAAAGCACAGCCGCAGATTTTATACAATCTAATCTGAAGCAATTGACCATCAATAAGATTAGGAAGAAAGCAAAGTTGTGAGGAAATCCAAGAAGAATGATAATGGCATCATGCTGATACTTACAGTGATAGCCCTGAACCATTCCCTAGATTTAAAGAACTTATGTATAATCCCAAGATTTACTAAAGGAGAGGAAAAGCCTTGTGCCATGCGCACTGTGGCACAGTGCCATCACATTCTAGAACAGTTCCTACTCCAGCATCCAGACTGACTGCCTTCCACAGTCCTTAGGGACAGCTGAACAACACCACAAACTTTCTAGCCTTCCTTTCACCTCCTCAGACCTCTAGCAGGCTGCAGGGTGACTGGGGGAGTAAGCACATTTCATGTGTAGAACCAGATCAGTAAAGTGCTCAACTGAACACTTTTACCCCAAATCCTCTTGCCTCTCTAAACCTTGCATCTTCCTAGGCAGAAGCATTCATTTGTGATGTTTGTGTCCTCGAAAGGTCAAGTTTTATGCATGATTGTCATGGCTGGATCAAAAGATATCTACATAAAAAGAAGCAAGGCCATGTCCTTTTCCTGTAGGAAAGAGGAGCTGAATTTTCAATACATTTTATATGAGCCAGGATCTGATAGAAAATTTCTGCAATGTATTTCATTATATCAATAGACAAAATTGGGAAGATGGACAGGTCTTCAGTATGAATTCATTTTTAAAACACAAGTCCTGAATTCCAAGCTTAGTGATGGTTGGAAATAATTGCTCTGAGTTTTAACTTAATTATGCTAATAAATGGTGCTGTGGTAGTTTTTGCAGAGAAAGAAATCATCAAGAGCCATAAAGCAAAGAGCACTACAAGTAGGAGGGAGGTTATAGGGTCATTCACCCTTGTCAGGCAGAATTATCACCTGTGGAGGACTGAGGAACAGGAGGGATTTCATAGCACACCCTCTCTGTAGAGATGTGAGCATCTGCCAATGAGGACAGAAGGGTCACTGTCACCAAGGAGAGCATAATCCCAGTAGAATGCCTAGAAGGACCCAGTGCTGTGCTGCAGGTGGAGACAGAGATAAGGCTGCACTTTAGTTCTCCCTAGGCCAGCAGGAGCCAGCTGTGTGGCCCGGGGAGCGCTCCAGCCCTTCCCGGCTGCTCCCTCCTGCATCTCCATCCACCCTTTCGCCCCAGCACAGCCCTTGGTGTAATTGCTAAATTAGCTGGCAGGGAACGACACAGACAGCTCATCTGAGTCACAGCAAAGGCAGAAAAAGAAAGCAAAAAAATATTATCATCGGTTCTGCACTGCAGTACACAGCACAGCTGTCCAGGCTCTTGTCCCTGCGTAAGTAAAAGGACAGCAAGGGGTGAAGGAAGGCTTTGGGTGTCATTTCTGGCTTAGGGCAGTTTAAAGCATTTGTGGATTTACAGGCTATGATAGCTCAAAGAAGCTGCAGGCAAATCTCCTTGCTCTCTGCCATGGTGGTAGGAGAGATTTTTGAGATAACTTGTATAACCCTAAGGATTAAGAAATGTGTATGGAACTGCATTTCAGAGGTTATGAGAAAGTAAAGGAGGAAAGACTCACTGGCTGGGGACCACAGAGACACCTGGGACTACACTTAGTTACTTGCAAACTCCTGCTGCCCAGGCACGTGAGACCCTGCTGCTCACTGACCCTGCTGCACACGCGCCAGCTTCCAAGGACTCGTAGGGAGCTGCTGGGTTGGGTTGTCCCTGTATGTTCACAGCATTAACCTGTGATCTGGGGCATGGGTATTGGCAGCAGTGTGGGTCAGTACCAGCTGCAGTTTGCAGCTCACAGCCCTAGCAGCTCACAGCTTAGCTCAGCAGGGTAAACGACACCCACATGCTTCATCTGCTCACTGGGCATGTTTTGCAGTCATCTGTGCTGCTGTGGCTTTGCTTTAAAGCATAGCCCCTTGTCAATCCACTCTGATAATCCCTCTGTGCCGGTTTACACAGACTTTGGGATTTGTTTTCATTTGTTTGGTTGGTTGTTCTTTTGGTATTTTGCTGTTGACTGTCTGGTTAGGAGGCTTCAGGATACAAAAAAAGTGAGTAATGTGTAGTAAGTCCCAATTTCCAGACAATCCTTGATCTGGAAATGCAAGGTTTGCAAGCCAGCCAAAACTGGCTGAACTGAATCATCTCAAATTATCTACCTTGTGCCATGAAAAGGAAAGTCCAGAAGAGAATGTAGAAAGACATTTTCCATAGAAGCTGCAGGGAAGACTAACAAGTAAGAAAAGCAGCAAGTACAGACATTCCTGGCTTTTACACTGGCAGAAAGAGTAATAGTGCTAGGTGAAAAGAAGGAGGACAGTGGCTTGCAGATGCTCATTTAAACTAAACCTATGATTTTTCTGGGGGTATCTGGGATTGATCAGACTGAAACTACAAACATCAGCAAGCTGTCTACTAGTGAGGAGCTGCTAGAATCAGATCAGGGATACTTGCTTTGCTAGAGGCTGAAATCAGCTATGACATCTCTGGGTGTGGTGCTGCAACACAGCTGTGTTAATCTAATGATTTGCTGCTGAAAAAGTCAATTCTCACCCCTGTTCCCCAAACGAGGGGGAGTATGGACACCTCTGGTGCTGACATTAATGTTTATCCAACCTTGAGATGTGGCTCAAGGACAATCCAACAGGAAATAATTCCTTTTTTTTTTATTTTGTGTTTCTCTGTAAGGTTAATTTTACAGGGGAAAGAAAACCACATCCTGCATGCCACAGAAAAAAGGACTACAGAGCAGAGAAGAGGAAACAGCTTAAAAGAGATAACTAGCAGTAAGCTAGAAATGGTAAATTGTTTGTAAAGCAGTAATAAGAATCCTGAAGCTTTTGGTTTTCATGTGGGGTTTAAAGTGACAAATTTTGTGATTACTTCTAGCCTGCACAATTGTTGGCTGTTTACAGTGTTAATGCCTTTTAACCTATGCTTGTCAGGTGTGGGAGGCTGAATGCCAGAGCACATATATTCTCTGAAGAATTAGCTGACTTGTTATTTCAAAATTAAATAGTCTTTAACAATTGCAATGTGGAGGCAAGTGTTCTATTGATACAATATACTTTCCTTTTCAACCCACACTTAAAGTGGTTTCTCAGAGCCCTTTGGCATAGCAGATAATGTAACTCCTGTCATTGGCTATGACTGTTAGTGACTTCTAGACACTGGATGTCTTCTCTACGGACATGAAATCTGTCATAGTCTGTTCTTCAGAAATCCAGATTTGGATCTGGAAACCACACACAAAGATTCAGCAATGCTGATTTTGCCCATACAGAGTGTCTGGGGCACTGAGCTAAGAACTGAGAAAACAGAGGACAGTGTGGTCAGATCTCTGTTCTGGATGTGAATGATTCTCATTGCATTTGGGACAGATGGAAAACAGCATCAGAAGACAGGTAAAAAAATGTATCAAACCATACTAGCTAAAATAAATCAGAGTCGAGCAGAAAGTGGAGATTTTGAAATTCCTCACTCTTCCCTTTACAAATGCATAAATCTCCACAGACAAAATTAAAAAGAAGACAGAAAGTCACTTCATTACAAATATCTGTAGGACAGACATTTAGTAAAGACTACATCCAGATTTTGGACTGAGTAGTGCACCAGAAATTAACCTCTCCTTTTCCATACATCATACCTAGCACCAGTCTCTGTATCTTCTGTGTTCTACAAAAATAATGTGAAGAATGGAAAAATTAGAATGGCATTAAAAGTTGTAGGAGGTAGTACAGGTGTTTGTAAATCAATATGTCTGAATTTTGAGGTGTTTTAAGAAAAATGAGCTTCTGCATTTGCCTGTCTAGCGTGCTGTGTCCTGTCCCTGTAATAACTGGAATTCAGCTGCTGATGAAGTTAAGGCACAAAGGTGTGTGGGTTGTGGTCTCACAAAGGCTAGTGCAATAGGCAGTTGTTCCTGCTGGTGAGGCATATGTAAGCTGAAACTGCTTGACTTTTGTTTCCAAAGTTTACTAAAATTCCCATTGTCAAAAATACTTCCAGTATTGGGAGCACAAACAGTGTGGGGGAGTTAACCTGAGCTACTGCTGCTGAGAATTTTTTTTCAAATTCTTCCTTAGGACAGGGAAGAGGTGTGGAGGGCATTCTCAAATTGCAGTGGTGATATGAGTCAGGTTAGTCAGGTCTTTGTGCCTTGGTGACAGCAGTCATCATCCTGATAATTTCGTTTTGAAACACATTACTGATCAGCTGATGGGGCAATGCGTGGGCTTCCACTGCAAACAGGATGCATGTGCTAGTGCCATCCACCAAGGACTTTGAAGGTATTTCTTTAATGAAACATAAAGCAATACTGGACTGAGACTAACACTGTATAATCAGGATAAAACCCTGCTTAGACAATTTAATTTCTAACAAGGTGGAAAACCATACACGCCTACAGTCCCTTAACAGATTGGGACCATCTTCTCTCTCTGGGGGTGTGATTTGTCTGTGAATTACAGTCTTGCTAAAAATCAGGTGCTCTGTCAGCATGTTTTTGCGGCACCTGCTGTTTGTCTTGCAGTGTTTTGTTTTGTGGGGTGTCCCTGCACAAAAGGGAGTGCTTGCTGCAGGCAGGGATAAGCTCAGTGGACAAGCCAGAACTCGAGATGCCTTTCACATCAATGAAAGATGTGACATCCGAGAATGCTCTCCTCTTCTTGTGCTCTTATGTGCTTGTGTGCCTCTAAGCATGAAAAAGGATTAAATAAATTAGCAGTAGTTCTGCATTTCTGCATTAGTAACTTTGCACTGTATTGCTGGAGTGACTAAAGAATATTTTCAGATTACATCTTAATCAGAAGAAAAAAAAACAAACCCCTATATTAGCTTTATATAGATGTGTATAGTGTTCATGCTTTTTCATAGGTTTATCCTTATATGGAGAATATCAGCAATTCATGTCATATCCTTCACGACCCACATTTTTGTTCACCTCTAGATCAACTCAAAGACCACAAAGTGGCTCAGAGATCCCCACAGAATAAACACTTGCAAAATATCCCGTGTGTTTATTCTAGCAGGTTTTGGTACATGAATTATCATGTGTTCATGAAATGTCACAGTTCTGCTTCAGCTGAGGGGAATAACTGAGGCACAAGGCTGAAACATCACACTTTTGAGGGTGGGAAGGAGGTAAATGTATTCTTGACTTAAAAATCTTAAAGTAGCCATTAGGAGACTTGTATTTTAGTTCTGAGTTAAATAAATAAATGGCTGATATGCATTTTAAAATTTTGTTCAAGTGGGCTCTTTTTCCTAAGTATAGGCTTATGAGAATTGGAGTCTGATTGCTATTGTGTATAGGGAAATAGCCAAGTTTTTAGGTGATTCTCTGGATGCAATCTTCAATATCTATTTATTTCCCTGACACACTTAAAAGGAGATTTCTTCCTTATTTTTTCTCACAGAGAGGATCCTAGCCAAAACAACATAAGATTATAGTGCTGAACAGATAAACATCACTTGCTTATACCTACCTGTGAACAGAATTGTTTGTATCACTCACTGCTGAGTTGGTGGATTTTTTTGGTAGCATCCTAACTGGATTGTTATGACTACATTTGAGAATAAAAATGCAATAAATAATAGATACAAATACAAAAATACAAGGAAATGTAATAAGTGATTCAGTCAAGCAAGAAATTAAATTACAAATGGTGTCCTTATTCCTGTGTTTTATGCCAACAAAGATAATACTTTTCCCCAGGATTTCTGTAGTGCTGCCTTTGCTTCCCTTCTGTCAGGAAGAAAAGACTGTATAAAGTTCCCCTCCAATGTGCTTGTGTAGCTATGTGTCTTTGTGTTTAAATATTGAGATTCATTATACAAAGCTGCCAGGTACTACAGCAGTGTCCACAAGCAAAACAACATTTTGTGATTTGGTATCTTGAGAGCAGTAAAACAAGAGAAGAAGCTGTAAAGTGAAACTCTCTGGGAGTCCTTTGGTAAGAACCAAGCTGCACTCAGAGGCCATTCCTTCAGTTTATGTCCTATCAAAATCCTCTGAGAGAGTTGTGAATATCCTTGAAAAGTGGCAAAACTGCCCTGGACTGAGAACTTCAGAGAAAAGGAGGAAATTATATAAAACCTTGCACAACAGCCCTTTCTCCTAAAGGGTCCATCCATGTAAATGTGGCTCTGACTGGTGACAAAGAAGCAGAAGTCTGGATGGGAGCCAAGGGTGCGAGTACTGTGCCCTGTAAACCAATTCAATATAACCTGAGTTTTGTCTGAGAGTTTTCACTCCCACTGCTCTCACTGGGAGGGCACTGCAGAACCTCATTGCTTTTCTAATGTATTTCTCTGGGCAGAACCTGCTTGGTCACAGAAAGAATCCCAGATAAAAATAAACCTAAACTGCCTGATCTCTTTGCTTGTACTTGATGACAATTGTCCCAGTGATATTGTATATCTGTCTCAGCTCCTTCTCAGCTTGCCTTAGGAATGACATGAGATTGGTTATGTGTGTGCTGGGACTCCCTTCAGCTGGGACAATTTGCAAGAAAAACTTGCAGTGTTTTTTTCAAATGTGACCCTTGTTTCTCATTAGAAGGAAAAAGTAAATTATCTCTGAAGTGGATATCTTGCACATATATACACAGATACACAAACTGGTATATAATTTGGTATACAAATTTGTCATACCTAGTTTTTAAATCAATATGATTTGTAGTATTCCTTTAAATAATTCAAAATAATGTGAATGTAGAAGTGATATCTCAGAGTTATTTATCACTTAATCTGTGCATTTTTTGGGTGCATAGGACAGAACAACATCGCATCTATGAAAGCAAATGCAAATTCAAGGCTATGAAGGGCAGTATTAGATATAATTACATAGCTCAAATGTAATGGATGACCATGCAGCAGAGCTAGAAGAGATTGCTATTGGATTATTAATTTTCGGACTCCTTATGCTGTGTTTCTTTCAAGTTCTTTATCATTAACTATAGGTGTCCTTTTGGAAACATATAACTATCTTCTAGGGGTTTTAAATATTCACTTAAATCAATGTACTGACAAGGACTCAGTGGCTTGACTGAGTTTGAGTTTTCTTATTTGAAATTCACATCACATATGGGAGAGAACTGGTTAGGAGTTGTTACCTGTCACAGTGCTGTGTGTCCACAAAACCATTAACAGTTACACCCAGTAAACAGCCCAGCAAAGTCAGCAAACTTATCAGCTGCTGGGAGATGTTTGGCATTAAAACCTTCAACTATCTCTGAGTGTACCAGATGCTTTCCCATGACTGCACTACAGCCTCAGACAAGGGCAAAGGACTCCACTGCACACAGAATCTATGCAAACAACAGAGTGGGCTGCACTGGGGACATGAGTCAGGCCAGAATAGGACTCCCTCTGCCTTCCTTGTGACAGCTGTGGCACCAGGGAGCCACGCCAGGGCTGCCACATCTTCATCCGCAGTGCAAAGGAAGCAGAGTCCTCCGTGATATGCCTGGGTGAACCAACTGCCCTGGGACTGGGGAGCCCTGTGCCTTGACAGGGACCCAGGAGCTGTGCTATAGAGCCATGGACCAGCACTGTGCCCTGTACCCCATCACACCACTCCTCTACAGAGCCAGCATGGACATCAGCATTTTATTGATAGGTTAATGGAAAGATCAGATACACAATGGCAAAGAAATAATTTGAATTAACCTGTTCTGTATCATTTTTCCCACTATCTGTTTTTTTTCCTTTTTAATCTTTGTATTATTTCCCACTTGCAGCAGCTCATAACTTTTCTGCTATTTCAAAACTCTCTTCCCTAATATGCCTGTCCCCTCTGTGGTAAGCCTCAGCAGGATGGCTGTGCAGGCCCAGTAGGTTTAAGGGATTTAATTTAAGGATTAAATTTAAGGAATTTAATGTTTTCCAAGGTCTGTAACTGTAAAAATGAAGGGCTGTATTACTATGTATCCAATACCACTACAGGACATGAGAAGGTACCAACTGCACCAATTTTCTAAATTGAAAAGCAAGCTAGCCTACCATTTCCTAATAGATTCAGCAATTGTTTCTATACTGTTTTGGCAATGCTGTAAGAAGATAAAACTACTCTAGACAGTAATCTGTACAACAAGAATTTTAAGATAATTCTTACATGCTGCAGGCTAGGTGCCACAATTTAGGACCAAAGAAATTGCTTACATATATTTTAGACTGCTGAGATTAGGTTTATGTCCTGAAGTTGGGTTGTAGTTTGGACTTGGGTTATAGGTTGGACTTGGGTTATAAGTTGGATTTGATGATCTCAGAGGTCCTTTCCAACCTTATGATACTGTGATACTGTGAAGTGTAGGAGTTTAACAATATATTCTCTTTTATAGACAGTACAATGGTGACTGGTTACTATTAATCCTCCTTGTACTTTCCACTAAATATTCTTGCTTCATATCTTTTGATGCATTTCAGCCAAACAGAATGAAATATTCCCTGTGTGGTTGTGCCAGGCTGAGGTTGGCCCTGTTCAACTTCACACACTTTTGCCTGCAGTATTCAAGACAAAAGCCATTGTTTTACTTACATTAAAAAAAATTTCATGTTTTCTGTTCACACTTCCCACCTCTCTTGCTTTCATGATCCCCTGCTTATTGATTGTATGAGGTAGTGACATGAGAGTAAGAAGAGGAAATACTCCTCAGCAACTGTTCCTGTGATGAGGCACTCAAGTTAGATCAAGTGAGAGGCTCTGAAAGATCCACATTTGTATGACTTCAACTGAACATGCTGAACATTTACTCTCTGTTTCTGAAAGCTCCAGCTCTTGCTATGCTGCACTGTGTGTTTGCCTCCTCCCACCACCATGGAAAAACAGTGAAACAAAATGTCCTGCCTTCTGGACATACTTATGGCAAGATTCCCCTCATTGCATGCCTGTGGGAGGCTTTGAAAATGAAGGAGCTGAGGAGCCCAAAAGGTTTTATGGACTATAAATCACCAAGTGAAATGAGCCCCAGAACTACACGACATGTCAGCACAGCTTGCTCAAGATAAAGTGGCAACTCAGCAAGTCAGTTTAAAGAGAAAGAGGAACATAAGAATACCTGGAGAAAATTTTATAACTGACAAGACAAAAAAGCAGATGGTCCCCTAAGACCTGGTAAAGGAACAGAATGAGAAACCTCATTCACAGTTTAAAAAACTGTATGTGGGGACCCAGTACAGAGGAAGAGAGGACAAAAAATGGGAGCTGTCTCTCTTGTTAAGGGAAGCAAGGATAAGGTATTGACGGATGTTGGGTTGCCTGACACCATTTATAGGAATAAAATAAAGCCATTTTGAGAGATTCTTGGCCCAAATGACTGCTTGGACACCGCTTAGAGCAGATGCTTGTGAGAGCTTCCTAGAGGCATGGGCTGCCAAAACACGTTAAAAGATAAATAAGGAGTACCCGTTTGGAAATATTTTAAAACAGCCTTTCATTTCTGAGAGCAGACAGCTGGAGGAAAAATAATTGAATGCAAATATATTAATATTACAAGGAGGGAAGCAGGTGGCTTATACATTAATATGGAGTCCTGGCCACCCACTGAGTCTTGATATTTGACCTTCCTGTCAATTCAAATTTTACTACACAACTTATGTTGACAACTAAATCCTTACTTACTCTGATTACAAAATGCACTAAAATGGTGATGGTGTCCAGCCCTGGGGTCTCAATCATAAATTTAAAATCATTTATATGTGAAGACCAAGGCAGCAGATAACCATCACTGCCAAACCTGGAGCACAACAAATTCATCCTCTGTAGTCCTCTCTGCAGCACTGATCCTTCTAACACCACTGCAGCCCACAAGGAGCATGGGAGAAAAGGTGAGCCTGGCTGCATGGCTCAAGCTCTATTGGAAGTTCTGTTCCCTGAGGAAACAATCAAACAGACACTGCACAGGAGTGCTGCTCTTCAGGCTTATTGACTTTCATAGAACAAATTAACATTTGTCGTCCAGAACAAGGCTAATGATCACAGCAAGATCCATATCCAAAAGTTATAATCTGACAGCTCGAAGAAAAGCAAAAAAAAATAGACTAAAATGGCTCTCCTAAAATGCTACTATGGCTTCATCCTGTAACCACCAGGATTTCATAGTGGCTTCAAGCAACAATGAATGACCTCACAAAGCTTTGATAAAAGCAGCAGATATCACTCTCTCTCAGTCTCTCCTGATGGAGCTGTTCCATTTTTTATAAATACTGAAATATTCATTAGACAAGAGGGAGAGACTGACAGTAGCTTGGTACCGAAGACACTCGCGAGGGATCACTCAGACCCAGATTGAAGTTCTCTCATGGGATAATACAAAGTATTTCTCTAGGGTTTGCATTAGGATTTTTTTTCCCTGTTCCAGGACACATTGCTGGTCAAGAACAGACAGAAAGGAGGAGACTTGTCCAGGGACAGTGCATAGTTCCGTTATAGGATGTTCACCTGGGAAGTGAGGAGATATTCTTAACATAAGTTTGTGCTTTAACTGTTTGGGTAAAGTTCCCTTACACTTTCCCAATACTTTCATCCCCTCATGGGAATAAACGAAAATGTCTCTGGCCCAGAGAGGATCCCAACCACCAAAGTCCAATTCTATGGAAAATTTTGAGAGACTGGAATTTTCTGAAGGAAAGCGTATTTTACCTGAAAGCTTCCAATCTGTTCTGCTTAAAACAGTATTGGCTGTAATTGTTCATAGTTTAATTCAACCAAGTAAAATACAGTTGAAACTTTCACAATTGCATATAATATCTTTAGAGTGCAACAGATCGGTAAAGGCAGTGTGCTTTGTTATTTATGTGAAGACTTAGTGTTATTAAACAATTTATTTTCATTTAATCTCTGTTGGTAATGCAGCTGGAACAGACATTTCTCAAGAAGAGTTTCTGACCTCTGAATCAGCACCAGATAAAAACTGAAGGTTTTTAACTAACTTGTAAATCCTATGTTAATAGATTTCCTTGGTTAATTCTTTTGCTCTGCTTTAAGAAGGAGAAAGGAAGAGTGACTTGCCTTGCTCTAGTCCCCAGGCTGTACTAGTTAAACTAACAACACAATACTGCATGTGAGTGTTTTATCAACACTTAGGTGTTTGACTTGCCCTTGTAAATGTAAACTAGTTACCATTTTTAAAACTAAATCCATTTAACTCCATATCTACATACCAATTTAATTTAGATGGATTCAGCTTTTCTGTTTAGGAATTGGAATTCACTGAGTTGACAGAGGATAGTTTTGATACAGATGGGGAAAGAGAGACGAAAATTGAAAAGTCAAAAAAGAAAACAAGCTAGGAAGAGAGAGAGGAGATAATAAAAATGGATGGAAAGTTGTAAGACAGCTGGAAAAGAAATTTTTTGAGTGAAGCACTGCTGGCCCACTTACAGGTAGAAAAACATGGCCACAGGGAGAGACAATTACAGAACCAAGAAACAGAGCAACATTTTCAGGGATATGAATTACTGAAAACTGGCAAATAAAACACAGATTTTGATAGGAAATGAAAAAAATATTGACTATCAACCTGGAGGCCATTCTTGTGGACATTAAATGTGTTCCATTAATTTCAAGTCCTGTTTCAGGAAGGACCTAACTACACATTTGAGTTTTCCAGGTACTTCAAAGACTCCAGCAAATTCTATGCTTTTCTTGTTGGTTTCCTCAGTGACTCACACTTCTCTCTGTGTCACTGCAATGTTCTCACAAGATTTGCAATGGACTCTACTAGGAGCTAAAATACCCTTCAAAGCCCTAAAATTACATTTTTGCTGTCTTGTGACTTTATTTCCAAATCTTCATGTTTGTATTTTACACTGCCTTCAGTCCTTCATGTTCACGTACAGAAAGGTTTAGTGTCCTTCTCCATCAGCAAGCCTAGCAAGCCTCTGCATCTGTGCTGGTTTAGGTGAAGTCCATAGCAGTAGCTGCACAGGAGGATTAGGTCAAAGCATTAGGTAAAAGTTCTAGAGGCTGAATTTGAGATAATAAAGCACATTAAATAGGAGCTGAGCTTTTAGTTTAGAACAAAACTTTAAAAATCTAGGGCTTTTTTTTTTTTTGCTTCATACCATTCACACAGGTTCCACAGAGAGGTCAAGGAAATCCTGATAATATTATGCAACAAAAAAATTGCTGAAATCTCGGATAAGCCCTGTTGGCTTTTTAGGGTGACAATGCTGAGGTTTTTGAACAACATGAAAAATTTTCATATATTATGAACAGCATTCTAAATATATTGCAATTGGAATATTTAAAGTACATTTTTTTTGTGTCTAGTGAAAGTAGAAGAACACTAAGCACAAAAAAGAATTAATTGCTTAGTTTCTCCTATATAAAACACTCAATAGTACTTTTTATTTTTTGTCAGATACCATCTTAAAGATACCAATAGATTTAGCCAGAGACTACACTGCAGAGAAACCACACTAGTTTCTTACAGACATGTAAGGCCCTATCCAACTTCCCTAAAACCAATTGAAGGTGGACCAGTCTCCGTTTCACTATTTGGGTGGAATTCAAGCTATTGAGCTACAGAGATATTTGGCCATTTTCCTGCACAGGGGACTCCCAAGGCTATTGGGACTCCCAGATCCCTCTCCATCTAGTTCAGGAGCTGGCACTCTTATTGTGGCCTTCATGGCACACCCAGCTGCATATTAGAATTACTCATGTCTCTATTCCCTTCTCTTCTAAGCCCCGTCTGGCAACAAAATAAAAAGTATTGAAGTAAGATAAAGGCAGAAATGGTCACAGCATGGGTTTTGTACAGTATTACCTTCATCCTTATCCCTTCCATCTCCAGGACGTATGAAATTGATTCTCATGCAAACTGAATTGAAACCAATTCGAGTGACTCAGAGAAACCTACAGATCCCAAATAACTGGATATGAATAGAATTTTAATTCTATCAGGGAGCTCAGAAATGTAGACTTCACTGATTCTTTATTATTTGGATAATTTTTTAAATTGGGGCAAAAATAATCTAAGCTTATGTCTAGCCCTATGGTGCTTCTTTAAAGATTAGAAAGAAATGTTCAGACAGCTGCTCACAGGGAGATACTGTTTGAAGTAACAGTTCTCTCTCCTCCTCTGCGGCAGCTGGGTTGTTTTTAATTATTGGCGAGGAAAAAAACAGATTCTATAAATGTGGATGCAAGTTCATTTTTACCATCAGTTGACTCTTGCAACTTTCACACTAACACTGGGTTTGAGAACATGGACAAGTTTACACTAATGATAATTAAGAGCGTTGCTCATAATTCTGAATATTAAATAGAGTATAGGGACAGTATGAAGGGTGCTTTTAGATTACAATCATGAGGACTGTCACAAAATGTTACCTTAAAAACTAGTGTTCAATCCCCATCTTTCACATACAGATCCCAGCGGCCTTAGACACGTATGTGTGATTTACAGCCACTCAGACATAGATTTCTGGTGCCATTTCCCAAAAGGCTATGGTAGCACCTCAGTTTGAACGTAATGGAGAGCAACTGCACGTAGGGGAGGGAGATCCCCATCACGTGCATGGTGAGATAGGAGAAGCTGCCAGTGGGTCTTAGTTCCTCTGACACTGCTTCTCCTGCCCCAGAGGTAGAGGGAGTTGTGTGCAGGGTTGCCTTTAGAACCGGAGAGAAAATAAGAAATAATACCCATCTGTGGCTTGTATCTAAAGGATCATTTCCACCTTTTCTGCTACACGTGAGATGAAAAATGTTACATACCTTAATATTCAGCAGACTACAGTCAACCAAGAGAGGATGGCAAAGAGAGTGACATATACAGATAGACGTATACCTGCACCCAATCACTTACTTTGGATTTCCAGCCCCTGGCTTCTTTCTCCGGAATATGTTGAGGAAAGTGTTGGACTTGCAAGGTGCCTTGCCATCCCCGACATGCATACGCACCACATCTGAGGTGGTGAAGGCACTGCGGACATTCCTCTCGGGCTTAGCTATGATGATGTACATTTTAGGAGTGAACATGCACCCCAGTGCCACTGTCACACTCAGGCTCACTGCAAAACAGGTGGTGATGATCTTGTAGTTGCTCCCAAAATAGATAGGCACGAAGGCCAGCCAGATGATACAAGTAGTGTACATGGTGAATGCAATGTACTTGGCCTCATTGAAATTGGCCGGCACATTGCGAGTCTTGAAGGCATAGTATGTGCAGCTCATGATGAGGAGTCCATTGTAGCCCACGGGTGCCACGACACCTAGGTTGCTGGTGTTGCAGATAAGGTAAACTTCCTTAATGCTGGGGTAGGAAAGGATGGGCATTGGGGGCTCCAGGATGATCAGAGTGATCACCAGTGTCAGCTGCACGCTGATCAAAATGGAGGCAATTACCACCTGGGCCCACGCGCTCATGAAACGTGGCTTGCGGGTGCAGATCTTCTTTTTGCTGCCCGCCAGGATGCGAGCAATACGGTTGGTTTTGGTCACAAGGGCAGAATAGCACATGGCAGAGGAGAGGCCCACCAGAAGGCGCTGGAGGTAGCAAGATGTGGTGGTGGGTTTAGCTATAAGAGTGAAAGGGCAGACGTAACCCAAAAAGATGCCAGCAAGAATAATGTAGCAGAGCTCCCGGCTGGAGGATTTGACGACAGGGGTGTCCCTGTAGAGCACAAAGATAAGGGTGACAAACATGGTGACCAGGATCCCCAGGCAGGAAAAGACCACAGCCACAATAGACTCTATATTGCTCCACTGGAGGTACTTTACAGTGATGGGTTCACAGCCTGTAGTGTACAGAAAAGAAACAGAGCGTTAGAAAGGTACCTGCTTGAAGAAAGAACGTTTTTTTTTCTGGCTCCATTATAATGCAAATGTTAGCTTATGCCTGTTGCCCATGGATTATTGAAATGATTTTACAAAGGAGTAAACTGCAGTCTGGGAAAGTTTGGGTGAGATATGTTCAAAAAGCAGACATCGGTTTTGGGTGTCTCAAACATTTGCTTATGACACTACAAATGGAAATGAGATTTGGACACTTCTTCCTAATTTTTGTTGAGACTCCTGCTGAAAGTCCCAGTATGTCAAAGGTGATGCTGAGAACAAAACTCAGACAAGCTCCTCACCATCCCTTCATTCTAACAGGGAGGGAACAGATCAAAAAGGGTAGCTCAAGCTAACCTATTTTGTCAAGTCCTCTGCTCGTTGTTTTTCCACTAAATAATGTGATTTAATTATTAGGAAAAAGTCTAACCCACAAAATAGTCATAGCTTCAAAAAGAAACTGGAAAGACTCTCCTTCAGGATTAGTACAGCTGTGTAAGCACAGGTATCACTTTAGATGATACTTAACTACCCTTTCCCACACTCAGTTTAAAGGAATCTGTCTACCTTTCTCACGATGTAATACCAGCAAGAAATATTACAGATAAAGTCTTCTGTTGTTATATAGGATGTTACAGTTGTGAAGCTGAGATACTGAAAGCCTTAATTCTAGCATTTTCTAATTTCTAATCTTGACTTAATAGTGCCAAAATGCTTTTTAAGTGTTTCTGTATCCCAAGGTAATTATCCACAGCATCTTCTACTTCTTGTTTCTGTCCTCCTCCAGCTTCCCTTGGACCCAACTCACCTTTTGTGTATTTACCCTACTTCTCAAGTATCTTTCCTCCCAGTTCCTTACCATCCCTGACTCTGTTCCCATTCCAGTTCAGTTTTTTCCTAGCCAGTCACCTCTCCACCCAGATATCTCCATTACAAACACTGCTGGTTCAACTTCTCACATCCTGGACCAGCTGCTGATCACTTCTGTGTGTCTGGGTTGTTGGACATGGCTAGGAAGAACATGGAAAAAGTGGCACTGTCAGAGAGCTTCTAAGAGAGCATTCTTTCCTCTCTGTTTCACTGTTGAATCTTAGCAAGGGCCCTGATACTGTGAAGAGCAAAAGCCATGCTCAGCCCATTCTGGCTTAGTATACAGTGTACCAGCAGAAACCATATTCTATGCACTAAAAGCTTCTGAGGCCCACAGTTTTTCAATTTATATGCATCTTCCACAGGGTTACACAAAACTACCAGCTGGCACCTCTACCAAAATGTAATTTCCTTCCAAATACAGAAGTAAGTAGAGGTCTGGATCAGGGTTGAACACTTTTACTGTAACCTCATTTTGAGAAACAGTAGAAGAAGAAATTTTTTTTTTTATGAAATAATAAAAAAAAATCAGCTTGAGGCAAAGTCCTGACATGGAGAATTTCTAATGTAACTTTTAATTCATGCCAATGGCATATGAACTGAAAGAATGTCTTATAATTCTATACCCCTTGTCAGTACTGGGCTGAATTAACTATGGATAATGTCATTGACTTAACCACAGGTAATGCTGTTACAGGTACCTGGACGATTAAAATTAATAGAAATGAGAGAATGTGCAACTGGAGGCCTTGTAAAGAAAAAGAATTCTGTTTTGTTCAAGGTGGTCTGTTCAAGACTCAGATAGATGAGGCAACCTATTCTTCCAACCAGCACTTTCACGGTGAAATATGAAGGAAAAGCTTTTTAATAGAAATGGGAGTGTCTGGCCATTTATTTGCCACAACAGTTCTGAGCAGCACTTGGCTCTTTCTTTGGTTTAATAGGGGACTAACAGTCAGAAGCTCCTCTTGGTTGATTAATACATCCAAAGTTGTTCTTAAACAAGAAGCAAGTCTGTGGTTGCTGGGAGGGCCGTTTCAATGTGGGCTTTAAGCTTAGCAACATCAAACCATACTCATATTATTTCATCTTAAATGATATTTTCTGAACATTAGCCCTGATTCAGTGTGGTAGTTAAGCCTATCGATTGCTTTAAGCTTACCCTGCCTAAGTTTTTGGAACTGTTTCATTAAATCAGTGCAATTCCTGAGCACCAGCAAGCCCCAAGAGCCACATATGCTACAAACATTGCAAAAAGCTGCCTGCATTGCTTATATCAGCAAACAGTTGTTGGTTGTCAGCGCCTATGAAGGTGGGTCATTTCACAGCTAGGAGAAAGTGGGCTAAGGAGCCTTGTTGAGACTGGGGGAGGATGTCTAGGAAATGGTGTACTTACAGGTCTAAAAAGAAAACCCCAACACAAAAATCCCATCCCCCTCAAATCAAAACAACTAATTCAAACCTCAAAAAAATCAGAGAATTAGTGGCATAAGCCTTACAATCAAAATTTTCTAATAAAAAGCTATCTGCTAGCTTTCATCTTGTGTTTTCCCCTCACTTTAACCATAAATAATTTCCTAGAGCAGAAGGCTAATTGATTTTTTTTTTTTTAAATTATATTCATACTGCAAGGCCAATAAGACAGCCCAGGATGTTTCTGAGGTCATTAACATATCCCATACAACTGATGGCCCCAAACTTTTATGATTTCAAAATAGCTCTCTAAAACTTCCTGTTCTATCTTGTTTTATTGCTTATTTAAGATGATTTATGTAAACTGGGTTTACTGGCTTGGCATTCATTCTTCTTATATTACTTTCCAACATTGTAAAAGATATCTCTTCTTCTTGGCACAAGGTCTTAAGATACTGGTTTTAGCAACTATTTGTCAGGTCAGATTTTTATCATCTGTGGTGAGAAATGCTTTGTGCCTGCTGACTCCACTTACTTCATTCAATACATATTTAAGGGAAGCAATCTAAAAAAGAAATTGTACATTTAAAAATAAAATTAAAATGTCAGGAAAGGATTGCTGAGCGACAGAAATTGACTTCAAATGGAGAGAATGAGCACCTTGAAAAGCATGTTTAGGAAATTTGTTAGCATGTGCTTCATGTTTCTTAAAGGGACTAAGGGTTTTAGAGCCATCATCTGTGATGGAAAATGGGACTAAAGCTGGATGCATGCTTAGCATTTAAGATTTAAAGCAAAGGGAAAAACAATCTGAAATGTGAGATGCTAACGTCTGTGTCTAGATGCTATGGTGACTGGCAGAATATGAGTACTACACAAAAAACTAAGCTATAAAAACACATTTGATGGGAGAAATACTGCCAAGGAAAGATAATTCCAAATCAAGTGGTACCAATGGAAACTACCGCAAAGTTCAAGAACCACAGTTTATCCAGCTAAATTTCCCTTTTCTAGAGGTTAGGATGTCATCAGCTTCCCTTCACAAAGTTGTAATTTGTACTGCAATTCAAGTAAATGGATTGCAGGGATGAAAAATAGAAATTTTTTCCTCAATAAGGCAGAATGAAGAAGCCGTGCAGGAGCAAACTTCTCTAGGAAATCAGTCAATGGCTATGCTGTCATTTGGCTGATGCTACTGCGATTTTAGAACAGCAGCAGTCCAGTCTCCTTGCTGAGAAGAAACACAAATCAGCAGGTCATCTACTGATTTCATTAAAAGTTAATAGATTGCAACATGCCCCTGAGATTTTTTTCCAGCTTTCCTCTACTCCTTTCAGCAGTGCCTGTCAGTTTGACATGCCCCCTTTTGAGCTATTTTGGGCAGCTGGTAGCACTGAACCATATTCGCTCAAGTGCACATTGATCTCTTGCTATGTTCTTGTTCTGCCTTATTAATTAAAAAGAAGTCCCAGTTTTCTTCCCTGAATAGTAGATACAAACAATTCTGTGAACCTCCAGGACTTAACAGAAACTGGTTCTCCATGGATATCTGCTTTAAAATTAGAAGACACTTGTGTTCTGGGAGGTGGGAGTTGAATATGAGCATTTCTAATGGTCAGGGCATTTATGAAGGGTGCTGTGGATTTTCTGGTGTCTCGTAACCCAAGATATTCTTTCGGAATTGGGGCATTTTTCAACAACTCCTTTTCCTACAGCTCACTTGCATGAAACTTGAAGGAACTGAATGAACACTGAGATTTCTGTATCCTGACAAATCTATTTGAAATAGATTCAGTTGTACACCAGAGAGATGAAGACAGAGAGAGACGGTTGGTGTGAGAGATATGGGATATAGACAGAGATGCGTCTGGGACGTGACCATAGCTTATTTTACACAGAAAACCAAGATAGACAACTGGTCACTTTTCCCTGTTTATTGTGATTAATAATGTCTTTTTAGCTGGAGAAGTGGCCAGTGTTCTCTCTCAAAATAAAGCCTCTGAAAGCTCACTGGGTTTCAGTGACTTCCTTAACAGTATTTTTTAGAACTATTTAATCAAGGTTTGAGTTGTTTGTCTGTGTGTTAAACATCCAGTCATCAGCCAGTCATATTAAAGGACAAAGATGTGATAAGTTTCATGCTTGATCTTCAGCCAGGTGGTCAAATTGTTTCTCTGACTAGGACTAATGCCCTGCTGAATACTGGCAGCCAAAGTTTGCATCTGTCGCATGGGACAGAGGTGCCAGTGGTGTTTTACAGTGATACAAAGCAAATCCCAAGGTCAAGGTCGTGCTTTTCAGTGCATTATATCTGTTTTCTTGGGGCAATGGTTACAGCAAAGCCCAGAGCAGGTATGGAAGTTGACCTTGACAAGGTGAATAATAACAGAAAGTTTCCATAGCATACAACTCATCGAAAGTGTATGCAGCTCGTCCAAAGCACATACACAGTAGAGTTCAATAACAGCTGTTTCCCTTTCTTCTGTCAGTGTTTCTTAGGATTTTATTGATGCTCCTCTTCCCAGTGAGTGCAATCAGACTAGCAAAAGAAAATGTGGCAATCTGTTACTGAATGCCCTAAATTCCAGACAAAGTATTACTAATTGCATAGTAGAACAATCAGAAGGAGTATCAAGCCAATCTGACAAGGATGCACTGAGATCTGGTGATAATCACTGCCAAAACTGCAAGAAATGCTACCAAGTTTATTAGTAGTCATAACAGATTTATCAATGCTTATGTTAACTGAAGGGGAGGAACAGACCAACTATGTCATTTCTTCTGGGTAGAAGTTTTGCTGTCTTTATTGTCAGTGCTGTTGAACTGAGCCAAAAGGTGTGACACTTTCCACTTACCCCAAACTGCATTGGGATGTGTGTTTAAGTATGCACCTTTAATACCTCTGCATGCTGCCACCACACTTTCCACCACACACCGTTCTCCTCGTGCCCTGTAAATAGGAAGACATTTGGAGGGACACATCCCTACCTGTCAGGTCAGCATTTGGCCACCAGCCAAGCTCACAGGCTTTACATGTGAATTCATCCTGAACAAATTCATTCTCTTTGCAAGCAGTGCAAATCCAGCAGCAGCTCACTTCTCCTTTCCTGATCACCTGTAATGCAAACAATTCTTCAGCTATGATCCTCTATAAGAAAACAGAGAAGACCCCCAGCATATAGGTATCACCAGCACTATTTAAAATACGATAGTATTCTTGTGTACAGTACATTTCAAACAACCAGAAAACACAAATCCTGATTCTGTATCTACCTCTGCGTATTAAAATTTGTGTTTAGGATTTTAGGGATAATCTCTGGGGATGATTATATTTTGTTTTGGGGGGAGCGGTTCTGAGTTAAAAGTACAAAACCATTTTCCCTTTGGTACAGTGTCATGGTGAGTGTTATATTTTTCAATCGAACTTGAGAAAAGGTACAATCTGAGAGATGGTTCAGGTCAGGACAAGTAGCTCAGACCACATTTATTATCTGTTGCATGGTAAAAAGCAGTAAACAAAGTCAAAGGTTAGAAGAAAGAGTGATTCATGCATATCTATATACATGCACACAGGCACAGGCACAGGCACACACACACAAATTCTAACTTACATTAAGTCCCTTTGGGGCTCATTACACTAGTGTAAACAGAAATTCAAATAAGAGCAAATTAAAAAATCTACTGCTAAAAGGATGTAATAGGTCCTAGTAGAAAATAAAACCAATATGCAGTGATCAAGAACATGCTTTGAAACAGTTCTTTTGGAGACAAATGTTGCTGAAAGCTGCATCTTTCTCTGCTGTGAAGGTTGCTAAATGTAATGATCCAGTGTTGAAAAGATGGTTTCCTCATCTTGACTGCTAGTTTCATTAAGTTGAGGCTAAAAGAAAGATCAAGGATATCTTCAGCTCATGGCGCTCTAATAAAGGCTCTGGCTCTGTTTGCCACAAAGGAGGAATTCAGCCTTCTCTCCAGGATCCTGCTATCATATATATGCAGAGCTAAGAGAAGTAGTGAAACACAAAATGTTTGTTTTATTGAATGTTAGATTTGTGGGCTTTTTTGCTAACATTTCCTCTTGCAGTCTGTGGAGAGAATCCAATAGATTTCAATGGGAGCTGAAGCTGGCATTTTGTATACATGGTGTTTACATATACACACATACACAAACTGCACAATCTCAAAAACAGGGAAAAGATGTTTTGGAGGATAGTAAATACTGATAATGTTTCCCCTCCAAGATTGTTTGAGTATGTCACTATGCCTTTGCCAAATCATCAATCACTTCTGGCTTAGAGTAGCAATATAGAACTAAAATGCTGCGAATGCTCTTATTAAATGAAATTAGAAAGAAAGGTCTGCTCTCAGGTGGTATTCCTGAATGGGCTTCTTGCCATTTTGAGTTTACTGCATTCATATCATTTTGATAGTGGTGGAACTTGTCATCTAGACATGGCAGGTGGTAAATTATTTGTAACAATATAAGCACCACTGTTTAGTAAACACAGAATGATTTCATTTGTGTTTCCATATCTCCCATTGTAAATATGAGATACAAATAGTTTGGGTTTTTTCTATCTTTTTGTTGCTGGTGTTATTGTTGGATGAAAATTTTGGATTCCCATGGGTCACATTATTCTCAGAATCAAGGTCTAAGTGAATCAGAGCCACTGACTATTATAAGCAATGACTAAGTGAAAATCTTATTCTTTCTCACATAGGGTGAAATTCAAATCCTTTCACACTTGAAAATTCTGCATCTCTACAAAGGGCAATTTTAGAAAATATGTGCCTGTATGTGGGATTGTAAGAGTAAGATATGTGTCTTTCTCTGTTTTTGGCTTTTCTGAGGAACAGGAAGCCCTATCCCTTGGCTTGAAAGAAGCTTGCTTATCTTTAGGGAAAAAATACTGACTGCTACATTTCTATAAGAGAAAGTAAGAGTCTGAGGCACACCTTAATCTGGCCTTTCAAGCAAGGCTCGCTGCACACCGATCGGACCATTCCACTCTTGTTCATCTGAATCCTGTAGTCATCAATGTTGAGCACACCCTCGTGCCAGGTACCAATGAGGACATAATCATAACGGTTGGGCTCTATGTACTGCAGGTTCATGATGTCATACCTGTGAGAGAAGAAAGAGAAAGCTTATTACTCCTCTGCAATACGAAGAATAAAAAGCTTACCTTGCTCTTCTCCTTCTGCCTCCACAAATATTCATGTCATCCCTTAACACCAGGGATTAGAATTCCACAGAAGCACCCAATGTTGTAGGATTTGCAGCAGAATTATGGGAAATGACAGCTCTGATTGCTACACAGCTACCGATTGCCTGCTTTGCTTACATAAAACTGGGAGTAGAACTTACGTGTACAGGCAGAGCTGCATATCACAGAAAGCAAGCTCTGCTAAAGATGCAGATGTAGACACTGCCTGGATGGTGTGGTTTTCATTCATTTTTCAAGATGTCTTTAACCCTGCTGGGAGCTCTGAAGTAATCAGTAGAAATGCTCAAACTAATTGAGCTGATATTCCATAAGTTAACTGTAAGTACTAGTACAACAATTTATATTACTCAGCCCAGTGAGATTGTCATGAAAAGTTAGAAGCTCAGGCACAAAATGTACTTCCTCACCCTAGGCAAGTAGGACAGAACTTTCCAAGGCTGATATAAAGGAAGCACAAAACACTGCAACAATAAACACTCAGCTTCCCTGCCTCCGTCATGGCCTTCCATGTGTTGGGCCTGGCTATGCATGTCCCTTACTGCTAATTATTCTGCTCCTTCTTTAACCCACAGACTGTGGCTTGTGCAAAACAGTGATTAACTGTGGTGATTTCTTAGTAGGAAATAAGCAAGAATGGAAAAATCAATATTAGAAAGTGCACAAAGAATCACAAAGGAGGCTGGACATACAGGCTGGCCTCTTAAGATGAGAGAGGGCTGCAAACCAGAAATCAGCGCTGGAGCTGAAAAGCAACTTCGGTTCTCAAAGCCTGGGAGTTTCTGCCTTGTTTTTCTCTGCTGCATTGTCTCAGTTTCTGGAGAAGAAAATCTTTTGTTTATAATGAGTGTTGCTAATATGTGTGCATTAGAAATGAAAGGTAAGCAAAGTATTAGCCATAAATAAAACTAGGATCCTTGGTTGTGTGCAAAGAGACATCCATTTCTTTCTTTCTCTGCTAAGGTTCAAACACACAAAATTTCAACTCTCTGCACTTCACAGAGGAAAGAGGTCCTAGACTTGCTCTCTAGATGTCTGTTTTTCTTAATTGAGTCTTTGGGATCTCTCTAGTTAAAGATTATTCTAAAAAGTGTGTATTTACACCGTATTTAAACCTTAGTCTTGCAAACAGCTGATCTCAGGCAAGGTTTGCGCCACTGGAGAGATCCACTGAATCATATGGGAAAAGAAACTCTTGCCAACTGACTTCAACAGAACCTCCAAGCAGAAGGCCATCTCCACTGATTGGCAATTGGCTACTAATTGAGAGGTTGCTTAGAAAAGGTGTAAATATCAAATTCACTAGGAAATATTTTTTCTCATATCCCAATTCTTGTGAAGGAAAAACATTTAAAAAATAGATACTGTTTTCAGAATTGTGAGGAATCAGGAAAGCAAGAAGCAATAAGAGCCAGGCACTTTATAATGCAGACCCAACAGACAGGAGTAAAATTGAGCAGGAATATACATACCTCTCCCTCGCAAGAAGAATCTACTTAGATTTTTAGTGTGACCTTGTATTGGACCAATACAAAATCAGTTACTGAGAGCTAGAAAATTAATTCAGGAAGTGGAATAAAATATTACTAAAATCTTACATTCCCTTAATGGAATTTTTGACCCTGCACAGGTTGTTTTCATCTCTGCCAAAATATGTTACAAGGCACAGAATGGCATTAACGCAATATCAGTCAAGAGCTGGCAATTTCAGGGATATGGTTTTAGGGTGAAAACCACTCATGTTTTCTTATAGCACTGTTCTCTTTTCTATCAGTTATCTGTCAAGAAATAAAGTATGCAGACTAAAAGCTCTCACACAGTCTTGCATATGGCAAGTTGTAGTACAATGTTTGCAGTTTTGATATGCAGCTTGAATTTAGGTGCAAGAATGTGTTCGTAAGTGCAAGAATGCAGCCTAACACACACATGATATATGGAGGCATACTTAAGTTCTCTATGTTTCCTTTCTTTTCCTTAATGAAAAATTTCTGCTTTGAGTAAGGACACATTCAGTGTTGGAATGCCTACCCCTATGCCCTCCCTCATATACATACAACTTTAATAGTTTTGGGCTGTGTACAAGCTAAAAATTATTATCAAAAATGAAGTGGGTTTGACAAAAGTTGTAAAGCTCTGAGCGAGTGAGGACCATGGAGGCAGCTGTTTTTCACACTTACATATGGCAGCATTTACAGAAGCCATGAAAACATTCCACATTCTGCAAGGGTTCTGAATGAACCATTCTTTTAATATATGAGCAAGTTCTGTGGTGTCAAAAGAACAAGTTACTTGTGAGGTGAGCCAGATCTTCAGCCAGCTGGTCACAGACATACTCTTACTGTGGTTAGTCTGACACAGCTGAAGTTACTTTTTTCCATAGCCATAATACTATACTGGCAGTGAGGTTTGCTGTCCTGGAAGGCAGAATGCAAAACAGCAATGCTGAGCAATGCTGGGACGTAACTGTCCCAAACAACCACCCAGGAAGCCAAACTCCAAGACAACCACCCATGAAGCCAAACTCAAAAAACCCCACATATATTTGACAAAAAAATTCCTTTATATACACGCTTGAAGTCTTTGCATTATGCACTTGACAATTTACTCAAAGCACTGGATTTGAGATTTGCCATATCTAAAGCCAGAACAGCTACCAGAAATTTTGAAATAGATACACTTATCAGAATCACAGAATGACCTGAGTTGGAAGGGACCCACAAGGATCATTGAGTTCCTGCATTCACACCATGTGTCTGAGGGTATTGTCCAAATGCTTCTTGAATATTATCAGACTTGGCACCATGACTGTTTCCCTGGGGAGCTGTTCCAGTGCTCCACCACCTTCTGGGTAAAGAACCTTTTCCTTATATCCAACCAAACCTCCCCTGACACATCTTCCTGCCATTCCCTCGAGTCCTATCATTGATCACCAGAGAAAAGAGATGTCTCTGCTCCACCTCCTTCCGTTGTGAGGAAGCAGTAAACAGCTATGAGGTCCCCCCTCAGTCTCCTCTTCTCCAGGCTAAACAGACCAAGTGACTTCAGCCACTTCTCATGCGATTTCCCCTCCAGACCCTTCATCAGCTTTGTGGCTTCCTCTGGACACTCTCCAGTAGTTTGATACCCTTTTTATGCCGCGGTGACCAAAACTGCCCCCAGTACTTGAGGTGGGGCCGCACCAGTGCAGAATACAGCAGGATAAACACCTCCCTCACCCAGCTGCCCATGCTCTGCTGGATGCACCCCAGGACACAGTTGGCCCTCTTGGCTGCCAGGACTCACTTGCCATCAAACAGAACTCCCAGATTCCTATCCACAGGGCTGCTCTCCAGCCTCATGCTCCCCAGTCTGTAGGTATTACCATGAGCCAGGTGCAAAACTCGGCACTTGCCTCTGTTAAACTTCATGTGTTTGACAATTGCCCAGCTCTCCAATCTGTCCGGATTCCTCTGCAGGTCCTCTTCACCCTCAGGAGCGTCAAAGCTCCCCCCAGTTTCATATCACCGGCAAACTTGGTTAATAAAGGTTCAAATCCTGCATCCAGGTCATTTATGAAAATAATAAATAGTACTGGCCCTAAGATGTACCCCTGCGGAACCCCCCCAGTTACACTTATATGGGTCTATGTCCAAATCTAGTTAGGTTGAAACAAACAACAATATTAGCTTGTGAACCTCAGCATTTCCACATATAACAGGTCAATTTTAGAGGCTGAAAGTTCTCCTGCCTATTGTCACATACCATTTTATGGTCAGAGGCCTATGCAAATTGTTTGTCCTAGAGAGGTGAGTTTCTTCTTACCTGCCATAAGCTAAAGTTAGGCAGTTAGCCTAGAATAGAGAAGAACTTAAAATGGATCTGTCCCCAGCCTCTTCCACTGACCCAGAGAAGAATGTGGTGTTGACTACTGCATCCCTCACACCTTCTCCAGCTCTTTCTGGGAATTTGAGTAACATGTTTAATATTGAGAAAGGAAATGGGAGGTACTCAACAGAAGTAAAACGTTCAGCAATTTTACCAGCGTCTTCTTAATGACAGTATAGTGAACTCATACTGCTGATTTCCCAGAGCCACATCATTCTTCCTGAAGGCACTGCAAGTCAGATAAGTGACTACATTTGTGCCTTTATGATACAGGTCTGCTTCACATTTATGCCTAAAAGCTCTTCAAAGAAAAGATCCTGCACAGACGAAATAAATCTTTGAAAAAGTGCTTCATGTTTTCTAATCTCATTTTATAGAAGTGGCATGGTCCATTCACACATCCACAAAGAGCTTTTCCACATGGAGCTGTGAGAACACTAGGGCTAATCTGGAGCTAAATACTACTTTGCGTGGGCATGAACTACTGCTGGCATAAAGATATGACAGACTGTATGGATCATATTTCATATAGACATCACCATTCTCTGATGTGATATTGTCCATATCGTAAATACCACATAATAATCCAAGGATTACAGCATGCACAATAAAAAAGTTAGTTTAACTTTCTTGCCCAAACTTGCTAACTCCAGCTGTGAAAATATATATGAAGAACAACAAAAAGCCCTGTGTAAAATAACACATCAAATTACAAATAGTCCAGAGAATCAAGAAAAATGTACCTTGCTATAGACCAGATGGACAGCATAAATTCTGTCCTACTCAGAGAAATACCCTGATATAGACCCTGCCATATTATGAATTCAGGAACTGTTCTTACTTCTTCTGTGCTTGGTACGGCTGAGAGTTGAGGAAATGCTCTCAGGTGACAAGATAATAAATAAGATTTGGGCTAAAATTGGAAAATTACACCTAAACAACAAATTGAATAGCTAAGAGGCAGAGGATGCATCATATGCAAAGCTGGAGTAATGTTTTTATGGAGATAAGTAGAGTGTAATAAACTTAAAGCTACACTAAACAGTAATTTCTCTGTATTATCTAAATTATATGTGCAAAGACTTGATTTGTGCATTTGTGTCAATAAGGATGTGTTTTACTTTTAGGGAGTTGCTTATATCTGCTTTCAAAACTGAACCTAATTCATCTATATCTTTGACTAAAATAATCTGAAGTATACAGTGCTCAATAAAAAGACCAAACTGACCAGCATTTTTATGACTAAGTGTAACAAACTTCTTAAATTAATATAATGCTTAAATGTAACAAACAATACAAAGAGCAAATGGTAAAAAGATGGTCAGTTTTTCTACTAAAGGCTGGTAATAGAGATAACAGCTGCTTTAAAGCCACTGTGATTTACAAGTATTTGAAGGCTTATACCAGACGGCAGACTCTAGTTTGTTCCAGAGCACTTTGTGCAGTATTGGCATTCAGATGCATTTATGCAATAGACCCAAAGATGGAGTGAGAGAGTCTTTTATAGTAGTTTAATAACTTAACTTCAACAAAGGAACCCCTGAGCAGATTTCAGTTAATTATGGATCGTGTACTTCAGCAGGAGGAATTAAACTTATTTATAAAAACAAATAAACAAAACCAAACCCAAAGCTCCTTCATCTGGAATTGTCACACTTAAAATAGTTGAACAGAGCCCATAAAAAAGGATGAAGAGTAAAGTATTTCTGTTAGCTGGCTCCTGTAAGAGAAGCAAAGGTGATGTCCAAGTCCACAGAGGTGCTGTCTCACCCTTTGCTCACGTATATACTGTGTCTGCTAGGGAAGAGTAGACAGTAGCAGCAGCCACAGGTGGAATTTACCAAACCCCCAAATAAGTGAAACGCAGTATCTTCTGGCCAAAAAAACCCCACAGTATTTTCTGCTCTACTAGGATTTCTCTTTAAAGACTGGGATAACCAATCTTATTTGGAGTGAAACAAGTTAAGAAGAGTACACAGGAGTTCGGCAAGCAGAACTAAATAGTCTGCGGTAACAATGCAATGCTACGACCTGGGGGCACTTGGAGCAGCAGAGGTCCAGTTAGAAAAGATTGTCTCCTACAATCCTACTTTCAAAATCTTAGCAAGCAAACACTTCATTCAATTCCAATCACTTGTATTATATTAAAACCCTGCTGCACGCCAGTGGTATCTCAAACACCAAAATTCTGTGAGATACAAGTTTGTCCTCTCCTGAAATTTTACAGGCTATACTGTAGTTGCTGTCTCAATATGAGCTGTAGATATCAATACATCATGAGTTAGCAGTGTTATTCTTGGCTATTGGCAAGACTTGTAGTATACACACTATATTCTTCAGCAAAAGAGCCAAAGAAATCTCCATCACTAAATCCAGTAACATCCCCACTTCCCAGGATCTGGTTTAATTGAGATGAAACATCTCTTTACCTTCCAGGGGCATCTCCTTTTTCATCAAACCAAACTTCTTCTCCAGAAACACCGATGAATGAGGATTTGAGGAGGAAGTCCAACAGTTTGCTGCCATCAATTGGCTTCATAGCATCACACAGCCCAACATGTCCAGGGCAAAGGGAATGATGCATATTTTGTAGCCCATGAGCCATTGCATATATAGCATTGATGACAAATCCCATTTTACTGTCCTGCACGTAATTTTCTTCTAGACTTTCGTTGCCTACAACAGTAAGAAAAAAAATGTTGTTATAAAGAAAGATGAAATAACATGAAAATACAAAAAAGCAACAAGATATAAAAGGGTATTTTCTTATTTCTCTTATAAAGCTTTACAGACATAAACAAGATGCCAGCCAGGGATTTTAATCAACTAAAAAACCCCTCCTTTTTTCCCCAGAAATCTTCAATTCATTGAAAGTGATATGCCTCATGAGGAAGCAAAATTTTAATCAAATTGTCAGCTTTAAATTTTTCTTTTTTGATTTATACTTTGTCATTCTAAAATGTTATTTATGCTAAGAAGTGTTATACGGCCCAGGATTGGAATGACATGTTACATCTAGAACAATATTTTAAAGTAATTTGCTTGTAAATTTGACTTTTGTCACATTTGAACACTTTTGTTTTGAAATCTCATGTTTCTGAGAGCCAAGATGGCAATGTCCCTTTCAGTGTTAATAAACAAACAACTCAAATCAGCATCACTTCTCAAGTTATCAGAAATAATCAATTTATGTAAAAGTATATGCGAATTTGGAATTGCTACAGAAAGTCAGATGAAGTTTGTAAGACCAAAAGACATTTTATAGAACTGTAACATGAGCAGACATTGGAGTGTCTGTCCATTGATCAGAAACAGTGTGGCAGCAAAGATTTTCCCCACAGGCAGGTTTTAGCTCAGATATGCTGATGTGCAGGCACTGCCAGAGGGTACCATTTGTGGTTGCATTTCACATCGGACCCTGCTGGGTCCTGGACCCTTACCTCCACTTCCCATCACGAGCTGCTAAATGCTGTCAGTGCTGACCCTGAGTCATGGAGTCATGGGGTCTTGAGGGAGCTTAAAGAAACCTCACTCTTTTGTTTCCTTCCCCTGAGTCATTTTATCACAATATGCTCAAACCGCAAGATGCTTTTATCTGTAGACCTCCCACATTACTCGGTGTTTAACAGACATTTTCAATCCAGTCTCTGTTACTTTGTCTAAGTCACACCTTATCCACACTGGGGAAGTAGGATGTGTGAGAGACTAGGTGTTAACTGACACTTCTCAAATCCAGGTTGCAGAAGACAGTTGTCTTTCTAATATGATGAAAAGAGGAAAATGATGAGAAGCCAACAGATAGCTTGTGGGTCAGGATTAAAGGAAGGGCAGTGACAGGTGACACTGTAGTGGGGGCCTGCTGCAGGCCAGCCAACCTGGAAGAGCAAGAGAGTGAGGACCTCTACAGATAGGCACAGCCTCACATTCTCAAGCCCTGGTCCTCATGGGGGAATTCAGCCACCCCGATATCTGTTAAAGGAACAGCACAGCAGGGAGGTTCCAGGAGTTTGTTGATAATTTCATTCTCCAAATGATAGAAGAGCCAATGAGGAAGGGTGCTATGCTGGACCTTGTTCTCGCCAACAAGGAGGAGCTGGCTGAGAATGCGAAGCTCAAGGGCAGCCTTGGTTGCAGTGACCATGGTGGAGTTCAAGATCCCTAAGGCAGTGAAGATGGTGCACAGCAAGCTTACTAGGCTGGACTTCAGGAGAGAAGACTTTGGCCTCTTCAGGGATCTGCTCGGTAGAGTACCATGGAATAAAGCCTTGGAGAGAAGAAGGGCCCAAGAAAGCTACTTAGTATACAAGAATCATCTCCTCCACGTTCAGGAGTGATATATCCCAGCAAAGAAAAATTCTGTTGGAAACACAGACAGCAGGATTGGGGTCACCCTCAGCAAGTTTTCTGATGACACCAAGCTTTGTGGTGTCGACATGCTGGAGAGAAGGGGTGCCATCCTGAAGGACCTTCATAAGCTTGAGAGGTGGTCCATGCGATCCTCATGAAATTCAAGAAGGCCAAGTGCAAGGTCCTGCACATGGGTCAGGGCAATCCCAAGCACAAACACAGGCTGAGCAGAGAATGATTTGAGAGCAGCCCTGAGGAGAAGGACTTTGGGGTTTGTTGATGAGATGCTCAACACGACCTGGTAACATGTACTTACGTCCCAGAAAGCCAGCTGTGTCCCGGGGTGAATCAA
This sequence comes from Tapera naevia, assembly GCA_033556795.1. NCBI lineage: Eukaryota > Metazoa > Chordata > Aves > Cuculiformes > Neomorphidae > Tapera > Tapera naevia. The sequence goes on along the minus strand of JAUMJJ010000054.1, from coordinate 1,154,218 downwards.
AAGAAACGTGACCAGCAGGTTGAAGAAGGTAATAATTCTTCTCTATTCTGCTCTTGTAAGACCCCATCTGGAGTACTGCATTCAGCTCTGGGGCTCCCAAGAGAAAAAGGGCATGGACCTGTTGGAGTGAGCCCAGAGGAGTGCTACAAAAATGATCAGAAGGCTGGAGAGCTCTCACCCTATGAAGACAGCATGAGAGAGTTGTGTTTGTTCAACCTGGAGAACAGAAATCTCTGGGGAGAATTTCCATTACGTAAACAGGGCCTACGGGAAATCTGGAGAGGGACTATTTTACAAGGGGTAAGGTCTGAACTGAAAGAGAGGATATTTAGATTAGACATTGGGAAGAAATACTACACTATGAGGGTGGTGAAGCGCTGGCACAGGTTGCCCAGGGATGCCCCATCCTTGGAGCTGTTCAAGGCCAGATTGGATCGGCCTTGAGCAAACTGGTCTAGTGGAAGATGTCCCTGTTGATGGTAGGAGGGCTAGACCTAGATAATCTTTAATGTCCCTTCCAACACAAAACATTCTACGAAAATTTACACGTTCAATGAAACTTTCAAGTTAAAAAGCATTTCCTTCCCCTGACGTAGACATGATACAGCTTTCAAAGCAAACCATGAATACCACCTTTATATTTATCTTCAGAAGAGGGTCTGATTTCGTACGTCTTCTCAACTTGTTTGCCCCAAAACTCAGAAAAGTCAGCTAGGGATTCATTAGGACAGCAGAGATCCCAAAGGCAGGTACATATAGGTTTCTTTCTGTGGGTCTTCCTTGCACAGGACATTAATTGCAACCAGGCAAGAAAGTCTTGCTTCAGTAACTGTTTCCCAGGTGGACAGAACACAGCAAACAGTTCTGATAGTGATTGTAAAAAGTCTTGTGAAAATAGCGTAATTTGACTGAATGAGTTCCTGTGTTCCTCTCACTGCCATGTATTCACCACCAGCACCACCAATCAAGGAGCAGCCAGAGAAATATTTCCCAGAGGCAATGTATCTGCCACTTCCTTTGCGGGAGAAGGTTCATAGCTGTCATTCAAATTGTGTTAAATCAACACCATCCAGAGCCACATTCAGAAACACAGAAAGAATAGAAATCTTAAATGTAAACTGACAGACTATTTACCCAGGGAACCAAAGAGTATGCCACTACATTTACTTCACTTATGTACTGCATATAATACATACAGCGTAGTGTAGACATCTGTTGCCTGAATATGTTAATGTATGGTCTGTATATGCTGTCTCTAGGTGTGTTTTATATGCTATTTAGTCCCTTCAGATTAACACACTGTGAATTTACCACTGATTCTGCCTTCTGCATAGAAAATTAATGTATTCTCCATTCCTATGTGAACGAGAGGCAGAAAGCCCCCTGAGCTTGGCATGGCAGTCCTCTCTTTCTTGTGAAACTTCTAGGCAGCAAGTTGCAGAAGAGATCACAAACTGACTGACAGGACACAGCACTCACTATCAATTGTTTTCTAATTGTCCTGGTTTTGGCCTGGATAGTTTTCTTTCTGGTAGTTTGTGTAGTGCTATTCTTTGAATTTGGAATGCTAATAATATTGATAACACACTGAAGTTTTTAGTTGTTGCTAAGCAGTCAAGTACTTCGCAGCTCCTCATGCTGACCTGCCAGTGAGAAAGCAGGGGGTGCTGGGAAGCTAAGAGGGGACACAGGCAGAACAACTGACCCAAACTGGCCAAAGGGATATTCCATAAAATATGATGTCATGCTCAGTATACAGACTGGAGGAGATGGCCAGAGGAAAACGGTTGCTGCTTAGGGACAGGTTGGGCATCAGTCATTGAGGGGTGAATAGTTGTCCATCACTTGTTTCATATATTCTGTTGTTGTTGTTATTATTATTAGTTTCATTATTATTATCATTATTATCATCATTATCATTATCTCTTCTTTTTGCTGTCCTATCATCTATGTTTATCTCAACCCATGAGTTTTACTTTTTCTCCATTCTCCTTCCCATCCTACGCCAGGGAGGGAGAGGTGAGTGAGTGGCTGTGTAGAGCTTAAGTTGTCAGCTGGGATTAAACCATGACACTACCTGTGAGTTTAAACCAGATACCTCCTTAATTTCTCAAATTTTTACTTCTTTTTTTAAAAAGGAACCTGAACAACAGTGACACTTCCAGGAGATAATGACAGCATCCATATGACTTTCCTGAGGCAAGGATTTGTTTGGTTGCCAGAGGTAGAAAACTAAATGTAACAGAATTTTCCAACGTTTTAAAAAGAGGCCATTTCCCACAAGTATGTATTAATTCAGCAAAGCATGCACTTCGTTTCCCATATTTCAATACAATATGTATACCACCAAAGAGAATAAATATTTGATGGTGGGTAAATTTGTTTTTGACTAATTAGAAATGAACCCCTAGTTAAGACTGAGGCTACAAGTATATAGGCTCCCACTGCGGAGGTGACTGCCTTAATGTCACCTATAGGAATAGCTGCACTGTAGAGGAAAGCAACATGTGAAGCATCATATGGTAATGAATTGTCCACAGATCAGTAATATAAACATCCCTATGTGTGAATAAGCTATTTTCCAGCAAATCCAGCATGAGAAGTCGTGCATTACCTGAACACAAATTCCTGCAGTCAAAATCCATTTTATTTCATTTCCACCATTAGAAGTTATCAATATACTTATGATTCTGAGCTTGTAAAAATTCACTTATGACAATGTGTAAGAAATGTGTGGGTTTTTTTAAACAAATGGAATCATGGACAAAACAGAAGCAATCAATGTTCAATTAAGTTTTCATAGGGCAGCTGTTCAATAAATGCAAGAACCATATTGTGTTTCTTATGGGGTTTCTCTGTAAAGTTGTATTTTTCCTCAGTAGGTCTTTGAAATTTAGTAAAGAGCAAAGCAGAACCCTGGCTTGTGAAATCTTTATTTTTCTTTCCTCTTATCCTTTGGAAAAAATACCATTGATCTACAAAAACTAATTTGAACACTAGGGCATATTAACACTAAAAATAGACAAGTATTTTGTTAGCTTTCTATTTTTTTGTTGTTATTTTAGGGAGTTTAGCTTTCACTAAGCAAAGAAAAATTATAAGCCCTGTGAGTAATGGATTAATTGAAGTCACTAAAATCAGGCCATTACTTTTTTGAATGACCTTGAAGAATTGATGTGTCCTAAATTTCATACTTACTTATTTTTCTATCAGATGCAATGCAAATCTTCCTTTAATAATTCCATTGTATCAGTTGTCAATATTTTGTGTAATTTTTCTTATTACAGTTTTGGTTTTAGTCTTTGTTTCTGTCAGGCAGTCTTAAAGGTGAATAAGGAGGGTGGTATAAAAACACATATACTACTAAAATAAATGAACAAACCAAAACAAACAAAAAAAACCCAACACTATTATCTGGCTGCACACAACTTAAAAATTCTCCTAACATTGCTAAAAGTAATACCTAAGTAGAGAGGGAAGACAAGAGAGGTCAAAATTTCATGAAACTCGCTTTCCTTTTACTATATTGTGCCTCAAATCTAACTAATATTAGCTTCAGCTAGGGACTTAGAAGGACCTGAACATAAGTCAACCATGAATTTAGTGTAGTGTCTTTGCAATGAAGTGAATGCGGGGCTAATAATGTTCTTGAGAGCAGAGCAGGTACTCATAAAAATCCCACTTGACAAGCTGAAATTAAGAAAAACTATACCATCAGAATTATGGCTAGAAATGAGTTACCTTTCATATATAAAGCAAAGCCAGGAGAAGGCTATGTTAATATTCAATAAGAAATTATGCACAAAGGATTACTCATTTGCAGTCCTCAGAAAGGCTAGGGCAGGAAGGAATTTAGGATGGAAATAAATGTAAAAACATTTTGGCTGGGCAATCTGATCAATACCTAACCAGTTGGTAAATTTTGAACAAACAGACACATTTGATAAAGAACACAGTCTGTTCATAGATAACTCTTGATTAGAATAAAAAGCTAAAATCTGTTGAATAAAATTGTTACAAATTATAATGTTTCATCTGGAATAGGCAGATAGTTTTATGGTTTGTTCCTAGCTGTCATCTGCTGAATATTGAATGCCACATAAAAAGAGATGTTGCTGTCTTGGCACACTTACCCACTATTATGAGAGCTATTATCTTTTCTGGTGGTCCTGACAGAGGTCTGAAGGTCTTCAAAATTGTGTATTCTGCCTTCTTTATTTGTACTCGTCTTCTCTGGGATTCATATTCTTTGTGGGTAAGCCATATGAGATTTCAGCTTTGTTGTGAGTTACAGCATAGTGATGGGTTACATTCAATATGAGTGCTCATTTAAACAAAAAAAAAAGTATTCTGGAGGTACAATCAGGGCTAAATTTCACTGGGAAGATGAAACAAAAGAAACCTCTCATACCTGGGCTGCATGCCTAACAACTTGTCAGAAAGTCGTGCCAAAGAGTAAAGAGAGCTCTCTACAAAATGACAGGTGGTAGAACAGGAGTTACACCATGAACTGGTAGAGCAGTACCCAGGCTCACAACAAATGTCCATATGATTTGGAGAAATTGTGGAAGCAGATTTTTGTGCTCTCCTTCAGTCCAAATTTACACTGCCTTAAAAACAGGGTGGTCAAACACTGGATAAGGCTTCCTGGAGCAGTGGTTGGTGCCCCAAGTTTGGCAGTCTTTAAGAGGCATTAGGACAATAGACATGCTTTAACTTTTGGTCAGCCCTGAAGTGGTTGGGCAGTTGGACCAAGTGGTCATTTCAGGGTCCTTACGACTCAACTGAATTAAAACAAAACAAAACAAACAAACAAAGAACCCAAAAAAACTCTGAGCAGATGTGCCCATCTGGCTCTGTACAAGTTTTGTAGAGAAGTGCTGGTAACACACCATGTCCTTGAAAAACAACGGGAGTCACGTAGTGACTTGCAGTGACACTTGTTAGAGAAGACCTGACAAACTCTGACTACAACAAATTTGTTTCATAGGATCTTGCAAGAAGCAGGGCAGGCCAACACATCAGTCATCGCAAATCTAGGTCTCTAAAGATAAGAGCTAAAGGATATTTTGACAAATAAATGGCATATGAAAGAGAACAGACTCAGCTTACTGGGATTTTAGTGGGATTTTAGGATATTTGGATTCTTAGAAAAATAGAGCATTTTATTTGGATGCTTAACAACCTAGTTATGGTTTTATTTTTGGACTCACAAGAGAGAAAATACAATGAATTCTACATTTCTCTTTTTTCTCCTATCTCTTGAAATATATTTTTTTATTTTATTTAGTAATTGTTAATCCTCTGAATAACCATGACAAACTAAAATTCTATAAAATCATTTTTGCAAAGAGTTTCAATTTTTTTAAATTCATGTGCTATTTTTCATTTTGATATTTTAAATATGCTGCCAGTTCTCTCCGTCTTACAGTCTATTTATAACCGCTCTTACATTATCTAACAACAATGATAACAACAAAATTATTTAACAAATTTCACATTAGGGCACTGCAAAATGAATAACACAAGTTATAATGTCTCTAAATGTAATTAGGATAATGATAGAGTGTTCAAAATCTGTGAACTATTTTTCTCTTCTTATCAGCTTCTTAGTAACAAGTGCATTCTGTTCATTAATACTGTATGGCTGAATGAAATCCTCACCTCCTGATGGTATAAAGAGGGCTTTTGTTCATGCCACTGTGCTCATTATGTCCAAATGTAAGTCACAGGCAACAAGTCAGATTAGGAAAAGTCAGCTATTCTATATGAAAACATCCACACACCCATCTCCTTCAGCCCACAATCAAAAATACAGTTTAAAGACTTTCTGAAAACATGTTTTCAGAATTAACTGCCTGTTTTCCAGGCAAGTCCAGTTGTAGCTGGCAGCCTATGAGGAAGGCCAGGAAGTGCGACCTGGTGACCAGAGCAAGCAATTGTGGATCAGGGCTGCAGGCTTCACTTGCTGTGGGCTGTCTCAATGACCTTCCTGTCTCTCTGTGCAAGCTAATGTGACTACAAACAATTTGTGGAACAACAATCTCTTTTTTTGTGTGTTTTACCAGGCCAAAAGAAGGTCAGAGAAAAAGAGGCTTTATTTCAATCTCAATTATGAAACAATTCGTAATTTTCATGAGACAGAAGGATAGGTTGAAAAATTTGTCACAGACCTCAGTAAACACTTCATTCAAGCTAGAACAGATAATCTCATCATTGTAAATTATTGCTTCTTGTATAGCTCCTGCTCCCAGTAAACCAATTACAGAATTGTTTTCAAACAAAAGCAGACCACATATGTGCAATGGTTACTCCTTTACTTCCTACTTTGATGTCTGCATTGTTGCAGCAGAGGCAAGCTCAAGAGGCAGCCAAATACAGTGAAAAAGAGAAGAGATAGGACATACAGGGAGGATTGCAGAAGAGCTATCAGAAAGACACAAGACAAAACAGCTAACTCAGTTCTCATTGATTGTGAACTATTTGTTTGACCAAGTGAAGCCCCACTACCTGTCAGGTAAGAGTGGGGAAGGATGAATTGTTTAAGAAAGTGATCTTTCCTTAACTGCTTCCTGAGAATCATGTCACCACTCTATAAAAAAATAATGCAGCACTCTATAGAACTGCAAGTTGGTCTGCCCTTTGGCAAGAGAAGAAGCTAAGCTTTCACTGGGATAGCTAAAAGGAGAGAATATTTTACAACATATAGGTTCTACACCAGGTTTCAAAAGACACTGATGAACATTTCACATTTTATAATATTCATAAAGCAGCAAATGGAGTTCACAGGGTTGCAGATTTCACTTTCAGGGTATCATTAAATTAGAAAGGTTTCACTTCCATTCTTCAAATGGTTTTTGTTTCCCCAAGCAAAGAGGTTCAATTCACACAATTATATTTGATGTATTTTTCCCTGAAAAGCTAGGATACAATTACAGTAACTGGTTGAGATACCCTGCTATTTTCTTTCTGAGCAAGGGGAAATCTGTAGGTCTCCCAAGTACTACTGCTTTGTTACAGCTAGTGAATGTTCCTTTTTAATTGGGATTAGTGTACTTTCGTTCTTGTATAAAACTACAGAGATAAGTGAAAACCACTCGAAAGCCAGGCATTCAGCAGAAGAACCTCAAAAATTTGCACTAGAATTCTCTTGATCTAAGGCAGTAATAAGATGCTCATTGCTGTAATATTTGTATGCAATGGGTTATTTATTTTCACTAGAAAAGCTGGTCAGGTAACTGATGAGCCTTCTTCTCCTGGAATAAAGCTGTTATTGAATTTAAATGGGTACGGGGATTTTTTACTTACTTTTACCTACTTCTCTTTCACAGATGTCAACTCAATGGCTAAAGTAAACCAAAACATGAATTCAGCCATCAAGGCCCGGGTTGTCTTTTATTTCAGATGCCTAATGCCTAAACCTTAGAAGATTAGTCCCCTTTTTTTCAGATATACTATACACCAGTGTCTCCAGGTTCCTTGTCTGTTTTTGTAAGGATGCCACAGTATTTTTCAGTGTTCAAAAAGAATTGTCTTCCTTTTGTCTCTCCCTGTGTGTCAGAAGCAGTGGGGAAAGATTTTAATTAAATTTACTTTCTTGGTTCTCCACGTCATGTTACGTAAGCATGCTAGGGCTTTAAGAGCTTAGTGTCAAAGACTCCAGAATGAGGCTGGCATACACAAATACAACAGTGCCACAGAGAAGCTGAAATATTACGAAGAAAAGCAATTGCACAAGATTCTGACTCACTCATTAATCAGATGCAGGGATATTCTCAGACTTGCAAGGCACTGGGCAGGAGAAAGGGGACTAAGCAGTGCTGTCAGCACTACACCAAGCCTGAACTCACAGATTCAGCCCGGGCACCACGCAACCTGCAAACAAAAGGAATGGAATCTCTTTCTAACTGCTCCTTGTCTTTCCCAGTGTACAAACTTTGCTTAGCAGACACAAGAGCTTGAAACTCATTTCTCCCTGCCCTTTCTGCCTCTCCCCATGGACATTCAGATTCTCACACAACTATATGACTCCAGGAAAAGCAGATTTGAGATGTAAACACCAAGTGACAACGCAGCAAATAACTCATGCTCACACTGTGGCAGATGACAAAGCTATGTTCAAATGTGCCTGCGCCCAAGAGAGCAGAGAGAACTTTCCTCTTACGTCTCCTTTCTAGTGACCCAAAAGGACTAAGCAAGGAACGAGAAGGCTGTCATTTCCCAAGGGCTGTCTGTAGCTCCAAGCAAACGGGAAGAGCAAGAGCGTGCATGTCTGGTGTCTATACATGACAGTGCTGGAGCGAGCAGGCAGAGCATGTCTGGGTAAAATATTACACATTCATAAGCACTCCCAGCTTACGTGCAACTCTGCAGCCCCTCTTTGCCTTTGGGAGAGGCTAGAGGGAATCTGGATGCCTTTGCAGTGACGGGTAGCATGGCTTTGCCAGAACTGCATCACTGGAGTAGGGGACAGGTGGGTGAAAAACAGGCCTGTGGTGGAGAAGAAGTTCCTTTCTCCTTTTTCCATAGATCATCATCGCCTGCTCGTGTAGGGTAGCAGTAAAAGAAAGGCCTAGAAAGGATCTACAATGCCCTGCCTAATGGCCATGCTGTTAGCACAGCCTTCTCCATGTCAGACACCCCACGAGAGGGCTGTCTCTTCCTTCACTAGGCTGCCCATGGCAAGGTGTTGCTCTGTACCATCACAGGTTAGCAATCTACACTGATTGTCCCCACGCATTTGTAATTCCTATCCGTGAGAGCAGAAAGAAACTGATCACAGAGTTGAAAAGTTGCAAGAATATCTGTCCATAGAAATTATTCATAGGAACAGGAAAAAGAGCTAACAAGCAGAAAACTTCCTTTCCAAATTAATATATATGGCACATGCTGTTAAATGCAGGTCTGGAGAGATTCATTTGCAGCAAATCACTTGAAAGAAGCAAATCAGCCTAATAAAGCTTGTATAGGTAACAACATTATGGCTCGAAGACATTCTGTTTCTTCCCACTGAACTGAAATTCTTTGTAAAGAGTTTTACTTTAAAAAATCCCTAGGATTTATAGCCCTATGAGGATGATTTGCTGAGGTTCTGCTATAAACAGGACTGCAAGCTGATGTTTGAAACCTCTCCTGTATATATCCACTGCTATAAGCTGTTAAAGGCTTGGCAAGAAATTTTAGCATCGTTTCTCTTTGTTCCTGGCTTTTAGTGGAATGATCATGATGAAATAACTCTGCAGTGAAGACTGCCTTTTAATGAAAAAGAAATAGAAGGATATACAGAGTACAGCTCAGTGAAGGGTAAAAAATCCAGCCCCCTGTGAAACAAACAGAACATCCCCACTGGTGGTATTTGTACGTGTTCATGCATTGCAATAATTTTGAGAAATACAGTTCACAGAACGTTCAGCAGCGAAGCACTATTATCAAAAACTGACAGAAGGTTTAGTTTCAAGGTTATTGATTATCCCATTTTGACTATTATCTTGATTCCTATCCTTTCAAATTAATAGACTGGAAATCAACAAAGAAGGATAAACTGTTCCTATTTGAGATAAATCAGTTTCTCTATCTTGGACTCCCAGGTAAATGCAGTTCAGTATCAAGTCAAAGATCTGAAAAGAAAAAATACTTCATATTTCTATCCCTCATTTTTCATGGCTGCATTCATGTGACAGGCTGCCATATTGCACATAGAATTATGAATTTTAATTATTACGAAAATTTCAATTAAGATGTTTGGCCTTAACTCCATCGTGAAGAGTGTAAGCTGTAAAGATATTTAACCTACTTGATGATCAGAAAAAAATTCAACATTGGGCCCTTTTAGCTTATGGAAATTCATGCCCAAATAAAGTACTGTGATCAGATATTAGAAGGCTCATGGAAGCGACCAGGAATCTGGCATGGAAAGACAGTAGATACTTAGTGTCTATGGTCAAATAAACTGTAGAGAATGGTCATATTCAAGACTTAAAACTAGAGATCAATAAAACTCTATGATTCTGGACTTGGGGAATCATCAAGTCAAAAATAGTTTAGGCTTAAAAAAAATCTCTAATTCAGATAGTTAGGATTTAACACCAAATGACATGTTCATTCTAGAAATGAGCAACATAGAGGATAATCTGAAGTGATTCCAGTGCCTTTCTTAGAGACAAAAGTAATTATTATGAGAGCTTGACAAATAATTATTATGATTATTTTTTTTCTTAAAAGCTGGATTGTGTACAAACTGCCTGCAAAATGACCACATGTTCTATTATTTATTTGAAATTATTATTTAACTTCTGCAGCAAGACGGTATTTCTCAGCTCCTATTTTAATTAGAAATGAATATTTCATCTTATAAACAGCAATAAAATACACCAGCTGACTTTTTTGTTGTTGTTCCTTGATTGAATGATTTGTTCATGTAATCAGCAATGACACTGGTTTCACATACTGATGTAGCATTTGAAATCCATCTAATTATTTCATTAGCTGACTAAAATTTAATGCTGACAAATGTATTTGAATGGTCAAGCTTAGCCTTTGTGTTTAAAAAAAGTGGGTAATAACACAGTTATTTTGATGGAAGATTCACAGACAGTGAATGGAAAGGAGGGCTTTTGACCTTCCAGCTCCTGGCCAGAGGCCATACTCTGATCTGGTAACACAAATCCTCCAGTGCTAGGTTATTCTTTGACTTTGATACTTTCCTTTTCTATTTTTTTTCCTTCTGTCCTCTTTCTTGGGAATATGACAACAGGGAATTAACTTTGTTACTGTTACTGTGGGTCCTATAGATTCTGTTGTCACTCCCAGTCCTACAGTAAGCTCTCTCTGAGCCTCTCTCTCAGGCTCTGCAGGGTCCCACAAGTACTCATACTCCCAAAGCCTCAGGCACCGTTTTAATGTGATTGGTTATCATCAAAGAGACCTTGGATGTGCCTGCTTCTCTGGCTTTCTTTACAGCCTTCCTCCAGGGCCATCCTGGATCCTGACCCAGTCTCTCCAAGGACAGGATTCCACAGAGACCACTTTTTACGTGACCTGAACACCTGTAAAGGAACGATTGAAAAGAAAGAAAACCCAGCCTTCAGTCTTCCCCTCTCCCTGAGGTAACTGTGTAACCTTGCTGCCTTATTCACACGCTCCATTAAAGACATATTTAGAACTACTATTCTTAAAAGATCTGTTATTTGGAACAATTCTAGCAGATAATGAGTTGCTGCTACTCATGAGAGAGGAATGAACACACTTAAAATTAAATTCATTTATGAATTTTGAGAAATATTTGCAGATTTATATGATATTTTGCTATCTTAATCATGCTTTTCACTCTTAATTTTAAAATCAAAACCAAAAGCAGCTGAGTCAGATACCCTTAAAGATATCCTATTATAACACGCAATGATGGAAAAATGAAAAGCATAGGAAATAGGACTGATTAAATTTCAAGTGTATTTCATGCTTTTCATGTGAAGGCTGAAACTTTATCTGAGAGAAAGAGACAGAATTCAGTAATTGTGCTGCAGCTTTCAGAACATTAACCACCTTAGATTCTTTAATTAGGAACATGCATACATATTCAGGCATCTAATTAATTGACTTGATTAATACCTGAAACTCTCTAGCTGCTGTTGACTTCCATGGGAATTATGAGAGATCAGTGCCCTTAAAAATCAGGCCAATTTATCTAGGTCTCAGAGCATGCACTTCAGGAGCCTAATTTTGGGCATCTTCATCAAAAAATGCTGTTTCAGGGTTGAAAATAAGCAACCTTCATATTAAACATAGAATCTATTAGCACTGAACGGGGCAGAGAAGTTAACAGAAATTTACTCTCAATATGTGTTAAATATTTGGCATCAATACAATGCCCGGAATTATTAGTTAGGGTCTTAAGATCAGAGTAGAAAAATATCATGAAAATAATAAAATACACATATTAATTAAGCTATCTTCTCTGGAGGCTTGTGCTCCTATCTGGCATGGAAAGAGCAAATCATAGAATCATAGAATTGCCTGGCTGGAAAAGACCTGAGTCCAACCGTGCCTGTCCAACACTAAACCATTTCCCTTATCACTTCATCTACCCATCTTTTAGACACCTCCAGCCATGGTGACTCAACCACCTCCCTGGGAAGCTGTGCCAGTGCCTGACAGCCCTTTCAGTGAAAAAATTTTTCCTGATGTCCAATTTGAACCTCCCCGGCACAGCTTGAGGCCATTTCCTCTCATCCTGTCACCTGTCACCTGTCACTTGCAGGGAGAGACCAACACCCACCTCGCCACAGTCCCCTTTCAGGCAGTTGTAGACAGTGATGAGGTCTCCCTTCAGTCTCCTCTTCTCCAGCCTAAACAACTCCAGTTCCCTCAGCTACTCCTCACAGGACTTGTTCTCCAGCCCCTTCACCAGCCTCGTTGCCCTTCTCTGGATGCGCTCAAACACCTCAATGTCCTTCTTGAACTAAGGGGCCCAAAACCGAACACAGTACTCGAGGTGTGGCCTCACCAGTGCTGAGTACAGGGGCACAATCCCTGCCCTGGCCCTGCTGGCCACGCTGGCCAAGATGCCATTGGCCTTCTTGGCCACCTGGGACATTGCTGGCTCATATTCAGTTGCTGTCAACCAACACCTCCAGGTCCTTCTCCTCCAGGCAGTTCTCAAGCCACTCTTCCCCAAGCCTGTAACGCTGCCTGGGGTTGCTGTGTCCCAAGTGCAGGACCCAGCAATTGGCCTTGTTGAACCACATCCTGTTGGTCTCAGCCCATCAATCCAGACTGTCCAGATCTCTTTGCAGTACCTCCCTTCCTTCAAGCAGATCAACACTTCCACCCAGCTTAGTGTCATCTGCAAACTTGATAAAGGTGCACTCAATCCCCTAATCCAGGTCATTGATAAAGATATCGAACAGGACTGGACCCAGCACTGAACCCTGGGGAATACCACTTGGGACATGAGCTTTTCTCAGTCCATTGATTTAGACACGTAAACATCTAAGTACAAGCTCATGGTTGTCAGTGTATAGGTATGAGATCCTGCAGACTTAAAGGTACGAGTCAACATCTCGTGTTAACATTGAACCAGGTACTCCCCTCATGGTAGGATACCAACCCATGGCTGGCAGGTATAGGCTATCTGGACTAAACAGTCTTTTCCTATTTTAAATTCAGGTTGTACTGTATGAGTCTGAAGAACAGTAAGGAAAGATATCAAATATTTATCATGCTTTAAAATGATTTTGATTTAAGATGGTTTTCAGGATTCATGCATGACAGTGTACCACCCACCAGTCAGTACTACTGGTTTTCTGGTTTGCTTTATTAGTAGTCTTAAAGAGCAAACCACTTCTTCCTCACTTCTGTTCTCAAAGTTAAGGTAGTTTTAAGGACATCAGCATTAGCCACCCAAGTATTAATCAGTATGAATGTCAACGTGTCTCACTTCTGCAGAAATATAGTTCTCTTCAAATTTCACCTTTGCCAAGTTTACTGTTGCTTTTGCTTTTCGTTTCTTTTTTAAACAGACCATATCCTCACACAATAAACCTTTTTGAAGAACTAGCCTCCTGGAACCACGTTTGCATGCCAAAGGGTGGATTTCACATGTGCAACATGATTATCGCTGGGTGTCCGAAGTACGTACCAGCCCTGCGGCCACATATCCTGTCACTTCCCAGGATCAAAGGCAGCTGCAGCTGCTCTTGAGCTGAGGAGCAAAGTGGTCTCAGCTACCCTAACTAGTACTTAGCTGGACCATGTTATAATTTAACAAAGCACACTCACAGTTATCTGTTTTAATTTAAGTGCATTTTTCAGATGATTGTTGGAACAATCCAAATATTCCTTTGCAACGCTTGGAATATGCAGTACATTAATCTCAAATGCACAGATCACAAAGACCCAGTTTATTTTCCTCTTAACTGGACATATGCCCAGAGCTGTGTTCAAGTACAGTATCACAAGATAATCATTTTAAAGTGAAGCTAAGATTAGAAGCTGTTGGATGACATTTGCATGAGAACAATGTATCGTTGATTAGCAGTGAACTAGAGCTAAGCAAATCAGAAGATAAAATAAGTGTCCCTAATCTTTATTCAGACAGTAAATTCAACAGAAAAACAGAAGCAGGATTCTTTCAAATCTGAAAGAATTTAAAAACCTTTCATTATAGCACACCTCCCTTTTCCTGGGTATAGCCTGATGTGATAATGCAGAAAAGAAAAGCACTATCAAGCCCAGCCAAACACAAATTACTAAAGCACTTGAGATCTGAAAATGAGCCCTTCTGATGTGATTTTTTTAGATTAAAAAAATGGAAAAAAAAAAAGACTAAACTGGCCTTTGCAGAAAGTAGACAATACAATGGACAGCATGGTGTACAGAGTGCTATTGCTTTGAAGAGAACAGCCCTGATTTTCCGACAGCTAAGCCTGAATCCAGAGTTAAATTAAAGGTTTGAACTTTCAGGTTCCTCCAAAGCTGCTTTCTATTGTAAGAACCTCAAAAATCTAAGCTGAAGGAAACCTTTGGAACTCATTGTCTCACACCTTGCTATGCTGCAGTGGTCCTCTGTGGCTCAGCCAGCAGCCCAGTCTAGCTGCAGTAGCTGCTTTCATTATTTTTCCCTCCACTGTAGCAGGTTTCTGTGCTCCGCCAGACCATCCACAGTATGAGTGGGAAAACAGAAGTTAATTCCCTGTTCTTTGGAACACACATTTTCCCTATGGGTTTCAGTACAGCTGATTCTGAGTAGGAAGATTTGTGTCTTGTATGGTTCAAGTTTTACTACTCAGTCTCGTAATTTATTCTTTATACCACTGCTTGCTCAAGATCTATTGAAAGGAACCCAATAAATTAAGGTATTTTATTTGTTTTTCAGCAAATATCCTTGTGCACAAAAGATGTGTCTGGGTTGCAGTTAAGCATATGCCAGTTTGCAGGTTTGTGCCTACATATTAGCTCCTACTGTATCTCCATTGCACCTGTATTTATGGGGAAATCATGCCAATAATGACAACCTGTAAAACTGCAAGCAGAGTTTAAAATCTTTCCACCTCCCAGTGAATGAGAAAAGGAAAGATATGATTTAATAAATGACCAAGAGGCTTGACAGAAGACAGTTGGCTCTGTTTTCAGTTCAGTTACCTGTGTTATTTCATCTGATTTATTTACTCGTTTATTTACACTTACATCCAGGTTAATTGTTCTGAAGTGCGACCTTCACAAACAATTGATTTCTAGGAACAAGTCAATTCATTTTAATTATGTGCTTTCATCCTCACTATGCTCCTGAAACAAGTTCAAAGACCCTGTTACAGTCTGAGCAATCAGTAGTGCCCCTGTCTTCCTCCAGGCAGCAGAGACAGGAGCACCAAGGAGGCACAAGGGAGCTTGATTCACGTGTCCTATTCCTTTCCAGCACCACCACTTTACTCATGTAATGGAGAAGGCTGAATGTCACAAATCTACCCAAATACTGTTCTAATTGGAAACTTTGACTGTTAAAACCCACAATAGAAAATGTAGATGTAATATTAGATTTAGAAAACTTTTGTCATATCCTGCTGCAATATGCATATGTTCTGCAAACTGCCTTCTATGTATTCTGCTTTATTCCTTTATTTGATGATCTCACTTTTTGATGTCTCTCAAAAGAAGAAAAATATTTATTGTTATTGTATTTTGATTGACAGCCTAGTTTAAAAGTATTTTTTGAAATGGAAAATATTAGATAAATGTAACTGCTTTAATCCAACACAGAACCAAGAAGGTAGAAGCAACTGAACAGAAACCTGTCTGTAGATGATGTCTTCTCCAAATAATTCATATAATTTATCACAGATAAGCACATTATTAATATTCCTCTTCTTTAAGCTTTAAAAACTGTCTGTAGTCTTGGTTGGGAAATAAAATGAGGCCACAGATCTCCTGCCCTTATCTGTTGTAAAAACCTCGTCTAAGAAGGACAGCAACTACAGGCCTTTCCGATGAGTTTTCCCTCATAGGATTCTTTCTAAATGCTTATGGAATTGTTATCAGTTTTGATCACTACTGCAGGATGAAGCCCAGGATCTCCTGCCTCATTCTGAGGACATCTCATTCTCTGCTGCAGGTCCTAAGTATATAATGGGAATCCAAAGCAGGCGTTCGGAAGGGTGAGTCACAGGATACACAAGGTACAAAACAGCTTGAAAAAGTCATGGTCAAGTCAATAGCTTGTTTCCCTCTTCAATGGCTTATGAAAGTGCCACACTGCACCAGCTGATTTACAAGCAGTGACATGACCAGTGTGCACCCAGGCTATTGTCTTAAAACTAACTTTTGACATGTTGTAATGAAAGTAGGTCCTGTTGTAGATGCTCCTGTTTATGCAAAGTTTTATGGGGGACCCTTGCAGATGTTGAGATTAAGGGAACGTTCTCAAAGAAAGCACCTATGAGCTCCTCTGACACAGCAGAATGCCTCTTAACAATGTCCCAGATCTAATTTTTCTAAATCACAACATAATCTGAAACACTTTGAAAACTGCTCAGGTCAGCTCTCACTGGAAATGAATTCACGCTTTCTGCAAAGGGTAGAAACAATCCATTACACTTCCTGGGATGATACGAGAAAAAGAGGGCCTCATGTTATCTCATATATATTAACCAAAACTAAGATGGGCCTTAAGAAAATAAACCTTGATCAAGAGTAGTTCTGATCTACATTACTGGTGGACTGAACATAGTCTGAAAGATGCATTAGCCAAGTAGAAAACTATCTGAGCACGGGAATATGTCGGCCATCAGTCTTCTGTCTTTCTGTCTGGTGCAGTAAGTGCAATCAAGAACTTCACAGACAAATATGGGAAAACAAACACCATGACGTGCATGTCTAAAAAAACATTGTTACTCTATGTCAGAGAAAAACCTCAACGTCACTAAAACTATAAGGACTCTATGTCTGAAAGAGATAAAACCAGTTACTTTTTAATGGGTGGGTAATAACGGTGGTAAACACTTGAGGATGCTTTTCAGAGACATGTTAACTAGAGGAAAGCAAGTCAATCTATCTCTAGAAGCACTTGTTGAAATGATTGGATTTAGTAGTTTGGGTGTCCCACAGACACAGATATGCTAAAAAAAATCCCAAACACCTCTGCAGCGTGTCCCACATCTCTTTCAGACCACGGCTGTTCCAAGAAAACTGAATGATTCAAGTTCTTTACAGTGACAAAACAATCTACATTCCCTGCAATTTTTGTCTCAAGGAGTATGACTCTGCATTATTCATACCTAAGTATAAAAGTCTGTTCTGGAATATTTACCATTACTCAGAAACTCTTTTCTCCTATCTTTAATGTGTTCTGC
The DNA here is from genome assembly GCA_033556795.1 of Tapera naevia. Lineage (NCBI taxonomy): Eukaryota > Metazoa > Chordata > Aves > Cuculiformes > Neomorphidae > Tapera > Tapera naevia. The sequence goes on along the minus strand of JAUMJJ010000054.1, from coordinate 1,136,876 downwards.
CAATGATCTGACATGCTGTGAAGATTTATAGTGGATATCCAGAACTACTTTGGTGTGTTGAAAGCTTATTTTCTCTTTCTGGGTGAGTCTGCTGATACAGAAAGAATATAGGAAAAGATACTTAGGAACAAACTTGACACACAAATACAGTGGCCATACAGATTCCTGGCAGGAATGAAGGCAAACAACATCCTGGCTATTGATAGCACAGCCAGTGACTGTGGCATGTGATTAGTTATGTATTACCTCCACCTTTTACTTTGCACTCATCAAACTGCATCTAGAATACTGCATAAATTTTTTGAACCCCCAACACAGAGAGACATTGATAACCTGGAGCATATTCCACAGAGGGACATGAAGATGATTGAGAGTTGCACTGCTTGCCCTTTGAGGACAGGCTGGAGGACTTGGGCTTGTTCAGGCTGTAGAAAAGATGGCTGCAAGGGAACTTAACAACAGCTTCTCTTACCTACAGGGTGGTAACTGAAAAGAGAGAGGTTCTTCATGGTGAAGCTTCGTGAGAGGCTAAGAGACAATGAGTATAATTTGAAGCAAGAGAGGTTCAAACTGGATATGAGGCAAAAACTTTCACATTCAAGCAGTGTAACAAGTTGCCCAGAGGCACTTTGCCACATTCATCCTTGGATGTTTTCCAAGGTCCCAGTGACTATAACCCTGAGCAGCTCAGTCTGAACTTGTCTGTGACCCTGCTTTGAGTAGGAGGTTGGACTGCAGTCTTTCTGAGTTACCTTCCAGACTGAGTGATTTTGTGGCTCTGTGAATCTGGCTGCACTCAGCCTGATTATTTGCATTTCTCTTGGACTGAGACAGGAATTAGAAGACAAAGCAATCCTTGTGGCATGACCAAGGTATGAGCAAGCACCCTACAAGAAATTTGGACTGTGACCTCCTTTGGATCAAAAAAAATCTACATTTCTTGTTCTTCTCTGCCACAAATAGGTTCACTGACAAATAATCCTCTCCTCAAAGATCAATCAAATCAATGAATGAATCATAAATTGCCCACTTTATTCCACTTTGTTGAAAAATGTCTGTGCTGATTGCCTGTCAATGTGTTTTGCTATCCCAGCAGATGAACTGCTGTGAGCATAATCTGATGTTTGCATCAGTTCCATAACCAATTTCCTAACTATCTCTTGTAGTGCAGTGGTGTACTCATCTCACCCCGTTTACATAAACTACAGCTGTTTTATTATCTTTCAGAAAGAGAAGAGGACATTCTGTAAGTGAGCAGTCAGATCTCCATACAAGTGTTTGCACTGCACCGAGTTCTACACCACTTCTGCATGAGTGTGGCTTCTATTTAATTCCGGCCTACGTGAGCTCACCAAGTCCAACAGAGAAATATTTGTCACTGTAGTTTTATGGGGAGAAAAACACTTCAATTTGGACTATTTCTATCAGATCAGGGAGGAGAAAATATCCTACAGAACTGTTAGAAGTGTATCTAAACTCTGTTGCTTGACATACACAATCTATCACCTAATCTTGGGTTCAGCATACCATACAAAACCCCGTACAAATTCCACAATTTAGAAAAGGCTGAGTGTCTGATGGACTCAGACAAGTTGTGACTGCTGCTTGGGGCAGTGCCTGAGTTGGTTCACTAAAAAGACTTATTGGTAGGTCCATCCTGAGTCAAGTACCTTCTTAGTATCTCAAATTCAGAAACAGTTTTTATTTCTGTCAATGTTAAAATGGACTGCTCTGTTCTGATTTTTCATTGGAAGGACATGAAGAACGGTGTGAAGTTCTGAATCTTGTGATGAGTCAGGTTCCATGAGGAGTTGTAGGGCATGCTGTTTCCTAAAGAATGTAGATACTCCATGGAAAGCATTGAAAGTACCTTAGTGGCACAAACAGTTTAAGAACAACTTTGCACTGGAAGTGGTTTTGTCCTGCTAAATGTCAAGGAAAATACAAGAGAATGATAATATACAAATGTCTCTTTTCTACCATTCAGGGTAGCCCTTGGTTGGCTGGCAGATGCCTGACAAGCCACTCTCTCACTCCCCTTCCTCAGCAAGACAGGGGAAGAAAGTAAAATTAAAAACTCATGGGTCACAATAAAGGCAGTTAAGAAAAGCAAAGACCACAAACAGAAGCAAAGGAGAACAGAAATAACCTCCATCAGCAGGCAATGCTCAGTCACTTCCTGGGAAGCAGAGTCCTAGTATGTAGTGCTTGCTTTGAAAACAAACACCTTACTAACAAAAGCTTCCCCCTTTCTCCTTCTCCTTTCTCTTAGATTTTATTGTTGAATACGACATCGTATGGTATGGTAATTTTGGTCATTTTGGGTCAGCTGTCCTAACTATGTCCCCTCCCATCCAGTCTACTGGACTTTGAGGGCAGAAGAGAGGGGTGGAAAGATCTTCTTAGTGCTATGCAAGAGCTGCTCAGCAGTGGTGAAAATGCTGGTGTGTCTTTACCATCTTTTTAGCTACAAATACAAAGCACAGCACTATGGAAAGTAACTGCGTTCCAGCCAGGTCCAGTACATCTACACATAAGGGAATTGATTGACTTCAGTACTACTGTTTCAGAAGAAATGGGATGGGATGGGATGGGATGGGATGGGATGGGATGGGATGGGATGGGATGGGATGGGATGGGATGGGATGGGATGGGATAGAATAGAATAGAATAGAATAGAATAGAATAGAATAGAATAGAATAGAATAGAATAGAATAGAATAGAATAGAATAGAATAGAATAGAATAGAATAGAATAGAATAGAATAGAATAGAATAGAATAGAATATTTCCATTGGAAGGAACCTACAACGATAATCTAGTCCAGCTTTCTCACAAATTTGGGGTTGACCAAAGGTTAAAGCACATTGTTAAGGGCATTGTCCAAATGCATCTTAAACATCGACAGGCTTGGGGTGGAGACCACCTCTCTAGGAAGACTTTTGCAGTGTTTGACCATCCTCTTGGTACAGTAATGCTTCCTAATGTCCAGTCTAAACCTCATGTTGAAGAAGAATATCTCCTATATCAGGGAGAGAAAGAGAGAGGGAGAAAGAGAGAGAGAAGGGGAGAGGGAGAGAGGCATTACCTTATGAGAGGCCTTTGGTTATACCATTAGCAAAGACTGAGTCAAAACCAGCTCCCACTCATTTGACTGTCACTGAAGTGGGAAAAATAAGTAGTTTAATTTTTTGCAAGAAGAGATGATTCAAAAGCATAGTCACTGCAAAACTCTTGATGATTGTCTTCTCTTCCCAGGAATTTGTGCTACTACCATACCTAGGTCTAGTTCATCCATAACAACTATTCTGAAAATGTGGTCAATTATTTAGGCATCCCATGGACTTCGCAAGTGGAAGGCACTTGGACGTTCTTCCTTCCATTAAGATTAGGCCAGGGAGATTTTTTTCCCCCAAAATATGCATGTACATTCAGAGCTCAGTGTAATATGAGAATTCCTGAAGGACAACATCAGTCTTCTCAGGGACTGAATGAGGGAAATCAAGCAGTAACTCCTGTCATCAGAGAAGAGGGATTTCTAGGAAGTGGCTTTCCCTTGCTTCCTAGAGAGCCTGTAATCCCAAACTAGTGCTTACTCAACAGTAACAGAGTGTGAGAAATTGCAAATGCAGCAAATGTAATTGCTGAGAAGTCCTTGCCTATCCATGAATGCTAAAAATTGAACTTAACATTCCAGTGGCAAATCTGAATAAATCACTCAGTAAAGAGATTCCATTGCATATGAGCAAATTATACTGGGTAGGCAGTAATTCAACGTTCACAAAGACACACTTTGTAATTAATCTCTTTTTCAGAGCAGGTAGGTCTGAGGATTTTGAATCTTTTTTAATAAGGTAGTTGGAGAACAACACTGCCTCTTCTTTATATGTTTCTGGTTGCTCCTAGGCAACCCACTGCTGTGTTAATACAAAGACACTATGCTCCCCTAAATAACACATATATTTTTGTCCCTTTTTTCTTTTTCTTTAGCTAGTATTCTGACACATTAATTGTGCAGACATGGAAGATGAACTTGAGCACTCTATTGGCTTTGAATCAGTTTCTGTCTGTGTGAAAGTATGGGTGTGCTTTATTCTCAGTGTGTAATTCTGGAATACAGAACAGATCAGGACCCAGAGATAGTCACAATGTGTGCTAATAGTGTGCCTGGACTCCTGGGACCACAGGGAATTCAGCTTTTTTTTCAGAATGCAGGACCCTATGTACCTTGCTACAGGAATATTGATGCAATACTGTGAGGTAAGAGTGAAAGCTCTTAGATATAATGGGGTTAAGGCACTTGGTATCAGTATTGAATACTGGCAATTTTTCTGGGGTGATGCAGTATTGGCAGCAATACTTAAAATTATAGTGTCACATAGGAGTCAGAACTTTGTCTACTGATATTTTTAATGGATTTCAAATATTAGCGCTTATTATTTATTGAGCAACAAGGATCCTCTCCTTCAAATTTGTGCATGGAGACACTTTATGAAGGAGAGAAGAGGCAATTTAGACTTCTTTCTTTACAGAGAGATTGTGAAAAGGCCTGTCTCCAAACCTGAGAGAGATGCAGAAGGCAGTTTCTTGGCACTGTCATACTAGACCTCCTTGGACAGAAAGGCTCCACCAGCAAGCTTTGAAGCTGTTGCTATTTGAAGCAATATTCTTAACCCTGCAGGAAGGTCAGATAAAGATATGTGTGCAGAAAGCTTTGGTGGTGCCAGACAGTCACCAGTCAGGACTGTGCAGTGAAAGAAAAGTAAATAGGATGTTTTATTCCCCTTAGACTCCCTGGGGACATGCAGGTCTCTTGATTCTGTAGGTATGCCATTATTAGGAGTAGGTACATTGTGGTGCTTCCCTTTGGTGGTTTGAGACATTTATAAACTTCTCAGTTGTGTGTGATAAGCCTGCAGGTTATCAGAGGTTCATCACCAAATTTAAGAGCTGATTGCTTTTCAGCAAAGCCTAAAAAGTATCACACATTTTGAGGCTTCATGAGAAAATGTACAGCTTTTTAGAGGAGGGAAATGTGTTTAAGTGCCTGAACTGTGACTACTGACTCTTAAGAGTGTGGTTTTGTGTCTGGCTTGTAGTATCAGAATGTAGTGGTTCCTGTCCCTGATACCTGACACCAAGGCAGTCATCTAACAGTACATCTGCAGCACACTCTCCTGTGTCCAGTGGCTTCAACCAGTTTGGAGTGGGGTTTTGAAGGCTAGTTTTGTGGGTTGTGGTTTGTTGGTTTTTTTTTAATTCAATAGATTAACAGCCCTTATTGGCTTTCTTTCATGAATTTGTTTGACTCTGTTTTGGCTTAAGTACATATATAGAGTCTACAGAATCCACTGTCTGAAATCTATCTACACATTCTGTGCAGAATTACCCCATATCGTCAATTTGAAACTTACCACCCGGTATTTGCCTCTCGTGCAGCAGATGAAGAATGACTATGCTGGTTCAGAATAAAGATTTAAGTTTCATAACCAGAGACAAGCTGGATAACAAACTACCCATGTATATAACAGCTGCTGAATTTCCTCAGAAATGAGAGCTTTTTGTGGAGTATCCGTATGAAAATTATTTATGTGAATAGAATGAACAAAACGATGCAATTTGAAGCTTCTCTTCTTAAGAAATGCATTTTCAATGTGCATCCATCAGTCAATCTCCTCTTAGAAATTTCTGCCCTTGTTGGCCTATATTAACTCCTGTGTCTGAGCTGAAGAAATCTCAAAAACGTTTAAATACATATACCATAAATCAATATTTTGGTAGTATCCAGAGTAAATGACTCCTTTGAGGAAAAAACATCTGTATAATTTCAACATTTATTTAGAATGGGGGGGAGAAGGAAGTAATGTGGAAGGTGGCGTTAGAAGTGCTGCTGATGGAGAAGAGGAGAGCTAGAAACACTACAGGAATTCAGCCCATGAAACGCATGAAGACCAACTGAGATTACTGGTATGGGATAGAGGAGGTGAAGATATAAAGAACAGGGCAGTTAAACTATGGGAAAACAGGCTTCATTAGCTTTGTTTCTAATGGAGTAATTTCCTTACTGTCAGAGCACACGTTTTTGAATAAAAATGAAATATTTTGAAAGTATAAACAAAATATTTGTAAAAATTATTCAGCAAGCATTTTACAGAAAATTGATCAACTCTCACTTAATTAACTAATAAATCTAATCTTACTGAAACATTCTAGTTTATTTATTCAGATTCTGCCATAGAACAGAAAACCTGTCTATGCACAGATATACTTGTCTTGCTTTGAGGTGAGATATTTCTATCTGCAGGACAGCGTGGTTTTTCTATGAGTGCTATGCAATGGAAACAAACTATAAATGTTCTAATGGCTGAAGAAAAGGAATGGTGAAGCAGATGTCTGTCTTATTTTAAGACTCAATTTTCCTTAAAATTTGTTGTCTTCCATAGTATTTTCTGTGAATTTTCTGACTGTTAAGTTGATCAGAAAAGCTGACTTTGAGAAAAAAAAGTTTAAATTGATTCTTCCTTGTGTTAAAATTTAATGGTTACTTATTTTTTGCAAGCCATGTAAAAACTTGAAACACTCTTCAGTCTCAGCATAGCCATAAAACATGAAAAGGGAACAAGTCACTCTATAACAGAGCAAAACTAAATTGAGAGGAGGCTCTGTAACCTGTACCAGCCATACTCCCATCAGAGTTGGGATTTATATTTGTGCAATTTGAGGTCAAGACTCATGATTTAGACATTAAAAAAAAGGAAAAAAAAAAAAGAAGAAAAAACTCAAACACAAAACTTTGCCAGAGTACAGATTCAATTAGCAAAATACATGAATACATGTCAGGTTACCGGTGCAGTTCTTCTGGAAGTTGGGATTCTCCAGTGGGTGCCCCGGGATGCGGCACTGAAATCTGTGCTGCCAGAACTCAGGAAACCAGGGGTTGCGGGTGTTGGTGTCCAGACGCAGCTTCAGGTAGTAGTCATCAAATGACAAGACCTCTGGAGACTGCAGTTTGATAGTGATGCCTCCGTTTGCTTCAGCCTCGTAGCCTTCAATAACTTCATCTCTATCTGCCCAACCATCACTGAAAAGAAGCAAAAAAAAAACCCCACTTACTACACAAAGATAGGAAGCTTGTTTTGAAAAAGTAACCACCAAAATGCAGGACAGTACCCTCTGAAGCAAATGATTAAAGGGAAACTTAAAGTTATGTCTAAAATTCAGACAGAGAGGAAAAGAAGAAAGTGATAGAGTCTTGTAATGAGCAGTCTGACTGGGTTTCATGCAGAGTCCTCATTAGCTGATCTGGAATGATGTGGAATTGTCCCTCTGGTAAGGGTTTTTGGGCAGAGCTTCAGGTGTGATGTCTTTATGATTGGAGAGATTCTGCCTTATTTAGGCTGTCCTGTAAGTGATGGAAACTGAAAGAATTAATATCAATGGAAACGAAATTGAGCCAGGATCCTCGGTGTTTTGCAGAAGAGATCTCAGCATGCGTGGATATTACAGCTAGAAGGGTAATTTAAATCAAACATGAAGTGAGAAATGCATTGTCTTGGAAGAGAATGTAGTAAGAATACCTGGTAAGGTTGACCAGACTAAAAAGAAAACCAAATGCTGTTTTCGCACTGCATGGAATTTGTGATAACAGGTGATTTTTTTCCCTCTTTCAATTTTTTTTTGTTCTTTTAACAAACAATGGCTTTATGCTTTATTTCTCTGTTTATTCATGTAAGGGATACTTTTAAAAGCCTGAAGATAAAATTATTTCTTGACAACATTATTTCATGGAAAGTCTATTCATACAAGTTTAAACAAAGTCTATTGGGCTTAGTATCTGAGTTGTACTTTAGCTCTTTCAGCAAGAAGTCCATTGATTTAGCGTCATTCTCCTGTTATTATTAGGGTCCCCTAAGAACAGTTTTATTACGGTCTAATTTAAGTGCAAATATAAGTCAATGCTTAATTTTAATATGCTCTGCATGTCATGAGAGAAATTATTCTGGCACCTCAGACCTAGCTCTGTGCATTCAGAATCAAATCCGTGCCTCTGCTGCTGTGAAAAGCAGACAGATGAAGCACTGCCAGCGGCAAAGAGCTCAAGAGCAAAAATGCAATTGACCGCTAAGAGAGAATTCTGTTTCTCTCAAAAGAGACTTATTCCCTGAATTCCAGATACACTAAAAGAAGGTCCTTGTTAGGAGCCTCTTACATACAGCCTTGAGAAGGATGTTATGGTGCAGCTGAGGTTATTTATGAAACACTCAGCATAGATCTGCCTGGGACTCCACAACGGAAAATGGATAAGATTTGAAGTAGCAAGCTCTGTTACAGTCCTGGTCAAACAGGTGTAAAGTGACTATGCACTGGGCACTTGGGAGTCTTTGGTCTCCAGCCACCACACTGAACAGCTGCATGGTTTAGCTGACACTTACATTAACTGCTGCATCTGTGATGTAGACACCTGGAAAAAAATGGCAGCTCTCCATGGAAATACACAAAAGCCCATGTACTGAATACTTTCCATATGGAATACAACACCCAAGCCTCTATTACAGGAAGTTGTTTAAGGCATGGGACATCTGGCAGCCCACTGACTGAGTTATCAACAGATTCCTTTCAACCCGGGCCTAAAGACTGACAAATCTGTACTTTTGAGATGGCACTATAGAGCACCATCAAGCCAGGATTTCTTTATTTCCTCCTTTGACAAGGCCTTGGAGCAGAATTGACCTAAATTTCTGATCTTACAAATCACCGACCAATATCTTGATAGAGCCAAGCAGCATGAGATACCACGTATTCATGTTACATCTTACACGTGGTATAAAAGCAGGGGGAGGCAGAGGGCTGCAGGAAGGAGACAAAGATCACTAAAAAGTCCTGCTGTGGAAGGGAAATGGGCATGACACAGTGTCCCAAAGTGACACTCTGCCAGGCTAAACCCTGCAGCATCTGCTGGATGTATCAGGTACAACTGACCCAACAAAGATCAGGGTTTGCCAAGAACCTCACAAAGACAAGGGCTTTCCAGCTGTTGAAACTTGGTTACCGTTCTCATGAAGCAAGAAGTGGGGGGAAGATGTTCTTTCACTGCAGAGAACACTAAAACCCTGATTCCCCATCTTTACTGCTGGGCTGGGAGGGAGGTAGAGAACTGTTGTCAGGCACACAGTCACAGAAGATTGGACCTCCAGCCAAAGAGAACTGACCGCAGACCAGACTCGACTGATAAATGGTAAATTCCCAAGGTAAATTCCCTGTGACTGACTGCCCTCATCTTACAGGTGAGTGATTGAGCACATTTTGGGTCATCTTTCTAAAGGATTGTTTACGATACTTAAGAACGCTTAAGTTAGTTGTGTAGTAACATCCCCATCCGACTTCCAGACTTGTGGTTTATTTGTTAGGTTTTCTTTAAATTCTTATCCTCATTTTCAGTGGCTGGTTATGTGTTTTGTAGGTGCCTCCATGACACAGGGTCACCTCTCACAGACAGTGATGAAGGTTACTCACATCCTGCCCTTGTACAAATATAAACCTAATGATAGCTACCTGGCACAGTCTTGGCCTGACAGATGTTCATGTTCTGATAATGTACAGAGTTCAAAGCCACAATTTATCCACCACTAGACTGCCTTGAGTTATGCAGAGCAAAAGAAACTACATCTCTCCATTCCTCACTTGTTCATGTGCTGAGGGCACCCTGGTTGCCTCACATCAGACCACAGTCTAGACAACCCTACAGAAGTAAAATCAGGAAAACAAACTTTCCAGATTTTGTATCATTCAATCCATAAACTAGCACCAGAGGGGAGAAAAAACCACAATATTTATTTCTTTTTATGTGGGGAAAAACAAGCAAGAGGTCACTCTTAAAGCATAAGTAATTGAGTCTTAATTGCATGATTACTTCATTATTTGTCACAATGTTTATGGCTTGCAGACTGTAGACTCATGCAGAAACATTAGTGAGTAGAAAAGATTAAGTAAATTGGACCATGTTTTAAAAAACTTTCTAGAAAGGAAGTGGTTTCTCTACTGCTTGGATTCCTACCAGCCAAACATCAGAGTGATTTATTTCTTCTCCTCTGTAAGTTTGGCTTGGAAAATTGCCACAATCCCTCTGAAGGCAGAGCAAAGCAATTCTGCAAAGGCAAGAGAAAGTGTATTTCAAGTTCTCTGAGGACAGCTGATGGAAAAGTTCCCCTAAATTGGAACACAGTTCATCATCTAATGTTTCTCTGTTTCTTTCTAGCTCCCAATGTTTTTCTTCTCTCTTTAAAGTCCTCAAATAGTTAAATAGGTCTGATAATAATTGTGTGCAGTGAAATGTGAAGAAAAGGTACTGGAATCAATGAAAAAAGTTCATACTTCTTGATATTCATGTGGGACCTTTGCTTTGCTTTCAGTAAAATCAAGGAAGTAGGAGGAGTCCTCTGTTTTCTTAGAGGACCCCTGCCATCCTGGCAGATGGCTGTGCTACAAGGAGCCCTGAGGAGGCTATACAGCACTACCAGCAGCCGTGGGAGGGTTATCAGAGACCTGAGATCTCATTATAATCTCTACCTACACTTATATGAATAAATGGATAGGGTTCCAGAAGGCATTTCTAATACCGGGCAACAGCACAATACTGAAGTCCAGATGACAGTGTGTATGTCAGTGACAGAATCACATGACCAGCAGCTGATTCAATGGAAAAATGAAATCTCATTAAAAATGACAGTGCATACTGTTCTTTCGTTGTTAGAATCAAGTACTTTCCGCCTACTTTCCTTCTCTTATCTTGCTGAGTAGCAAGTAGCAAGTAGCACCAGAACTTCTTGAAAAACCATCTTTCTGCGTGCCTTTACTTCAGATTTCAGAAGGTGGCCCAATATCCATCACCTCAATTGCCTTCCCTGTTGAGAGTCCATTGTAGATTTTGGTTGACTTTCTGGACTTGAAATGTGCCAGGTATCCTGTGCAAGAGTTGGTCTGAAGCTCTGTGAAGGAATTGAAATTGTGAAGACAGAAACAGGGAGGGAGGGACAGGTGTGTGGGTATCAAACCAGCAACCGCTCTCTCTGCTCTCAGGAGAGAAAGAAACAATTGATTTTGTTATGGTTTTGTGGTGTTTATCACAATCCAAATGATCACTGGTGTTCTGCAAGCTACTCTAGGTCCAAGACGCAGTCTGGTGGTCAATATTCATGATGCCAATTCCACATTTCAGCATTCAATCACAAACAAAAGCCAAGCAGAAATGGAAAAAAAAAAAAAAAACAAAACAAAACAAACAGAGCTACCCCATCAAGTTTCAGGAGCCCTGTTTCCCATTATTGCAAACTGAGTTTCAAGAAACAAAGATTTTTTTTTTCTTAACCAGTTTACTGTTCTGCTGATGTGTACAATGGATATTTCTGAATTGTGGCTCCAGCATCTTAGTCTCTGCATGTTTTCTGAATTGCAGTCACATATATTCCTGAGACTAAAACACCAGGAGAAATGTAATGGATTTCCAATTTCCTCTTCTCTTCCAAACATGAACACTGTCAGCTGCTTTTCACAAGTACTGATGAGACAACCTGCAATCAGGCTTTCTATTTTCATCTCCTCAGGACTTAACCCTTAAACTACACAGCAGCAGCAGCTCTGCTCTGCTTGCCTGCACAGAAGTCAGCATTACTATTCCAGATGCTTTTTCCAAATAAGCAAACAGGCAAAAAGAAAACATTCTGTTGTTTACGAAGACTACTTGTCCTATGATTATTGTAGGAAGTAGCATCCTTGCACAGGTAAACAAAAACAAAACACATCAGTCCTGGACACTGAACAGCAATTTGATCCCTGCACCCTTGTAAGGTTTCATCTATGGACCAAAGTTGTAGAGAGCAACTGATTCAGACTCCTCTGTCTGGATGACTGCATCATTGGCATCTCTGTCAACTCCCTTTGCATTAGCTAAGGTAATGTTTTCCTAAGTTTGCATTAATGAGAAGGTATTTTATGCTGTATTGGCCAAGTCATAAACACATAAAACAAATGAAGAGCAAAATGGTCTTTATAAATGCTAAATTCTTGTCATTAAAAAAAACATATATTAAAATAATTTTCATCCTTTTTTTTTGGACATTTTCCTGTTCAACTATCAGGATCAGAGTATCAGAGTATACTAGGATCTGAATATATATTTTTGCCTTTCTCTCCTTTCCACAGAAATAAAGTCCATGCCAATATATTTTCTTGTCACATCAATATACATCCCCACAGAGCATGGTTATGAATGCCTTCTTACCATTGCCCTCAAGGCTGCCAGCTGGCCTGCTGTTATGTTAAACTTCTAATAGATTTAAATATAAGGACAGCACTGCTCAAAGAATTCAACATTCAGTTAAGTGCCATGCCATTTTATTACACACATCAATATATTTTTAAGGACAGTTGTTACATGCTGGATTATGTAAATAAAAGGCTGACCATTTTACTTGGAAAGTGCTTTGCAAAACCATCTTTCTGTGTTGTGTTCAGACACTGCTTATGTAGAAGCATTTCAAAACACTACAAACCCCTAAATAGTGACAAGTAGAGATTAAATAATTTGTTATTCTGTTGTGGTAAATGCCAGTGCTCTGGATTTCCAGAACTCATCAGATTTGGAAGCCTAGAAATTCAACTTTCTCTTTTTATAAAAATCTTTTCTGACAGCACCCCACTGGAAAATCCAGCATGGATTCTCCTGCCTGCGTGCAGGAATCGTATAACTGTGACAACCTCTTGCCTGCTTCTGAAAGAGCAGACAGAAACTCAGAGCATAAAGCCAATCCAGAAAGTGTGGCATGTGGACTAATTTCATAGGCAGCTCCACCAAAAAAATCGATGTTACAACTTGATACGAGCACAGGTGGCAGAACCAGGCCCAGAGTACTTCACAAACAGAACTGTAGCTGACCACTTAGTTGCCCTCTTCTGAGAGTAGGCTTTAAAAAAAGTTCATTTCACCAAACTGGTGTACTGGAAAGAAAATAAAACACAATTAGTTTATTGTGAAGGAGGATGAACCTATTCTCTGGCAATGAGGAACTCTACTAAAGGTATTCAGTGTCAGTTGAACATATGCCTCAAATAGAAGATGCCGTGTAAAGAAAATTGAAACTGTCCAATATTCAGCAGTCAGCAACTGCCAAAGTGACTCTCTTCCTTAGGCTTACGCATTATCAGTCACTCCCAGTGGTCATCGATGTCAGCTGAAAGGTGCTTATTATTACTGTTAATAAGCATTCTTTCAAACATTGAGAAAAGGCCAGTTTTTCACTCATTCATTCTGCTAATTCATCATTGAAAGATGGCAGACCTTCCTCCAGTTGCCAAACCATGAGTTCTTTAAAAGTGTAGTTTTACTTTCACACATGTAACAAGTCCTGATAATCTTAGGAGGTTAGTCCCAGGGCTACAGGTAAGTCTATATCTCTCTGCTGGGCATGACCAGGCTGAAAGCTGTATGCTGTATGCTGTCATGCTGTAATAAGAGGTCTGCTGAACACTGACAACCTCCTTAAACCCAGAAGAACAGAATTCACTAAATCTGAAATCAAAAACAAGGGAGAGGGTGGGGAGAAGGGTTAGGCCAGTGATTTTGCTCCTGCACACATCAGGAGTCATCACCTTTCCAAGCTGCCTGTCTTCTGTAGCAGCAATCACAAGTTAGTGAGAAATTTATACCTGTTCCCTTTCCCCACAGACTGTGCTGAGCTCAAATGTGCCTTGAATTCCAGCCTTCATATTTCTCCTAGTTGTTGACTTTTATAGGTCAGTCCTGACTCAAATCAGCTGAAAACATCATGGGAATATCAGCTCTGCAAACAGGAAGCGGGAGTGAAAAAAACACTGAAACTCCTTCTGGAAGGGAAAAGGAAAATAAGAGGGAGAGAGAAGATTGCTGTCTTAACAGTCTCACAGACACACAGAAGAAGGTACAAGAGGAGCATTTGGTGCCAGACTATGTAGTTACTGGTTGTAGACTCATAACTCACATAGTGCTGCTGTGCCACTGTGGGTTGTAATCCTGTCACGGACTACAGGTTGAAGAACATATCAAGCCTTATTAGAACTTGGTCTGGACACCTCTAGAGACCATCGATGTGATTCAGAAGGAAACTGGCATGATTTATCAGCTAACCCTGCTTCCTTTGAAGCAGCTACATGTACTCATCACAGTTTGAAGACTGATGTCCTACAAGAAGTGCTATTTTCTAAGGGAAATTGAAAGATAAAGTTTAAAAATAATTCCCAAGGCTACTTCCTTCAAGCGCTTTGTCATATTTCTTAGCGAAATTTTTTGTTCTTGCAAAGCTCTGCTTCATAACATTACATGTGCAGTTTTTCACTCCCCATCAATGATTACTGAAGTCACACAGTCACAATAGCATGTTAGTTCATATGTTTTATGAAAGTACAAATTGCGGTAAGGGCTTTCAATTTTTGTTTAGTGAATCAAGGGATTTTTAGAATGAGCGACACTCTGTAAGGAATCTAAGTTGGTAAATGACAGGGCATCGTGTTTCAAATTATTATCATTCACTTTTGTGTGAATTTTCAGAGTTTTTACACTGTTCATTTAAAAAATGTAGATTATAACCTCGTGGACCTTGATGGATTGTATTTTGCAAATATGTATTTAGGAAGGTTTTAATTATCGTATGCGGTGCATTTATTTGCATACAATTTACATAATGTAATTTAAGTGCCTATCATGCAGGCATTATCTTGGGGATTCTTTACTGTGAAGATTCTTGACACGATTGGCATGTGCAGCTCTTTGTAAATGTAGTCACTGCTTTCATGCAGGAAAGGTTTCACCATTCTCAAGAGTGTACAATGGTGCATATATTGGAAAATCAGAAACCATATCTATATCCTCTAAGGCAATAGGTGATTTTTAAGAGGTGTACGGATTTTTTCACCCCAGATTGTCAAGAGGATTGAATCCTTGCTCTCCATATTTGAAATTTGCAACATGAGGCATCATGAAAGCTCAATATCTTTCCTAAATGAAAGCACACCTGTAGGGAGGAGAATATCCAATTCTAAAAAACACACACAAACAGGAAGTCTTAATCTTAATATTGTGCCTCATATATGGTGCTCCTGGGCTCTAATACGTGCAGCCAAATTGAAGATTTTTAGCATCTTCTTAATACAACCAAATCTGAAAAATAGAGAGGGTTATCTATGCTTCTATGTACCAGTTCCTGAGAATTTTTATTTAAACCCCTTGCTGCTGTTGTGCTGCAAATTACGTGCAAGAAGACTCCACTGAAGAATGAATATGCATAGTAATAGGTAGTTCCTGCCATGGAGAGTCAACTCTTGTCCCATATAGGGAGACTAGTTAGGAAGAAATACTCTTGTTAATATTTCCATCCTCTCTAAGAGTCTGTGAAACCATGCAAAGGCTTCCTACCTCTGCTCCAGCCAACTACAAATTACTCATGTCTCAGGGCTGGATCTGAAGGCATTTAGGTGTCTGGTATGCAGTACAAAGTATGCCCAGAACATAACTGAAACGGATAAGGTGTCTTCCTCAGAGGAACAACTGAAATACCCTTTCTTTTTTAAATGTCTTATTAAAAAAACTAATTGTGAGTTTATTATTCATATTGTTCAAGTTTTACTCCTTCTAAGTATCATACTGACAGCACTAAGAGAGCTAGGGTGGCAGATACTCACTGTATAAGGAAAAAGTCCACACAGGCTCCTGTTAGCATGAAGCAGCTGAAAGATACTACTCTGTGTCCCACAGTCACCTCATTTTGTGGCAAGAGGGGCACAGAACAGCCACAGCCAGATGCACACATAACTACACAGTTTGGATGCAGCAATACCTGCCTACCAGCCTCAGGACTGAGGAATTGGAAATGGGACCTATTGATTATTATTCCTATTAAAAATTATTAGTATGAAGATTTATCCAAGTGTTTGAGAGAACAATGTAAGTGAAGATTTTCTGAAGTTGTAAATTATGCTAATCAGAAAGCTATATTGAAGATATTCCAAAAAGTGTGAAACTCACTAATCTGTTATAAACATTACTTAAAACTGTGAACAGATGTACACTTAGAAAAAGACTAGAATGATTTGCCAAAATTTTGCTCAGATTCCAAGTATTCTTATAGCTTAAAGTCACAGGAATAAAATAGTTCTGTATACTTGGCATATGGTCAAGCCAACCTATAACTAAGTAAATGTACTATTGAATAAACAACTGACATTTCATTAGACTAAACAAGAATACAAAAACCACAGCAAAATCACAACTGATCATTTCTTCAAAGTGTCCACATTACCAAATCACCAAATCAATTCATGTTATAATCAGATAAAATTCAGAATGGAGGAAACAAAGAATTATACTTTGTTAATTTCACACTGGAGATTGAGGAGACGCCTGTTTTCCTTCTAGATCCTAAGCTGTACTTGAATTGGAAGACTTCTTCCAGGCAATAGGTATGGATACCTTTCCTGCCATCAGACATTTTCCTGATGGAAACTCCTCTCAATTCTCATCTTTCCCAAGAAGGGATAAGACTTTTTTTCTGATATAAGGGCTATGCTTTTGCCCTTTATGCAGTCAGGGAATAATTTAGGTGGTAAGGGGCCATTAGAGATTGCATAATTCAGCAAGCTATACAGTCCATGCAATCTTCTCTCAATTAATTTTACTCATTCCTGTCATTGTACTTCGAGAAAGTACAAGTCATCTTACAAATGAGACAACAAATCTGCCATTATAACTTAAGCTTTACACTTTTATTTAGGAAGCCAAACTTCTTTATATTTTATTAATCTATTGACCCCAGAAAAATCAAAACATTCCTAGGATCAAGGGCTATTAATTGGTGATGATTTCACAACTTACTAATGGAAAACTGATGTAAGTTTTTTAGAAGAGAACTCGATGAGTGTGTAAGCAGCCTTATGTGATACAGTGAGAGAGAAATATTTTTCCTTTTCCATTCATGAATCTAGCCAGAGAAGAGGGATGGATATGCACTGACACAGAACAGAAAATTGTTGCTTTGCTTTATGCAGCAGCAGGAAATACATAAAGAAAATCTGAAAGGCGCTGTGCAGAAACTTCATTTAAGTATAATTGCTGTGTTTATGTGCAAGGAAAAGCAGAGGCGTGAAAGTAAACTAGCATGAACTAAATCCCACTGTTAGGATACTTTGTGGGCCAGGTACTCCCTGAGGGCTGGGAAGCCAGGATTTGAGTGGGACCTTGGGTGAGATGGGAAGACCCAGAGGTCGTGGCCAGGCTCAGCCAAGAGCCGAGGTCACTGATGGCATTAATCAAAGAGCCAACTGATGGCACAGCAGAAGTGTCCTGCTGTTTCAGGCTTCTTTAGTAATTTTTACAATCTTTTAAAGCGAAAGAGGAAACATTGCTTTGTTAATGCTTCTGTTCTGCAAATAAAATTGCTATACTCACCACAGACATGCAATACATGTACAGACAGAAGAGAGAATGAAAACAAATTGGAGCAATTCTCATATCCTTATGATCAAAAAGAAAAATTCAAAGTCAAAGACTGTTATTTCCTTTTACTTTACGGTTCAATGATACATTAAAGGTTAAAAATCTATGTCAAAGAAACTAAGTCTAGTCTACCTCTATCAATAAAATCTGAAAGCTTATTTTTAAATCCATATTTATAGATGAGAACTGGGAAAACCCAGTGGTTTCTGTATTTTCACTGAAAATAAAAAATACATTCTTGTATCCATCCATTGATAAACTAACAAAACCTACAGACCCCAAGGTAAATCAGATGCATATTTAAAAAAAAACAAACAAACCAAAGAGAACAGTGAAAGAAATAAAGGAAAATAGCTTTTTCAATAAAAATACTATTGTAGGGCAAATGTAAGAAGAGCAGACCAATCTTTGAATAGTTTGGGTACAAGGAATGTTGCTGACAAAAAGATAGAAGACGTGAAGTAAGAAAAATTAATGAAGAGGTCAGAGGCAGAAAAAGAGCTCTATAGATTTTGTGTATTATGACCTGCAAGCTGTAAGCAAAGGAAGATGACACAGTTGGTACTACCTCAGGAAAAACCTGGGATGTGATTAACAGCTAAACAGGCATAGTGCTTTAAGCTGCTTCCCTCTGTCTCAGAAAGGAAAATGCTTAGAGTTTTCTAGGGTGCCTTTTACCTTCTACTGATGGCCTTCTGTCCTCTACCTTCCTCTCTACTCAATTCCTGGTGCATTAAAACTCCTTATTTCCCATCACTGAGAACTATAACACAAGAAAGCTTAATGTACCCAGGCAAGAGAGGTGGACATGGAGGCTTTGAGGCACCAGCTATTCTGCATGGAGCAAATTATTGTCCTTAGTGAATACCATGGGTTGATCCTGTATCTTCTGAATGTGGTGTGGTAACACTTACTTATCTGAAAGATCCAAAAGAAAATTAATGAGATTGCTCAGCTTTAATAAATACTAATGAGTTTGAGAAGTTAAGGAATATGAGGGTAATATCAAGGTCACTTTCAGAATAGATCACCACCTTTTTCAGAGGTCCATGGCAGATGGAGCACACAACTGTTGAGAAAGAATATAGGTGTGAAGAGAGTATTTAAGTGAGAAGAGTATACAAGTATATAAATACAGATATATAAATACATAGACAATATTATAATATTCCAAGTGACATTATAAATAATGGAGAAGGGGGAGAAGGGAGGGACAGCAGTAAACTACTACAAGACTACTACAAGACTACAAACTACTACACAGTCAATGCTTTTGAAAGATAAATAGTTCATAATCTAGGCAATAGGCATTAACCCTATTTCCAGTTGGAAGGAAGGAAAAATATTTAATCCAGTGCTCCATTTGACAACATTTAGGAAACTGATGATGGAAAGAGCAAGTAAAAAACCCCTTTTTTATGGTATCTTTATGAAATGCAGCATTATGTTTTTAGTTAAAATGGAGTAAAAATACTAAGCAAATTCACCCTTATTTACAATCAGACTTTTTTACTAATTAACCAAAAATAGTCAAATATTTTGAAAATCAGTGCCGTGAACTTCGCTCTGCGGCTGTTACTGAGGGCAGAGGGTGGAGATGGGACAGCAGTGCAGATGTGAAACATATGCATCAGCTATGTGGTAACCACAGAAAAAAAACTGGAGGGGAATTCACATGAAAGAGGATGAGTTTATTCACCAATCAGTTTGGCTCCTGTGACACTTGCCCACTCAGTATCGCAGTCTGTGCTCTAGAGCTGCTTACTGTCTCCTGTATATTGACTCCTGCTCTGGCCAAGTAATCCCTCACCACTCCACGCTTTTTTCTTTCCCATCTGCTTGTCTGTTATCTCCCCAG